>CP049710.1:8286748-8616657 GCA_004148225.2 Heterodera glycines
GTACTTCTCCCGCCCTAGGCCGTTGTCGCCCACTCGCTACTCATCCGACGGGGGTGGCACTCGTGTGCTGAAGATGGTCAGCGAGTCGTCCTCCATCAGCAGTCGCCCCTTGTCGCCTTATCCCGCGTCCACCACAGCCACCGCAATTCGGGATGCGCGAGAGCGAGAAAAGAAGGAAATGAGCGAACTGAACGATCGGTTGGCCACTTACATAGAGAAGGTGAGTGGGTAATTAAGATAATTAACAGGCCAATTAGGTATCAATCGGTTGGTTTTAGGTACGTTTTCTGGAGGCACAAAACCGAAAATTGGCAACGGATTTGGACTTTTTGAACAAACGATGGGGAAAAGACACGTCCAATGTGCGCGAAATGTACGAGACGGACTTAAGACAAGCAAAAAAACTGTTGGAAGAGACACAACGCCAAAAAGACGAATTGGAAAAGAAAGCGAAAGCGATGGAGGAGGAAATGGACACACTGAAGAAGAAGTGGGCCATTAGAGATGAGCAAATGATACATGCATTAATGCTAATTATAAAAAATGTTAAAGGAATGCCAACGCAGTGACAGCGCACGAAGGGGACAAAAAACTGATGGAAGAACTTTTGCAGAGTCTTTCCTCGTTGGAAGCCGAATTGGCAATGCTTAAGCGACGGCTGGAAATTTTGGACGAAGACCTTAAAGCATTGAGACGGGAAAACCAACATTTGAATGGCGAAATGCAAAAAGCCCGGACCGATTTGGACCAGGTGAGAAAAGGGGGCAACCGAAGGGATTTTGGCATTCAAAAAGGCATTTTGAAGGAAACGCTGAACCGAATCGACTACCAAAACCAAGTGCAGACTCTGCTGGAGGAGATTGACTTCCTCCGCCGTGCGCACGACGCCGAGATTCAAGACTTGCAGGCGATGGCCTCGCGCGACACCACCGGCGAAAACCGCGAGTTTTTCCGCAATGAACTCGCCTCAGCGATTCGCGAAATTCGCAACGATTATGACGTGCTGAACAACCGAAACAGAAGCGACATCGAGTCGTGGTACAAAATGAAAGTGCAGGAGATACAGACAATGAGTGCGCGGCAGAACTTGGAGCAGAACTACGCCAAGGAGGAAGTGAAGCGGCTGCGCACGCAGCTGGGCGACATGCGCGGAAAGTTGGCCGATTTGGAGGGACGCAACTCTCTGCTGGAGAGACAGGCCGAGGAATTGGCCTACCAAGTGGAGGACGACCAAAGGGCGTACGAATCGGCACTGAACGACAAGGACGCACAGATTCGGAAGCTGCGCGACGAAGCGCAGGCACTGATGTTGGAGCTGCAAATGTTGCTGGACACCAAGCAGACATTGGACGCCGAAATTGCCATTTACCGAAAAATGCTGGAGGGGGAGGAGGACAGATCGGGGCTTTATCAGCTGGTGGAGCAGGTGGTGAAGACGCAGAACATCCGCCGTCAGGACGAAGCTGGTCAGCAGTTGATGTCCAAAAGCATTTGCCCTTTCCTTCTATTCTTTCAGAGTCTCAGCGCATTTTGCGCGGCGAAAAGTCCTCCCGACAATCGTACCAAAGGTCGGCCAAAGGCAATGTGTCCATTTTGGAGACATCGCCCGAGGGGAAATACGTGGTGTTGGAGAACACCCACCGATCCAAGGAAGAGCCAATCGGCGAATGGAAATTGAAGAGGCGCATCGACGGAAAACGCGAAATTGTGTACTCATTCCCTCAAGAGTTTGTGCTGAGGCCCGGAAAAAGTGTCAAAGTCAGTGCGAATGCCAACAGATGAAAGTTTAAATAATATTCCAAAGGTTTGGGCACAAAGAGAGGGAATTAATGCGCCACCCGATCATTTGGTATTTGACGGCGAAGAGTCATTCGGCACGGGCTCCAACGTGCAGACTTTGCTGTACAACCGGGACGGCGAGGTGAGTGATCGGCCGGGGTGCTCAATCAGTTGGTCCTTTATTCTGATCAATCCATGTCCCCAAAGGAACGTGCTTCGCTCATCCAACGGTCCAGCGGCCGCTGATCGATCGGCCGCCCCCCCCCCAAATGCCGGGGGTCCGGCAGAAAATAATTATCCATTACTTAATTTGACCATTAAATTAATCATTTGTTGCCTTAGTTTTTCATTTTTATAACTGATTATTATTATGCTTTGCTGAACAGATATTAGTCACCACAAATCCCTCCTTTCCCTTCTCTTTTTACCACTGTCAAATCTTTTTTTTCTGCTGATCATTCCAATTTACAAAAAAATATTATTTTATTTTTCTTTTCTTAATTACATTAATTTTTTGATTATTCGCAAGAAAATGCCTTCGGCTTTTTGAAACTTTAGCAGTTTAAAGCATAAAATAAATTTTGAAAAATGTTAATGAAAAAACAAAAATGGATTTAAAGAAAAAAATAATAATTCTAAGAAAATAATTCTGTAATTACAATATGAAAATTAATAATTAAACGAATCATTCTCTTTTTCAAAAGCGAAGTGTCTGTCGCTCTCACAAATTTTGATGCGATAAATTTTAAAAAGAATTTGATTTATGTGCAATGAAACTTTAAACCACAAATAATGTTTTAACAAATTCAAAATATAATTGTTCTTTTTTTACTACTTAAATAAGAATTGCAATAAATATAAAAATATTTTGAATTTTTCTTTTTGCTTTTCTTTTCTTATTTTTTTTATATAAAAAGTTTTAATTAAAAAAGTAATAAATAAAATTCTAGAAAAGATGTAATTAATCTATTTTTACCAGATTCTTCTTCTTTATTAAAGTGTCGGGGGTTAGTTAAACCGGTATTTATTTGTTCTGACTTTGTTCCGATAACAAAAAAAGCATTTGCAAAATGGGAGGAATTGAGCGAATTTTGGTATGAGATCAGAAGCATTTGACAAATGAGGAGAATAATTCGATCAGAGGTGGCCACGGAAAGCAAATCAAACGAATGATCGATCAGAGACGAAAAGGGAAAGAAAAAGAAATCAAAAAAATAATGAAATTGATCTGCTGTTCTTTTATCTCTGCCTTTTCTTTGTCTTCCGTCCTTATTTTGTCATTATCTCTTCGCCTTCCCTTCCGCCCCCTCTTCCCTTTTCCCCTCCTTTCCCTCTTTCTTCTATTCTTCCGTTTATTAACTCATTGTTGTGATGCTGCTCCGTTTTCTTTTCCTCCTTTCTCTGTTTTTCTCTCTCCGCCCCGTCTTCCTCGTCAACTCCGCCCGATGATGTGCTGCTCCGTCTTCTCGCCGCCTCTCCTTCGGCAATCTCCGCAAATGAATTGCACGGGCGCAAATTTGCCGATTTGCATGAATTGCAGCAAGCGGTGCCCTTCGAGGTGTTTTGTTTGCCTTTTGTGGTGAGGCGGCAGCGCGAACAGTCGACGGAAGAAGCGGTGGAAGTGCAGGGGAAGGGAATTTCGGCGGAGGAAACGGCCAATTCGGAGGCGGTGGTCGTGTTGAAAACGCTGTTGCTACGGCCCTTAATGTGCCAACATACGAATAGCAGTCTAAAAGTTAGGATTTCGAATTGTGCTTACTTTCCGTCTAAATAATTTCTGGAAAAAGCCGCCCATCCGCGACTGTTGCTGCGCTCGCAAATGGGCGCTGGCCAAACCGCCGTCGGGCCTAAAGCGCGGTTAATTTAGCATGACATTGATTAGCATTAATTGATAATGCTGATTTTGGGTTGACCTTAGGTCGGGCACAATCATTCCATTGGCTTGGAATACGTTCAATTCTTGGAAGCATTCGGTCTCGATCATCTGACAATGAGCACGAATTTAAGGCAATTAATTCAAATTGATTCCTTTGTCACCTCATTTTGCCATGGGATTGAAACGGAGCCGGTGTTGAACTTGTCGTAGAAAGAATTGTCAGTAGCGTCAAGTCGAACCTGAGGAATGGTCAGTGGTGGAAAAGGACTGGTCTAACTGGACGAACTCCTTTGACGGTGCTGAACTGCTCGATGTCCAACACATCTTTGGCATACACCGAGTGGGGGTCGGGGTGGAAGGGAGGCGGCAGCTGAACAAATGGACAATGAAATGCCAACCATTCAAATTATGCCATGCCAAAACTACCATTCCCTGGGCTTCTCCCACCTTTACGGCTTCCATTTTCCTCCATGGGACCGGCTCTCTGCCCGTCTTTTGGTCCGGCTGCGTGAAGAACGCGTGTGCCTTCAGCTCCTCCGCGCCGTCCTCTGGCCGTCCCACGCGGCGGCAGCCCAACCGCAAAGTCGGCTCTTTGTGCAGCAATCCCCGACACAAAGTGCGTGCCGCCTCCGTGAATTTGTCGCTGTACTTTTCCGTGTCTTCGCGCACTCTCCGCTCCACTTCGTCCCGCTTCACTTTTTCTTTACGTTGGCGAAACGGCGCCTCAAAAGGCAAAAACAATCACCAAATGACTAATGTCGGCACTTTATTAATTACATATTTTATAATTTCCGTTTTTACCTTTCCTTCGATCATTTCGTAAATCAAACAGCCCAATCCCCACCAGTCCACGCCGTACGAATAACGTTCATTCTTCACAATTTCCGGCGCTGCAAAAAATAAAAATTCCCATTGCATTCAAAAACTCTCCCATTCCTTTGCTTTCAATGGCATTTTTCCCTTTTCCCTTGCGTGCCATTACTTTGTTTTTCCTACCCCCCCCCATTTGGCTTATTGCCACTACAAATGCCAATTTTAGCTCCGGATTAGCTTCCCCCCTCTCCTCCCCCTCTCACCCATATATCCCACTGTGCCCACTCGTCCCTTTATGGGCTCGTTGTCCTTCAGTTCGACGGCTAAACCCAAATCGGATATTCGAACATGGCCTAAGAATAGTGAAGTGTATTTGCTGTACAATGAATGCAATACAGTATCCGAATTTGGGGGTACCGTAATCGTCCAGCAGAATATTTTCCGGCTTTAAGTCTCTGTACAGGATTCTCTCCCGGTGCAGATGCTGCAGTCCGAGAGTGATCTCTGCCGCGTAGAATTGGGCCCTTCTCTCATCAAAGCCCCCGGGGGACAAAGTGTAAAGGTGAAATTTGAGGTCGCCTTTAAAGCGAATTCGATCAGAAAAGGCGTCCATCGTCCGCGGGACTCAGTTGACCGACCTCCGTTCATCAAAGTGAGTACCAAACAAAGGGCGTCCTTCGTTTCGTAGGCGTACGCCAAACTGACCACAAAGGGCGAGTTGATCCGCTGCAGAATTTGCTTTTCGTTCAGTGTCAGTGACTCGGCGTGCCTTTTCTTCACCCGCTTCTTCTCCAACTTTTTCAAGGCGTACATTTTACCCGAGGCGCGCACCTTTTAACGGAACAATTAATGAATGAGTCAGTCGCCCCAGGCCAAAGTGCCATTGTTTTACTTGGCACGCGCACACTTCGCCGAACCCGCCCTTGCCCAGAATTCTGTACAATCTGAACGTCTGTTTGTCCACTGTCCTCCGTTCAAGCCATTTCCACTGAAAGCATTGAGGAAAAGCATCAGATTGTGTGGCAGAAGGGTGAGGGGGGGGCGACCTGAAGATAACGGTAGAAGAACACTGTGCCAAGGAAATGTTTGAAAGGGTCGAAGGCGAGGAAAGAACGCACTTCTCTGACAAAGGGTGATCAGAAAGGTATTGGAAAGTGATGATCAGAATGATCGGATGAGTCAATCACTTTGCTAACGGAGTGAACAGTCCGTCCGACGGGTCAATGGCCCCGTCGGATGCGTCGGTGGCAATTTTTGTGCACCGTTTCACGAAGGAATCGCTAAGAAATTTGCCATGTTGGGTGGACGAATTGAGCGGAACGTTTGCGGCATTGGAAGACTGAAGTGATTGTTGTTGGTTTTCTGGTAAATTTATTCGTTGTGGGTTTGCCACCCACCGTCGCTGTCTCTCCGTTTGTCAGTCCCTCGCCGTCCCCCGCTGTCCTTCCGACGTTTTCCAATCCGTCGGTGAACAGTTCGATCACCGTCTTCGCCACTCTCCTCCGCTGGTCAGGGTCATTGTCTGAATAACTCTCAACAATTTCCGCATCAATCCGCTCACTTTCAACTGACCGCTCGTTTCGTATTCTTCGACTCGTTCCAAAAACCTCCAGCATTTGCCCAATTCGGACGGTTCCTCCGCCTGCTCGCAGTACTGCTTGAAAAGGAGGCGCCCGATTGGCTGTTTTTCCACGACAAACGAAAAACTGAGAGAATTTTTAAAATTAAATATTGACTGAAAGAAAAACCTGAGGTCGATTTCGCTTTTTAAGTGCATACATTGCGATGTTGGCCGAATTTCCAAAACAAAGGCACAAATGGGGGGGGGGGGAAAGGACAAAGGCAAACTGACGGAAATTGGAGGTAATGACGCCACTTTTTGCTTTTCCCTTTGCGTTGACCGCCCGTCCTGGCCTTTATGTACACAGTGTTGGCCACCCAAAAGGGGAAAAGAGAGGGAAGAAATTGGTGAGAAAAGAAAAAGAGGGAGAATAGAGGAGAGGGGGGGGGAGAGAGCGGGAGAGAGAGAGAGAGACTGAGAAGACACGTACAATGTTTTCGATTTCCATTTCCCAATCCAGCGCAGCGGCAACTGCGAAAAGCGATCGGATGGATGCGCAACTTCGGAAAAGGCTTTTGAAGTCGATTGGTCAGACGGAAATAAGCAAAGGAGCGAAAGGGAATTCCATTTACAAAGGGAAAAGGACAAAAACAGAAAAAAGGGGAAAATGATCTTTAATAAAAAGGGAAATTGACACAAAAAGAAGGAAGAGGAGGGGAAAGAACAGAAAGAAAGAAAGAGAGGAAGAAAGAGAGGAAGAAAGAGAGGAAGGAAGAGGAAAGTGATCAAATTGAGATAAAAAAGGGGGGAGGGAAAGAGAGATAAATGAAGCGGAGAGGGAGGGAGGGGAGAGAGGGGGAGGGAAGGGTTGGGGTTGGTGATTAGTGGGCGGTGACTAATTAATCGGAGGGAGGGCGAGGGGGGAGGGAGGGAATTGGACGAATTTGTGGACAAAATCCAAACAAACAATTGATAATTGCAGAATAAAACCATATATTTTTGTAATTTTTGTGGAACTTTCAATCAAAAAATCAAACTGTAAAAGGAGCAATTGAAAGGAATAAAATAAAAGGAGAAAAGGGAAAAAGGAGAAAAAAAGGGGATGAAGGATGAGAATGAAAGAGATAAAAAGAGAAGGGTGAGAGAGAGAGAGAGATAGGAGAGAGAGGGAGAGAAACAGAGGGGGAAAGAGAAAAAAAGGAGAAGGGGAGAGAGAGAGAGGGAAAAAGGAAGAAAAGAAGAGAGAGGGGAGAGAGAGAAGACAGAGGGGAGTGAGAAGGAGAGAAAGGGAGAAAAAAGAGAAGGGGAAGAGAGGGAGAGCGAGGAAAAAGAAACGGTTGTGAGAGAAAGGATTTAAATTCTTTGTTAGCCGTGGGGCGAAAAGCCGAGAATGTGAAAGTGCACTAATCCTCTTCAGAAGAAAGGGACAAGAACAGCAGCAGAAGGTAAAATGGCCCAACAGAAAGAAAAACAAAAGACGGGTGAACTGAGAAAGGTAAAAGTGAGAATAAAACGGAGGGTAATTGGAGACAAAACTCGAAAATTGGACGGAAAATGCCGAAAAATGGAAAATGGATATTTAAATATAAAAATATTTGATAGTTTTTTAAATGGCCAATCAGAGAAATTTTAACATAATAATTTAAAAGGGAAGAGAAAAACGAACGGAAAAGGAAGAAAAGAGAAAAAAAAGAACATAGACAAACAGACAGAAGAACAGACAAAGAGAAAGAGAGAGAGCGATAGATAGGGTGAGAGAGTGGGAGAGAGAATGAGAGAGAGAGAGAGAGAGAGAGAGAGAGAGTGGGAGAGAGAATGAGAGAGAGAGAGGAGAGAATGAGAGAGAGAGAGAGGAGAGAAGGGCCAATCATGTTTCCCATCATTTTCTTCCCATGCGAAGAGAAATGGTGGGGGTGAGGGCGCTCATTTCCTCAAAGATTTTATAGAAAGGGACGAAAAAGAAAAAAGAGACAATAAGAAGAAAAAAGAGGACAAAAAGAAAAAAAGAATTGTTGGGCAGCTGATAGTGAGTGGGAGGGAAAAAGAGAAAAGAAAAGAGAGGAAGGGACGAGGAACGGGGGACAGACGGTTGGCAGGAAAAGAATGTGGAGAATTGATTGGGTGGGCGGAGACAAAGAGAGAAAGTGGAAAACAGGGGGAGGGGAGGAGGTGGAGAAAAGCTCAGGCCACCACTTATTCGTCGCCCACCTTTTGCGACCATTGCGGCTCTTTGCTTTACGGGCTCATTCACCAGGGCATGAAGTGCCAATGCTGCTACACCTCTGGTCAGTGCCAAATTGCCCTTCACAAAAAAGCTCGCACAATTAGGCGCATTTCAGTTCATCATCGATGTGTCAAATACGTGCCGAATATGTGCGGCATGGATCACACGGAGAAGAGGGTGTTATTGGTGTTTAGAGAAAAATGGCAAAGGGGGGAGTGAAAAAGAAAGAAAGAGAGATAGAAAAAGCGAAATTCCCATTCCAAGGATGGTGTTCCGAGGAAAAAAATTCGAGAAGTGTGTTGTTGGGTTGACAATACAGCGGGGACTGATAATATGGTCAGAAATTGGTTGGCTCTGCCAATTTGCCTTTCCCACAATCAATGCCTTGCCCCCCCCCCCGAAGCTGAAGTTGATCCCATTCGAAGATGAGCAGGGAAAGGCCAAGCAAAAAACGAGGACGATAAAAGCGACGCTGAACCCAATTTGGGATGAACATTTCCAATTGTGAGGAGCCGATGGCTTAAAGTGGTTTAATGCCGTGGGATTGTCAATCAGTGCCCTTCAGCAAGTTGGAGCCGTCCGACAAGGACCGAAGACTGTCGGTGGAAGTGTGGGATTGGGACCGGACGAGCCGCAACGACTTCATGGGCTCACTCTCATTCGGTATTAGCGAACTGATCAAAGAGCCGATGAACGGATGGTTCAAGCTTTTGAACGACGAGGAGGGTCCGTTTCCTTTGCCTTTCTCTTCCGCCGTCACTTCGCTCACTTTGGGAATGGGACCAGCCGGCAAACGATGCCGAAGAATTTTGTAATTTAGATTAACAGATTTTGCCAAAAAATATGAAACGCAGAGGATTGGTAGGTAGTCTGACGGTGCGACAGATGATGCCAGGAAATTTCTTTAAATTTAACAAATTATTTTAAAAAAAAACTTGTACAATTCCTTAAATTAAAAAAGTGGTTTTTGATGGCATTGCCATGTCAAATCTTTTTTAGCAGAAGAAACTCAAATTATTCCTTTTAAATTTTCGTTTATCAATAACAATGATTGATATGATGCTTAAGGGTGTCAATTTAAGCTTCGCCGAGCATTGGCTTTTCCTTCGGCTTTTCCCTTTCCCTTTGCCCCCTTTTCCAATCCCTCTGATCCCTCCATCGCCCCGCCACTTTTCTTCAATGTATCGTCAGTTGGGCCATTTCGCTCCGTTTCACTGCTTCTTCTGCTCGATTTCCCCCTCAAATTCCTTCGTTTGCTTTTCCCTTAAATTTCCGTTTTTTTTCGTCCGATGTGACAAAAATAAGAAATAAATGTTTATTTATTTATTTTTTGTCAATTGATTATCATTCCTTTTTCTTCTGCTGATGGCCAACTTTTGTTCTGTGCTTTCAAATCATTTTGGCCTTTTTCTGCTTTTTTTGGCCTTTGGGTCAAATGGCCAACAAAGGGAACACGCGGCCGAAGTGCGCGCAGTGAAAGGAAAGGTGAAGAGAAAGCGAACGGCGAAAGGAAGGCTAATTGAGGGGGCGGGGGGGGGAGGGAGCCGATAATAGCCTAATTAGTAAAGCCCGGACGGGATCGGGATTCCAGCCGGATTTTCCCGGGATCCCGATCCCGGGGGTTTTTTTTTGAAAAAATGACCCGGTCCGGGATCTCGAATAATCGAATTATTTATTATTTAATATTCAATTAGTCTTTAAAAATATTGTTATATAAATTGAATTTTCGTTGAAAATCACAAAAAGTTTGCAAAATTCTTATTTAATTGAAGCGAATTAAAAACCAAAATTTCTAAGGAATCAGCAATATTTGGTCCAAACTTATCATTTAAGGGGTTGGCCTCCTAAACCGGCACAAAAACATCAAATTGATCGGTTATTTTCGTAGGCCCACCGGGCCCATTCGGGGCAGCAAAGGTCCCTGATTAAGAACCCGGACCGAATAACAATTTTTTGTCAATTTTTTATGGGCTTTTCCCAGCAGATTGGGTCAGGTTCCCGGTCAGCTTAACTATAAAGCAAAGAAATGCCTCTTACTTTTGTAGCTTTTTGTCCACATGCTCCATTCGGCTTACTTCTTTCCCCAGACAGGTGAAGGAAAATGCGAAAAAGGGTTATCACCGTTTGGCATTTTCCATTTAATTTGCCAAATTTGGCCCTAGTTGAGGTCAAATGGTCCGCGTCGGCACAGGGTCGTCCTACGCTGCCCCATTGGCTCCATTTGTTCCCCTCTCGGCACCGTTCCATCGCCTTCCTTCTCGGCACCCCCGTCTCGCCTCACTCTCACTTCCCAATTCACATAATTGCGCGTCGTCTTGACACTTTTCAAAGCTCGGAACGGTCCTTCGCCATTATCGCGAGTGACGACGGTTTGCTGCTCATTTGGAATTAATCCTTTAAAATGGACAATTAATTAAAGTGCAATTCGATGGCGGTGCTCAACAAATAGCCGAAATCAAAGTCACCAACGTGGACGCGGAAGAACTGATCTGGGAACTGATAAGAGGCCACAAAATGGCCAAAGGATTGGAGAGGGCCATTCACTCGACCTTCAGAGGACGCGGGGTCAACCCTTTCGTCTTCAATATTTTGCCCGGGACGCCAAACCCTCCATCGGATGAAGTGCTTCATCAGTTGCGCCACCAATTGAAATTTGGGTGGGGTGTAAATAATTGTCGACAATGAAACCAAAACTAAACAGCGCAATTGTCCAAGTTGGCACCCAAGCCCATTTCCACTCGAATGTGCTTCAGTTGGCGCGTGGCATTCAGCTGAACCCGGATTTCTGCACTCAGAACAAATTGATCCCAATGGACCGGCACTTTCGCAGCGAACACTTTGTGGTCGATTGGTGCAAATTCACATTGGTTGGTCAAAATGCGAAATTAAAATTGGAATAACAATTTTGGCATGCCATCTCAGAGGAACATGACCATTTTGAAGCAATTGGAAAAGCAAACGAGGCACAGAACAAAGGAGGAGGCAGCAGAAATGCCAATTGCAACGGCACACGGCACAGAAAAAGGTGATTCACCAGCGAAGGACGAGCAGAAACAGCAAACGAAGCACACGCTGTTGGAGCAGAACGGAGAGCAGCAGCGACCAGTGCCGCCAGTGCCGTTCATTTGGGAGAGTGTTTTGGTCGGTCCGCCTTTGTCGGCATGTCAAAAGCCAACTTTGATTTTGCTGACTCATTAATTATCCTTTGGTCCCTCCCCACAATACGAATCCCTCGCCTCTTAAGGTGTTCCCTTTGCTGGCCGTGTTCTGTCTGCTGTTCATCCTTTGCCTGAGTTTAATTTTCTTTGGACGTCGTGAGGGGCAATATTGGCGCGACTTCAAAACGCCAAAGTCGGACAAACAGCGAATTGAAACGGCAAAAAACTATGTCAATTAAAGGGACCAACTGTACGAATATTTGAATTTGCGCGAGTCCCAACGCCAATTGCGTGAGCTCTCAACCCAAAGGCAAATGCAAATGATGTGCCAAACCGCCGGAGGGAGGGAACCGTCAGAGGCTTTGAGCATTGGCACTTTTCTAAGGCCACGCGAAAAGGAGCAAAGTCTTTCGGTGGCGGAACAGCAGCCAATCGGAACGCCAAGGCCGGGTCAGACAGAAATGAGAGAAGAAATGAAAGGGGGGGGGATTCACTGGGGCAAAGTTGGGACCATTAGTAACTCCCACTCCCGAACAACAACAAAAAAATGGCGGGCAAAAATAATTGAATGGCATTTTGAGGGGTATTGTATTAATGAAAAGCCTACTGTACTTGAAATATGAAAGGGTATATCATCGCTTCAGAATTCACGAGCAAAGGCACAATAACTTCGACGTCACGCAGCTCAATTGGGAAGCAAACCGTGGCGGAAGCGGCGCGAGCAAACGGAGCGTCGATTTATCCGTATAAATACCCATTGGACTCGGAGGAAGAAGCGGAAGATGAGGGGGGAGAGAGAGGGGACGAAAACGGAGCATTTGGGGGGAGGGGGAGGAGGCGGTGAAAGAAGGGACAAAGGCAAGAAAGAAGAGACCAAAGCATTGAAAACAAAAAATATATTTAAAAAAATTAAATAATGACACATTGGCACATGGACAAATATAAAAAAGAAAAGAACTCGTAAAGGAAAAGAGAAAGGGAGGGATACGGTAATTGGGAAGAGGGATACGGTGGTCGGGTTGGGCCTGAGAGTTGCAAAATTAAGGAGACATGAGCACACGGGAAATGAAAAATGCATTCGACAAAGGCCAATAATATCTGTTCGTTTATGTACACTTTCCGCTTGTCAGTCGGTCGGTCCGTCCGCTTTTCCTTTCCTTTCCCTTCGCTTATGCTTTTGCGCGTTCGCCCCCCGCGGCGTTTCACTTCCGCGTGGCCAAAAGTGCCGCGTCCTTGTCCCCCTCGCACAATTCGTCCGCCTGCACTTCCTCACTCGTTCTGTCAATGCACCGCTCCACGTACAAGTCCAAGGGATGTGCGAATTCGCTGTCCCATTCTCTCTCGAACATCGCGCGCATTCGCTCCATCAGCGATTTCGGCGGCCCCCCGGGCGACGACGCCGACGCCGTCGAATTTCCAGCGGCACGCACGACAATGGCCACTCCGGTGCCAAGGCCCTCGAAATAGTCGCCCGACCTTTACCAATCAGCAAATTAAGTCTTTCGGCACAACTGTCGACACTCTCACCAATTGCTGGTTCCGATCACCAAAGATTCTTCAGTCAGCAAAAACTCTAAAATTATTGATGGATTAAGCAGTGGACTTTTAAATTCAAATGAGCGGGAAAAGGCCGAGTTGGCCGGTGGCATCGACTTCATTCAAATTTGACATCCGAAATTAAATATTAAATTAATTACTTTTGTGCGTTCTTCGGTCTCTCCTCACCACCGATCGTGTCTCTGCCGATGATGGCACTTTAAAAATCTTCTGAAATTGGTCATATTTAGGAATAAATGCCAAATTTTCCCTTTAAATGCACCACTGAGACGGAACCCGCGCGCGGAATCTCTCCGAGTGTTTCCAGCGACTTGAGGAAGCGCAGCCCCGTCTTGGGGAAGTGCAGCGCGGCGGCGATTATCCGCACATTCACTCCGCGCAGAATAGCCTCACGCAAAGCGTTGTCAATTTCGGGCCAATACCTTAAAGGGAAAGGCAAATTGCAAGGCAATCACTGAAAAGACACCTCCGATTCTGAGAGTACAAAAACATTGGGAAATAATCCATCACATGCACAAATATTCTCTTCCGCGCCCCTTTGATTGCGTCGATTCTCCACGCCCAATGTTTGCCTTTTGGCTCATCCCCACTTACCTCTTGCTGTTCTGTTCCGTCCATTTTTGCCTTACATCATCATCCCCCGCTTTCCCCCGCTTTCCCCCCCCCTAAAACCTTTCCTCCCATTCATTTTCTCTTTTCCCCCAACCATTGGAGAGCAGAAGCTGTTTAAACACTCACTCAACTCAAAATTTGGCAAAGCACAGCGACTAAAAGTGGGTAACCTCCAAATTTAGAATGGAAAGCTCAGAAACTCAGGAAAACTTTCATTCATCGCTTAATTGGCAATAATTCGTTGATTTAATTCCATTTTCTGCTTTTTCTGTGCTTTGCTCCCTCCCCCCTTCCCTCCCTCATTTTGAGGATGGCATGCCTGGGAAAGGGAACGCCAGTCCATATTGGCAGAGCCGAGGTAAAAGTGCCGACCATCGGCCACGATGAATTTGGAATGCATCACGCCACTGAAAAACCTAAGCATTCATTGGCAGCCAAAAATTGAAAAATCGAAGAAGCCCACGTGTGATAAATGCGTTGGATGTTCAGCATTCGTCTGGCCAACGCGCCCCTTTTGTACAGCGAAAGTCCGTCCTCATTGTCACCCTGGCAGAGAAGGGAATCAATCGGTTTGATTTTTTAAACGGAATGTCTTTTGTTGGCACTTTGTCTTTGGCCACGGCATTTTCGACCATTCGAATGCCGACGCCCCTCCTCAGTCCGGCATCGAGTAGAGCCTGGCAACAAATTGGGCTTCGGATTGGTCTTTTTTGCTCACTCACATCGAAAACCGTCTCCCCTTGGGTCGAGTAATTGCCTTGGTCCTCCCCCAGCACGTGTTTCCCTAAAATTGCACCGAATTTTCGCTCCCTCCGCCGTTGGCTCACCGCGAAGACTCGTCTTATAAGCCGCAATGGCCAGCGAATGTTTGGCCTCGCTGATCAGTTGCATCCAAGCGGAGAATGTTGGGATGGCCAAAGCGGGCGAATTGCCGAGGGAAAGGTGAAAAGACACGTTTTGGGGAATGCTCTCGACCAATTCGATTCTGAGAGTGGTGTTACGGTAATTCTCTTCCCCTCCTCTTTTCTGCTAATCTACCTGCATTTCTTCGCACATTCGGCCATTTGCGGGTCCAACTGATGGATTGGCACGGGTCCGTCCGTGCCAATGCGACTTCGCACGCGGAAGGCGGGCAATTGGAAGAGCAGCGCAGTGACAAGACCGAACAGGGCGAAGGCGGCGAGCAGCTGGGCGAGCAGCAGGGAATGGTCTTCGGCAGGTCTATCGGCGCCGGCGGTGCCGGCGGAGGGCGGCTCCTCCGCCTGGGGCTCCTTCTCCCCCTCGGCGCCCTCTGTCCCCGCGCTGTGAGAGAAACGGGGGACTCTCTTTCCACCGGTCGCAGCATTTTCCATTTCTTTGACAAATTGAAAATCTTTCAAATGAATTACGAATTATGGCAAGGAAAGGTTTGAGTGCAAAAGATAAATGGGGGGAAAGACCAGCAGCAAAGGAATGGCCAAAAAAGAAGTGATAAGCGCAAAACATTTGCAGTCGGCGGAGAAATGTTCGAAGTGTCCGTGACAAACGAAAGGGAAAAAGGGGCGGGGGGAGGCGACAACCCCCGCCCCCCCAGCCAATTGGACAGTCCACCGACAGATCAGCAGCAATCATCTGATGTTTCCGAATTTATAATTTAAAGGAAATGCTGAACAAAAACTAAGGGAATTTTTGGTATTAATTCGGAAGGTCATCCATCCCCTGAAGGTTCATTAATCGCCGTGCTATTTGCTGGGCCATTTGTGCCATTTGGCTCCTTTCCGCTTTCGTTGGCACTGCTCAAATTGCCTTTGGCGCCGTGAACAATGGCGAAGACGGCGAAAAACAGCAACAGAAAGAGGGAGAAATTGGAAGGCAATAAAATTTAAAGAAAAAAAGGGACAGAGAGAAATAGTATTAGAATTAGAGAAAGAGTGAAAGAAAAGATTAGAAAAAGAATATCCGTTCGGTTTCCATTTGTTTCTTTCTTTGCCAGGCGGTCGCAATGCCAACTTTCTCTGTCCCCGTCTTACGCTGTGTTCTCCTCGCTGCTCTCTTTCTTCCTTCCGGCCACTCTGATGCTTTTCCTCTATTCCAAGCTGTATTTGTTTCATATCCCTCACGGAGAACAGAGATCTTATCAGATCACGCACTCACTGCTCTCTCCTCAAAAGGGGCGGTGAGTGTTTTGGCGATGGAATTGCCTTCACCGCCGGCGGCAAAACAATTCCAATGGAGAGAGAAGCAAAGGCAAAGTCAATCAAATGACAACGGACGGACAAACGAAAGAACGGACGACCAAAGGCACCGATAAGTGATAACAAACAGCAAAAGGAAGGCACAAAAGTGAGGAGACAAAGAGGGAAAGATGACAATGTTCGCATCTTCAAAGAATGTACCCTTCCCCGATTTCGTCATTTGACAATCCATCCAAAAGTGGGAGGGGAGGGATTGCATGACATGCGGTCAGTAACTAATTCATTAATTAATTAATCACTACTAACGCAATTAAAATTAATGATGCACATAAAACAGTGTCTATTACGCAAGTAATTAGTGTGTTTAATGATTATTGTGATTTGGTAGGGTTTTATTGTATGCATTTTTTCATCGACAGGGAAAGAAGCACAAAGCAAAATGCCTTCCATCGGCGTTATTTTTGTTTTCCGTCTTTTTTATCAACGGAGCCAATAAAACAACATAAACAAACAAAGGAAGGAAGGAAGGATAAATGATAACCGCCAATCAATGATCATTTAAAATCAGTCTCGGGATAAGTGTGTGTGTGTCAACAAAGTCAATCCCGTCACCGAATTCGGCACTCTTTTGCCCTTTCAAATCACTCGCGAGTCTTCGTCCACTTCCTTGACCGACCGTTTCTCCACCATTTTGAACTTCAGCCGTGCCTTCAAAGTGTTCGGTTGTCTTTCGCCTGCAATCGGCAAAATGTTCCGGCGTTGAAAACTTTTTAATCGTTCTGAAAAGCGGAAAATAATTAGGGAAACGGCAAAAAAGAAAGTGATTTCCTCTTTACCCTCGAGGACATTGCCTTGGGGACTCAGCTGGCGGAGGTTGGCCGGAAGCTCTCCGACGGTGAGAAGCGGCTCCTCAAAGGGTTCGAACTTTCCTCGGCCGAGCCTTTTCCGTTTTGTAAATGCCTTTAGCGCTCTTTGCCTCTTTTGGTGAATTGTCCGCTTTTCATTCGTTTCCGTTTCCTTAAGCACTTGCGCCTTGAGAGACTTCAAACTGAAAAGGGGAAAAAGGTATTTTTAAAATGGATGGCAAATTGGGCATTTCCGATGTTTTCCGTCATTTTCAATTCGCAAATGCCATCCCAAAATGCCTTCCTCACCTGTCCAATTGTCTTCTCATCTTTCCCTCCACTTCCTTTTCCGCCGTTTTCTTTCTCTCTTCCTCCATTCGCAACTTTCGCCGTTTCTTTTCTTTTGCGGTTTTTCGCTTTTGAAGTCGCAACTCATTGGGACTGACTAATAAATGGTAATTAATTATTAATTTTTCAATTAATTTATCCCGGCATTTCCCTGCGTCTCTCTTTTTTCTCTGTCTCTCACCTTTTTCATCCTCTCCCCCCGCCATTTCGTCCTTCACTTTTTCCTCTTCCATTCTCACAGTCACTCCTCCTCCTCCTCTGACGGAATATGTCACTTCTTCCCGCAAAGCCTTTTTCAAAACAATTGGCAGTGAATTCGCGGAGTTTCAATTTCCATTCCCCCCCCCCCCTTAACCCACCGGCAAAGTCGCCACTTCGTCAGTGCCAATGCCAATCCTTCGCTCTGTCCGCCGCCGTTTCTTTTCAATTTGCCTTTCTTCGTTCGCAATTATCACGGCCATTCTCTATAATTATTAATTTAAACATTTATTCAGTTATTTCCTCACCAAATAACTGTCAATCGGCGGATTGTAAGACATTCCCTCGGGCGGTGGCACCACAGCCGGGAGCAAATTCGGCACGTATTTCACGCGTTTGCATTTAGTGGTGGCAGTGATTTGTTCGCCTAAACGAACGAACTAAATTTATCAGGATGCTTTAACGCTGGGTTAAATGTCCAAGTGTCAATAATGCCAATCCCCAAATTCCACCCTTTTTTTGCACCTTCGTCCTCCCAAATGTCATAAGGTGTCGTCCGCCTCTTCTGCAGCCGTCCTTTCTTTGTCGCTTTGCCCTCCGTCTTCTCTTTTTTGTCCATTTTTTCGTTGTCACTTTTCCATTCCGCCGAGGTCGTTAAATGTTTCATTTTCTGCACTGTCGAAAAAAAATATAATAATTAATGAGCGAAATTACATCAAAATTTTTTCGTGTTTTGAAAAAACCGCAGGTTCAAATTCATTAAGAAACGCTCGAAAATCATTTACCAATCAATAAATTATCACTAATTAATTAATGTTTTGCGTTGATATGTCTCCCAATTCTTTTGCTGGATGATAAGTGATAATAATAATCACAGTTTTCTGTCCGTCCAATCACAGTTTCTTCACCAGTCTCTCCAATCTTCTCATGCTCGAGTCGCCAATGCTCGCCATCAGAGAGGAGGGCACCGATTGGGTAGGCAATGGCTGATGACTTACGGACGAAGCGCCAATTGGCGTGGGATTTGCACCTTAACAAAAAAAGCCCATTCAAACTTTGGCACATTTAAAATGAAAACGGACGGACTTTCAACTTTGGTCTTGTAAAGTTGGATGATTTGATTTTGCTCATTCCTTCGAATTGGGCGCATCTCCAAAATCCGCTGTAACTCAGCGGCATCGGAATCGGGCAAAATGCGAATGAAATGCGCAACAAATTCCTCCTGATTGGACTTGTCAGCCATCACCGCCTCAAATCAAAGGAAAAGGTGCAAAACTAATCGCTCCAAATCTATTTTTTAAAAAAGATGGACCTTCAAAACCATCTCCGCCTTTGTCATCCCTTTGTTGAGAATGGCTGTGTATTGCGTCGGCGGTTTGGTGACGACGGCACTTTCAACGGAGGGCAAACTGAGCAGAAAAGTCTTTAGAGAGTGCGTGTCCAGCAAAAGTTGTTCAGCACCGGCGATGGAAATTGGACGACATTTGAAAAGGGCGCCCAAAAAACGATTGACCAATTGGGAGGCTAATTTCAGACAGAAATGGGCGAAATATTTTCGACTAAATTTAGAAATAAAAAAAATTAATTAAAATGACAAACCGTTCGGAAAAGTAGTCGCGTATTAGGGGAACGGATGCCCTCAGATTTTTTCGGATCGTCGAAACATACGGTGACTCATCGCCCACTTGGTCGACATTTGACCAACAAAAAAGGGAAAAACGTTTTTCATTCGCTTCGCCGAATCCCCCGTCCCTTTTTTGGTCACTTTATTTTGTTCATCGCCTGCAATGACGGCTCGCACATCGTTTCGGCGTCCTGCACCAAAAGCATCAACGCACTGTTGCAAATGCTGTGGAAAAGATCCGTCTCCTGACCGAAGTCGCCGTCCTGAACAATTAACAATTTGTCAAATAATATTTATAAAGCCGGACGAGCGACTTGATAGTATTATCAAATAAAATACCGAAAAAATGATCAAAAAAAAACTGAAAATGCCGATCGACAAAACTTTGTAAATCGGATTTAAAATTAAGTTTTTTCATCCCTGATCGCCTAAATAGCATTAAATTAAGAAAACCCAGTCTTCTAGTTTATTAGAAACAAATTCTGTTGTTTGAATAAACGATGATTTTTTCAGAAATTTACTGACTATCAAATTATCAGGCACAATCACTTTCTATCACAAATAATGCTGTTTAGCCGATCAGGGATTGAAAAAACTTAATTGTGAACCCGATTTTGGACAAAGGCGCAAAAGTCGGGCTGCAAATGTCGGTACACGTGTACCCTAAAAACAACGCACAAAAAACATTATTTTCATTCAAATAGAATAAAAGGCTTTCCCTTTTTATAAAATGTTGCCAACGATTAGCAATTACCGCTATCTTTTGCCTCAGTTTGTCCTGCAATTGCATCGTCGTCTCCGCACTCCAATCGGCGGTGGCGAGGACACAACACGTAAAAAAGGTTTGGTCGGCGTCGAGTCGGACGACGCTGTCGTCGCGCATCAAATTCTGCAGAATGGAGGTGGAGGCGCCGATTATTCCGCCCGCCCCCGGCGAAACGCCGGGAAGGGCCTGGGGCAAAAAGGCGGAAAGGCACCCGTGGGCGAACTGACGAAGGCACTGACGGAACAGCTCCACCAATTTGCTAAATGAAAAGAACAGGGAAAGTAGGAAATTTATAAAATGCCAAAAATTAAAAAAAATACGAAAATAAATTTTTAGAATTTCCACCTGAGCACCGCATTTGGGTCAGCGAACAATTTGGTTGATTCGGTGATGATTTTCTTCACCAAAAGGAATAAATTGGCCGCCGATGGCAACGGAATGGCCGTCGCGTGCGTTTCCCTCTGCGGCTTTTCCTCGCCGCTGCGAATTCGAAGTGCGCATTCGTCCAAAAATCTCAGCAATTTTCCGCGCTGTTCTTGCACAAAAATATCCATGTGAGAGTCGAAAACGGACCAAATGACCTAAAAACTGAAAACTATTAAAGCAAAATGAGGTCAGGTGGAAGAAACCCTGTCGAAATTGTAATTGTTTTTGCTCGGAAAGCGTTTGGCGAGCAGTTGCTCAAACATTTGCGTGTGATTTATGGCATGGGACAGCAATTTCCAATCCAATTCGCCCCTCCGGCGTTCCGTCATTTTGCACAGCGAATTCCTTAGGGTTTTCAACAAAACTAAGCCTCCAATTCTGTGAAATTTCAATGGACTTCCAACCTCGTTATTGTGCAAAATTCCATTGCGAGTTTCCGCCCCATTTCCCATTGAGGGGGGAATATTTTGACGACCCCTCTTCGCTCAAATTCGGCCAATTTGTCCACAAACCACCGATATCTGAAAGAAGGCCCTTAAATGAGCGAGTAAAAAAATAATTTTGGTTTTTTACCTTTCTTCGATTCTGTCCAACCAGGCGACGTCTTCAGAGTCCGCGTAAAGGACAGTGTAAATGGCCAATTGTTGGTTGATAAACCAATTGATGAAATCGTCTTGAAGTTTTCCACCCAAAACGCTCTGAAAATAAATGAAAAATTGGCGATTTGCTCTAAATTGTCTTACCACAACCCGACACATTTCAGAGGTTTGTTGGTAGACGTGGCCCGTCTAAATTGGCATTTAAAAATTGAAATATAACTTAAATAATAAATTTGCCTTAAAAGCCGCTTTTAAATCGGCTGCCAATTGGACGGTCAATTGTTCGCGGATTTTCTGCACTTTGTCCGTCAGCTGTTTGACGTGTTCAATGTGCTGATAGTCCTCAAATAACAACAGAACGTTGAGCACAGCCGGCAGTTCCGTTGTAATTTCATTGTATCGCCTTTCGGTGACCCATTGAGCTGGAAATTAAATTAATTTAAGTGACAGAAATTTTTGTTTTTCAAAGCCATTTACTGAGCAAATTCACTCCGTTGAGAAGCAATTGCAAATGGTGGAGAGTGGCGATGGATTCGGTCAGATTTTTCTTGGCAACGTCCAATTGTCGAATGTCTTTTGTCAGTTCGTGCACGGAAGTCTCAGAACAAAGCGTTCTGTCACGAATTTCCTGCACTTTTTGCTCCAATTCCGTTATTGTTGTCTGGGCCTAAAATTGGAAATAGTTAGTTTTTGTATTGCTGAATAATTTGTCAAAATGACTGAATGGACCTGCAGCAAAGCGTTGTTTGCCTCAAGGGCACATCGCCCGTGTTCAGCGACAGCCTCGGACAGTTCACGGTCGTAATTGGCCTGAACTTTTAAATGCGGAAATGTACATATAGAAATTTTTTTATAAAAAAAGTTACAATTTCTTCGTCAATTTTCTTTACAAACGAATCCAAATGGACAAGTGATTGTTCGGTAGGGAAAATGGTGTTTATGTAAGTCGTCAGATCAAAGTCGGGACGAAGCATTTCAGAGTCATCGACTTGGGCCAAAAAAGAACGGACCTCAATTCCAATTTTCATTCAAAGTTCGAATTGATTGATTGAGTCTATGGGACACTCACTTTGGAAGAATAGACGGGAAATTCTTCAAAGGACTGAACATCATCAACAGTTTTTCTCGAATTCGACGCCATTTCCGATTGCGAGTCGATGTCAACGCTGCTAATGCTGCTGGCCATTGGACAACGAAGGATTAACAAAATTTAAAGGGCTGACAATGAGAGAGAACGGAGTCACAACACAGCAACACAAACGGCAGAGAAGTTGTTTAATTGGAAAGACGACAAATTTAATTCCAACATTTATTCAAATATAATGGGCAATTAAATGAGCACTTTATTATATAAATGAGAAATAATAATTACCTAGTTAATTAATTAAAACGCCAATTACCTAACTTTTTTTGCCCATGACAAGAACAAAATTTATTGCTCTTAAAGTAGGCCGCAAATGTGTTTTTGGCTGGGGGCCGCAAATGCCCGAAAATGGCCCTTAAGAAATGTGCTGCAAAAGTCGCAGACATGCGGCTCTCTGACTGATCAGCAGATATGTCGTCAACAAGTGTTTTTCCTTCCTGTTTGTGTTATAATAATGCTTTCGCTAATCAAAATCCCCACCCCCACCCACTCTTGCTCTCTCTGTTGTTTAAATTTCCAATTCTGCGCTTCCTTTCGCAGTCTTCGAAATCTCCGATTTGCCGCCCCCCCCCTTTTATGCAATCAATCGGCACCCTTTCCCTTTCGATAGCTTCCCCCGTACATAAATCCCCTTCATCAATCCACACTTTCATTCTCCCTCACTCTCAGCCGCCGCGCCAATTCACTTTAGCTGCTCTTGTCCGGTTTATCCGTTGTCTCCTTATGGGGGCACTGAACAGACGGAGAGAGTTTAATGCGAGAGACGCAAAAGTGACCACTTTAGAGCATGTTCGTGAGTTAAGAAGTGTCGAGAGTTCCCTTTTTATCCTCCATTCCTTTTCATTTCTCCGCCAATGTTCCTTCCCCAGCTTCTTCATGCCCTCTTTCCCTTCTTCCCTTCTCTTGTGCTGTTCTTCTTCCCAAGCGCCATTCAAGCCCAATTTCGATTCGATAATTTATTGGATGGAATTGGAATGGAAGCGGCCAAAAAAATGATTAATGGGGATTTGGGTCAGCAAAATGACCCACTGAGAAATGTTTTTGGCATTTGGGGACGGTTGCTCAATCGGATGGCACAGAAGAACCCGCCAAGTGATGATGAATTGCATCTGAAAGTAATTTGACAGCATATTAATATGATTTTAATTGAACTGAATACGCACAGGGAGCACAAGAAGGTGATCAGGAGGAAGGCAATGTCATCGGAGAGGACCCCGAGGGGCTCAATTTTCCGCCCAGGGGAGGAGGGGGTTTTGGAGGTGGATCAGCAAAAATGTTTGGCGGAGGGTCAGCCAAACAACCCACTGGAAGGGACACCGTTGGCAAACCTTCATTATCCGGCCCAAATAAAATAATTGACGAGCAGCGGCTTAACGAACTTTTGCCGAGACTAAGCCCAAATTATGCCAAGGAGGAAAAACATTCGCCTGAAACAACGACAGAGAAAATGACGACGACAGAAGCAAAAACGACAACACAACCAATGACAACAACAATGACCACGACGGCAGAAACGACAATGATGGCGAAGACGCAATTGACAACGGCAAAAAAGACGAAAGAAGACGAGCAAAAAATGGCAAAAAAGAACAAACGGAGGAAAAAGGGAAGACGAAAGAATGCGGAAGAAGAAGATAATGGCACCAAAACGAACACGACGACAATGGCAAGTCCAACGCCAACACCAACGAACACTTCGCCAATTCCAATAAATAATGGGCTAATTAATGAGACACAAAAGACGGGACAAAATCAGCATTTTACAACAAAAGTGGGAGAGACAATTCATCTGAGTACAAGCGCGGAGGAGAAAAGGAAAGGACAAATGGAAATAATAAAAGAAACTGAATTTGCGGGACTGAATGAGACGGTATTGGAACGAGCGGAGAACGAAACAGCCCAACTGATCGCGGAGATTGAGAATGTGCTGGCGGATGCGGAGATGGGGCCGAATGGGCATTGGTTGAGGCAGCAAATGGGGGACCAAAACATCACCACAACGAGAAGTTGGAGCAGTACAATGACAACAACTGACAATAAAAAGGAGGAGGAAACAACGGTGGACTCAAGGAATAAAACGAAGACTGAAGAAAAACAGCAGCAGAAGGAAGAAAGATCATATGAGGAGGAAGGAGCAGAGAGGGAAGAGGAGGGAGAAAGTTATGAGACGGAGGAAAGTGAAGAAGGGAAGGAAGAGGGGGAGGAACGGACTGGAGCAGTACAGCAGGAGAAGCAGAAGAAAGAAGACAACACGACCATGGGAGAGACAGCAAAAGACGAGGAAGGGATGAGGAAGAGCGAAGAGACCGAGAGGAAAAGCAAGCCAATGGAAGAAAACAAACAAGGAACGGCTGAAGCAACAACAACGTGGGCAAGTACAGAAAGACCTGGTTCAACTGCTGCTGAAGAAACGCAGAGAATGAACGGGACAAAAAAAGGCATTCCGGAGGCGGAGGAGGAGGACCAACACCAACAGCAGCAAATCGGTGGGGCGGGAGTGAATTTTGGGAAAGTGGTGGCATTTTCTCCACCGCGTGGCTGTCCGTTCTTGCTCCCCCCTCCCTCTCAACTTGTTGCCTTAAGCGGCACAACTCCAACTTGACTCTGCTGTAACTGTTTCTTCTCCTTTCCCT
This sequence comes from Heterodera glycines, assembly GCA_004148225.2. NCBI lineage: Eukaryota > Metazoa > Nematoda > Chromadorea > Rhabditida > Heteroderidae > Heterodera > Heterodera glycines. The sequence goes on from CP049710.1 coordinate 8,311,086, forward strand.
TCTCCGTCCCCCACCACCGCACAACAAACGCCCCAATCTGCGCAGAATATATTTAACCTTAATGTGAGGAAACTGTGCAAAAATAAACAAGCAAATTCTAAAAACTAAAAATGTTCAAGGCAAATTCCAACTCTTACGCCAATCCGAACTTCACCAATGTGATGAAGCCGGTTAATTCGATCATCGACGGAATTGGCCCACTGATTTTGCCTTTGATTGGGTACAGTCAGCGTGCTTTTGATGCCTATGCACCGCTTGTGGCCCAGCGAAGCGAAGGATTGCCCATTTTCAGACCGTCGGCGATGGCTGCCGGTAAACCCTTTCATTATTTTTATTGGCCCATTTTGATGAACCCAAAAAATATTAAGCGATTAAATTTCTTCTTTGCAAACAGCTCCTCTCCTCTCCCCGCAACAACACCAAACGCATCCTTTGCTTCCCATTGGCACTTCGTTTTCTTCTGGCACTGTCCAACAGACGCAAATGCCTTTCCCCTCCCAACAATCGCCCCAATTTCCCCATGCCATGCCCTCTTCTCCAAGTTCATCCGTCAAAGCGTCTCCCCCCAATGTGGCCCAGCCAGAACGCCAAACTCATCATTCATCGGCTGGAAATTTGGAAACGGCCAAAGAAGCGCCAAGTTTGGAGATGCTCGGAAGAATAATCGAAGAAAGGAGGAAAAATGAGCAGAAACAGCGGGGGAATGGAAATGAGAGGAAAGAAGTGGGAGATCATTCATTCATTCACTATTCAATCTTCGGAAATGCCAATGTTCAGATCAGTGGCTCCTCTCCCCCCGAGGCGGAATTGCCCTATTTCCCTCCCAATTTGCCTTCTAATGGCCCTGCGCATCCCTTTGAGAAACCGATTCCTGAAAGACCGGTTGAGAAAAAGACTGATCAAGGATATGATGCCGGAAGGCAAACTGTGCACGACACTTTCCACGAGGACAGCGGTTGGGGAAGGCGGCGAATTAAACAAATAAATGTCATTATCGCAGGACTAATGCTGGGCACGCAACAAACACAAAGTGATCAGCAGACGAACGGACCAATGGCACTTCCACCGGCTGAAGTTGCCTTTGGCAATGGGAAAAGGCCCAACGGATCGTTTGGATTCACTCGCCGATAGAGAAAAGGACAAAAGCAGTGATTGGCAGAATGAATTTTATGGCAAACGATGTTTTGTGTAATTTTTATATTGTATGAATTGGTTTTGCATCTCACAATTTGATATTCATAATTAATAATCTTGATAAAATAATAATAAAATTCTCTCCTCATTTTTTTCCAAATAAATTTGCCATTATTCCTCCATTCTCTCCCCCTCCGCACGGTCTGTTCGCCACCCCAAAAGCCTTCTGATTGTTCGGCACCCCTTTCTTTTGCTGTGCCACTTTCGTGCTTGCAATTTGCCCGTCTTCGTTGTCAACTGCGCCGACTTGGCCCGCTTTGGTCACCACACAGCCATTGACTGCCAATGCCCAACTTTGGTCGGCGGGGAAGAGAATATCAGCGGAAGGGAATTGGTCGTAGAGCAAACAACGAAGTGATTGGGCATGGAACGAAGCGGACTTTAGGTGAATTGAAGCATATAATGGACGGACAGGAGATGGTCGAACGGACCTGACAATTCTGGTGGTCCATGCATTTGTTCAAACACTCCGTCAAAGTGTGAATTTGGTCCATGCCGACCAATGGGATGAAATTGGGGGAAAAGCGCTGTTGGAGACGGACATGGAAGCGGACGGACTCGCGGCAAATGCCGAAACGATGAGCTGAACAAATGTCAAGAGCAGGCTAGTCACTGAAGCAGTAAAAGCTCCTTACCTGGAACACACCACTTCTCTGCGTATGTTCCGCCGTGCGTCGGCGATGGCCCCGGCGCATTGGGCACTTTCGAACTGATTTTTGAGTGCAAAAAGCATTTGCTGCCCCCTGGCACGTGGCTGAATCCGGCACATGCCAACACTTTCCCCTCGGGGTCCTTTCAATTGTTTTACTCATTAACTTTTGGCACTTCCTTTAATTTTGCCACTTTTACTTGGTTTGACGTGCAAAATTGAGCGCATTCCGTCTCGGACCAACCCATAAACTCTTCCGCTTCTTCAATGGGCTGTCCGCCAATGTATGACAAATAGCCCGTCACACGGCCAAACGCGGCACAATCCAACTCAGTGACCACTCCTCCGGCACTTTCGGCTTTTGTCATTTTCCGTCCTGCCTCGGCGATCACCCGCACGGCACTTTGCCCTTTGGCCACTTTTCCCTCCCCCTCGTGCCTTTGTCGCACAATTTCCGTGCCTTTCTCATCCTTTCTCTCCAATTGGTCCAGCAAAGTGGCCAATTCCTCGTCGCTCAGTGTTTCGTCTTCCGCCATCGGCGTCGTCACGGGAATGGCCGTCTTTCCCTTCACACTTTGCACTTGTTGGCTGGGCGCAGCGAACACTGCGCCTTTTTTTGCATTAAGTGCCAAAAGTCGCTGAGTGGGACCTTTTGAAGGGATTAAAACAAGAAGTAAAGGATGAGAATGGCATTACAACTTACCAACACATTCCTGCATGCTCGAAGTGCGTCTGTACAGGTCGAATCCGTTGGCTGGGTGTATCAGTGCCGGCACTTTGCTTCCGTCGTGACCGTACAGTCGACAGCTGTGTTGGAGATGGTCGTACACAACAGAGCGACAGTAACCGGGCTGCAATCGGTGACAAATGATGGTCATTTGCATGACAAATGTCCCCCAATTTTTCCAATGCCAACATTTTCCTGCTCATCGCCATTGCCTGTGTGTGAAATGCATTGTTCGAGACAATCAGTGGGGGCCGAGCGAAAGATTTCTGTCAGAGGCTGAGAGTTGTCAATTGAATGGCGTTCCAATTTTTGGAAACAACGCGCAACTGATAAAAGAAAAAAACGAAAAATAAAATGGAAATAAAATAAAAAAATAAAAATGAATGAATTTGCGAATTACTCACATTGGAAGGATGAAATTGATGGGACGAAGAAGAAGAAAAGGAAGAAAAAGGGAAAAGGCATAACAAACGGAAGAGGAAAAGCAATGGGAGGCAGGGAAAAGAACAGTTTGAGAGAGATTGGTGGAGGAAAAGCGAAACCTGTGAAAGGATTGCGGATTCTCAAGCAGTACCGGTGGGGGGGGGCAGCAAAAACAGGGCGGGGCAGTCGCCTGGGGGTGCGGGTGGCGAGAGTGTTTCCTCGGGAGTGCCGTTGGCTTTTCCCCGAAAGTGGCGGTGGTCGCGTCAGTGGGTTTTCTGGGTCAACAAATTGCTGCTGATCTCCTGGCGATTTGTTCTCATCTCATCCCCCCTTTTTTCTTTAGTTTTTTTTTTATCGCTAATTTCTCTGTCTTCTAACATTCACACCAAATGAAAATGCAAATGAAATTTATTGGTGAAAAGAAGAAACAAATGTTCCATAAAATATATTATTATCAATAGTTGAAAAAGTGCCAAAATCGCCATTTGTGCCATTGGCTTTTTGAATGGTGCTGTGCCTTCCTTCTTGGCTTCTGCTCACAGTTTGCCGCCCTTCGGTGCCGTATTCTCCGCTTCATCTCTCTCCTGCTCCCGGCGGTTCTCCTCACATTCCTTCTTCACGTACAAATCGTGCCCTTTGGCGCTCACTTCGCGTGCCGTGTCGCCCTCCTCCGCGCCCGAATACAATTGGCAGGTGGAGAAGTGCTTGTGGTAGACAACGGTGTTGCAGGCCCGCTCCGTAGAGCAGAAGCGCAGGCAATCATCGGGCGAAACGTTGAAGAATTCGTTGGAGGAAGAAGCATTGGACAGGGCACGACCCACAGAACGAGCGAAACAGTCGAGCATAGCGGGGGAAAGCGGAACTGAAACGGGGGATGGGGAAGAAAAGGGGCGAGGAAAGCGGAGGAGAAGCGGGGCGGGGAAGGGGCAGGGTGTTAAAAGCCGAAGGAATCGGGGGATAAGGCGGAAGAGTAAAATATGGAAGAATGAAGCGGAAGGGGAAATTGTGGAAGAAAAGGAAAATAGTCACTGACCGTTTGATTTTAGAGATGGCATTGTTTTGGCCGGCACACAAGAGACATTCGAAATCAGCAGCAACGAAGTCAAACTGATCAGGCAATTGCGAGGGACGAAACGGAATGAAAAAGCTCCCATTTTTATGAATATTAAATTCAAACAATTAATTTGCTGATTGCTTAACACTCCGGCGGTGTTTTATTCGCTCGTTAGAAGGAAAGAAACAACGAATGGCGAAATGATCATTTTGGGTCATCGACTGATCGGATCTTAATTTTATCTATCCTCCATTGAATTTCCCACATCACTTTCCGCTCCGCTACACTTCGCTTTTCACCCCAAACGCATAAGCGCTCGCTTCCCAAGTCGCATCATCGCGCGTTTGTGCCATAAATGAGTCCGGTCATTAAAACTAAATTAAATAGCCAATTGTACGAATACTGTAATGTTAAAAAGACTACGGTACTGTCCTGACCGGTGGGTTGGCACGAAAAACATCCACGGCTCGTCGAAGGGAAGTTTGGCATATGAGGAAATAGGCGGGGGACGAATCTGATCATTCAACTGGAGAAGACCAAACACTTAAATTGGGCATTTGGAAAATGAAAACGTTTAAAAAAAGACCCCCGGGGGCAGGGAAAGAGTCGCATGTTTGGAGAAGGCAAAAAATGAGGGGGAACGGAAGCAGAAATGGGAGAAGCGATGACGAGTTGAAGCAGTACAACAAGGAGAAGACGCCTCGGGGAAAACGCATTTCTTAACAAAAGAGGGAAATTTTCTGCACCAAATTTCGGCAGTCTCTTCGTAGCAAATTTTGTTGCGGTAAATTGTACAAATTGTCCCAGTGGGGGGGGGCAATTCTTCCCCGTCATGGCCGCCCCTCAGGGCCCTCCTCATCTGCCATTATGTATGGATTAGCCATAAAATAGTGAGTGATGCGGTGGACAAAATTGGGCCGCCGTCAGCCGAATACTTTCTGAACATGACACCCTTTCCCCCGCGGGTTCATTTGTTGGGCCATCGGAAATTGCGCTGCTAAAGAATGTCCCTAAGGCAACCAAATGAAGATTCATACAAAATTCAATTGGACACTTTTTATTGGTTGTGCCGTGCCGCCTTTTGGGCATTTATTCCTCCCAACTTTTCTTTTATAATTGGCCACGAAGGAACAGACTTTTGACGAATGAAAGCATCGCACGCATTACGCTTTAATAAGCAATGCTTTTCTCTTTGATTTCCATTTAAACCAATTAAAAATTTCCGCAATTTTGCGATTTGATTTGAAAGAAAAAAATAATGAAAAATGATGATTTGAACAAGTAAAAAGGGACGTAATGAGTTGACGTTAGTTGGTACAACACTCATTTGAGGTGAATTTCGACTACGGCAAAATCACTCTCGTTCGGAAGCTCTTCACAGGCTCGATTAGCCATAAAGGTTGAACAGTCGTTGCAAACGCTTTACAAAGCAAAGGCTAATCGGTAATTTAATGCAATTCATTTAAATATTTGAAATACCATCATTCGTTTAGCCAAGAATGACAATACAAATGAAAGCGGATGAGAACAGAATAAACAAAAGAATCATATTTTGTTGAAATAGGAAAAAATATTGTAACGGTTAAACTTTAATTGGCCCGTTAAGTGTAATACAATATCGATAAAGGATTAACTTAAATTTAAATTAAGTAGAAAATAAAATGATTTGCTGTTGCGATGTTCTTATTTATTTTATTTTCACTTTTTCGTCAATGCAGCGGCGTTTGGCCGGCGACCAATGCGTTTTGCGCATGAACTGTATCGGTGAACATCCTCATCAAATAGTGATCGCTTAGCAGTTCTTAAAAAATTTAATTTTGTTACTGTTTTGGTCAATTTTTCATATTCTTTTTGAAGGAGCAGGTCAATTCGTGAAGAGTTTACAAATTTGTTTTATAGTACGGGACCGACCGACCTTTATTTTAGAAATTTTAAAAAACAAAATGAAATATATATTTTATAAATTTAAAAGAGTTGCGGGGACGGTAGGGGTAAGTAGGCCCGTAGCCAGGGGGGGGAATCCCCCCCCCCCGAAATGAAAATTTTTAAAAATTATCCAGCAAATAATGGAAAATTTTTCGAATTCTGAGCCAGTTCCGTCTTAGTACTTAAAGGGCCGATTCCGTCTCAAATTTGCACGAAGCTAGGTTCGAAGCCCAAAAACACGAAATGTTCGAAATTCATCGAAGCAATTTTTCAAAAAATAATAATGTTTTTAAAAAATTTTCAAATTAAATTCATATAAAATTTTCATAAGAACATTTTTTTGAATTTCATTAAGAAAGAATTTTCTAAGAATTATTGCCCCGCCCCATTCAAGGCAAATTTATAGAAACATACGTCTTCGCGACAGAAATAAGCTCCGGTTTTTTTGTTGGTGTTTCTTGTAAAACTGTTAGTCGGTGAAGAACGGTGGTGCTTTTGTGACCATTGGAATTTTGTGTTCCCTCAGAAGCAGTGCCATTTTGTTGTACAGTTTCCTCTATCTCGGCAGTTGCAACGACAGTTTCGCTGTTCGGTTGGAATTGGGACAAAACTGGAATTGGAAAGCCAAAATTGGTGCCATCGTGCGAGTGACCCACCGAGAGTCCAATCAACATTTTCCATCGTTAATTCTATCTCACGGTTGTACTCCTTCTCGAGTTCGTAAAAGCAGGAAAGCGTGTCGAGGAAATAAACCTGGTTGAACAACAATTGTAACCAGAAAACCCAATCAATTTTAAGCGTCACCTGTTCTGGGATCGGATGGGTACGGAACAGGTCGCTCTTGCGCAACTCGTAATTTGCTGGACTGCCGCCACCAAATAAACTCAAATCAAAACAAAGTCAAAGACAACCAATCTTTAAGAGAAATTCATAATATCGGAGATGAAAAACCACAAAATTAAAATTAACAACGAACAACGAAAACAAAAGAAAAATAGGGAGGGAACAATTTAATCAACAAAATGCCAATACAATTTAAATATATAATGAGAGGTCAAAAGTCAACTTAATTACTACACCCCGCCCCTATGGAAAAAGGCGTCTCTGCCGCAAAAGGTCAATTATTCGGCTCCAAAAGGTGGGGTTCGCGCAGGAAGAAGCATCAGCGTCGGCTACTGTTTGCTTCATTCGCAAACCGAGGATTGCCACGGCCGCGATAGGGAAGACGAGCGTTGGTGTACGGGTGGTGACGAGTCGGACCAAACGAACGGTGGCGATTTGTCCAAATTTGAGAAAAGCGACCGGGTCGGTCACCCAGACCTCCCCCCCCATGGTTGGCAAACGACGTCCCGGATCCCGAAGAAGACGAAGCTCTACGAGAGTCACCCAGACTACTCGTAGAGGGTTTTTGGACGACGGACTTCACGGTGCGGATATTCAACGCCTTATCCCCTGGAAACGGGGATTGGGTAAAAAGCCACGCTTTAAGCGCTCGAATCCCTGCGTCTTTCAAAACTCCCTCAGGCGAAATAAGGTGTTGGTTGAAGGAGTTGCCGAAACGGAAGATTTCAACTAATGGAAAACAAAAATATATGTATTTCTATTTTAATAATAATAAATATATAAGCAGCAAATAAGCGTGGAAGAACAAAACAAAAACCCGTCTGTATTTAAACGGTGCAATCTGAACGGTTAAGCAGCATCATGTCCATAATACAAAACGAGATGAAATGTCAGTATTTAAATTTTAAATAATCAAAAATCAAGTCTGATTGTGAGTCTTTTTGGAGGAGGTGTAGAAGCAGTCGGGGAAATATGAACAATTTCGGTCAACAAATTTCACAAAATCCATGCCGTAGGAGAGGCAAACTTGCAACAGAGCCTCACAGTCCGATTGTGCCCGATGAAATTGCGGGGCAATGGAGAAAAACTAAACAAATTTTGGGAGCGATTCGATTGAAAAACCAACGATCTCACCCTCTTGAACATGTTCTCCAGTTTGAAATTGCCACGTCCGCACAACAACCGCCTGGCATGGTTACCATTGAAATTCCATTCACCGCGATTGTTGCTCCTAAACGAAAACAATCAATCAGCGAGTGCTTAAATTTTCACGGACTCAAAAAATTTGGCGTCAATGCAGCGGCGTTTGGCCGGCGACCAATGCGTTTTGCGCATGAACTGTATCGGGTGAACATCGCAACTGAATGATTTTCAATGCTTTAAATTTTACCATGATCAGCGGCAAAGCCAAGCTCCAATGACGTAGGATTGGACTAGGTATATTGTTTCAAAATTTTCACATGTTAAAAGATATAGTGAAACTGTGCGGGGGAGGGTCATAGCCCAGGAGGAGAGAGAATTTTTTGTGCTTAATAGTCGATTTGCTATTGCCAATTTTCGGTTTTTTTGGCTCCGCGCCAAAAATGACCAGAAAAAGCAAAATATGTTAATTTTTATGGATTTGGTTCTCATACATTTTTTGACCTTTTGTCATGGGTTCGGGTCCGCCCGACCGGTGGTGAATTATTTTGATTTTTTTTCTAAGAAATTTTTTTTTAAATTTATTCAAATTTCAAGAAAAAATCTTTGAGAATTTTTTTTTGTATAAAAATTTTTTAGCTATTTTTTGTAAAAAAAAATCACTGAAAAATTTTTCTAACTAGGAATTTCTAAGATTTTTTTCTGTCCCTCTCCCCTCCTCCCTCTAATCTCTCTGCATGTCTCAATCCCATTTTTTGGCTCTATCCTCTCATTCACATATGATTCCCGCTCCCCCACCCCCTTTAATCCGTCCCATGAAGATAATCCCTTTCAAAGTGCCTTTTCTTCCTTCCTCTTCGTTACAATTCATTTCTCCTTCGTCTCTCTTCCCTTCGTTCGTGTAAAACTTTTCTTTGCCCGAGGCGGCAATGATAAGTTTCGATGACTCCCATTGGGACAACGACGGCGGAGGGGAGCACAGCGATGAAAATGTGCCGGAATCGACGTCCCAATTACGGCGGGTGTCTCCGTTCGGTGCCGTTCCGCGCGCCCACGGCACCGTCCGACGTCTCTGCTCCTCCATCACTCTCAAATTTGGTGCCTCGTCCCAAATGGGCTTTCTGACGATTGTCTTTGAAGGTGCTTCTGCTGTTTCTGCCACTGCTTCCCCGTCGATTTCGCCAAGGTCGGCTTCGGGCCGACAAAAAGCGCTCAGTCGCAAAGTGTCGGCGCCGGGCCGCTTCAGCAAAAGCAAACCCCGCCGCACTTCGATTCCGTCCGCGCTGCTCCCGTCACTGATTGTCGCCACTGTGGGGGGCGACACGGTGGACACGGGACTGAGGATGGGAATGGGCGGAGGAGGTAAAGCACGGGGAGGAAACACTGATCGAAAAACAATCAAAATGGAAAGCAAAAAAAATGAAATTGAAAAACGAAAGATGGAAGAAAGAAGCGGCAATTCGTTGCTTTTCCTTTCCCTCCTCCTTTTCCTTCATTGCCTTTCATTTCCTTCTTTTGTTCCTCTTTTCCTCCTCTTTTCTTCAATGGTTTCTCTTAGTTAGTGAATGAATACATTTCATTTGGTGTTCCCGAAAATAAACAATCTGTCCCAAAAATTGAGTCCCGACCATTTCATTTTTAGTGTCATTTTCCGCTCCTCGCTTCATTTTCATTTCAAAAATGGCGTTAACTTTTTTTTGCCTCAATTTGCCATTGCCTTCCCTTCGTCCGACAATTCGTGTGGAATTGAGAAAAGCATTTTTACGGAATTTGCATTTGTTGAGAGAAAGGAGAGCATTTTAATTTTTAGGGGGGAAACGAAGGCAATTTTTGGAAATGAAATTTAATTCATGGCCAGCAGCAGCCAATTATTTCTTCTGCTGCTGTTTATCCTCCACCTTCTCTCAATCCCTCTTTTGGTCTTTTCCCCTGCCCATTCATTTCCCTGGAAGATTTTGGAATATTTTGCCAATTTCTCTGTCCTTGTATTTTCTTCATTCACTTCATCAAACTCGTGCCTTTTTGCCCTGTCGGATTTATCAAATTTCCGTCCTTTCCTCTCTCTTCCCTCTTCCCTCTTCCTCCTTCCTCATCACCTCATCATCAGTCCTCTTCCCCTCCCCTTCCCCTTTTTATCCGCTCACTTCCCCATCATCGCCCCCGGCCGCTTCTTCGCTTCCGTCCAGCAGTTGTCCCTTCCCCCCCCCAAATCGTCAAAATGTCAAAAACGCCAATTCTTTTGCTTTCTCCCCCTCAATTGGCACCCTTTTTCATTTAATAACTTTTTTTCATTTGCCATTTCAATTAATTATGTATGATTTTCCTATTTTCTCATCCAAATTACCTCCCGCGTTGTTTCATAAATTGGTAAGTGCTTTCGATTGGGGTTGGTCAACGGGTTGTTGTGGCCGTCGTCAAAAAGTCCCGTTGTCTCAAAATCCATGAAAATATAGGTCTCAATAGGGTGCATTCCATCATTTTCCTCGTTCTCTTTTTGTTGTGTCTTGCTATCTCTCGTATTGATAAGTGGCATTTTTTTAATAAGTGATACCCCTAAATATTCCCCCCTTCCCTTCCCAAGGGCTGTATTGAATTTATTTTGGCATCCGGTTAATTTTGTGCTTAATGGAGATTATCTCCTCCCCCCGCCGTTCCGTTGTTTTTCTCTCAATCCTATTAATGCAAACCCAATTTAAATTTTGTCAGTTATCAAATTTTAATATTTTTCTTTCAAATTTGACTTTTACTCTTTTAATTTCTGTGCTTCCTCCGCCCCCCGTTTAATTTTCCCCGGCACTTTTCCCTTTTCCTTTTCATTCTTCCCTTTTTCGCCTTTTTCTGCCCGTTTAATTAAACCCAACTGCCATTTTGCCTTTTTTAAGGTGACGCTTTTTTTGCATTTTTTTGTAAAAAAATAATTTAACATATAAAATAAGCTAAACTTTTTGAGTTAATAAATTTCCGCTTAAAATAGTGCTTGTTTTTTTCCATTTATTTCTCCACTCTTTTCATTTGTCCGTTTTCTTTTTGCATTTTCTCCAATTCATTGGCCGTGTGAAGCGGAGACGGCCATCGATGAGTGAATCTTAGCAAGTGAAGATTGCCCCCGAGGCGATTGTTCTTCCGCGCAATTCTTTTTTCTGCCGCGGCCACCAATGCCACCCAACCCCTTTTTTACTCCCTTTACCCCTTTCCCTTTTCCTCTCTTTCCCTTTCCCCTCTTTCCCTCCCCCCTCATTCCTTAAGCTTTTTTCATCATTTCCCTCCTTTGCCCCGCGGCGTCATTGCTCATTTTCCCCTTCAATCTCGTTTTGCCGACAAGTGTCATGGTTCTGTTTGGCTATCACCCAAACCATAAAATTCCCTTTATCTCACATCAGATAATTTTTTTTCGATTTCATACAGACCTCTAAGTAAATACTTATCAATTTATACTATTTTTAGGTACTTTATCCTTTGGAGTTTTCTGATGAAAACATTCTCCGTTCAATAAAACAGTTTTGCTTCCCATTGAAAAGGTCCGTTAGCCAACCGTCGGCCCCCCTCTTCCGCTGGTGCCGCCACCTATTTGTCTTCCTGTCCCTCTTCTTCCGCTTCCCACTATTCCCTCTGCAAAAGGCCTTCCTCCTCCATTTTGCCCTCCCCACCCTTCGAGCAACCGCAGCAGCAACCGATGGCCCACCATTTGACCGCTCTTCCTGTGCCCCGTCTCCGCTCCAACTCGTGCATTTGCCTTTCGCACCTGGCGGAGGGAGAAACCTCACAAAATGCCCTGAGGGATGGGCAACGACTGCTAATGCCACGGGAGGGATGCCTTCGGGGCACGGCACTAAACTCTTCCAATTCGGCATTGGACCAACTGGCCAAGCTGAGCCAGCAGCAGCAACAGACGGCGAAGGACCCAGTGGTGCAGAGTTCGTTGGCCATTCGGAAACTGTCGCAGGCATTCGGTCGGTTGATTATGGGGGAATTAACGGCATTATATTGGTTCGTGAGAGCAAATGCAAAAATGGAAGCAGAAAATTAATGGAAAGCCAAAAATAAATTCCTGGCCAAATTAATTAAAAAGTTTATTTAAGCGTTAATTAAATTACGATAAAGGTATTAATTAATTGTTAATGAATAATGAGAAAATGAAAATGATTTATTCGGCATTAATTTAATTTTTCGTTCGTTCGTTTTTTCTTTATTTTATTTATTAAATCCTTCAAAATTCCCATCTCTTCTTGCATTTTTGGTGCGTGAGTATAAAAAAATGTCAAATTGTTGTCAATTCGTTTCCGTTTCTCTCAAATATTTGCCCATTGAATCCCCCAAATTCTCTCAGATTTCTTCCCCCCCCCAATAAAACATTCCCTCTCCGATTTTTCTTTCGTCTTCACTTCACCCGCTTTTTTGTTATTTGAATTAATTATATTCTGTCTTTTAGGGCTCCGATGCCGTATTTAACGGAATTCCAAAAGAAACATTCCAAACTCAGAACAAGGCGGAATTGGGGGATGTTGTTATAATGGACGTGGATGAGAAGCTTCTTACTTCTCCATATGATGACAAACTGCCGTTAGAAGCTTTCAATTTTTTGCGGAATCGTTTAAAATTCTCCAGCGATATTTTTATTTCTGATTCACTGGCAAGGGCCTTTTTGCAGACGAACGCGTTGATTTTTGGCAACTACGTATCTGGTCTTGTTGTGGGTATGTCTGATCAGTTTGAGTTTGATCATTTTCAATTGCTTTTAATAGACCCGCATGGTTCTTACAGCTGGGACAGGAAATTGTTTACTGAAAAACAACGTCCTAGCCTCCGGCAATTTCTGTCTTCCTTGATCGGAAAAGATGGGGTGCAATATTTCGAAAGATTTATTGATGAAAAATTGTCGGAATTGAATGAGAATAGGACAACCATTGACGAATTTGAAAGAGAGGCTCAATCGATGGGAGTTAGAGGCCAATTGGACAAGAACGGTGCTGTTACGGTAACTTAAATATTTTATTTGTGAAATTATATCTTTTTTCAAAACAAGACTACGGATATGCTGCAACAAGCAGGTCCGTCTCTCCCCTTCCCTCCCTTCTCTTCCTCTCTCTCCCACTGTTCCCTCCCCGGCGGTTTAGCGGTGATTCCTTCCGCCAATGTGCTCCAACTTCGACCCATCGTCCGCCGATCCTTTTACGCAATCCCACAATTGTATTTTTTGCCCATTCCGAAACCGCCTCCCCGTCAATTTTCCTTTCGTGGCCACCTTTTTCCTTCCATTTTCTGTAAAAGAAATGTCCCATTCCCCGCCCTCGGTCCATAAACAAACGAAACCCACTGAGAAAGCGCCGGAGGGGGCCACCCCGACCGTGGCACCACCCAAAGCGACCACAATAAACATTCCCCAGCTGTTGGTGGTCCCTTCGCCCTCCACGCCTCCGCCAAGCCCGACAAAGTCCTCTTTGAAGTCACCGCTGACGCGGAGAAAGTCGCAAAATGAGCAGCAAAAGCCAGAGAGAAAAGTGTCCTTCTTCCACAGCCTCAAATATCACTACACACCGCGGGAAGACGAGAACAGCGAGCACAATTGCCACGAGGAGTGGCTTAGCGACGAACAGCGCGAAAAAAAGACGGAAGAGGACGATGGACAGAAAAAGCAGAAGCGGAAGAGGAAGAAGGAGCGGAAAGGGCAACCGAACGATGCCAAAGCGACGGAAGGGCGGCGGAGAAAGGCAGCGACGAACGGCGGAACGGAAAGCGGAACGGAGGCGGAAGACGGAGCGGCACTGGAATGCCGGGAGGGCGAAGCGGCCACGGAAACGCCGCTGAAGCCCGATTCGATTGTGTTCGCCCGGTCGCAGCGGAGGAGCGGCGATTCGCCGAGAAGGCGTAGACAGCAACAGAAGGGCAGCCGACGGAAATGCATGGGACTATTCGGCATTAACTCCTTCAGGCGGTTGTTTATCGGCGCAACGGCGAGCATCAGAGGAGGAGCGAAATGTAAGGCGAACAATTGGAAAGCAGTTGAGGAAATGTTGGCCTGATGAATGATTCCTTTCGCCTACGCGTCCATTTCATTTTTCCCTATTAGCATTAGCAGCACATCTGTCAGCTGTGAGGGGAATGGGGCGGGGGGGGGGGGGGGGAGAAGCCTTTCCATTGACTGTCGTACGCCCGACTGACCAGGGGCCGAGAAGCATGGACACAGAAGAGACATAGAAAGAAAAATAATGAATTTATATGAGTCGCGAGAAATGGTGTAGCAACACATAGTAAAGGTGGTGACGCTTTTAAGCCATGAATTTATTTTATGTATTTTAATGATCGACCGACCGATCGAACAAACGAACGAAGGAAAGAACAAACGTTGTCCCCCCCCTCAAAACCGCCGCCAATTCGCGCTCTACTGAAATAATTTCCGTCTATGGCTGATTCGGATGAGGCAACTTTATTGTGTCTTATTATTACTTGCTGCTGATGTGACTGATTCCATATTAAATTTGGACACTTTCTCGCCCCTTTTATTCAAAAATTTTTTGGCCCCCCCCCACACACTTTTCTCCTGCTTTTTTCTTTCCTTATCATATCTATCTCTTATTAGCTGATTTCATCTCCCGTTTTATTCCTTTTCCACCAAATGAATGACTCATTTGGAATGAATTTTTGGGGACGTAAGGGAAACGGCAAATCGATTAATTCAACTTGGGACGAATAAATTTACTGAAAATGGGGGCGGGAAAGGAGAGTTAGGCCGGACGGAAGATTAGAAAGAGTGTGGCCACGGGGGGAAAAAGGGAAAATGGACAAGAAAGAAACAAAGGAAAATTAAGAGAACGATAGAGATGAGGGAGGGAGAGGAAGAAACGGAGAGAGCGATGAGAAAAAGAGAAAAGGCAAATGAAAAAGACATAACAAATTTAAAAATACTCATTAACTAGAAAAAAGTGAAGGAAGGAAGAAGGAAGGGCCTTGAGAAGGACGAGGAAACGAAAGACCAAAGACCACTGATTGGCCAATGCCTTCCGGCAACAAAAAGAACAGCACCGGCGGAATATTCACGCCCGGGGGGTCATTCATAGGAAACACAACGCCAACACCAGCACAAGACAGCACTGGACATGACAACAACAACGAGAACAACCATTGTACAGCTTCACCCTCTGCCCATTAGCAAAAATAAAAACAAATTTAAAAAATGCCAAAATAAATTGGGAGGGGAAGGATTGGCTCCTTTCGCCAATGCCAACAATTTTTATTGTTTCATTTCAGCGCAACGAATTGAGGGGAAAGCGTTTGTCAGAAGAGGGGCCCTTCGGCAAAAAAATGTGCACGAAGTGAAGTGAGTGGTCACGGCACACTTTTGCCATTCGCTTTCTTCGGAAAATTCGTTCAGACTTCACAAATTCATCCCGCGCTTCTTCAAGCAACCAACCTTTTGTTCTCATTGCAAAGATTTCATCTGGGGACTGAACAAACAAGGCTTTCAGTGCCAAGTGTGCACTTTGGTGGGTCAAAACGCATAATTAATTAATAACGGAGTCAAATGCCAATCAGCGGGGAATGGTGAAAAGGCGAACGGACACTTTAAAAAGAATAAATCAGCAGCAATTAACTAATTAATGCGCCAAATCTAAGGGAATTAATTCCTTTTGGATTTTCCAATAATCATTTTTCTTAATCACTCCTTCTATTTTCTCTGTTCGTCTCGTCCATTTTCCTCTCTTTTTCCATGCCTTTTATCCCTCCCCTCCCTTTTTTCCCCTTTTCTCAGGTCGTCCATAAGCGATGCCATGAGTTTGTCAGTTTCGCGTGTCCCGGCGCGGACAAAGGGGTGGACAGTGACGTGAGTTTGGAGTGGGAAGGAGCTTAACTAATTTTATAATTATTATAATTCGAAATTAAGGACCCACGACAGCAGCACCGATGGGAGGTGATCGGATTGGATTTGTTGAAGCTGATGACCCACTCACTCATTGACATTTTGCCCCTCAGGCCACCACTTATTCGTCGCCCACCTTTTGCGACCATTGCGGCTCTTTGCTTTACGGGCTCATTCACCAGGGCATGAAGTGCCAATGCTGCTACACCTCTGGTCAGTGCCAAATTGCCCTTCACAAAAAAGCTCGCACAATTAGGCGCATTTCAGTTCATCATCGATGTGTCAAATACGTGCCGAATATGTGCGGCATGGATCACACGGAGAAGAGGGGGCGGATCGACCTTGGCACTTTCATTCAGGTGAAATGATATCGGGGGAAAGAGGACACAATGCCAAAGCGAAATTCCCATTCCAAGGATGGTGTTCTTCACATACACATTCGAGAAGTGTGTTGTTGGGTTGACAATACATTTTTTGCTGATAATATGGTCAGAAATTCAGGCACGGAATTTGATTCCGATGGATCCCAACGGACTTTCGGACCCTTATGTGAAGCTGAAGTTGATCCCATTCGAAGATGAGCAGGGAAAGGCCAAGCAAAAAACGAGGACGATAAAAGCGACGCTGAACCCAATTTGGGATGAACATTTCCAATTGTGAGGAGCCGATGGCTTAAAGTGGTTTAATGCCGTGGGATTGTCAATCAGTGCCCTTCAGCAAGTTGGAGCCGTCCGACAAGGACCGAAGACTGTCGGTGGAAGTGTGGGATTGGGACCGGACGAGCCGCAACGACTTCATGGGCTCACTCTCATTCGGTATTAGCGAACTGATCAAAGAGCCGATGAACGGATGGTTCAAGCTTTTGAACGACGAGGAGGGTCCGTTTCCTTTGCCTTTCTCTTCCGCCGTCACTTCGCTCACTTTGGCAATTTTTCTTCCTTCAGGCGAATATTATAACATTCCGATTCCGCCTGAGGACGAGAAGGACATTGAGCGGCTGCAGAAGAAAATGGCCGATCTGCACGGACAACGGAAGGGCGCACTTGGCGAAGAGGGACGAGCCAAATCAGTGACGAAACAACGGCAAAGTGCGACGGCACTCGAGAACCGAGTCCAGCGACACAAAGAAGTGGTGAAGGCGGCTGACTTCAATTTCATCACTGTGCTGGGGAAGGGATCATTTGGAAAGGTGAGATGCGATGGAAAGAGCAAAATGATCTGATCAGGCGGTCTTTCGAACTAATCAGGAGGAATGACGCCACCTGATCAGATATTCTTTCGAACCGCTGTTTTGATCAGGCAAATTGCCATCTTATTCTGATCAGACTATGATCATTTCCCTTGTCAACTATGCTTTTCCCTTAGGTACTTCTTGGAGAGCACAAGCACTTGAAAGAACTGTTCGCCATCAAAATTCTCAAGAAGGTTTTATCGCAAAACTTCCATTTATCTTTCCAATCTTTGACTCTCTTCCCAGGACGTGATCATCCAAGACGACGACGTGGAGTGCACAATGGTGGAGAAGAGAGTGCTGGCACTGCCCGACAAGCCTCCCTTTTTGGTGGCACTCCATTCCTGCTTCCAAACAATGGTCTTCCAATGGCATTTCCGTCCTCCGTGCCATTGTTTGATTCCCCCCGCCCATTCCTTTTAGGATCGTCTTTATTTTGTGATGGAATTTGTCAACGGGGGTGATCTGATGTATCAGATCCAGCAGGTGGGCAAGTTCAAGGAGCCGGTCGCCGTATTTTACTCTGCTGAGATCGCCTGCGGATTGTTCTACCTGCATTCCAAGGGCATCATCTACAGGGACTTGAAGCTGGACAACGTGATGTTGGAGAGGGACGGACACATCAAAATCACCGACTTTGGCATGTGTAAGGAGGGCATTCAGGGCGACACCACCACCAAAACATTCTGTGGCACTCCGGATTACATCGCACCGGAGGTCGCTGCAATTGGCACTTTTTTTAAATCAAAATGGCATTATGCTGCACCCTTTCAGATAATTCTCTATCAACCGTACGGAAAATCTGTCGATTGGTGGGCTTACGGCGTCCTTCTGTTCGAAATGCTCGCTGGACAACGTTAGTAATTCCATTCGATTGGCGGGCGCTATAATTTTGGCTTTAAGCGCCGTTTGACGGGGAGGACGAGGACGAATTGTTCACAGCGATCACCGAACACAATGGTAAGTCTGACTGATCTGATCAGATAATTTATCATTATGAGCATTTGATTGGCCATTTTCAGTCTCTTACCCCAAATCGATGTCAAAGGAATCGGTGCTGATTTGTAAAGGATTTCTGAGCAAAGCGCCCTCCAAAAGGTTGGGGTGCAGCGCGGACGGAGAACGGCAAGTCAAAGTGAGTTGGCAAAGCTTAAAAGCAATTCACATCGGTTTTGAACTGATTGTTTGGCATTCCGTCAAAGGAGCATTGCTTTTTCCGTCGGATCGATTGGCACAAAATCGAAACTCGCCAAGTGCAGCCGCCGTTCAAGCCTAAAATTGTGCGTTTTTCCCAATGATTCAATTTTTTCGTTCGCTTTTCGTCCCGTTTTTCGTCCGTTCGTTCATTCGTTTTGTCCGCATTTTCAGTCTAACAAATTCGCCACCGAAAATTTCGACCCGCTTTTTCTGCGCCTTCCGCTTAAATTGACGCCGCCCGAATGGGACATTTTGGAGGGGATGAAAGGCGACGAGTTCATTTTGTTCGACCATTTTAATTCGCAATATTTCGCTGAAGCAGCGAGTGCCGAGAGCGGAGCTTATGCGGAGGAAACGCTGCAGAGGGACTGCAGCCGAAACGGCGACGACGCGATCAGCTTGCAACTTCCGATCACTCCCGACCATTGAGTCTCGGTTTCTTTTCGTTAAGCCAACCAAGAATGAATTAGCCCCCCCCTTTTCCATCGGTTTTATAGACTTTTACTGTTTTCCTCAATTTTGTGTTTCGATGGCACTTTACTTGCTATAATTCATTCACTTTTGCCTCACTTTTTGTGTGTCCTTGCCAATTTTGTTTTTTTTCTCCTTCCGCTATTCCCAATCCCTCCCCTTTCTCTCTCTCTCTCTCTCTCTCTTTCTCTCTCGCTCTCTCTCTCTCTTTCTCTCTCGCTCTCTTCTCTCCTCTCCTTCCCCATCTTTCTCTCTCTTCCCCTCTGTCATTTCCCTTCATTGTACATTCAAAGTCAAATTTATACGTCATAATTCTTAATAAAATGAGTTTTGCTGTCTTAATTGCCTAATTAAGCATCCTTTTTTGTAATTTGTGCCTTTTTGGTTCTCATTTTCGGCATTGGCGTTGTCTTTTCGTCGCTCTGTTCGATG
Organism: Heterodera glycines; assembly: GCA_004148225.2. NCBI lineage: Eukaryota > Metazoa > Nematoda > Chromadorea > Rhabditida > Heteroderidae > Heterodera > Heterodera glycines. The sequence goes on from CP049710.1 coordinate 8,330,228, forward strand.
TTCGCTTTCCTTTTTTGTGTTTTATTTTGCCCTTTTTTCTCTCAGCGATCCGCCGACGACACTTCCAATTTCGACTCCGAATTCACTGGCGAAGCGCCCAAATTGACGCCGGTCGACCGATTGTTCCTAATGAATTTGGACCAGGTCAGTGGCCAATGTTCGCTTTTGCCTCTCATTCTCTGATTATTCTTTTGCCTGCCTTCAGAACGAATTCGAAGGGTTCACTTTTGTCAACGCGGAATTTACGCCCCAGGGCGAAAATAAAACGGCGGACAAAACAATTTGAAGGGGCGGAGGACGACGACGAAACGAAAGATGACGAGGACGGACCAACAGCAGCGAGTGTTCATTGGCACTGATCACCAAAATGCCATTGGCAGTTCCAAAGTCGCCCTCTCTCTTCTCGCACATTCACTCACCCAAGCGAAATGTTCGCATTCCCTCACCACTCGCCATTTCTTCCCAATTAGCTGCTTTATTATTGGAAAGTTTGTATTTGTGTTTTAGAAATGTCTATGATTAATTGATACATTTCATCATTTTATACGGTGATTAATTTTTTAATTGAAAGAATAATATGTAAATAAAAACATATTCAAAAAGCAACATGCAAAATTAGAAGAGGTCACTAATTGGCATTAATTGCCCAATGAATGAATGCCCCAGGGCTTCCCCCTGGGGCATCGTTCCTTTCCCTTTGGCTGCCCCCGTCACTTCGGCTCCTTTTGCTGTTTTTTTGTGACCACCGCCGTCGTTTTCTCAGTTCTGCTGAAAACAATCAACAAATCTCAGCTGTTGTTTGGCTTTCGTGCATGCGTTTTGACGTGTAATTGGCCAATTGGCAAGTCATTCATTCATTGGCCCCCAAGGCAATTTCCCTTCGGCGCGGCGCCCCTTTTGTTGTTTCTTCTTAAGGTTTGCATTTTGATTGGAAAGGCTAATGATGATGAGAAGGTGAAGCATGGAAAGGGGAGACGGACGGGGCAATGAATGAGGCGAAGACAAGGGGGGGGGGGAGAAAGGGGAGGCAGGCATCATTTGCATTTGCATCCCTTTCCATCCCCGCGGGTTTTGGAAATTAATGGGGACGGGTTGAGCCAATAAAAAACAAATGAATGCTCTCATTTAATATTCTTAGCTCGTTTTTTTCGGGTCCCCCCCCACCTCTCTGCCCTTTCTGATAAGCCATAGCTAAATGAATTGTGACTAACTATTTTTGCGGACGTAGAAAATTCGTTATCGACAGCCGTGGAGTGTTTTGGTGTGCGGAATTGTGCTGTGGTGTTTGCTCCTTCTTATGATGGTCCTTTTTTGGTTTCGCTGTTGTCATCAAAAGGGACGGAGCGCAGCGGAGGCCAAGGAAAGGGAATTTATCAAAATCAGAGATGGGAGTGTAGCGAACAGCACGACCATGGTCGGTGGCGATGCGCGAAATGCTTTTTGGGTGGCACACGAGCAATTCAATGGTGGCACGGTGGAAACGTCCAGCGGAACATTGGCCAGAGTTGGTGGACAGCAGAACCACCAGCAACATCTCAGCTATTTTCAACCGACTAATTACTCTGCTGATCGTGTTCCTGGTCCACATAACGACGCTGCCTTTCCCCAACAAAAGTTGTCTCATCCAAAAAGTGTTTCTTCCACTTCTTTAGCCCCCCTCCGTTCCCTTCTCCGACTTTCTCTCTCCCGTTTTCGTCCGTCCTTCCCATCCTTTCCAAAATTCCACTCCAAACATTCAGTTGCATTAATATTAAAGCCAAGGTAGGGAGGGCATGGCCCAAGGCTTTGACTGACTGTGCGAAGGACTTCAAAGGGTGTGGGAAGAACGGAATGGCACTCGTCTCCCCGCCCTCCCTCCCTCCCCCTCTCTCCCCTCTCCCTCCCTTTCCCCCTCCCTCCCTTCTCTTCCCCCGCGTCTCTTTTCGTTTTCCCTCTTTTCCGCCACTTCTTCACGCCTCCCCCAATTAGTTAAAAAGTCGGAGGTTTTGGCTTTCGGTGCGGCTTTCGGCAGAAGGTCTTTCCCCGATGTGCCACAACATTTGGCCATCCCTCGTGGGACATTCCCACCGAATTCGTTAACTGTTCACTCCACGCCCAATGTTTGCCTTTTGGCTCATCCCCACTTACCTCTTGCTGTTCTGTTCCGTCCATTTTTGCCTTACATCATCATCCCCCGCTTTCCCCCGCTTTCCCCCCCCCTAAAACCTTTCCTCCCATTCATTTTCTCTTTTCCCCCAACCATTGGAGAGCAGAAGCTGTTTAAACACTCACTCAACTCAAAATTTGGCAAAGCACAGCGACTAAAAGTGGGTAACCTCCAAATTTAGAATGGAAAGCTCAGAAACTCAGGAAAACTTTCATTCATCGCTTAATTGGCAATAATTCGTTGATTTAATTCCATTTTCTGCTTTTTCTGTGCTTCCAAGACGGACATTTCATGTTTGCAATCGTCTGACGGAACCAACGGCTCTAATAACAATAACAATAAGCGAAGCCAGCAAATGAATCGCCAAGTGAAATACGACGACACTGCACCCGAATATGATCCGGTTATGACGGACTCATTGAGTCAAATTGTGCACAGAGAAGACATTCGAAAGAAAATAGGTCCTTACTTTACACTAAAACTTGCGTATTTAATTACAAATCCGCTGTCAAACGCTGCAGGTCGTGAGAAGGCTAATCGAATTGTACACAGCAACAGAGTCAGTTTGATTGAGGATGAAGGACAGGAGGAGAGGGACCCGCTGATGGAAGATGCCTTTGGTGGTGACGAGGACGAATTGGACGCGGATGGGGAAATGAGCGAAAACGAACACAGCGGAAAAGAGAGTGACCGAAGGGCGAAAAGGACGACTGACCCAATGAAAAGGTGTGAAGAAGAGTGCAATGTCGCTAACGAGCACTATTACGGGTTCTCCCCCGCCCCGAAAAGGCCTAATCGACAGCCAATGATGGGTATCAATATCAGCACTCTGTCGGGTGAGAGAAAATAAAAATGACACTTTCCATAGGGATTTCAAATTCAGTTGGTGTGGATCGGAGGACAACCGCCTCTCCGGCCCATCGATGAGTCAGCGCCCTTCCTTCTCCGCCAGTCATCCTCGTCCATCATCAAAATGATCTCATTGTCAGTCATGTTTTATTTTATAAACAGAAGTATGTATTCTCACTTTGCTCTCCAATAAACGCCCATTTTACTTCACTCACATTTCAAATCGATTTTTTTCATTTTTTTGGGGTTTCCCCTTTAATTAAGGCCTTTCGGCGCACTTTTCTGTCAATTTTGGATTTGTGTGGACATCACTTGCTGCACCGCCTCAATTCTCAACTTGGTATTCAAATATTGAAATGTACTGAATTGGCCAAAGATTTCTTTTGAGCTTTTCCTTTAATCCCGAGAATTTCTTCGTTTTTTGTCTCAATTTTCCTTTTTCAGTGTGCAATTGCATTGGACAGATTTGTGCATATCAGCAGACCAATGCGATATGCCAGGTGAGAAAGGGGGGGGGGGGGAATTGGCATTCGAAACACTTTACGACTTTTTTTTGCGAATTCCATCGGTTGGCACTTTTTTTCATTTTTCGTTTGCCATTTCCTTCGCCTTTCTTTCCCCTTTTCCGCTTCTCAAATGGTCATCAAATATTCTCTCCCCCGCCCAATTCAATGCTTTCCTTTTTTTGCTATTTGTTTGTTTTAAACACGAAAGGAAATGCCATCGGGAAAATTTTTTGCAAATTGGCAATTGGGACGAAAATGTTTCCGAATTTATAATTTAAAGGAAATGCTGAACAAAAACTAAGGGAATTTTTGGTATTAATTCGGAAGGTCATCCATCCCCTGAAGGTTCATTAATCGCCGTGCTATTTGCTGGGCCATTTGTGCCATTTGGCTCCTTTCCGCTTTCGTTGGCACTGCTCAAATTGCCTTTGGCGCCGTGAACAATGGCGAAGACGGCGAAAAACAGCAACAGAAAGAGGGAGAAATTGGAAGGCAATAAAATTTAAAGAAAAAAAGGGACAGAGAGAAATAGTATTAGAATTAGAGAAAGAGTGAAAGAAAAGATTAGAAAAAGAATATCCGTTCGGTTTCCATTTGTTTCTTTCTTTGCCAGGCGGTCGCAATGCCAACTTTCTCTGTCCCCGTCTTACGCTGTGTTCTCCTCGCTGCTCTCTTTCTTCCTTCCGGCCACTCTGATGCTTTTCCTCTATTCCAAGCTGTATTTGTATGCGCGCAAACACGCGCGTTCCATCCAAGCCCAACTGAAACAGGTGATCACTGATCATTACCAACGTATTCTATTTATTTTCCCAATCGTTTTCTCTCCCCCCCCTCTCTCTCTCTCTCTCTCTCTCCTACCCCTACCCTCTCTCATTTGTACATTCCTTTCTCCCCTAGGCCACTTCCCTACTCATCCTCCAATTGGCCAGTGATCGCATTCGTCAAGTGGTCGTTCGTCCGTCTTCCGAATTGCTTCCGCCCTCCACCCGAACTTCCCTCCATTGTGCCGCTTCTTCCGCTCCCTCTGCCGAAACGGCACCGACTTCGGCGCCTGTGGCCAATGGGACGACCGTCAATCAAAACGGGTGGCAAAGTGTTGTGAATGTGGCGGCAAAAAGGGAGGCGGACTCGGCCACTGTGGACGCCACCCTTCGGCAGGGAACGCCCATTCTGAGCGCGACTCTGAGAACGTCGGGGGCACGACGGACGGGCGAAGCGATGGCAAAGGCATGGAATGGCAGCGACGGGAAGAAGCAGTCGACCGGCACCAACAACAATTGCGAGGTGTGCCTTCCTTCCCCAAAAAATGCCTTTGTTCAGCCTCCCGCCACTTTCTCTCCAATTTCTTCGCCGCTTCGCAGCGGCGGCGGACGGTCGCTAAGCTCCGATCAGAAGGCACGCGTCACTTTGGGGGTGATTATGGGCACTTTTCTGTTCTGTTGGACGCCCTTTTTCGTCGTCAATGTGTGGCGCTCCTTCCAACCCCAACTGTTCACCCCTTTCCTTTTTCAGGTGCAAATTGCCTTTTTCTGTCCATGTTTTTACTTTTTTAGGCTGTGACTTGGCTCGGCTACGCCAATTCGTCGCTTAATCCGGTGAATTAAATTAAATAATCTTTTGAATTTCCGCTTCTCAAAAGGTCATTTACGGCATTTTCAACCGCGACTTTCGGAGGGCGTTCAGCCGAATAATGGCGAATTTGCTGAACTGTCTGAGAGAGGAAAGTTTCAGTCCGAAAGGGTCGGCCAAGAGAAAAAGTACGAACAACAACAACATCATTAACAATAACAACAACTACAGCAGCAGTGAAATAAACAACGCAGAAAATGGAAAAGGGTGGCAAAGTATGCGACTTTTGGTGCCAAACGGCGAAAAAGGGAAGGACTGAAATGGCAACAAAGGGAAGGACTGAAATGGCAACAAAGGGAAGGACTGAAATGGCAACAGAGGGAAGGACTGAAATGGCAACAGAGGGAAGGACTGAAATGGCAACAGAGGGAAGGACTGAAATGGCAACAGAGGGAAGGACTGAAATGGCAACAGAGGGAAGGACTGAAATGGCAACAGAGGGAAGGACTGAAATGGCAACAAAGGGAAGGATTGAAAGTGCCGAAGAGATGGTGCCGTGCCATTAAATGAAGGGATCGCCGCTGATTTGTGAGCAGCAAACACTCAATGTTGTGTTGTGACTTTGGACTGAGACTTCTGCTGTTGACGACGTCACTTTGCGTTGTGATTTGATTGATCATTCTTCCTTTTCCCTCCCCTTTTTTTGTGCTTCGCTTTCCCTCCCGCAAAATTCGCTTATCACTCATTGCCTTGGATCTCATTTTAACACCTTATAAATGTGAAAGATTGTCGTAACAACAAATTGACTGACTATATAATGGCAACATTCACAAAATACACTGACAATTTGCACTGAAAATGGAATGTTTGGCAAAATGTACAAAAAAAAACAATTTGAATATTTCCTATTGCCCCAGGGACAATTGTCCGATTGGTGCGATGCTAACGTAATTGACGGCCGCCGTTGTTTCTTCGTGCCCCGACAGCTGCGTTTGCTCGGCTCCCTCGTATGCCTCCGTTTCTTCCGACGCTGCGCCGCCGCCCAAAAGGCCCTCCGCGCTGCTCATCGCCGACGAACCGCCGTGGCCCGAGCTCGACGAGTCCACTGAACGACTTCGCCAATCGCCAAGGCGCACCTCCGACGACGAGCCAACGACCGGCGAACGGCCCAAATTAGTGGAGGAAGTGCCGGTGCCGAATACTGAGCCTTTGCCCATGCCCTCCTGTCTTCGACTTGGCCACTCTCCCGACGCTTTAAAATTTGGCCAACCCTCGTCCAGTTTTAAACATGGCACGGAAAACCCACCCAAATTGGCATTTTGCTGTGAAATTCCGGTAAAGAGTGCGCCTTGGACACGCATTTTGTGCTCCGATGCCACCGACTTTTTGGGCCTTTGTTTGATGGGCTGAGAAGAGTCGGAGCAGCCACCAGAAGAGGGCGGAATGGCATCGGTTGAGGAGGACGGGCCCAAACGGTGGTGAAGCGGAGAAAGTGCCGTCGGGGAACAAGGCGAAGGCGTATTGGCATATTCGTTGGACCGTGTTGCTTGGAGCTGATAAATAAATGAAAAGAGAGTCTTCCCCCCAATGCCCACATTTTTGTAAACATTGCCCGGTTTCGTCTCCGTTATTTTGCTTTTCTTCCTCCGTCCGCCCCCCTCTTCCGCGTGCCCTTCCGTTCCGCTTCCCTCCGATTCCAAATCTATCAACGATTTTTCCCTGACCACCATTGCCGTGTTTGCTCTCCACGCGTTTCTTTGCATCTGTTGGTTGAACATAAGTCGTCGTTCGGGTCGAGGGGGGAGAGTCATCGCCGCGGGGGCAATCGCAAAGGAAGAGGCGGTTGTCGAGTGTTGCTGGAGGGAATGGTCGAGGGATGGGAGCAGGGACGACGGCGATGCCTCACTAGTGCCGGCGCCAATCTCCCGTGTGAACTTCTCAAAGAGAAGTGCCAAAGGCAAAATGCCATCCCCCCCCCCAATTCGCGCACCTCAAAACTCATTCTGCCCGGGGCGGACATTGGCCTCTTTGCCGTGCTCAGTCTCTGCTGCGCTTGTGCGCCTCCCCCCGGGGCGTCCGTCCCCCGCTGCGTTTGGCTTTGCCACCCTCCGTTCGGCTGTTCCGTCCGCTTTTCCCCTCCTCCGTCGTTTGTCCCCCCATTTGCGCCTCCGCCGCCCCTTCCCTTCCCATTTTGTCCTTCTGTTATTACGGCGTACGGTCCTCAGAAAGACGGAAATTAAACAATTTCCAAATTCCCTTTCTCTTTTACCTTCGTCCGTCGTTTCGCCGTCCGAATTTCGCTGAAAATTCAAATGAAAGTTCAAATAAATATCCTCTCTAATATTCTTACTGAAATGTAATTCTCCGATTCTTTCAATATCCAATCAAAATATTCAGCAATTGTCCGAAAGGCGGGTCGAGTCTTAAAAAGGGAGTCAAAAATACCATAAGAATCTTCAAGGGTACAGTCTAATACTCAGGAAGGGTACCGTACCTAAACAGTGTAATGCTTTTGACCGACTTCCCCCCCCCTGTTCCCCTCGGCTTCTCCTTACTTCTGGCCTGTCTTGCCAACAGCTGACCATCACTTCATAAATCTCTTCGGGGCAATTGTGCGGTACTTCCATCCTGTAGCCCTCTTTAAGCAACTAAATGGATAATATTATTTATGGCATTTTTCACTGGACGGTTTGGCTAACATTGTAAAGTTGTGGCATTGCAATTGAGGGGTACGGTGTGCCGCCCTGGGCAAAGGAAAGGGAATGACCAAAACATAATAGTGAGAAAACACAGACTGACCAAGGTCATGATCTCCCAAAGCAAAATGCCTGAAGAAGAAATCAGATCGGATAAACCCCATTCCCTTTGATCAGTCCCTTCCTTTGTCACTCATCGCATTTATCAAATGCGTCGCTTCTTACCGTAAGACCAAACGTCGCTGTGCACCGTATAAACATTTGCCTCCAATGCTTCGGGCGCCATCCACTTGCTAAGATTGCCAATTAAAGTGTAATTGCTCTGATGCCGTCCTTTCTCACATTGGCAGTCGTCCTGCGCCCCGTTTACGATAGTAATCGTTGTAAAAGATGTTGCGCGACAACCCAAAGTCTGATATTTTCATCGTCACATTGTCCGCCACTAAATGCCAAAGTGCCTTTTAATCGGAAGGTGCCACTGACCAAGAACATTCCGTGCCGCCAAATCGCGATGGATTATCTGGAGAAAATGCCAAAAGACCAAATGTAATCAGATGGACTATCAGATCACCTTTTTACTGGCCAAAAAGTCCATTCCCTTGGCAATATCGGCGCCGAATCTGACCAAATGACGAAGGGTTAGCTGTCTGTTCAGAATTGGTGCCGTTGAAGTTGCGGAAGTGCTGGGCATTGGCACGGAAGTGCCGGGACTGTCCAGCATATTCTTGAAACAGACGGCTCCTTCAATGGCTTCTTTGTGCCATTCTCAATCACCTGATACATTTTGCCAGATGGGCTCTGTTTCGGTTCGCTGCGGTCGCTCTCTTTCACTGTGCCCTCCGCTCCCGTCGTACTCTCTCCTTCCTCTTCGTATCCCTCCACACTTTGCTCTCTCTTCGCTTCCGCCGGGCGATGTTTCCTCAGAAAATCCTTCAAATTGCCGTGTTCGCACAGTTCCAACACGACGAGCAGAGGGCCAAGGCCGGTGCAACAGCCGATCAGCCGGAGAATGTTCGGGTGGTGGCCAATGCTCTTTAGAATTTGCATTTCACTCACCTGAAACACAAAAAATAAAAGCAAATCAAAAATTCTGATCACGCTTCGCTGGTGATAATACTTTCCCAACTCTTAATTAATGGCTTACCAAAATGATCAGTTCTCTCTCCTGCGCTGCCGACTTTAGCCGTTTCACCGCCACGGGCATCTTAAATTGTCCATTGATTAAATTTAGCATTTCGCCACTTCCCCGCCCCCTCCCACCGGCTCAGTGCCGTCCTCATCCCCCGTTGGACTCAACAGTCCCCGCCAAACTTCGCCGAATGCGCCTTCTCCGAGAATGTCCACCAATTGGAGTCTGCTTGTGAGTTGGCTTTGGTCCTCTTCTCCATCCCGCCCCTTCTTTTACCGTTCCCTTCCCACTTCCCATGCCGCGTCGGTTGGCACTTCGTACTCCGAAAGTGGCGACGTTTCCCCCGCCCCTTCCTCCGGCCCCGGCGTCGGTTGCGCACTTTGCTGCCCGTCTCCCATCAGCGGCACCAAATCGCCGGTGCTTCCGCCGCCCTTTGCGCGTGCCGCCCTTTCGCGCCGTCCCATCGGGACGGGCTCAACCGTAATGGAATAGGACGAGGCCAAATCGGACCAAAAGTCGCCCTCTCTTTGCGGCTTTTTCGTAATTACCACCTAATTGGAAGTGTTTTGAGGAACGGATGTTTAAAAGAATATCGGACGGACCTTTTTGCGCACTGACATTGTGTCCAATGTTTGGACGCGATTTTTGGCCGAAAATTTCTTTGAGAAGAAAAGGTAAAGCATTCCGAGCGAGACGAAGGCACAGAGCAGCAGAAAAGAGAGAATGACAAGCACAGTGTAGGAGAGGGGCCACGCATGGGACACATCGGTGGGCAAAGTGAGCGGACGGAATTCGTTCACTGTCAGCGTGGCATTGGCCATTGACTGAGGGGGGTGGGGGAGATTGGCATACCAAAGAAAGTCGAAGTGAACGGACGGAAGCCATGCCAATGGCATTTGAACCAGGGCTGGGCGAAGCTTCGAACTTCGTGTTTCTTCGGGTTCGAAATCGAGCTTCGTGAAAATACTCGAAGTTTCGGGAAAAATACATTTTCCGATTTTTCAAAGTGAAGAATATGCAATTTTGGTATAAATCTTATAAGGAACATGATCAAAATTTCTAATCCCCCCTCGGCGGATCCAATACCATCGGCACCGTAAGTGCTCAAAGTTGCTATTGCCGTTCCCTTTTCAATAATTTTTCACGATAATGAATTTTTAAAATATTTTTAATTACCTCCCCCTAAAATTTTATTAGGGAAAATTTAAAGAACTTCATGCTTCAAGCTCAAAACTTCGCGGGGCTTCGAACTACGAATTTCGGCTTCGAGTTTTATGGCCCAGCCCTGGTTTGGAAAAGTTTCATCGCCTCCCCCGGGCTAACCATGCCGAGTGTGTTGCCCGCCACGCACGAGTAAATGCCCTGGTCCTCCATGGTCACATTGGCAATTTCCATTGTGTATTTGTTCGACTGTTTTTCGTGGAATATCCTCGTTCTCTGCAATTTGGCCATTTCTCTTCAATTTGTGCTCCCCTTATATGCACTTTGTGTGTGCTCATGTCCATGAAGTTGAAGGTGTACTGGCGCCGTTTGGTGTCCCATCGAATAAAAGTGCCGTCGTTTTTGATCAGTTTTATCCACACAATGTGAGGAACCAAATCGGAGATCACTTGGCACGCAAAGTCTACGGTGCCGTTGACGTCCACCGTTTGGTTCAGCAGCACATTCGGCACCAAAATGGGCCGGGAACGGATTCGGTCCTGCACCTCCACGCGGAAGCGGCGGACGATCAGTCCGGCGGAGTTGAACACTTCGCACGCGTATTCCCCGCTGTCGTTCTTTTGGCCATTGTTTTTCTCTTTTTTTCCTTTTGCCCTTTTCCCTCACTTCCGTGGCGTCTTCCAACTCCAAAGTCCACTTCTTCAGCTGGAACAGTGAGCCCGTTCTGCTCTCGCTGTTCCTCAGAATCTCTTCGTCCCCTTTTCTCCACACGACTTGCGGTTCGGGCTGACCGCCGGCTTTGCCTTCAGCAAAATGACAAATGCAATTAATTAAAATTATTCACCGTTTTAAAGCCAACCAACGCACAAGAAAGTTTCAGCGTACGCCCCGCGGGGATGACAATGTGAGAGAGCGAATGGTCATCCAATTGGCGAAAGTATGGGGGCACTGAACAGACGGAGAGAGTTTAATGCGAGAGACGCAAAAGTGACCACTTTAGAGCATGTTCGTGAGTTAAGAAGTGTCGAGAGTTTCCCCCCCCCCATATAACCTCTCTGTGGCAGTGACCATTGTTTGGTTGCCGCCCATGCGGGAGGCGCCCGCGTCGTTGGGCTCGTCCACGGCGTTGTCGTGCTCCCCGTCGTTGTATTCGCTGCCCTCTCGGTTGTTCTTCCGCTGTCCCCACTTCGCTGCTCCTCCCCCTTCTCTTCCGCTTCCTCTCCCCCCTCTCTTTGCTTCATCTCCCCCACAATTTTGTTGGCCATACGAATTTTGGCGCTCAATTCTGAACTCGTTGCGCTTTTGTTTGGCCATCGTTTGGGCAATTCTTCCCGAAGGAATGCCATGGCCCCGGGGGTGATCAGTTCCGGGAGCAGATGCGTAACTTCGGGGACCCCCTCCTCGAGCAGATGGTCGAACAGTTTGACCGGGTCTAAACCATGGTCATTCAGCGCACTCACTTCGCAGTGTCCACTTCACGGCACTCTTTGTGCCCTGTCCTCCGGTGGGGTTATTCGTTGGCACTTTTGCTGCGCTTGTGCTTGTGCTGCTGGGTTTGGGTTTGCTTGTGCTACTCGCTGGGGTTGTGCTGTCAGTCCGACTTTCCTTCTCCGTCCACCCCTTCGGCGCTTCTTCCCGCGGCTGTGTCCTCAGCCGTGCGATTTCCTCCACCTTTGCATATCGTGCGCATCTGCTCCCATTGTTTGCGATGAATTCGCTGAGGTCCAAATCGGCACGGAGTTGGGGCAGTGCTCGCGCGTGGGACGACGGGTCATTGTTGACATTCTGCAGCGACTCGCGCCGCTGGACGGCCCATTGGCAAAGGCATTCCTCGGGGACACGCCGCGGGTGAATGTGCACGTTGAGAAAATAGTCACAAAAGTCTGAGTCGGAGGAGAAGGAGAAGGAAGGAGGTCGACAATTGGGTTAAGTGTTAGTGGGAATTTTAGGGGACAAAAAGGGCAAAACGGCACTCAAAAGGTCCAAATGTTAGGGAGGCGCAGTTAAAGGGTCGGGTCATTTGTGCCATACACAAAGTGCTGAAAAGTAGGCCGATTCACTGACCGACGATGTGTAGCGTGAAGTTTCTGTTCGTGGACCCCTCGTTGTTCCACACGCGACACGTCCAATTGCCCTGCCAAATTCCGCCGTTTTTCGTCCGCTTTATTCCCCCCCCCCAAATTACGCTGTCTCCCACTTCGATTTGCTTCACTTCCAAACTCATGCCGCGCTCTTTCAGGCGTGGGTGGCGCAGCAGAAAGCTGTAGTTCAGGTAGCGTCCGTCGCGGTACCAATGAACGCGCGGCTGCGGTCGGCCGATGGCATTGCATTTGAAGCGAATGGTGTCGCCGAGATAAGCGAACTGATCAGAGGGGGTGGGTGATTGGAGAATGATCAGTGGAGAAAAACGCTGCCATTCACCATTCCCACCTGATGGGTACGCACGTTTTGTTTGAAGCGCGGCGGACCGTCTGAAAATGTGTCAAAAACCCATCATTAATCAAGCAAAAGTTAATTATTCCGGTTCCAAATTCTGGTTTTGCAGTTCATTTTTTGCCATTTTTTGTCAAATTCGCCTTTTTATTTTAGTCCTTCTTCCGTCCGCTGCTAATTTCCCTTTCTTTCATAGTTTTATTACACTCAAACGCACAATTCACATAAAAAGAATGTTTGGCAATTCGTTTTTCATTTGTCATATTTTTATTTTGCTCCCCCCACAAACTCACATCTTGCGGCAAAGTGTTCACCGATATTCCCCGACAAAGCACTTCTGCTGGGAATTGTGAAGAAAAGGATGAGGAAGAAGAAGCGAAAGGCGAAGAAGGAAAATGGAAGAAAAAGGAGGGAAGAAAAAGAGAAAAAAGAGGAGGATGAAGAGGAAGAGGAAGATGAAGAGAAAGATGAAGAGAAAGAGGAGGAAGAAAGGGATGGTGATGAGGTATTGGCACAGTGATGGGAATGCGAATTAGAGGAGATCATCGCCAGAGAAAAGGCCAACCGGCAAAAGTCGGCGCAATGTTTTCCCTGAGGGCACTTCCTAATTTAAGAATTGTTTTTTTGATAAGCATTTATTTTTTAGGCACATTATGAGAGATTTGTTTATGCTATCGTATGACAATATTCTTTTTCCTGTTTACCACATAATTAGAGACAAAAACTTGATTAATTTATATGTGTGGGTGGGAATTGCGGGGGGAGGGAATTTGGAGCTGTTGATTAACCGCTCGCGCAACTGATAGGTTTTGATTGGATTTGGGGGAAATCCCTCAGCGGAGGGCAACCTTTTGAGGTTACTCAATGTTAAATTAGCACTCATTGAGGAGGAATAATATCAGAGAGAGAGAGGAAAAGAGGCGCAATTCGGACAAAGCGACGCGGGGGCAAAAGGAAAAGGGCAATTAAACGAAAATTATGGTCATTTTGGGTGGGAGTGATTGGAGAAGAATTGACGGCCTGGCTGCGCTGTCGATAGCGAAGGACAACTTCCGCCGAAGCGCGGACGCAAAACATTGGCAGAGTATTGGCAGGAGACGCAGGGGTCCGTTGGGGGAGGAGGGCATTTTGGCATTCGTTGGACTAATTAACAGAAGGACGGTGCCAAAGCAGGACAATTGGGAACACTTCTACGCCCAAATCGGTAGCTGCGATTTGTACAGAGACGAGCGGATGATCGACGCACTGCTGCAAGACTTGAACAAATTAGAGATCAAACACACCGCCATTATGGAGGGAGGGACACAGGTGAAAAGACAATGGGAAAGGAGAAGGATCGGAAAAATGCCAATCGTTCGTCTGCCAAATTGGACCGATACATTTCATTTTGTCCATTTATTCCCTTTTTCGGTCGGAAACGGACAAAAGAAACGAAAAAAAAGGATCATCTTCCGCCGACAGACCCTTCTGCTGCTCGTCCAATGCCAATTTCTCCTAAACCATAAAATCGGACTTTGGAAAGCCATCGGCCAAATCCGCACGAGGGAAATTCAATCCCTTCTCTCCCCTCAGTGCTCTGGCGAAGTTGGTCGGGGGGGGGGGGTCAATCCGTCCAACGCCCCCCCCCGGGCAAATGGCATTCATTCATTCGTCTTTCTGTCTTCGTCCGTCGTTGTCGCACATTTATTATATGTTGTGGGTGTGGACAACAAAGAGGACATCTTGTGATGCTATTTGGAATGGGCCAAGAAACGAAAGAAAATGCGTCGTCAGATTTTGTATTTATTTGATTCACTATTTTTGGATGTGATACGTTTAATTGAAAAATACAAAAAGTTTATTCGATTATCACAGAGACAAACTTATGGGAATTATCAACACTAATAACAAAACTATACGTAATTAAATTAGAGAATTTGGTCCACAAAATAAATGAATTAGGCTAAATAAGTTAACAAAAATGACATTTCAGCGGAATGTTGCACCTCTGCGAGAATTAAAGTGAAACAGCAAAATTTGAGAGAATCGGCCAATAAACAATCAGCGGAATACAAATAAAAATATGTATATAATAATAAATTGTTTATTACACAGATGTAAAAATGGGATTAAGGCTAATTGAAAGGCTATTCAGTTCATTTTGTTCGTCTGATAAAGAAAATTGCAGAAATAACCCAGCGATTTGTTAGTGATTTGATTTGTGTGACTATTGCGCGGAGATGAAAGAACAGCAGCAAAAAAGGTGTGGGGGGGGATCAGTCAGCAGTTGCGGTCGGTCGGTCATTGCTTCTTTTCCATTGCATTATTTCATTCATTTGTTTTTTAATTGGTCGTCTGTTTCTCTCTCTGTCGCTCTCTCCGTTTCCCTTACGATTCGCTCAGTGTCTCTTCGCCGTCCGTTGCCAGCGGTTTCAGCGCGATAATGGCCAACTTCACGGCCTTGGCACATTCCCCCGCCCTTGGCAGAATGAAATAATGCACGCGGTTTATGTGCGATTCGCCCGTGGGCAATTCGTAGCCGAATTTGAACGTCAGAAACTCGGGGAAGCGCCGTTTGCTGGTGACTCGCATTATGGAGGAAAGCGAATGGCGAAGGGAGGGACTGACATGGACGGGCTGAATTGGCAAAGGGAAAATGCAATTTCAAAAAAGAAACAATCACCGAAACAGTGATTGACCTATCGAATAATGACAAAAGGTTAAGCGAAATTTGACTTTAGTGAGGAGCAAAGAACACACCAAAGTGAAACTTTGCCTTTTGTCAGCAAATGATAAATTGAAAGGGGTGGTCGACTGATTGTGTCGACCTTCAATTTCCAATGCGATCAATGGAGCAAAATTTGACCAAAGAATTATTTGCCATAAATAAATGGAAGGCCAAAAAAAAAAAGGAAAAATCCGAATTCAATGAAAATATTCGTTTGCATGGTTTTGTGCCAACTTCGTTTGAATTTTGCTTGTTGACAAAATGATTAAATTTGCCAAATGTTCGTTCCAACCTCTCCGTGGACCTTGTGGAAGATGTGCATGTGCGTCCTGCTCAGTCCGATGAAGCATGGCACCTTTCTGTCCTCGGGCGGTGCCATCACTTCCTCTCCCTCGAAGTGCTCGCCGATGTCCGCCTTCCTCACCACGTCCTCCCACTGCAGTAACTGTTGCCCCTTCTCCACCATTTCCGTCGTTCCGCCCAACGTTTTGCGCAATTCGTCCGTCGACCCATGCGAAGTGCCATCTTCGTCGTCGTCATCGTTGTTGATGCTGAACACCGACTGCACGTTGCGGTAGCGCTTGCCGAACCGATCGGTGCTGCTCACGTGCTTCACATTCTCTTCGATGTCCGTCCCCTTTCGCGGGCCGACCGTTTCCCGCGGCGCCATTGATTCTTTTCTCTTCGGCAGCGATTTTTTCAACCGTTTGAGAAACGTCTAAAAGGGGACGTGCGTCTGACAAAGAGCAATCCGCAATTGGAACTTTTATTTGGCATTTTTGCGGACCGACCATCGCTTTGCCGTTTTCTCCCTCCTTTGGGCCCCCTTCTTTGCATTCCGTGCAGTCGTTCCTCCTGTAGTGGTTGCTCAGTTTGGTCAAGTTCCCTCCATCCTTTAGCATTTGGTGCAGCGTCCGATATCCTCCGTCCACGAAGGAAATGTGCTCAAAATTCTGTTGCAGAAACTTGGCGATCACCATGTTCATCAAATGGTCGCCGTCGTCGGTGGTTCCAAAGCCCAAAAAGCAAATGTGTTCATTCGGATAATTGTCCTGCTTGAACTTCATCAGCGAATCCATCGCATAGCCAAACTTTTCTGGGTCATCGACAAGCTGAAAAAGAAAAAACAGACAATTTCATCCGATTTTTCAGCTTACAGACCGTTTCAGCACTCAAATTGTATGAGCCGGGGATGGAGCCGGCGTTGAAGTGCTTTTGGTTGCGTGTGTCAATTACAAAATAGCCAAAGCTCGTGCTGTTCAGCGTCGTCACGTCAATGGCACGTCTGTACAGCTCGTGGACGGAGATGGGCAAGCAAATGAGCCGATTCAGAGGAATTTCTGCGTATTCGTCGATGAGATTTGAGCCGAAAAGCATACAATGAAAGTCCTACCGGAAAATTATTACGAAAATATTAATGAATTTTTTTAATGAATTAACTTCTCTGATGGAAATTGGCGTTAATTTGAGGTGCACAAAGCAAATTTCCAATAGATCGTTGACATCTTCGCGTACTGATCAACGAAATGCGATCAAAAAGAAAGAAAGAAAAGTTATCAAAATTTGCCCACCCATTCGGCCGGGAACGCTTTTCAGCAGGGCGATGATGTCATCACGCGCTTTCATTTGCAAAAGCTCCTCACGGACCCCCCGGGTGAAAGCCAAGGCAATGAAAAATATCAGAAAAGGATCGCCCTAAAATGAGAAAATCAAATGTAAGCGAAGTCGACACCCATCCACGTACATTTTCAAAATAATTTTGCCAAATGGTCCAGCAAAGTTCGGCTTCCATGTCTTTGCTCAGCAATGAGCAGAACCAGTCCCGGTTGAACTGTTCGGGCTGGATTTTGAACGAGTCCAAGAAGGAGCAGAGCCTCGGGTCGTGGTATTGCAACAGAAGACGGTACAGGTCGAACATTTTGGAGGACCTTATCAATGGAACATGTATGATGCAGTCAGTCTGTTCATTGTGTGTCACTTTGGCACGTATTTGGTGGTAATGGCCCAAAAAATATTGAAAAGGGCACAATGGTCCAAAGAGAGAGCCAAAAGCCTGGCGAGAATGTCCATCCAACATTGTTCCGATTCGTAACCGACACTTCGCCGTTTGCAATACAAGGTCATCAAACTCTCCAACTAAAGCGGCACAAATGCTCAATTAGAAAAAAGAGGGGGGGGGATGAAGGCGGAAGAATTCAAGTCACCGCATTTAAAGTAATATCTGGGGTAATTATGCTTCGTTGTACAATGTTTAATCCTTCTGGAGGGTGTTCGCTTCGGGTGTACTACGTTTCTCGCCACCCGGAAAATTAAGAAAAAAATTCTCTAACCTAAAAATTTTTAAAGAAAAAATTTTTTGAAGATTTTTTTCAGCGATTTTTAGGAAAATTTTTTGGGAAAAACTTATTGTTAGTAACTCATCATAAAAATTTCGTCCATAATTCGCCCAATCATCAATTGCCCACCTGTGGCACCGTCCATTTCTCCGTTGGGTTGTCAATTTTCTGCACCAAATTTCGGCAGTCTCTTCGTAGCAAATTTTGTTGCGGTAAATTGTACAAATTGTCCCAGTCAATCAATGGGTCAGGTTTATTCCGAACACCGAGAAGATTCTTGAACGGATTGTGATGGCATTGGAATTGTGCGGAGATGGCCCACCACCAACTGATCGGAGGTCAATTGGAAGGCATTTCCAAAGTTGGAAGAGCATTGTCCGCTGCTGCCGTTGTCATTGTTGTTCAATTCCTTGACACATTTTGTGGTGGACAAAGAAACGGCAATCGAATCATCGGACGGACTAAAATAAAAACAGAAATTGAAAAAGGGAACACCGGCAAAAAAATGATGACCATTGGTTGCTGGGAGTTCCATTGTGACGAGTCAATTCGCAACTGTCACCCGGCAGAGACATGGGCCAAAACTTGCAAAAATATGAGGAAGAAAATGCAATTAGTATTCTTTATATGACAGATAAATAAAGAAAAAATAACTTTTTTTTAAATTTAAATTAAAAAAACTTTTTCTACAAAAGAAAAGAGTAAAAATAAAATCATACGAAAATACAAGAAAAAAAGAGTTAGTCATCAAAGGTCAGTGTTAAGTGAGTTTAAAGTCTGAGTCTTTTTGGAGGAGGTGTAGAAGCAGTCGGGGAAATATGAACAATTTCGGTCAACAAATTTCACAAAATCCATGCCGTAGGAGAGGCAAACTTGCAACAGAGCCTCACAGTCCGATTGTGCCCGATGAAATTGCGGGGCAATGGAGAAAAACTAAACAAATTTTGGGAGCGATTCGATTGAAAAACCAACGATCTCACCCTCTTGAACATGTTCTCCAGTTTGAAATTGCCACGTCCGCACAACAACCGCCTGGCATGGTTACCATTGAAATTCCATTCACCGCGATTGTTGCTCCTAAACGAAAACAATCAATCAGCGAGTGCTTAAATTTTCACGGACTCAAAAAATTTGGCGTCAATGCAGCGGCGTTTGGCCGGCGACCAATGCGTTTTGCGCATGAACTGTATCGGGTGAACATCCTCATCAAATAGTGATCGCTTAGCAGTTCTTAAAAATTTAATTTTGTTACTGTTTTGGTCAATTTTTCATATTCTTTTTGAAGGAGCAGGTCAATTCGTGAAGAGTTTACAAATTTGTTTTATAGTACGGGACCGACCGACCTTTATTTTAGAAATTTTAAAAAACAAAATGAAATATATATTTTATAAATTTAAAAGAGTTGCGGGGACGGTAGGGGTAAGTAGGCCCGTAGCCAGGGGGGGGGAATTCCCCCCCCCCGAAATGAAAATTTTTAAAAATTATCCAGCAAATAATGGAAAATTTTTCGAATTCTGAGCCAGTTCCGTCTTAGTACTTAAAGGGCCGATTCCGTCTCAAATTTGCACGAAGCTAGGTTCGAAGCCCAAAAACACGAAATGTTCGAAATTCATCGAAGCAATTTTTCAAAAAATAATAATGTTTTTAAAAAATTTTCAAATTAAATTCATATAAAATTTTCATAAGAACATTTTTTTGAATTTCATTAAGAAAGAATTTTCTAAGAATTATTGCCCCGCCCCATTCAAGGCAAATTTATAGAAACATACGTCTTCGCGACAGAAATAAGCTCCGGTTTTTTTGTTGGTGTTTCTTGTAAAACTGTTAGTCGGTGAAGAACGGTGGTGCTTTTGTGACCATTGGAATTTTGTGTTCCCTCAGAAGCAGTGCCATTTTGTTGTACAGTTTCCTCTATCTCGGCAGTTGCAACGACAGTTTCGCTGTTCGGTTGGAATTGGGACAAAACTGGAATTGGAAAGCCAAAATTGGTGCCATCGTGTGAGTGACCCACCGAGAGTCCAATCAACATTTTCCATCGTTAATTCTATCTCGCGGTTGTACTCCTTCTCGAGTTCGTAAAAGCAGGAAAGCGTGTCGAGGAAATAAACCTGGTTGAACAACAATTGTAACCAGAAAACCCAATCAATTTTAAGCGTCACCTGTTCTGGGATCGGATGGGTACGGAACAGGTCGCTCTTGCGCAACTCGTGGCACAGAATTCGGAAGTCAAAGTTGAGGTCGGCAAAGAAATCATCGACCCCGTCTTGGATCGGATTCGTCGCATCGCGGATAACTGCACCGGACTTCAAGAGCGAAAGTGCATTTGCATGTCAAATCGGATTGTTTGAGAAGCACGCCTGGGCAACAAACAGCTGAAGGAAGGGCTAAAACCTACGACTCACTTGGCACTTTCCGTTGCAATTCCTCGTACTTGAACCGCTCCTTGTCATTAAGCTGCGGATTCAGCTGTCGCACGTGTACATTCGTAACGACCTGCACCGGCTCAATGCCTTCTTCGCCGTCTTGCGACATCGATGATAAATGGCGCGCGGACATTTGCTCCGTTCCCTCAAGGAACAACACCCGCGGCACCGACATATAAGCCATTTCCGTGATTTTAGGAAAGCGATTTCCATCTGTTGGCATAATGATTCATTGTCAATTCAAGCGGTTCAGCCCAATCTCTTCTCTCACCTGACTTGATGAGGTTGTCCAGCCTCTGGGCACGTTCTCTGGCCGTCTCATTGGACCGATTGGGGTTGGTCAACGGGTTGTTGTGGCCGTCGTCAAAAAGTCCCGTTGTCTCAAAATCCATGAAAATATAGGTCTCAATATGACACATCCTTACACCACACGCCCCCCGCTTTAATTCGATCTTATGGTTATTATTTGTAAGTGTGAAAGATATCTGAATATTTTATATCAACTAATGGAAAACAAAAATATATGTATTTCTATTTTAATAATAATAAATATATAAGCAGCAAATAAGCGTGGAAGAACAAAACAAAAACCCGTCTGTATTTAAACGGTGCAATCTGAACGGTTAAGCAGCATCATGTCCATAATACAAAACGAGATGAAATGTCAGTATTTAAATTTTAAATAATCAAAAATCAAGTCTGATTGTGAGTCTTTTTGGAGGAGGTGTAGAAGCAGTCGGGGAAATATGAACAATTTCGGTCAACAAATTTCACAAAATCCATGCCGTAGGAGAGGCAAACTTGCAACAGAGCCTCACAGTCCGATTGTGCCCGATGAAATTGCGGGGCAATGGAGAAAAACTAAACAAATTTTGGGAGCGATTCGATTGAAAAACCAACGATCTCACCCTCTTGAACATGTTCTCCAGTTTGAAATTGCCACGTCCGCACAACAACCGCCTGGCATGGTTACCATTGAAATTCCATTCACCGCGATTGTTGCTCCTAAACGAAAACAATCAATCAGCGAGTGCTTAAATTTTCACGGACTCAAAAAATTTGGCGTCAATGCAGCGGCGTTTGGCCGGCGACCAATGCGTTTTGCGCATGAACTGTATCGGGTGAACATCGCAACTGAATGATTTTCAATGCTTTAAATTTTACCATGATCAGCGGCAAAGCCAAGCTCCAATGACGTAGGATTGGACTAGGTATATTGTTTCAAAATTTTCACATGTTAAAAGATATAGTGAAACTGTGCGGGGGAGGGTCATAGCCCAGGAGGAGAGAGAATTTTTTGTGCTTAATAGTCGATTTGCTATTGCCAATTTTCGGTTTTTTTGGCTCCGCGCCAAAAATGACCAGAAAAAGCAAAATATGTTAATTTTTATGGATTTGGTTCTCATACATTTTTTGACCTTTTGTCATGGGTTCGGGTCCGCCCGACCGGTGGTGAATTATTTTGATTTTTTTTCTAAGAAATTTTTTTTTAAATTTATTCAAATTTCAAGAAAAAATCTTTGAGAATTTTTTTTTGTATAAAAATTTTTTAGCTATTTTTTGTAAAAAAAAATCACTGAAAAATTTTTCTAACTAGGAATTTCTAAGATTTTTTTCTTAAAAAATTTTTAAATCTATTTTTTAATATTTTTGCGGCGAAATTTCGGTGGCGAAATTTTTGTCCTGTCCCCTTTTTGGTTATATTAGTTACTTTTTTGTTAAAAATTTATTAGTTTTGAGTGTTTTTGACTCCATTTTTTAAATTAAGAGAATTTGGGAGTCCGAATGATATCAGACCATTTCCCTATTGAAGTGATTTTGTTGCTTACATTAATATTCGCCGAATTTATTTTTAATTTTTAAACTTAAACTTTCATGAAAAAATCTTATTGTTAGAAAAATTTTTGTGAAAAATTTTTGTAAGAAAATTCAATGAAACATTTTTAAATTTACAGCGATTTAATTTTATGATGAATTAGTAAGTTTTTTCGTTTTCCAAAAAATGCTACAAAATTTTCATTCTTGAAATTTCTCAACTTTATTCCTAATTGTAAGATTTTTCTTATTTTCAGGCTTCTCCTAAACTTTTTAAATTTTTTGTGCTTAATGATTATTTCGCTGATATTTTAAATGCAAATTGAGTTTATTTTACAACAGCCAATAATGCTTTTTAATTGTTTCTACTATGTAAAAATCCGTTATTAAAAAATCTTATTTTTGGGGTCAAAATCTTAGGTTTAACCTAGTTTGACCTTATTTTGAAAAAAAAAATTTGCATCCCTACAAATAAATCTTACTTTATTTTCTTATGAGAATTTGGCAATCCGTTGGCATTTGATGTAAGAGAACATTTCTGATCGAACAATCGATGAAGAACGGTGGTGCTTTTGTGACCATTGGAATTTTGTGTTCCCTCAGAAGCAGTGCCATTTTGTTGTACAGTTTCCTCTATCTCGGCAGTTGCAACGACAGTTTCGCTGTTCGGTTGGAATTGGGACAAAACTGGAATTGGAAAGCCAAAATTGGTGCCATCGTGCGAGTGACCCACCGAGAGTCCAATCAACATTTTCCATCGTTAATTCTATCTCACGGTTGTACTCCTTCTCGAGTTCGTAAAAGCAGGAAAGCGTGTCGAGGAAATAAACCTGGTTGAACAACAATTGTAACCAGAAAACCCAATCAATTTTAAGCGTCACCTGTTCTGGGATCGGATGGGTACGGAACAGGTCGCTCTTGCGCAACTCGTGGCACAGAATTCGGAAGTCAAAGTTGAGACCATTGTGCGCAACCAGACAGGCTGGTTTTGGAACAGTCTGAAGCAGGTGGACGACTCCGGGCCATTCCTGAGCGAAAGTGCATTTGCATGTCAAATCGGATTGTTTGAGAAGCACGCCTGGGCAACAAACAGCTGAAGGAAGGGCTAAAACCTACGACTCACTTGGCACTTTCCGTTGCAATTCCTCGTACTTGAACCGCTCCTTGTCATTAAGCTGCGGATTCAGCTGTCGCACGTGTACATTCGTAACGACCTGCACCGGCTCAATGCCTTCTTCGCCGTCTTGCGACATCGATGATAAATGGCGCGCGGACATTTGCTCCGTTCCCTCAAGGAACAACACCCGCGGCACCGACATATAAGCCATTTCCGTGATTTTAGGAAAGCGATTTCCATCTGTTGGCATAATGATTCATTGTCAATTCAAGCGGTTCAGCCCAATCTCTTCTCTCACCTGACTTGATGAGGTTGTCCAGCCTCTGGGCACGTTCTCTGGCCGTCTCATTGGACCGATTGGGGTTGGTCAACGGGTTGTTGTGGCCGTCGTCAAAAAGTCCCGTTGTCTCAAAATCCATGAAAATATAGGTCTCAATAGGGTGCATTCCATCATTTTCCTCGTTCTCTTTTTGTTGTGTCTTGCTATCTCTCGTATTGATAAGTGGCATTTTTTTAATAAGTGACTGTTAATAAATACATAGGTAAATCTCATGAATGATTTCATTTGTATTGTTAGCTTTGCTTGTTTGTAAGAAAACATTTCTCCTCACAGCGACTCAATTTTGGGCTTTCTGTTCAAATAATATGAATTTTCTGTCAGTGGTCTGTGAGGAGTTAGTAACCAAGTAGGTCCCATATTCGGTCTACCTTACACTGTATGTTAATTTTAGTGCATTTAAAATCTAATACCTAAATACGTGTGGAAGTTTAATACAATTTTTAAAAGATCTCTATTTTTTTAATTTAATATTTTTTTATGGAAAATATAAAAAAGAAAAACTTAAAAACTTAAAGGTCCGGTCGAAATCACACTGGCGAATCACTCAATGTAGAAACCAACCTCTGTCGAAAACATATGGCACGTCGAATGACCATTTTTACCTAATTTTGATTTACTTTGCAATCTTAAAAAAATTGTTGAAAACTATCTTTTTTTGTATGATAAAAATATTGTCATTGAGTGGACTCTCGAGCCTTTTCTTCAGATTCTTTGATGTCTGATTATCCTAATTAAAAAACCAATGTGCGAGTGGTTAATTTTCTTTCTTCTCTCAAACTGATGGCTTCTAGGCACAGGTTTAAAAAATATTACTTAACAAATTTAATTATCTTAAATTTTTTCTAGATTGGACACGCCTACTATTTTTGATGTGTGTTGCGAAGTTGAAGCGGCAAAAGAATTTCAACAAACAAAAACAAAGGCATGTTTTAGTAAGGATGACATTTTAGTATTTTTGCCCGATGGTTCTGTTTGGCTATCACCCAAACCATAAAATTCCCTTTATCTCACATCAGATAATTTTTTTTCGATTTCATACAGACCTCTAAGTAAATACTTATCAATTTATACTATTTTTAGGTACTTTATCCTTTGGAGTTTTCTGATGAAAACATTCTCCGTTCAATAAAACAGTTTTGCTTCCCATTGAAAAGGTGTATGAGGTAATGAATTGATTTGTTCGTGACATCAAATGAGCGATTAGCTTTTTTAGAAGCGAAAATGATGCTGTTCAACTCTTCACATTTGTATTAACCGATGCACATTCTATGCACTCTTTTGGATTTTGCAGATTTACACCTCGGACTAACTCCTGTTTTTGCATCCTGAGGTGTTTTACCGTTTTCTTTCCTCTTATACATTCCATTTTAGTGGATTTCTTTGGGTCAATTTTTTCTACAAACTTCTTAATACAATTTCATTTGTGTTCAATAATGGAAATGTAAGTGAAATGATTGCTTTAATTCGGTTTTTGAATTTTGCTTTTCAAAGACTATGCTAGTGCATTATGATGTTATGGTATTTTCTTTAGGCAGACGATGTTGAATCCTTGTTAACCAATGCTTATCATCTTGACATTCCTGTTTCCGGTGCCAAATTACAACTGAGTGCATGTTCCAAAATCGCCGTTCGTATTCAACAATTGTTTTTGGTTAATAAATATATTTAGCGATTTTCTGAGCAAATACCTGACACTTCACGATTGCCTACATTGAGAGAAGACAAATTTCTGCTCGAGTTTTTTAATGCTATCAATGAGAGACAGATGATACAGCTTTACGCATCGTATTTCTGTTTAAAAAATTTTTTGTCTACCTTTAAATTTAAGAATACTCAAGGAAAGAAGGATCATTTTTACAACTTCCAAACTTAGTCAACTTTCGGCTTGCGTCTTCGGCATTTCAAAACTGTTTTTTCCATTTATTTGGTTAGTGTTTGATTTTTTTTTATTGAAATATTTAAATTTTTAGGCAAAGTTTGTTTATTCCGATTCTACCACATAAATTAACTGATATGCTAATGTAATTGTTTTTTATTTGAATTAATTATATTCTGTCTTTTAGGGCTCCGATGCCGTATTTAATCGGAATTCCAAAAGAAACATTCCAAACTCAGAACAAGGCGGAATTGGGGGATGTTGTTATAATGGACGTGGATGAGAAGCTTCTTACTTCTCCATATGATGACAAACTGCCGTTAGAAGCTTTCAATTTTTTGCGGAATCGTTTAAAATTCTCCAGCGATATTTTTATTTCTGATTCACTGGCAAGGGCCTTTTTGCAGACGAACGCGTTGATTTTTGGCAACTACGTATCTGGTCTTGTTGTGGGTATGTCTGATCAGTTTGAGTTTGATCATTTTCAATTGCTTTTAATAGACCCGCATGGTTCTTACAGCTGGGACAGGAAATTGTTTACTGAAAAACAACGTCCTAGCCTCCGGCAATTTCTGTCTTCCTTGATCGGAAAAGATGGGGTGCAATATTTCGAAAGATTTATTGATGAAAAATTGTCGGAATTGAATGAGAATAGGACAACCATTGACGAATTTGAAAGAGAGGCTCAATCGATGGGAGTTAGAGGCCAATTGGACAAGAACGGTGCTGTTACGGTAACTTAAATATTTTATTTGTGAAATTATATCTTTTTTCAAAACAAGACTACGGATATGCTGCAACAAGCAGTGTCTTCTGTAAGTAATTAAATATTTGATTTTCCATACGAGAACCTCTTCAAGACAAAACCTTTATTTCCCTGATAAAAACCAATTCGTGGGTTCTTATATAGAAGCACCAGTTCTTATTTATTGGAAAAGTGTCAAATAATCTAATAAAAAAAGTTTTCTTACTTCATAGGTGAAAGGAAATGCAACTGATGTAATTGGTGCTTTGAAGGATCAAATCCATTCGTTATCAGTGTGTTGAAATTTTATAAGTGTTAAACAAAAATCTAAAAAAGTTCAGGTCAGAAACAAACTGAGCGTAAGACGAAAAGAGGATGCCATTTCTTCAGTCAAAAAGAGAAGGCTGAGTTCGTCTGTTGCCCGTTCTCGGTCGAAGTACAAACAGAAATTGGACCCTCTGACGATTGACACCTCACAATTTAACCTGGATAAATTTTCTCCCTCTTCCAAAACGCGTTCTGTTTCTCCACCATCCATAGAAAGTGCTCATTCTGTCGGTGATCTCATTGATTTATCCGATCAAAATAATTCGACAATTACAAGTAATATTTTTTCTAGTCCTAATCTTAGTCAATTTGACCCACTTCCTGTATCTGATCATAATTCTTTTGGTGTGTTATCATCGACTTCTTCCGCTTTAAATCTTCCATCTAATTCATCTTTTATCAACACTCGTAAAAACAATTGGGAAACATTTGAATAAATTTCCGAGATAGATAACTTTATTTATTGAATAAAAGTGTGAATAAATAATTTTCTTTATTTAATGAATTTTTATCTATTAGGCGATGAACACTTGTTAATTTAAAATTTAAACAGTAATTAACTCCAACAGCTAGGGAATAATTTGCACATTTGTGTTAATTATTTTTTCCCAATTTTCTACTAATGTTCCTGCCTTTGACCTCTCAATTCGGCTTTGCCTCCTTCGTTTCTTCCCTTACTTGTCCCACCCAGAATGAATAGCTGCTGATGAATGATTCTTTTCGCCTACGCGTCCATTTCATTTTTCCCTATTAGCATTAGCAGCACATCTTCTCGGAAACAGGCAATGGGCGTCATGTTCCGCGTGCGGTTATGGTTTTCCATTGACTGTCGTACGCCCGACTGACCAGGGGCCGAGAAGCATGGACACAGAAGAGACATAGAAAGAAAAATAATGAATTTATATGAGTCGCGAGAAATGGTGTAGCAACACATAGTAAAGGTGGTGACGCTTTTAAGCCATGAATTTATTTTATGTATTTTATTGAAATTATTGGAGAGTTTTTACGATAATTTTTGTGTGGAGCTGAATAATTAATTGCTTCAAAACGTTTGTAATGCTGAGCTAAACTGAAATAATTTCCGTCTATGGCTGATTCGGATGAGGCAACTTTATAATGTGGATTATTGTTCTTTCTTGGGCTTTTTCATTGTCAAATTTGGCATATTCAGGTCTTCGCCCCTTTTAAACAAAAATACAAAACTTAAATTCAGGCCCTCTGCCGTCAATATCTGAACATCCCCTTGATATTTTGGTTGTAAAAGATGATCCGGCAACTCTTAGGTTCCATTGTCTTCCTTCATGTTTTTTTAAACTGCTATTTCATTTTGAAGATGTGGTGTGACTGGGTCCGATGTTGAAATCACTTGGTACAAAGATTCTGTGCCGGTCCGCGTGGGCAATGGCCATCGGCTGCTGCTTCCCAATGGCTCTTTGTTCCTGTTAAAAGTGAACAGCGGTATGCGATGCTTTTCTGTTTGTTGCATTATTTAATTGATTAATCGCAACAAAGGCGGCACTGACTCCGATGCCGGCGTTTACCATTGTGTGGCACGGAACCAATTTGGAGAAGTTCGGTCGCAGGAAGCGAATTTGAGAGTTGCGATGCTTCGAGATGACTTTAGGCTAAATCCCCACGCTGTCCAGGTTGTTTTAATTTTTTTTTTGATAATAAATGTTCTTTGCTTAACAGACTCTCACTGGCAATCGCGTAAGTCTCGAATGTTCGCCGCCAAAGGGAATCCCGGAACCGGTGGTTACATGGAGGAAGGATGACCGGGAGCTAAGGACACAAGAGGACGAAAAGTACCATCAAAATCCGGATGGCTCACTGATTATCGAAAATGTATCAATAAAATAAAAATATATTCGAAAATTGTTGTTAATTTTTAGGCACAACGTTCTGATGCCGGCTTTTACCAATGTGTTGCATCGAATTCGGTAAAGTCATAAATTCCTTTTATTATCCTAAAGTACCAGAAAATCGATACGAATCGGGACTAAAACGCTTAAAAATTTACAAATTTTAATTGGGGAAGAGAAAAAAGGTTTTCGATTTGCACCTTACCAGGTTTTTCTCTTTTTACCCTGGCTACAGGGCCAAACGACAGTTTTTCTCCCTTAATTTTCTTATTTAAGGTTGGTCAGCGTGTTTCAAAGCCTGCCCGACTTTCAGTTTTCGATAAACCTGTGTTTTTGGTAGTGAATTTATTTAAATGAATTCTTTTATGCCCCTTCATTAAGACTGAACCCAAAAATGTTGTTGCTGAACTTAATTCATCGGTTCATTTCGATTGTCGTGTTATTGGCGAAGTAAAAAAACAATAAGACGTTAATTTAGTTATTTAATTGAATTTAGCCAATGCCAAGCATTTCTTGGAAAAAGCTGAATGGACAAATGCCGGTTGGGCGCGCTTATGTCGCCAAAGACAGAGGAGGACTTCGAATTGATAAGTCAGAACTCAGCGGTGTTCGATAAATTTAATTTTTAATATTCTAAGAATACAACTGGAGGATGCCGGAGATTATGTCTGTCATGC
The DNA here is from genome assembly GCA_004148225.2 of Heterodera glycines. Classification (NCBI taxonomy): domain Eukaryota; kingdom Metazoa; phylum Nematoda; class Chromadorea; order Rhabditida; family Heteroderidae; genus Heterodera; species Heterodera glycines. The sequence goes on from CP049710.1 coordinate 8,358,942, forward strand.
CAAGAATCCCGTGGGAAGCATTGAATCCAGTGCCAAACTGCGCGTGAATGCTCCTCCAACTTTCACTAAAATGCCACAAAACTTACGTTTGAACCAAGGACGGACTGCCGTGTTCGAATGCGAAGCAATTGGACAACCGTCGCCCGGCATATTTTGGAGCAAAGAAGGGGACCAAGTGAACAACAAAAGCATTGGCATTTCCTTCTGAAATTCTTCCCCTTCAGCTCTTTACCTTTTTTTCTGGCCTCGTTTCTTCCGATGGCCGAATTCAAGTGACCAAAGAAGGCCGACTGATCATTGACAATGTTCGACAATTGGACCAAGGCAATTACGTTTGTGCTGCGGTTAATTCTGCAGGGTCAACATTGTCGAAGGCATCTCTCGGAGTCATAAATGATGGCGAGTTCCTTAATTTACTAGAGACTACTAGTATAAGTGTTAAAAATAAAAATCATATATACTTAAGGGGGTAGGTCTGAAATTTACCTTTACTAACTAAATACGGAATACCTCCCACCCTCCCCCCCCCCACTAGGGGAACAAACCGAACTGTGACTGCCCAATTTATTGTAAAGAACATAGTCAATCCAATTGTCATTGCAATTTTTGGCATTTTTGTTTGCTCCTTCTCAAAATGATCGAAAAAATTGATCAAGTGAAAATACCAGCAATAAAAATGCATTTTCCCTTACATTTTAATGCCCATTTGTCTTCTTTTTTTGCGTTCAAATATTTTCAATTGAAAAGTAGCACCTTTGTACAAAGATTTATAAAATGGTTTTTCATTTCACAAAAGTTGTTATTTTCGTCAGATTTTTAATGTTTTCAATTTCTTCATTTTTGGATTTATTGTACGAAATTCCTGTAAAAAATTTTTCATCTTCATAAAAATTTCTATCTTTATTAGTTCTTTTTCAATTTTCTCCTGAAAGTCGTTGAATACTTTTAATTTTTGAAATTTTCTTATTAAAGAATTAAGATTTTTTATTGAAAAGTTTCAAACATAAATGAAGTTTTAAAAAAATTGGGGCGGGGGAAAGAACTGTGGGAAAACTTACAATTAGTCCACCCGGCTTTTTCGTCATAGTCAAAACTCAACAGAAAAGAATTGAATACAAAACTACGAGTTTTCGATAAGTACAAATTTTGACTGGGGTTTTTAGGTGTTTAAAATCGTAAAAAGGCACTTAAATAATTGCTGAACAATACCAAAATAGGTAAAAGAAAAAGTAATTCCAGCTCTGATAGACAAAAAAATAAAGCTTTTGAAAAAGTTTTAATTTTGCCATTGGCGGGAAATTATGTTAAATTTAAGAAATATTTTAGAAATTCTCTACAAATGAATGAGACAGTGTTATGCCCTCTTTTCATCCATCCCATAATCCCTTGGGATTCCTCTGTTTCCCATTTCTTTTGCAATTTCCTCATTTTATCGACCCAAAACTCTGTTTTCTGTGTTTCCAATTTGATTTAAATCCCAAATCTTCGATTTTTTTACCCTTTAACTTTTATAAAAACAGCATTTTTTATTCAATGTCTTTTAATTCGCTAAGTTTCCAAGTCACGCGATTGCGTGCTTTTTTATCGAATGCAAAACTTTGCAACTAAAATGGATGAATACCACAATTGCACATAAATATATATTTTTAGCAATTTCTTTTTTAATGATTATCCTTCCAATTGACCGGCATTTCCATTGTCCTCCTCTCTTTTGTCTTTCATTGCCCATTGTTTTCTTTCATATGCCGACCAATCTGTGCTGAAATATGACACAATTCCCTCCCTTACTCCATTTTAAATCCTCTGCTGAACGGCCATCGGTCTCAATTTGTTGAGTCTAATTACCCCCCCCCCATTTGTCAAATTAACCTTTCCGTGGAGTGTGCCATTCTGATTATTTTCTGTTTCTCGTTTATGCCATTTTCCTTACAAATTACTCTTTCTATTCCTTTCACCTTTTTGTGTTATATTAAATCTTAAATATGTTTTCTGCTGTTATATTTGCTCACACTTTTGCCTTTGCAATGACTCCATATTTGCCATTTAATGCCAAGTGCAAATAAGGTCACAATGATTTTTGCTCAAATACTCTTGAAAATGTGTTGTCCGTTTAGGAATTTATTCGGGTGAATTCGCAAATGTCGTCCCTCCAAACGCCCAATCAAAGTCTTTACTTTGCCAATTGTGCCTTTTGTACCATCGCATTTCCTTTCATTTTCCGTCACATCAATCAAACCGGACAGAACCACAAAAACGGGGGGAACACAGGGAATTTTTGTTGCCCAAATGCCTCCATTCGCTGCTGTTGTTAATCCTCTCTCTGTGTTGGTCCACCGACCCCCCCCCCCCCTTCCCATGATGAATGTGGCGGGGCGGGGAGCGAGGCAAAAGGCATGCAAAATGGTCGATGGACGACCGACCGGAGATGGTCGACGCATGACCAAAAGGGGTTGGAGGCGGCGGTGGTATTCCATGGGATGGAAGTGGGAGATCATCTCTTGGGGCGGCGGATAAATTTCTCCTCTCATCAGCACATCTCTCCCCTCAGACCATTCGCTTGAGGAAAGTAATTTACTTGGAGGTCGAAATGACTCACTTTGAATTAAATGGCAAAACAAACTCAACGCATCACTTAAGCAGCACTTATTTGTAATTATTTAAAACTGCAATTCTGTATGATTGCTAAACTGAATAAGCCGAGCCCTAAATGGTCTTTGGCCAGATTTTGAATTTGACCACAACTCTGACATTCTCCTGTTTTCACCATCCTCAGAATTGTGCTAATGGAAGTAAAAAAACAAAAACAAACCATTAATTGATTTTCGTTTGGTTAAATTACATTTTTAGCCAGCAGCACGTATCCGCCTCCGATCATTCAGTATGGTCATCAAAACCAGACACTTATGTTCAGTGACATGGCAATTTTGCCCTGTCAGGCAACGGGGCGAGTGCCCGTCCGAATCACTTGGTTGAGGGATGGGAAAGAGTTGGACTTGGACGCAATGCAACACAAAGGGAGGTACCGGCAGTTGCCGGTGGGCACATTGCAAATAACGGATTTGAAGTGAGCAAAGCCTTCTTTTTATGTGTAAACAAATGCCCGCTCGTTGCAGGAAGGAGGACAGCGGCGTGTACACGTGCAGAGCGAGCAACGAAGACGGCGAAGCGACTTGGACCGCTTCTTTGGTTGCGGAAGGGCACACCAACCAAGACACTGTTTTTCACCGGATGCCTGATGCTGCTGCTCTCCCCTCATCACCTGGGCAACCCAAAGTGCTGAATGTGACTGAAAACAGCATTGAATTGGAGTGGGCTTCCCCGGAACGGCATGGCTCTTCTCCAATTACTGACTACCTTCTTCAGTACTGGAGTCCTGAATTGGGAGAGGTGGGGTATTATAATGATAATGAGCGATTTATTTTAAATTTCGTTGTAGTCTTGGCGAAATATATTGGATGTTGTGGCAAAGTCCCGTTTTCGCATCACTGGTCTTCAGCCCGAACATTCTTATGTTTTTGTTATCCGAGCGGAGAACTCAAAAGGCATTGGACTTCCTTCGTCTATGAGCGAAATTGTCTCAACAAAAAAATCGACCGAAATTGAAGAGGGCAATTATCGAAGTCAGCGAATGAATCGACTTTTGGACTTGGAAACGGCTCGTCAAAGACTTTCTTCGGAACAATTGGTCAAACTGTTAGAAGTGCGTGCATTAAATGCAACTACCGTTTTATTAGCATGGAAACGGCAGAGAAATGTAAGTAGAAAATTTGAAAACCAAAAGCCAAGGGCGGCGAAATTTAATTTTAAAAATGGGATTTTGAAAAAATAACATTTTTTAAGAATTGTTTTTCGAATTTGCAGGAACCTCTAGTCCAAGGATATTATATAAAATGGCGAGGCCCGCCGCTTGCGCAGGACCACAGTTGGGTCAATGTTACCAATCCGGAGACTGATCACGTGGTCATTAACGGGCTCAGGCCGTTCAACAACTACGAGTTTTTCGTGATTCCCTACCACCAAACTGTCCAAGGGATGCCGTCAAATTCGCTCGACGGGACCACGGCTGAATCTCGTATACTTTAATTCAAAACAGTTGCCCAATTCTTTTCTCTCCCGTAGCTCCCAACATGCCTCCGTCTGATGTTCGGCTGAGAATGCTTAATGTCACATCGCTTCGTGTTTCATGGCGTCCTCCTCCCGCTGATGCAATCAATGGAATTTTGAAGGGATTCATAATAAACATCAAAAGGTGAAGGAAGATTTGACAATTGGACATTTCGTTAGGTAAAGCAATTTCAGTAACCATTCATCCGTCGAAGACCGTAACATTACAACAAATGAACGGGCCACCAGTGTCACACTGTACCGTCTTATTCCAAATGCCAGCTACGCAATAAGAGTCGCGGCCCGTACAAATGCCGGAGTGGGTGCCTTTTACATTGGCGAACCGGTTGTGATGAGTAAGGGGCCAATTTCCCAACAAATCACTTACAATTAGCACAATGTTTTGCAGCGGAAGAAACCCTCAACCGACACATTCGCCTTTTTGAACGTTCTGAGAATGTTTGGTATCGACAGCCGTGGAGTGTTTTGGTGTGCGGAATTGTGCTGTGGTGTTTGCTCCTTCTTATGATGGTCCTTTTTTGGTTTCGCTGTTGTCATCAAAAGGGACGGAGCGCAGCGGAGGCCAAGGAAAGGGAATTTATCAAAATCAGAGATGGGAGTGTAGCGAACAGCACGACCATGGTCGGTGGCGATGCGCGAAATGCTTTTTGGGTGGCACACGAGCAATTCAATGGTGGCACGGTGGAAACGTCCAGCGGAACATTGGCAAGAGTTGGTGGACAGCAGAACCACCAGCAACATCTCAGCTATTTTCAACCGACTAATTACTCTGCTGATCGTGTTCCTGGTCCACATAACGACGCTGTTAACAGCCAGCATCACATTGCACTTTCAAATGAAATGTTCAGCAACGGAATTCCCATGGTTGGCCGAATTTGTCCCACGGCGACTCTTCAAAGGCATAATGGTGGCGACTGCTCTTCTCCTAACTCGCCTCATTATCATTATGCCCATTTGCCGTTTTATGCTGAACAAAATAATTCGCTCTCAACTTTCCTTCAGCAGCGACCTAATCCCGAACTTTATGATGGTATGAAGATGGCATTTTCATTTTTTACATTGATTATTTCATTACGATAGATCCAAGTCCTTACGCAACGACGACTTTGGTTTCTCCCACTGGGGTAATTACACAAACACTTCGACCCGCCGTACGTCAAAGCAAAGGACCGGCACTTCCGTTAAAACCGGCACCAAAAGAACCACCAAAGAATTTTTTATGCTCAGCGGCGGTGATGCATTTGACAACCAACAGTAAGCAGCGTGTCAATGGCAATTTGGAAGTTGTGGAACAACAGCCGAACAGCAGCAGTTGTGGAGCTTTGTTGGAACTCAACAGAGAATGGAAGAGACAGCAGCGCATCACCGCCGAGGAACAAAAAAAGCGAGAAACACCGCAGAAAAAGGGTGGAACAACGGCACAGCGGAGAGAAAATGAACACGACAGAGACATGGGAGAGAATCAGACGTATGGAACAACGGGAAGAGGGACGAGAGGAGGAGGGGGCAGACGGAGTCAACGAAGTAGCAGTGCGAACACGGCACAGAAACAATCTTCGGCATTTTGTTCGCTCAGGAGAGTATCACACAAGGAGAACGGCAGCGAATGTCGGCAGAATCAACAGGACAGTCCACAGACGGACATTTCATGTTTGCAATCGTCTGACGGAACCAACGGCTCTAATAACACTAACAATAAGCGAAGCCAGCAAATGAATCGCCAAGTGAAATACGACGACACTGCACCCGAATATGATCCGGTTATGACGGACTCATTGAGTCAAATTGTGCACAGAGAAGACATTCGAAAGAAAATAGGTCCTTACTTTACACTAAAAGTTGCGTATTTAATTACAAATCCGCTGTCAAACGCTGCAGGTCGTGAGAAGGCTAATCGAATTGTACACAGCAACAGAGTCAGTTTGATTGAGGATGAAGGACAGGAGGAGAGGGACCCGCTGATGGAAGATGCCTTTGGTGGTGACGAGGACGAATTGGACGCGGATGGGGAAATGAGCGAAAACGAACACAGCGGAAAAGAGAGTGACCGAAGGGCGAAAAGGACGACTGACCCAATGAAAAGGTGTGAAGAAGAGTGCAGTGTCGCTAACGAGCACTATTACGGGTTCTCCCCCGCCCCGAAAAGGCCTAATCGACAGCCAATGATGGGTATCAATATCAGCACTCTGTCGGGTGAGAGAAAATAAAAATGACACTTTCCATAGGGATTTCAAATTCAGTTGGTGTGGATCGGAGGACAACCGCCTCTCCGGCCCATCGATGAGTCAGCGCCCTTCCTTCTCCGCCAGTCATCCTCGTCCATCATCAAAATGATCTCATTGTCAGTCATGTTTTATTTTATAAACAGAAGTATGTATTCTCACTTTGCTCTCCAATAAACGCCCATTTTACTTCACTCACATTTCAAATCGATTTCTCTTTTTATGCGTTTGTTTGTTTGTTTATTCGTTGAGCATTCCCCCATTTTTCCTTTACTGCCGCAACATCGAATTCGCTTTTGATGAAATCATTTTTCAGTTCGCCTTTGTTCCCATTTCTTTCATCCGTTCAAATTCGCTTCAAATCAACCAAAATTACAATTTAAAATTAACCATTCTTAATGGTTGAGCTGTCCGCTGTATGTTTTGTGTATAAATCCTTCATCCGTCATCTTTTGTATGTCATTATTCATTATATATCATTGCGCCTTTTGTCTAATTGAACAAAATTAAATTAACGATCTTAACAAAAAGGTATTTATTGAATTAAACTTTGATCATTTTCTTAAATAAAGCAAATATTTTTTGCATTTTTTAACGCAAAAATAATACAACACGCCACATAAATTCAAACATGGACACACACATACATACAGGGGACCAGAGCGTTTGGGCCCCCGCATTTGGGCCCCGGGGTCGTTTGGGCCCAACCCAAAAATAGAAAAATGTGCTTTTTTAAAAATTAAGATTCTAAAAACTAAGCCTGAGGGATCCCTCGCCACTTGGGGGACCGGTAAATTGGACACCGGAAAATTGGACACAAGAAAATTGGACACCAGAAAATTGGACACCAAGCGGAAAAATGGACACCGCCGGAATTTTGGACACTAAAGGAAAATTGGACACCGGAAAATTGGACACTAAGATTTCCTTTTTAAAAAAAATCAAGAATTAGGTGAAAATAAATTTGAGTAGAATAAATGGGTTAAATGAGGGATGATTGATCAATGTGCCACAAAATGCACCAAAAATGGGTGACGATTGATCAATGGGCCAAAAAATGAACCAAAAATGGGTGACGATTGATCAATGGGCCAAAAAATGAACCAAAAATGGGTGACGATTGATCAATGGGCCAAAAAATGAACCAAAAATGGGTGACGATTGATCAATGGGCCAAAAAATGCACCAAAAATGGGTGACGATTGATCAATGGGCCAAAAAATGCACCAGAAATGAGTAATAAAACTTATTTCTTTATGAATGATATGATGTTTTTCTTCTCCTGAAGTTACAAAAATAATAACAAATTCATTTCCATATTATTTACGCTAGAGTAGAGCGGGACCGGGACCAAAACACGGACAACTGAGTACAACTGAGTACCGAGGTCCCGGTCTTGACCGGGACCAGTCCCGGGTTTTTTCCCGGTTTTCCCAGCCAAAAATTCCCGGTTTTTCAACCCGAAAAGGTCCCGGTCCCGGTTAAGCCCAAAATTCCCGGTCCCGCTCTACTCTAATTTACGCTTATAAACAACATATGGCAGATTAAGATAAAGATCTTTTAGGCCAAACCAAAATTTTTGTTTAGTAATTTATTTTGTTTATTTTCATTTTTATTTACAACAGTGTCCAATTTTCTGGTGTCCATTTTTCCATTGGTGCCCAATTTTCTAGTGTCCAATTTTCGGTGTCCAATTTTCTGGTGTCCAATTTTCTGGTGTCCAATTTACCGGGAGCCCTTGGCATAAGTTAGGTTTAATTAACATTCGCTCATTTTTTACAATTTTACTTATTCCAAATCCTATTATTTTTTAATAGTTAGCCAATTTGATGTACATTCTGATTTGGACATTTTTCAGAAATGGCTATTTGGAGATGCGAGTTCAAAAAATCAATTTCACATTATTTTGGAGTTTCTCCGGGGAATTTCTCGCAACTATCGAATGAACCCGTGAATTTCTGTTAATTTTTACATTTTTTATTGTTAAAATTATTGTTGAATTTATTTTTAAAATGTTTATTTTACATTTTTATGCTGAAATTTAAAAAGTTGTTTTTACTGTGATTTTTCATTTTTCTGTACTTGGGGCCCAAACGACCCTGGGGCCCAAAAACGAGGGCCCAAACGCCCCCGACTCACATACAGACACTCAACTTTACACAGCGGCCCAATTTTGGGCTCTCAGTGCAAATAGGTTTATTATTTATTTAGTAATCAGAACGCCAAAACTTTGCAAAACTTAAAATTTTTTTGGTATTTTCCCTTGTAAAAAGAAGAGCCGATCTCGAGTTAAAAACTAGACAGCTAAAAAATAAACTGTGATTCGATAGAGGGGGACAAAATATGGGCCTATACAAAATTTCAAAAAAAGTTACCCACAGGAAAAAATTTTTTCCCAGGGCAAACATTTCAATACTTTAATTCTTTTTTAGCCAAGTGCGCAATTTAAGGCCAAATCAAATAAAACTAACAATATTCTCTAGAATTTTCCCTTCAAAATGAGCATAAAATGGTTTTATTTGATCTAGTATTGACAAAGTTATAGGCTAAAAAATTTCATAAAAATTATCGATGCTGTACGTAACTAACAGGGATGGGCCAAATTGAAAAATAAAATGCGAAAAGCGAAATTTGCGAAACTGAAAAATGCGAAATGAAAAAAAAAGCGAAATGCGAAAAGCCAAAATATGCGAAAATGCGAAAAGCGAAATTTTTTCTACAACTTTTTAATAGTTAAAATCATAAAGCAAAAATCATTTTTTTAAATTTTATTCCAAATTTAAAAATCAATAAAACGCTTTTTTGAGGCGCGCTTTTTCCAAAAAAACTTTTTGGGAAGAGGGGGCAGGCGGCGCCGGCAGGCGCCGCCGGGAAAATTTTTGAAAATTTGATTAAAATTTGTTGACAGATTTTCACCAAAAAAGCATCAAATTTTGTGTTTTTTGTATCATTTTTCTAATGAGAAATAAGAGTTTTGGCGCGCCGCTGAGAACAGTTTTTCATCAAATTACCAAATTTTGCGATTTTGGGCCATTTTCTCAGAAAAAATAGGAGTTTTGGGGGCGCGGCGGTGCCGATAGGCGCCGCCGGGGAAAAAAATTGGAAATTTTGATCACTTATAAACAGTTTTTCACTGAAAATTAGCCAATTTATAGGTAAAATTTTGAAAAATTTTATGGGAATTTAATCCAATTCTTAGGGGTGTAAAAGTCGCATTTCGCGCCAAAAAGCGAAAAGCGAAATGCGAAACGCCAAAAAATGCGAATAATGCGAAAGGCGAAATGCGAAAAGCGAAACCTAGGCACATCCCTGGTAACTAACTCTTATTGAAAATAATTTTTTTTGACACGAAAACTTTTATTAATAAAAAATATTTCTGCATTCTTCTTTAAAAGAAGAAATTGAAATTAACACACAACATAGGGAGGACTTGAAACTGGGACCCCCCTTTTGGTGACTAACTCACAGACCACTAAGACGAAAAATCCAGCATAATTGTACTTGGAGCCCAAAATTGGGCCGCTGTGTTTATTATATAGGATCCTGTACTTTATTGGTCCCTTCACGGCCATTTAGTGCATTTGAATCGATTTTGGCCAATACATGTGAATGTTGGTGAAAAAATAATTTTCTACTTTTGTTCGAATTCGGAATGCGAAATAGGTCGAAATTGATGTCATATTCTTGATCAGCGCCCACGAAAACCTTATAATAAATATTTTTATGACTTTTGAAATTTTTGAAAAAAAATTCAAAAAAGGTGTGATACCATCGGTACTATTACCACGAAAACCCCCGAGCACTACTCAGAATTGCATAAAAACCCCTTTTTAATCTCTTTTTTTATGGGACCAATAAAATACAGGATTACCCGATTATGCGCTACCTTGACAATGGAAAACCCTGACGCGAATTCGTCGACGATTCATCAGCTGAATGGGGTTGGGCTCGGTGGACAGAATGGAAGACATCGGTCGAGTGATTGGCGATACAAAATTCGAAATCAAACGGCGGAAAGGGAGGGAAGGGACGGAGTCAATTCGTCGGTTGGATTCTCTGCTGCTCGGCGTCACATCAGAGTTGGTTTTCGCATTTATGATACTTCATTGGGATGTGCTAATTTTGACTCAATCATTAAACTTTGGCATAATCTAAGGTGGTGTGTCTGGGTCCATGCATCTTATGGCGAGGAGTGTCAGAACATTCCTTGCAAATAAACTCAAAAGACCGTTAAAATAATACCACGAATTGGTTACTTTTGAGCAAAGTTATGAATCATTCTTGTCAAAAAGTTTCCATTTGATGGATGACTGCTGCAGTTTCCAATGTCTTTTAATTGTGTTCTTTAGCCCGAAGACATTCTGTGGTGGCTCTGTCTTCTGCTCACATTCCGTTGCTTTGATTTGCCTGCTGTTTTGGTTTCCCATTGCCGCATCGATCGGTTTCTTTCGTTTATTTAATGATGCCTAATTGGGCCTAATTGTTGCTTTTCTCAGTCAGTTCCTTCGCTTGGCCTTCGTCTGCGCTTTTTGTCTGCCCTTTCTTTCCGTCGCTTATGCCTTTGTCAATTTGACTTATCGGTCGACTGTTCCCTTTTCTCTTCTCCGCATTTTCCAATTTTTGTCTATTTTTTGCTTAATTTGTGCGTCAATTTTGTGAGTTATGTCTTTTTATTGTTAAATTTATGAATTTTCCCATTAGTTTTTGCCTTGCGACTTGGAAAGTGTTCGGCGTTTGGTCAATTTTCATTTCTTTCGTCACTTCAATGTCTTTTTTGGCTGCAGTTGCCGTTTTTTGATATTCAAGGTAATCAATCACTTTCTTTAAGTGTCTTTTATTATATGGGTCGAATTACATGGGCAAAATTATTGCGAAAGGGAAAAACTTCCTGTTTTTTCCTATTTTTAGTAAGAAAGCAGCCCTTTAGACAGCAAATGGGTTCCATATTTTAATGCGCTTCTAATTTCGAAACTGTTCAGTTTGTAAACGAATATTTGTTGACCCTCACTGTATTTGACACCTTTTCCACGCACTAAAAAAGGTATAAAAGGGACGCTCTTTTGCAAGTAGCACCGGCTTTTTTATAGCTTTTATGCCCTCAAAAATTTATTTTTTAACAATCCTAAAAAACTTGCCGATGGCTTCGGCATCACTTTTTAGGGTTTTTTCAATTACTAACCTTTTTTGGTTTTGTCTGATTTGTATTTATTTAATTTCTCAATGAGACAAGTTTAATCGAACTTCGGACTCATTGTCAGAATTTCCATTGGTAGAAAAAAACGTGGATGGATTGGCTGCAGAATTTCCTACAATTTCTTTTAGTTAGAAATTTTCACGAAATAAAATAAAATAAAGCAATTTTGCATAATCACAATTTTAAGAAACGGCAAGCACTCGAAGAAAAGGACCAACTCGAGTTGTACGCTTCCGCCTTGGACGAAGACTTAGAGCGTCTTTCCACCGACTCCGAAGATGAGCAGGAGACGCGGAAAGCACGGCCAAATGTGAGAATCGAGAGCCTTTTTTTGGGACGACTAATTGTAACTAAATGGCAGATCGTTTCTCGGCGCCGAAGTCGCTCGCGCAGCCGTGGCCGAAGTCGGAGCAAATCGAGAGAACGGAGACGCCGATCACTTTCCACGGATGGTATCAAATCAACCCTAAGGACAAATTGCCAATTGGATTTAGACCGTCGGGGAGGACGAAGTGCCGCGAAAGACACCGAAAGAGAAATTGAGGAGAATAACGCACTGAGAAAGAAATTGGGATTGGCACCATTGGAGCGTTAAATTGTTTTTGTGTAAAAATTCAGAATTGGCATTAAAAAGCACCAAGTTTCATTCGGAAATCCCCTTTGTAAGGAACTTTTTTAGACACTTGTAGGAAAACTTTGATTTTCAAATTTATATATGCAATTTCGAATTTTTTTAAATTTGTATTTTCGCTAAAACAATTTTTTAATTTTATTAATCAAAATCCCACAAATTTTGAAAAAAGCCCGCGCCCGGCGGGCGTCCGGCTAAAATTTTGGACCGGGCCCGGGCCGCCTGTCTAACCAAATCAAAAAAATTTTAACGTAGAAATGCTATTTTGAGCCCCTTTCTTTATAGCATATGCACAGAAAAATGTGCAAAGTCAAACAATTTATAACCCTAATAATAATAATTAATATAAATATTTCTTAAGTAAATTATAATTTTCTTTATTGAATTAAATTATTACTAATATATTTTTCTACCTTCAATTCAGAATGTTTCTTTTTATTTAAAGTTTTAAAAGCACAAGTCTAAAACCTCACAAAATTTCTGTTAAATAAATTCAAAATCTAAAAAATCATATAGATAAGGGTCAATGATTTTCAAAATCTGAGTTCATATGCGTGGTCAGCGCATTTTTTTAAGCCTAGAAAAAATGCCTCCAAATTATTAACACTAATTCTCGATGATTGCCAAAAATACAAAAAATGAATAATTAAAAATCTAATCCAAATCATGCCAAAAAAATCCTAAAATTTTTCTTCCTTAATATATTTTTTTAAAAATCGACTATGCCATAAAATGACCATGGAAAAATTCTATTCGTAAATTTTTTAAAATTCCAATCTTCGCCGCTTTTCCTCCGTTTCGCGTGAATTATGCATGTTCCTCCTCTTCCGCCGGTGTTTCGTCCGCTGTTTCGGCTGTCCTTTCAATGCCCCCCGCCCTTTTGTTATCTGTCCCAATTTCGTCCCGACCTTCTCCAATTCCATTTTTCGTCCTCCCCACTTTTGTTATGAATCCCCCCAATGTTTCGTTTTCCCTTTCCACGGGCATTGTTTGTGTTGAGTTTGGGTGGGTACAACAACGTATCATCAAGCATGTTCTTCATTTTATTAAAGTTTTATTGTTGAGAGAAATGCGATTGGTGCTGCAAATAAGTTTCAGTCCAATGGATTTTCCCACAAATAATATTTCTTTCTGAAGACTGATTCGGTTCGGCCACTGACTGACACCGTCCCAAAGTACGCCTTCACTTTGCCTTTGTCCGTCTCTTTCCTTTTGCTAACCGTCCTCCGACGAATTGCTGTGCCCTTTAATTTGAGTTGAGAGAGAAAAAAGAAACAGAGAGAGAGAGAAAAGAGAGAGAGAGAGAGAGCAAAGGACGGGTGATTAACACGGGGTTTTGTTCATCTCCAGCAGCAGCAGAAAACATTTGCTGTGGTGAAAGGGAAAGTTCAGCAGCTGAAAAAGAGCAATGGCTGAGGGGAGGGCGGGCGGACGAGCGGCGGAACGGCGGACGCGGGGAATAGCGGCGGAGGATGGGCGCTGATTATTGCGCGAAATGGGCGGAGGGGTGGGAGGGATCATCAACGGCAGCAGAAAAGCAAATGGCGCGGGGAGGGGACGGATGGGTGGTGGAACGACACAAAAGCAACAAAAAACGATCCCGCAGACGACGGACGGACGGACGAATCCGTTGGCTTAGCCCAATTTGACAATTCTCGGCTAATCACTTTCCTTCCCCAATTATTTCTTCTGTCCCTTTTCAATTTCTCCAAATTTTCCTTTGTTTGTCTTAATTCGTTTTTCCGATATTCCACAGAATTTGCTCAAAGTCAATGTTTTTGATAAGTAGCATATGCTTTTTCCTCTCAGCTGCTGATTTTGGCGAAAATTATCAAAAAAAGAAAAAAAAATTTGATGGGATACGGCGGAGTTGGCGGACGGTGAAGTCCCGCGAATTTTCGTCGGGACGCCATTACTTTGCACTTGCAGATTTCGTGATGTATTACTCCTCTTTCGTTTCATTGGAAGTTAGAAATTGTCAAAACAATCAATCTCAAAATTTTTTTCTTTTTAAAATTTCGTTTCAGATTTTTAACAAGGAAAATATGATGTTCAAATGTGTCATTTGTTGATTCCAAATTAGAGAATGGAAATTTCAAATTTTCGTTCCGCGTACTAAGGTGGAAACCAATCCGTCGGGAGATAGGCACCGCAGGGAAATAAATTTCACAAATTTTGGATGACGTTTGCGATTGAAAATGGCTTTCTTTAACTTTAATTAATTTATGAATTTATCTAGAAAATTTTTGGCATTTTGTTCTTTTAATTTCTAACTGTAAAACTGCTCCTTCAAATTGCTTTTGGATTTGGTCATGCCTTGCTCCCAAATCTCTGTTTTAGTTGCCATCCTCGGCCTTCACTTCCACGTCGGACACATCTCTTCCCCCGCCCCCTCTTCCCCTTCACCCTCTCCTCTCTCTTCCCTCCGCCTCCAATTATTAGCCAAATTCGTCGTCAATTTGCCATCTCATCCTTATTACAATATTATTATCTGCATTTTGGCATATATACAATTGATGAGATGGAACTGTCGTCTCTCTGTTATTTTCATTTCCCCCAATTTCCCTCCAATCGCTTTTTATTTGGTTTTGCGTTTTCTTTTTCCTTTCCCCCATTATCCTTATCCATCCGACCATTGTTGGGCTCATCTCACTTAGATTAGTGTTGTGATTCAATTATTGCCGCCTGCTGCTGGCCGTGGGGAGATGAATTACATAAAATTGACGTCGGGGGTCAGATCATAAATTTGGAGCATGGGCAAATCTTAAGAAATTAATTTTAATTCCTTTGGTCACTTTCCATTCACTTGTTTTCTGCAAACAAATGCCCGACAGCAGAAGCATTGCAAAGTGTTCGACTGATCAGCCGATGGAATTGTCAATGATTTGCCATCGGCGGATGGAATTTGGGACAAATGCAACGGCAGAAATTGGCCAAATTGGCCATGTCCATTTTCCTCAAATTTTTCTTCTTCCATCGGCAAAACGGGCTCCCTTTGCTCCCCCTTTTCCCCTCGCGCCAATTCCGACGCGGTCCGTGTCCTCCTTTTCATTCCATTGGCGGATTATCTCGCCTAATCTCCACGCCGCTTAAAAATTACTTGACTCCCTCCCTTCCGTCCATTCATTTACACAAATTCCTTTCTCATTGCCCATTATCATTCTTACATTTTGTTTTCTCTTTCATTTTCTGCATTGATTGCTCAATATTTATAAATGAGGTGATTAAATTCAAATCGACACAAATAACTGAAATGACTGATGAGTGATGGATGAATCGGTTGCAATCGGAGATTATTGGCGAGGGCGGGGGGGGCTTGAAATTCCGATTGGTCGTCGCTCTCGGGGGTTTCTCTTTTCTCTTCCGTGTCAATTCCCCGTTTCCCGTTACCATCGATTGTCTCTCGGGAGTATCGGCTGTATCCCCCCCTCTCCCCTTTTTGTCTTCGGCTCCCCTTTTTGCTCCATTCTTCGTCACCACTTTCCGCTCTCGCCCTTTCTGTTCTCTGCTCAATCCCGAGATCAGAGGGTGATTATCCACTCCACCGTCTCTCTTTGCTAACCTAACAATTACCCCACACACCCACCATCCCCCTTTGGCATTTCCTTTCGAATTCTCTGCGAAATGTGCGCAGAGCAAAAGTGAGATGAAACAAATGGTAAATAAAAAGTAAATTCGGAGGAAATGAACGGAAAACAGTCAAAAACAATAAGGGGTGCCCTTATGAACATGTCATACTTTCATGCACTATTATCCCTTTTTTACCACTTTATTCTCCAATCTATCGCTCGGTTGTTGCTTTATCCCCACCTTCTTCCTCGTCTCCCTGATAATCCTTTCAAATCAAAGAGATCACTAACTAGTCCGCTGCTGATCATTTTTTCCCTTCAGGATAGCACAGATTGCTGTTGATGCTGTTGCCATTCGCCGTCTCCCCTCTCTGCAGCTGATCGCTCCTTCCCTCCTTCCCTCCATCTCTCTCTCTCTCTCTCGCTGATCGCCCTTCCCACATTTTTTTCTGCTGATCGCTTCTTCCTCGCCCCCTCTCTGCAGCTGATCGGCCCTTCCCACCACTTTCTCTCTCTCTCTCTCTCTGCAGCTGATCGCTTCTTCCTCTTTTTTCTGCTGATCGCTCCCTTCGTTCCCACCGCTTTTCCCTGCTGCTTATGCGAGCATCGCTATGCTCTCGGGCCAAAGATCGGAGCAGCGTCATGCAAACACTTCGTTTCTACACCCGCAGAGTGTTCGCTTTGATCTGCGCGATTTTCTTCCTTTTCCTCCTTCTGATGGCCTCTCGAAGGGATGTTTCCGTGCCTCGTTCCGCCGAATTTCTCTCCTCCGACCCCGAAATTCCGGCCGATTACCTGGCCAAACAAAGTTAGATATTGATTTAAACTTACAAAACTATTCATCAAAGTTTCAAATTTCACAGATTGGCGTGGCTTTCGTGCACAGCCCAAAAACCCCGACGGACTGCGAAGGCCCCCCGGGGAACAGTTGCCCTTCCAACCCCAACCACCGCCCGGGACCAATTCAGGACCAGCAAAATACGCCGATTTGAGTGCGTTTGATTCATAGAGATCGATTTCATTGCTTAAATTCAAAAAAATAATTTACTTTTTTTCAATTTGTAAGTGATTGACCGAAAAATTGACCGACAATTGGTGAACAGAATAAAGGCCCATTTAAATCGTTCTCCGATTGTCAACGGTTGGCCCGAATGCAGGCGGAACACAACATTGGCAGAGTATTGGCAGGAGACGCAGGGGTCCGTTGGGGGAGGAGGGCATTTTGGCATTCGTTGGACTAATTAACAGAAGGACGGTGCCAAAGCAGGACAATTGGGAACACTTCTACGCCCAAATCGGTAGCTGCGATTTGTACAGAGACGAGCGGATGATCGACGCACTGCTGCAAGACTTGAACAAATTAGAGATCAAACACACCGCCATTATGGAGGGAGGGACACAGGTGAAAAGACAATGGGAAAGGAGAGAGGGGGAGGGGGAAAAGCAGAAAAGACAATGGGAAAGGAGAGAGGGAGAGGGGGAACAGCAGAAAAGACAATGGGAAAGGAGAGAGGGGGATGCTCACCCTCTTTGGGTTTGGCAATTTTCATGCCAAGGAAATGCCAATGGAGGAGTGAGTGACGAGGGAAAGGCAATGGCGAAACATTGGTGGGGAGGGGGAATGGTGGAAAACCGGGGAAGGCAGCAATATTTACTGATCAGCAGAACAGATCGAAGAAGCAAAGGGAAAAGCCTTTGACGATAGCTCTGACTATATGCATTTTCGAAATATCAGTTCTAACCTGTATGCAGACATTTGCGCCTCGGGCATTTGCGCTCCAAACACTTGTGCCTATGTCAAAATCTGGATTTAATTTTGTGTTTTTCAATCCTGGAGTTCATAGACAACATAAGTTAATAAAACAACAACTGTCTTTTGGTTCATTAGGAACAATAATTCTGTTGTTTGACAGATAATATTTTTTTCAAAAATTTGCCGACGTTCAATTAATTGTCGAATAGAATCACTTTCTATCGCTTATATAAAGCTGTTCAGGCCATCCTGGATAGAAAAAATTCGATTTGGAACCGATTTTTGAAATATGCGCAAATGACATGTTAACCTTCTAGCATACTGATCAGTAGAACCCGAACAGAAGGGGAAAGCCACTGATTAGAACAAACGAACCAATCAATGCATTTGCTTATTTCAGGTGAAACTGATCCTCACCTTTGACAACGACAAGCAGGCGGTGTTCAAACCGATGAGGTCGAATGAAAACAAAGCAACGATTTTATTGGTCTTTAAGGTTCGGCAGAGACTACGAAACGGACCCAAACCATTTTTATTTTGGCGATTTTGAACGACACAATGCCGAGATCGCAACCTTCCACTTGGACAAGTCACTCACTCATTGTGCCCTTTCCATTTGCCATTGCTTCTTCAGAATCCTCGGCTATCGCCGTGCCGTGCCAACGGTCGGCCGAGTGATGAATATGACCAGTGAGCTGTTGGAAAAGGCGGAGAGGCGTCTTCGCAAGACTTTCTTCGTTTCCCCAGGCATTTCGTCTCCCTTTGGCTTTACCCCCCCCCCATTTTTTTTTGCTTATAGCAAAGAATCGCTGTTTCGTCAGCAAATGCGACTATTATTGTGACACGACACATGCAATTTGCGGGTCGCCCGAGTTGAAGGAGGGATCAGTCCAAGTCTTTCTGCCCGACGACACGAGTGTGCCACGGAAACACAACAAATCACCGTACAGACGGTACAGTATGCCAACCAAAGTGACCGTAACCGTTAGATTGTTCAGGACATATTCAAAGAAGACACAACTCGCTGTCTGGCAGCAGGACATGAACTATTGTCAGTCGAAGGTGAAGGGGATGAAGCAGTACGCGCACGGAAGGCGACTGCTTGACCTGATCGACTTGCATTTGATGGATTATCTGATCGGAAATCAGGACCGCCATCACTACGAGACGTTCAGCGTTTTCGGCACTGACATTCCATCATACGCAATTCATTTGGACAACGGACGATCGTAAAAATGGGGGGGGGCGATGCCATGGACTGTTTCTTCACAGATTTGGCCGTACTGACTTTGACGATGACGACATCCTTATGCCCTTCCGACAGTGCTGTCTGATCAGACCGAAAACATTGGGCACTTTTTTCGGCTTTTACAGCGGTGTCAAAGGGCTCTCAGAAACACTGCACGAGTGAGTCACCTTTAGGGCGTCCGTCCGTCGGTCATTCGTCCGTTCACTCCGTTTGTTCGTTCAGTTCCCTCTCCAAAGACCCCGTTTTCCCCGTGATCGCCTTCAAACATTACGCCGCCTTGGAACGGCGCCTCCACAAAATCATGGAGTACCTTCTCGAATGTATGGACAAACAGAATGGAGACCTAACCCAAATGGTTGTCAACGAATTTCACAATCCGACGGTGGCGGAGCCTTTGCCGGGCGAAGAGTCGGAGACGGAGGAGGACGAAACGAACGACGCCCCGGCAGGGCCACCAGCGGACCAACAGCAGAAGCAACGGGAAGTGGGAGCAGCACCAGCGGAAGCGCAGCACCAGCCGGCGGATGAAAATGAAAATGCGAAAAATGTGTTGAAAGCGCCAGCAGTGGAACCAATTTTAAAGGAGGAGCAACGGCAAAGTGCCGAAGGGCATGGGAAATTCCCGAAGCCACCGGCGATGTTAGCATAAGAAAATTGCCGGGAGAGCAAAAGCAGCGAAAGTGCGACGCCATTGGCACGGGTTTTTCACTTCACTCACTTCGTTGACCACTCAAACCATTCTTTTTGTGATTGCTTTCGCTCTTTGTTGTTCCTCCGTGCAGAGCTTATTTCAGCTTATTGAAAATTCACTTTCTTAAATTCCAATAGCCATTGGCGCTAATAACCCAAAATCCGTCTCCAAAACCATTGTGATGATCATTTTGTTCAAAAGAATTGCTTGTTTGTAAGTGTTTCGGTGTCGGATTGTCATTGTTCTTCAGTTTGGCCTTACCTTCGGCCTTCGCTTTCGCTGCTCATTCATTCATTGGTCCAACCCAACAGTTAATTGACCAATTAATTCTCTCCGCCTTTGCCTTTGCTTTCTATGATTTTTCACTTTTCCGTCCTCCCTTTTTGTGTTTGTTTTCCCCGTGTTCGTCGTACTCACTTTCTTTCATCGTTCCGCTGCTGTCCTTTTATTCCGTCCGCTTTTCCTTTCCCTCCTCCGTTTATTTACTTGTGCCCCGTACATTTTCAATTTCACTTCGACTGTCTGTGAACATTATTTGCAATAAATCCGGTGCTCAGCCATATCCCACTTTCTAAATCCTTTTTTGTTCATCAAAAATATTTAACAGTCGCAGATTTATGTTTTGAAATTTCGTGTTTTTTATGTATTTAGTTTGATGCTTTTTAAAAAACGATTATAAAAAGACAGTTTATTTTTTAAACTTTTTTATAATTTAAAAATTCACCTAAAATAATGCTTTTTGTTCCCAAAAGTTGTTTTGTCTGCCAAAATATTTTTAATAATCTTCGAGCTTTCTAAAAGTTTAAACAACGTTTGTATACTCATAAGCGAATTGTACTTTTTAAGGAGAGGCGGAAGGGGTGGGGAGGTCCGGATGCTGGCGTTAACACTTCTAAAGATAAAGCCGCAGCTGTAATATAAGACCTTACGGCATGAATGACTTTGTAGTGCTACGTGACTGGATGGGAGAAGGGGGTGGCCGATCATTTCGTCACTGAGAAATTATTGAAAATTTTTTGCTTTAAAACTTTTTTATAATTGACATTTGGGTAATAGTTTAGATGGTACCCCCCCTTTTTTAAAAATTTTTTTCAACTTTCAAAAAATCATAAAAACATGTTTCTAGGGGTTTTCGGGGTCGCTGATCACGAATCCGACATCCATTTCGACCGATTCCGAACCCCTGACCCGGATTCGAACAAAATAAAAAATTGATTTTTTAACAAAATTCACATTTATTGCTAAAAATCGATTCAAATGCACGAAAAAGAAAATAATCAATTCCTAACCTTCCGCAAAACTATGTTCATTGGACAGTGAACCATTCACAAAACTTTGTGAACCCAGCCAATCGCCTTGCCCATACCCAGAATGTTGAATCGATGTGGAAGAAATTGAAAAGGAATTTCAAACAGCAATTTGGGAACAAGACTGAAACATACGACACCTATTTCCCAGAATTTATTTGGCGTCAGCGTTTTGGAGACCGTGAAAATGCGTTTTACAATTTTTGGTTGCATGTCTCTGAGTTTTATCCATGCGAACATTGATTATTTTCTTTTTCGTGCATTTGAATCGATTTTTAGCAATAAATGTGAATTTTGTTAAAAAATCAATTTTTTTATTTTTTTAAAAGGACTAATTTGCGTCATCATCAACAGAGCTTTATGGATCACATCAAAAAATCTGTTAAAAGGGATGCTTAAAGAATTTTAGCGATTGTAATATTTTGTTGCTGAGTATGAAAAAGCGCCTGCGAATGGCATTAGAGGGAATGGTCTTAAGCGTAAATCTCTCTATGGTGATCAAGACAATAATTTGCATCAAATTTTTTAAAAATTACAGCAGAAAGCAGCAGCATAAAATCTCCATCGATATCTCAGAGCAATATCATTTAGTACAACATCAAATTCGTGATCAGCGACCTTGAAAACCTTATAAACTCATTTTTCGATTTTTTTAAAATCTCAAAAAAAATTTTCGAAAAGGGCTACTACTGGTAGTACTCTTACCCAGGAATAATTTTTAGACAATTTTAAACCAATTAATAACCCGATTAGTAGTCATCAAAAAGTTATGGTGCTGCAACCAAATTGAATCAATTTTTGGCGGTGCAAAAGTATGGAAGCAAAATCTTTATCAGATACATAGAAAATCTGAAAAAAAATTCCTGCTAGACTGATGCTGATCAAAAAATCTTTTACCCAATGATCAGAAAACATCTTCATAGTTATCTGAAAACCCGAAAATGGCTTAAAATCTGTGAAATTTTCGAAAAAAAAATCTTAGGGGGTTAGGAAAATTTTTCTGTAAAAAATAAGTAAGCCTGCCAGAAAGAGCTCAAAATTCTCTACCGAATTGCCTTTTGAATGATAGTACCGTATTTCAAGGGAAAATGATCAAAAATTGATCATTTATATGGTAGTCAATTTTGACAACCTCGAACTCAGTGGATATAAGTCATAGACATTTGCGGTCTTTTGTATATTGTAGAATATTTTGTCCTCTTTATGATAGGCCTAATCAAATTTTCCAGAAAAATTTTCCCAACCCCTAGGAATTTTTTTCGAAAATTTTACCGATTTTAAATATATTTTGGGGTATTCAGGTCACCATGAAGGAGTGATCTGATCATGTTGGTCCAAAAGACTTTTTTGTTCATCAAAAGTTAGCGTAGAGGATTTTCTGAATTTTTTCTCCGTATAAAATAGTTTTAGTGTATTAAAGATTTTGCTTCCATACTTTTGCACCGCCAAAAATTGGGTCAATTTGGTTTTGACACCATAACTTTTTGATGACCAATCGGGATGCCTTTTTCTTTTACTTTTGCACCTGACTGTATTTTGTGATTTGGCCTTTTTTCCTAAAAAAAAATTTTTTGTCAAAAAAGGCATTGACCAGCTAATTTTTTGAAATAGCGCGCAAAAAATTACGCAAATTATACTACTTGGCGTTATGAACAATTTTGTCTGACATGGAGCGGACCCATTGTGTATTAGGCTTTACTTTGCTAGTGGAGTGACCCAATAGTGACACTTGGATTTGTATAGAACAAAATAACTCAATGGGCAGCGGTCCCGTTCGTCAACCATCATGTTCATGCTCGTTTATTTAATACTACCTTCATTTTCTAAAGCTTTTCTTTTTATCGATCAGTGTTGTTTTTAAAACTTTAATTCTTTTATAAATTTTAGCCTTCCACAAACTAAACCTGACCTATTTAATCAAGTCAAATCTTAGTGAGAGAAAACACCAAAAATGGTACGTGTTTTAATTTAGTATGTAAATAAGCGCTTACTCGAGTTGTTAAGCGTGAAGTGATCTCTATTCATGTGGGACAAGCGGGCGTGCAAATTGGAAATGCTTGTTGGGAATTGTACTGCTTGGAACATGGCATTCAGCCCGATGGAAAAATGCCATCCGACCAAAACAACCAAGACGATTCGTTCAGCACCTTCTTCTCGGAAACAGGCAATGGGCGTCATGTTCCGCGTGCGGTTATGGTCGACTTGGAGCCAACAGTGATCGGTTGCCATTTGTTGTTTTTCGTTGGATTATCCGCTGTTTTAGACGAGATCCGCACTGGGACTTACAAGCATCTCTTCCACCCTGAACAGCTCATCACTGGAAAAGAAGACGCGGCCAACAACTACGCTAGAGGACATTACACAGTCGGCAAAGAAATCATCGACCCCGTCTTGGATCGGATTCGTCGCATCGCGGATAACTGCACCGGACTTCAAGGCTTTCTCATCTTCCATTCGTTCGGTGGTGGCACTGGCTCTGGGTTCACATCGCTGCTTATGGAACGTCTCTCTGTTGACTATGGGAAGAAGTCTAAGCTCGAGTTCTCCATCTACCCTGCTCCTCAAGTGTCCACCGCTGTCGTTGAGCCGTACAATTCGGTGCTTACTACGCACACGACTCTCGAACACTCTGACTGTGCATTTATGGTTGACAATGAGGCCATCTACGATATTTGTCGTCGAAATTTGGACGTGGAACGACCTTCTTACACCAATTTGAACCGTTTGATTTCTCAAGTGAAGCAATAGCTAATGAATGAATCTGAATCTATCACATTTTTTAGGTTGTCTCTTCGATAACCGCTTCACTTCGATTTGATGGTGCTTTGAATGTCGATCTCACTGAATTCCAGGTTCTTGTGTAGTCTGCTGTTTCTTGGATATCAATTATTCCATTTTAGACCAATCTTGTTCCTTATCCTCGAATTCACTTTCCTCTTGCGACTTATTCTCCAGTTATCTCAGCTGAGAAGGCCTACCACGAATCATTGTCGGTTTCCGAAATCACCAACATGTGCTTTGAGCCGTCCAACCAAATGGTCAAATGCGATCCACGTCACGGCAAATACATGGCCGTGTGCCTTCTCTACCGAGGTTTATCAAGCCTTTATACAAGTCGGAATGTTATGTTTTTAGGTGACGTCGTCCCGAAGGATGTAAATGCGGCCATTGCTTCGATCAAAACGAACCGTTCAATTCAATTCGTGGACTGGTGCCCGACCGGCTTCAAGGTCTTGAAGATGTCTCGTAATCTATTAGATATTTTATTCCAGGTTGGTATCAATTATCAACCTCCGACTGTTGTTCCCGGCGGTGACGTTGCCAAAGTCCCACGTGCCGTGTGCATGTTGTCCAATACTACCGCAATTGCTGAGGCTTGGTCTCGTTTGGACCATAAATTTGATTTGATGTACGCCAAAAGGGCATTTGTGCATTGGTACGTTGGGGAGGGCATGGAGGAGGGCGAATTCTCCGAAGCACGTGAGGATTTGGCTGCCCTGGAGAAGGTAATATTTGCATTAGGGAATTTATCGGCGCTAGTGTAAAAGTGGGTCTTTTTGAAAATTTTTTCAAAAGGGGGGAGGGACCCTTTTGTTTTGCAAAATTTTTTTGTGATAGTCACAAAAATTTATTCTCTGGGGTTTTTGGGGTCCCCGATCACGAATCTTTCAATTATTTTGATCAATTCCGATTTCCTAATCTAAATTTGAACAAAAAAGCATAATTTGAAA
Source organism: Heterodera glycines (assembly GCA_004148225.2). NCBI lineage: Eukaryota > Metazoa > Nematoda > Chromadorea > Rhabditida > Heteroderidae > Heterodera > Heterodera glycines. Next base: position 8,383,414 of record CP049710.1, read on the forward strand.
AATTCAAAATTTCGATTTTTATTCGAGTTCGGGTTAGGGATTAGAAATTAGTCAAAATACATGTCAGATTCGTGATTAGCGACCTTTAAAACCCCGGATAACAAATTATCATGGTTTTTTATCACAAAAAAATTTTGCAAAACAAAAGGGTCCCCCCTTTTGAAAAAATTTTCAAAACTGGTCACTTTTACACTAGCGCCAATTTATCAATTTAATAATAATCCTTTGATATTTTAGGACTACGAGGAAGTGGCCATTGACACTGTGGAGGGAGATGGCGCTGGAGACGACGACTATTGATGGAAAACATTGTTCGATTAAATTATATTTTGGTTTGGAAATGTTCTTATTGTATTGCTTTATTGAGACGTAACTGCTTTGATGCTTTTTATATAAATATGCTTATCTTTTAACTGTACTTTTTTTCTGTTGTAAAAATGGGGTGACTAGCTCGGTCCAAAATTGCGAAATTACCATGAAAATTGCCAAAATATCGTCAATCTCAAACGCTACATTAAATGACTACCTAATAGTGGGGCGTTACAGCGTTTCACGGTTAAAACCTTATAAGGGGACATACCGGAACGAGAGAGGAAAAAAGCGAAGCTCATTTGTGAGTTGCACTTTGGTAAAAAAATGGGTTTTTGAGCCATGGGTTCAAATCCGCCGGACTACAAATTATTTAAAAATTGGGTATGTGCAGTTTACGCCCCATAAAATTTTTTCTTAATGTTTTTAAAACAATTACAGGTTTTAGAGGTCGCTGATCACGAATATAAAATTAGAATCGTGCTATTTCGAATCCCAAATCCGAATTTGTAACAAAAATAATAACAAAGTAAACAAAGATGCTAATTCACTTTAATATTAAGCTTATAAGAATGTTGCTTATTTTCCGCTTAATACGTTTTATCCATATTGCAGCTATATTAATAATCTACATTAACATTTGAACAATTTTACCACACAAACGCTTTATGTTTGTTTTAAAAATTTAAGGGGCGTAAACTGCACAAGTACCAAAAATTGTTTCTCTGGCTTTGGACAGCCCCGATCAAGAATTTGACACCCATTTCGCCAATTTCGAACCAATGACCTGAACTCAGACAAAAATACAAAATTTGATTCAAGAAAGGAATTAGTGATTAAAACGGATGATCAGAAAATGATTCACAATACCGTATATGCTCTAATTATAGCCCAGTCTCTATTAATCCCGCAGTCTCCAATTATCCCCCCTTTTCTGAGGAGGTTGAAAAATAATCCCCCATGGGCTATAATTAGAGCATATACGGTAAGTTGCCTTGCTTTACCAACTGTCGCTCCTGCAATGGCATAACTTATATGCATTTTCATACCTCCAGTTCGATACGTTATTAATAGCATTTTTTGCGCATATGGGAGTCATTTTTTCACGCTCAATCCCTGCTGCCTATTCTTAACTTCAACAACAATTTATTTCGGAATCGCAATCAACAAAAACAATGAAAGGAAAAATCCTTTATCATGCGAAGTCAGTTTCTATGAACGAGGTCTCTCTTTCTTTCCACGGAAAAGTGCGAGCAATGACGTGTTGGCAACTTTGACTACTTTGAAACGAACTCCAGGAATGTCTCCAACGGCATGTCCCCTTTTAAAAATTCATGGCTCACTCCAGCAAAAATTATCAGCAAAACGTACTGCGGCACACTTGACAACATCGCCTCTCTCAACAATTCCAACGAAACGACAACAATTTTTGGACGGCGCAGCGCAATTGGACATCACAGCACTGCTAACCAGCACTGAAGTGTCTGAACCCGTGCGTGCAGTCATTCGCAACTGGACGCGCTTCTCAAGCTCGCGGTGGACATGGTTCATGAGACGCCGACCCAGGACACTCGCGCAGTACTGGAAGAGGACCGGCGACAACATTCGGTCGTTCTCATGGGCGTTCCCGAATCGGACAGTGGCCTTTCCTCCACACGGCGCGCAATTGCTGACCAACAGCAGGTGTTGGACATTCTGGACGTTTGTGAAATCGAGGCAATGCCGACCAAGGTTTACAGAATGGGTCAACACAGAGAAGGGAAGCCTCGACTGATGAAAGTGGAATTACCAACCCGTAAAACCGTTCATTTATTTTTGCGTAACAAAACTCGTCTTAAAAATTCCAAATTCTCCACTGTTTCTGTCCGTCCTTCACTCTCTCCCGATCAGCTTTCTGAGCGCCATAATTTGATTTCAATCTGTAAATCTGCCCGCGCTAATGACCCAAACTCCAATTTTATTGTGTATGCCAATCATGTCATTCCCCGTCAGTCTGTTCCCATGTTTCGCCAAGACCCGGAAAATGTTCCTTGTCTTTGCCACAAATCAACCTCATAAAATTTATTGTTGGAGAAGAAAAAGAAGTATCAAAATCAAGAGAATAATTATTTACAATATAATTTTCAGAAAAAATTTTCGCAAAAATTTCCGCTTTAGAAATTGAGTCAGAAATAAAAGAAGTATTATATTGAATAGCTGGTGGATCTTCTACTGGCTTAAAGTATTTTCTAAGATAAGAAAATAGGTACTAATTAAGTTTGGGTCCCCATTTTGGGTCAAAATTTTTCAAAATTTTTTTTTCTTTTTTATTGTCGCAATTGCTTTTTAGATTAATGGATCGACGTGGCAGAAGTTCAAGCAGGAACACAAAACGAGATTTGGCAGTCATAGATCACTTTTTTCCACATACATTTCTGATTTTTTGTGGCGTAAGCAATTTGGAGGACCAGACATTTTTTATAATTTGTGGACCCAAATCACGGAATTGTACTCAATAATCACATAAATCTCCTTTTATTTGTTATTTAAAGCAATTGCGACAAAAAAAAAGAAAAAAAAAATTTTGAAAAATTTTGACCCAAAATGGGGACCCAAACTTAATTAGTACCAGAAAATAATCTGTTCTTATCACCGGATAGTATTTTATTTTCTTTACGGGTTTGAATATTTCTTATTTGAGTCTTAATATGTAAGGAAATACTTTGGTAATAGTAAAGTTTATCCCCCCCTTTTTCAAAAAAAAATTAAAATTTTTAAAAATGCTTAAAAACAGGTTTTAGGGGGTTTTCGGGGTCGCTAATCACGAATCCGACATCCATTTCGACCAATTCCGAACCCCGGACCTGAATTCGAACAAAAAATCAAAATTTCATTTTTCACCAAAATGCACAAATGCACGGAATAGTCATTGGTTGATGCAATGCGTCTATTCAATTCAAAATCTTTGGACTTTGTCTATCGCTTCTGCATTTTGAACGGCTTTTGTGTCCACCAGTTGCTGCTGCCGTTTGTCCTTTTGTTTTCGGGGGGCGGGGGGGGGGTTGTCGTTCAACCATCGGCTGTCAGCAATGGTCCACTCATTCCCAATCCTATCAAAGTCCCTTCCCCCAAAATGGCCCTAGAAAGATTCCGAACTTATGGGGGGATTCCCAATCTGCCCCAGGGATATCATCATCACACTGTAAACCATAATGAGAACTTCGTGAATCCAAATGACCCAAATGTGCACACCCAAAACATCGAGGGGATGTGGTTCACCTACAAACGTAAATTCCGTCCCCAAGCTGGTAATGTTTCCGGCACTTTTAACACATATTTCCCCGAATTCCTCTGGCGTAAGCGATTTGGTGATGATGCATTTTATCATTTGTGGGAGCATATCCATCACTTTTATCCATGTCAATAGTGTTTTTCCTTTCAATGTTGTTCCTACTACATGTTTTTTGTGTGAATCTCTTATTTGCTGCCATTCCGTGCATTTGGATCGATTTTGTGCAATAAATATGCATTTTGGTGAAAAATGAAATTTTGATTTTTTGTTCGAATTCGGGTCCGGGGTTCGGAATTGGTCGAAACGGATGTCGGATTCGTGATTAGCGACCCCGAAAACCCCCTAAAACCTGTTTTTAAGCACTTTTAAAAATTTTAATTTTTTTTTTGAAAAAGGGAGGGGATAAACTTTACTATTACCAATACTTTTATACAAATGTTCATATTTGCTTCTATTTTCTTTCATTAGCTTAAATAGACGTGCTTTTTCTCTAATTGAAGATAATAAATGCTGTGGGTAAAAGTTTTTGGCTGGCAGACTTAATAGATAAAGTAGTTTCGGGAATATTAATTTCAAGATTTTTACGAACAGTACTAAAGAAAACAGCATATTTATCCTCCATTGTATAAAATTTTTGTAATAGTTGTGGGAGAAATGATGATAAATATGCATCAAATAGAAAGATATTAGATTTAGTATAATCCCCAAGTACACAACAGTTTTCTGAAATGTAAAGGTCAAGAAATTTGAAAAGATTTTTGGTATTTTTTAAATTGGTAGATGGAGGTCGATAAATAAGAATCAAATTAAGTGAATGGTACTTTTGAAACTGTAAAATTAATATTTCACACCCAAATTTTGTTTCAGAGAACTTTACAAAAAAAATACTTCTAACAAAAAAAGAACCGTACAAAGCTTTGTAGGACTTCCAGGGGCCCGAAAATTAGGAAGTAAGGCCGGGGAAATTTCATACAAGCAGGTACTTTACGAATCCGAAGTCCCTAAAGCTCCGGGATTTTGAGCCCGGTTTCGGGTTCCCCGGGAGTTGCGGAAATGGGTTTAGAACCTATTTTTAGGAGGGTTCAAAACTCGAAAAATTGAGAGATTTGACACTTCTAACTTTTTTAAAACGATCGAATCTTGATAAATTTGGTATCATCCGAAAGCTCTTGACGAGCTGTCTAAAAAGCAGTGAATAAATTTTCTTGTGTGTTTTAATCTCAATGTTTATCAATATTCAACACTTTTGGTATGGAAATGGCCCAAATGCCTTTGGCGGTAGGGAATTGGCGGTAGGGAATCGGCCGGTAGGGAATTGGCCAGTAGGGAATTGGTGGTAGAGAATTGGCCGGTAGGGAATTGGCTCGACCCCATTATAAAGAATCAGGCGAATAATAATAATCTAAATAAAAGTGAAAATAAATCTAATAAATCTAAATCTAAGTTTTCGAGTTAAAAAATGGTCCGCCAACGCTTCCATAAAACATTTGTTTCATGTCCAATTCATCCATATATAGACCTACTCACGCACACAGAAAAATTAAATTTTAGCACAGAAAAATGAATCTATGGGTAAGTTCGATATAAATGAGAAGATATGCAAGGTAACAAATAAATAATTTTTTTTTGACCGTAAAATAGGTAGGTAATTTGAATTTGGCGCTATTAAATGTGATTTATTTATTAAAAAATAAAAAAGTTAAGAAATTTCCGCTGACCCACGAAATGTCCAAGTCTCGAATTTGAGTTTTTTATTATTCAGATGGGCCTAAGGTTAGGCAAGGGGTAATATAAAGGGTATATTCGTATTCAGCGACCCCGAAAACCCTAAAAATCCTAAATTAGACTCATTTTGTTTTTATAAATTTTGAAAAATTTTGGACATTTCGTGGGTTTTTACTCTTTTGGACATTTCGTGGCTTGGACACTTTGTGGGGGCGCCGAAATTTCAACATACATCTTTTACGATAATTATTTATTTTAATTTTAGCTTAAAAAACAGACATCATTCAGTATTATTTATAAGAACACCAAAAATGGTACGTGTTTTAATTTAGTATGTAAATAAGCGCTTACTCGAGTTGTTAAGCGTGAAGTGATCTCTATTCATGTGGGACAAGCGGGCGTGCAAATTGGAAATGCTTGTTGGGAATTGTACTGCTTGGAACATGGCATTCAGCCCGATGGAAAAATGCCATCCGACCAAAACAACCAAGACGATTCGTTCAGCACCTTCTTCTCGGAAACAGGCAATGGGCGTCATGTTCCGCGTGCGGTTATGGTCGACTTGGAGCCAACAGTGATCGGTTGCCATTTGTTGTTTTTCGTTGGATTATCCGCTGTTTTAGACGAGATCCGCACTGGGACTTACAAGCATCTCTTCCACCCTGAACAGCTCATCACTGGAAAAGAAGACGCGGCCAACAACTACGCTAGAGGACATTACACAGTCGGCAAAGAAATCATCGACCCCGTCTTGGATCGGATTCGTCGCATCGCGGATAACTGCACCGGACTTCAAGGCTTTCTCATCTTCCATTCGTTCGGTGGTGGCACTGGCTCTGGGTTCACATCGCTGCTTATGGAACGTCTCTCTGTTGACTATGGGAAGAAGTCTAAGCTCGAGTTCTCCATCTACCCTGCTCCTCAAGTGTCCACCGCTGTCGTTGAGCCGTACAATTCGGTGCTTACTACGCACACGACTCTCGAACACTCTGACTGTGCATTTATGGTTGACAATGAGGCCATCTACGATATTTGTCGTCGAAATTTGGACGTGGAACGACCTTCTTACACCAATTTGAACCGTTTGATTTCTCAAGTGAAGCAATAGCTAATGAATGAATCTGAATCTATCACATTTTTTAGGTTGTCTCTTCGATAACCGCTTCACTTCGATTTGATGGTGCTTTGAATGTCGATCTCACTGAATTCCAGGTTCTTTTGTAGTCTGCTGTTTCTTGGATATCAATTATTCCATTTTAGACCAATCTTGTTCCTTATCCTCGAATTCACTTTCCTCTTGCGACTTATTCTCCAGTTATCTCAGCTGAGAAGGCCTACCACGAATCATTGTCGGTTTCCGAAATCACCAACATGTGCTTTGAGCCGTCCAACCAAATGGTCAAATGCGATCCACGTCACGGCAAATACATGGCCGTGTGCCTTCTCTACCGAGGTTTATCAAGCCTTTATACAAGTCGGAATGTTATGTTTTTAGGTGACGTCGTCCCGAAGGATGTAAATGCGGCCATTGCTTCGATCAAAACGAACCGTTCAATTCAATTCGTGGACTGGTGCCCGACCGGCTTCAAGGTCTTGAAGATGTCTCGTAATCTATTAGATATTTTATTCCAGGTTGGTATCAATTATCAACCTCCGACTGTTGTTCCCGGCGGTGACGTTGCCAAAGTCCCACGTGCCGTGTGCATGTTGTCCAATACTACCGCAATTGCTGAGGCTTGGTCTCGTTTGGACCATAAATTTGATTTGATGTACGCCAAAAGGGCATTTGTGCATTGGTACGTTGGGGAGGGCATGGAGGAGGGCGAATTCTCCGAAGCACGTGAGGATTTGGCTGCCCTGGAGAAGGTAATATTTGCATTAGGGAATTTATCGGCGCTAGTGTAAAAGTGGGTCTTTTTGAAAATTTTTTCAAAAGGGGGGAGGGACCCTTTTGTTTTGCAAAATTTTTTTGTGATAGTCACAAAAATTTATTCTCTGGGGTTTTTGGGGTCCCCGATCACGAATCTTTCAATTATTTTGATCAATTCCGATTTCCTAATCTAAATTTGAACAAAAAAGCATAATTTGAAAAATTCAAAATTTCGATTTTTATTCGAGTTCGGGTTAGGGATTAGAAATTAGTCAAAATACATGTCAGATTCGTGATTAGCGACCTTTAAAACCCCGGATAACAAATTATCATGGTTTTTTATCTGCAATTTTTTTGCAAAACAAAAGGGTCCCCCCTTTTGAAAAAATTTTCAAAACTGGTCACTTTTACACTAGCGCCAATTTATCAATTTAATAATAATCCTTTGATATTTTAGGACTACGAGGAAGTGGCCATTGACACTGTGGAGGGAGATGGCGCTGGAGACGACGACTATTGATGGAAAACATTGTTCGATTAAATTATATTTTGGTTTGGAAATGTTCTTATTGTATTGCTTTATTGAGACGTAACTGCTTTGATGCTTTTTATATAAATATGCTTATCTTTTAACTGTACTTTTTTTCTGTTGTAAAAATGGGGTGACTAGCTCGGTCCAAAATTGCGAAATTACCATGAAAATTGCCAAAATATCGTCAATCTCAAACGCTACATTAAATGACTACCTAATAGTGGGGCGTTACAGCGTTTCACGGTTAAAACCTTATAAGGGGACATACCGGAACGAGAGAGGAAAAAAGCGAAGCTCATTTGTGAGTTGCACTTTGGTAAAAAAATGGGTTTTTGAGCCATGGGTTCAAATCCGCCGGACTACAAATTATTTAAAAATTGGGTACTTGTGCAGTTTACGCCCCATAAAATTTTTTCTTAATGTTTTTAAAACAATTACAGGTTTTAGAGGTCGCTGATCACGAATATAAAATTAGAATCGTGCTATTTCGAATTCCAAATCCGAATTTGTAACAAAAATAATAACAAAGTAAACAAAGATGCTAATTCACTTTAATATTAAGCTTACAAGAATGTTGCTTATTTTCCGCTTAATACGTTTTATCCATATTGCAGCTATATTAATAATCTACATTAACATTTGAACAATTTTACCACACAAACGCTTTATGTTTGTTTTAAAAATTTAAGGGGCGTAAACTGCACAAGTACCAAAAATTGTTTCTCTGGCTTTGGACAGCCCCGATCAAGAATTTGACACCCATTTCGCCAATTTCGAACCAATGACCTGAACTCAGACAAAAATACAAAATTTGATTCAAGAAAGGAATTAGTGATTAAAACGGATGATCAGAAAATGATTCACAATACCGTATATGCTCTAATTATAGCCCAGTCTCTATTAATCCCGCAGTCTCCAATTATCCCCCCTTTTCTGAGGAGGTTGAAAAATAATCCCCCATGGGCTATAATTAGAGCATATACGGTAAGTTGCCTTGCTTTACCAACTGTCGCTCCTGCAATGGCATAACTTATATGCATTTTCATACCTCCAGTTCGATACGTTATTAATAGCATTTTTTGCGCATATGGGAGTCATTTTTTCACGCTCAATCCCTGCTGCCTATTCTTAACTTCAACAACAATTTATTTCGGAATCGCAATCAACAAAAACAATGAAAGGAAAAATCCTTTATCATGCGAAGTCAGTTTCTATGAACGAGGTCTCTCTTTCTTTCCACGGAAAAGTGCGAGCAATGACGTGTTGGCAACTTTGACTACTTTGAAACGAACTCCAGGAATGTCTCCAACGGCATGTCCACTTCGTCCGAACCCAGACACAAGCACTTCGTCGTTTTCCTAGATATTCAAATGCATATTAATATTGTCCATAATATTAGCTTTATTTAATTAGGCGACCAATTAATTTTTACGTGCAATTAACCTATCAAGTCGGGAATTGGCGGTATCTTTTTGGGGAAAAAAAGAATCAAATTATAAGTATCAGAACGAGAAATGGTTTGAAATTTTTAATTGTAATATGGTAACTGTTAACTGAAAAATATTGAAATTGTGTACCAATAAAATATAGTTCCTTAATGACACACTATTCATTTAACATCAACTAAAAAAAATAACCGCCCGCTTCCAATTCGTTGGGTTATTTTAAATACTTAAAATAAAATGGACCAAAGCGCAAGAATATTATTCCTATTATCATAATAAACCTCGATAAAATTCAAGCAACCGTCGTTTGGAACAAAAGCAGTGATCTTTTTGCTATTTTTGATAAGTTGCACACGGACACATTTTCGAATCGCAGAATTTGGCTGTTTCGCTTCGACGCCACTTAAGGTTATAAAAATTATTTTAGTAAAAATATACAAATGCTTAATCAATAATTATTTAAAATGGAAATTACATTTTCTCGAGAACAATTCCTTTGGCCATACAGGCTCCGCCGAAAGGATCGGCTTTCCAACGAGTTCCAAGATTGGTTTTTTTGTAACGCTTGTCATTCCAGCGCTGCTCCTGACGATGTTTTTTCAGTTTTCTTGCGGTTCTAATTCCCTTCGGCTTTCCCATTATAAAGAATCAGGCGAATAATAATAATCTAAATAAAAGTGAAAATAAATCTAATAAATCTAAATCTAAGTTTTCGAGTTAAAAAATGGTCCGCCAACGCTTCCATATAACATTTGTTTCATGTCCAATTCATCCATATATAGACCTACTCACGCACACAGAAAAATTAAATTTTAGCACAGAAAAATGAATCTATGGGTAAGTTCGATATAAATGAGAAGATATGCAAGGTAACAAATAAATAATTTTTTTTTGACCGTAAAATAGGTAGGTAATTTGAATTTGGCGCTATTAAATGTGATTTATTTATTAAAAAATAAAAAAGTTAAGAAATTTCCGCTGACCCACGAAATGTCCAAGTCTCGAATTTGAGTTTTTTATTATTCAGATGGGCCTAAGGTTAGGCAAGGGGTAATATAAAGGGTATATTCGTATTCAGCGACCCCGAAAACCCTAAAAATCCTAAATTAGACTCATTTTGTTTTTATAAATTTTGAAAAATTTTGGACATTTCGTGGGTTTTTACTCTTTTGGACATTTCGTGGCTTGGACACTTTGTGGGGGCGCCGAAATTTCAACATACATCTTTTACGATAATTATTTATTTTAATTTTAGCTTAAAAAACAGACATCATTCAGTATTATTTATAAGAACACCAAAAATGGTACGTGTTTTAATTTAGTATGTAAATAAGCGCTTACTCGAGTTGTTAAGCGTGAAGTGATCTCTATTCATGTGGGACAAGCGGGCGTGCAAATTGGAAATGCTTGTTGGGAATTGTACTGCTTGGAACATGGCATTCAGCCCGATGGAAAAATGCCATCCGACCAAAACAACCAAGACGATTCGTTCAGCACCTTCTTCTCGGAAACAGGCAATGGGCGTCATGTTCCGCGTGCGGTTATGGTCGACTTGGAGCCAACAGTGATCGGTTGCCATTTGTTGTTTTTCGTTGGATTATCCGCTGTTTTAGACGAGATCCGCACTGGGACTTACAAGCATCTCTTCCACCCTGAACAGCTCATCACTGGAAAAGAAGACGCGGCCAACAACTACGCTAGAGGACATTACACAGTCGGCAAAGAAATCATCGACCCCGTCTTGGATCGGATTCGTCGCATCGCGGATAACTGCACCGGACTTCAAGGCTTTCTCATCTTCCATTCGTTCGGTGGTGGCACTGGCTCTGGGTTCACATCGCTGCTTATGGAACGTCTCTCTGTTGACTATGGGAAGAAGTCTAAGCTCGAGTTCTCCATCTACCCTGCTCCTCAAGTGTCCACCGCTGTCGTTGAGCCGTACAATTCGGTGCTTACTACGCACACGACTCTCGAACACTCTGACTGTGCATTTATGGTTGACAATGAGGCCATCTACGATATTTGTCGTCGAAATTTGGACGTGGAACGACCTTCTTACACCAATTTGAACCGTTTGATTTCTCAAGTGAAGCAATAGCTAATGAATGAATCTGAATCTATCACATTTTTTAGGTTGTCTCTTCGATAACCGCTTCACTTCGATTTGATGGTGCTTTGAATGTCGATCTCACTGAATTCCAGGTTCTTGTGTAGTCTGCTGTTTCTTGGATATCAATTATTCCATTTTAGACCAATCTTGTTCCTTATCCTCGAATTCACTTTCCTCTTGCGACTTATTCTCCAGTTATCTCAGCTGAGAAGGCCTACCACGAATCATTGTCGGTTTCCGAAATCACCAACATGTGCTTTGAGCCGTCCAACCAAATGGTCAAATGCGATCCACGTCACGGCAAATACATGGCCGTGTGCCTTCTCTACCGAGGTTTATCAAGCCTTTATACAAGTCGGAATGTTATGTTTTTAGGTGACGTCGTCCCGAAGGATGTAAATGCGGCCATTGCTTCGATCAAAACGAACCGTTCAATTCAATTCGTGGACTGGTGCCCGACCGGCTTCAAGGTCTTGAAGATGTCTCGTAATCTATTAGATATTTTATTCCAGGTTGGTATCAATTATCAACCTCCGACTGTTGTTCCCGGCGGTGACGTTGCCAAAGTCCCACGTGCCGTGTGCATGTTGTCCAATACTACCGCAATTGCTGAGGCTTGGGCTCGTTTGGATCATAAATTTGATTTGATGTACGCCAAAAGGGCATTTGTGCATTGGTACGTTGGGGAGGGCATGGAGGAGGGCGAATTCTCCGAAGCACGTGAGGATTTGGCTGCCCTGGAGAAGGTAATATTTGCATTAGGGAATTTATCAATTTAATAATAATCCTTTGATATTTTAGGACTACGAGGAAGTGGCCATTGACACTGTGGAGGGAGATGGCGCTGGAGACGACAACTATTGATGGGAAACGAAATGCGATCGTCATAAATTAAGTGGATTGAAAGGATCTCATTGTACTGTTTTAAGATATTGTCGTATCAATTATTTCGAATACCATACCTTGCCGTACCACTGCTTAATTCTTTAAAATGTTGCTTTTTGTTAACAGTTAAAAAGTAACACAATGTTTATGCTTATAAAACAATTGGTTTTTTTTTGATAATGCGTTTATTAATCAGAAAAGCGCGTTTACGAAAAATGATAAAGTGAATGAAAACCATTTTTGGCTCTATTGCACTTTATAGAATCCTCGAGTTTATGAGTCCGGTCATCGACGGTAATGGTTCTATAAATATGGAAAAATAACGGTCATGGGAAACAAGGATGATTGGCGATTGGACTCAAAATACGTTCGGATTCATAAGTGCACTAGAGCCTCTTCTTCTGAAAATGTACGCTTTGGCGTCGGTCGGTCACTCATTTGGACAAAGCGCCGCTCCATTGCTACAAATGATCAATTGTCCTTATTTCCGATCCTTCCCCTCCCTCCCCCCTCACTTTGTTAAGCAAAGGGTCCAGCACTGTCAATTGTTCGCCCCTCTCAAATTCTTGTTGGAGCGGTTCAACTTCCTTCTCACTTGTGGTTGTCGTCACTGCGGTTGAAGTTGTGCAGTGGGACATCAGCGAGTCGTTAGTGTTCGCGTTGGCCTTCACCGTTAGTCCGGCGGTTGTCCCCCTGCCGCGCTTTGGCACGCGTCGCTTCCCTTTCCGTCCCTCTGACTTTCCGTTTGCCATCGACAGTCCCGTGATCCCTCCGCCGTTTTCCTGTTCCTGCTCATTTCCGGCACATTGTTCTCTTCCATTGGCGCGTCTTTTGCGCAAAATCCGTTGGCAACCGTGCATTGTTAAATAAATTAACATAAACACAGCGGAGGAGCAGACGAAGCCGGCCAATGCCACCCAATACCACGGAAACGCGGGGACGCCTTCCCGCGCACGCTGTGCCTTCTCTTGACGCTGACCCCCAGCTGAAGAATTTCTGCCGTTTTCTGTGGTCCTTTTTGGCGACCGCGTCGTTCGATCGGAACGATCCGTGACGGAGGGGCGAGTGAATGGAGAAAATTGTAAAGGCATTTGTTGTACGGAATGAGAACCTCGGGGAGATGCATTTGAATGAGGAAGTGCCGAAACAGACGAAAAGATGGAGGATGAGGAGGAACGTAAAGCAATTGACGCAGCAGGGGTTAAGGGTGACGAAGTTATAAAGGGAGCAAATGAAATCCTTTCCTCTTCCGTTTTTCGTCTCTTCTCTTCCGGCTTTTCCTCTTCCGCTTCTTTTCGCTTCTTCTCTTCCAGCTTTTCCTCTTCCGCTTTTCTTCTCCTCTCTTCTTCATCCATCCGTTTTTCCTCTTCCGCTTCTTTTCGTCTCTTCTCTTCCCGCTTTTTCTCTTCCGTTTCTTTTTGTCTCTTCTCTTCCGGCTTTTCCTCTTCCGCTTCTTTTCGCTTCTTCTCTTCCAGCTTTTCCTCTTCCGCTTTTCTTCTCCTCTCTTCCTCATCCTTCTGTTTCTCCTCTTCCACTTCTTTTCGTCTCTTCTCTTCCCCATCCATCCGTCTCTTCTCTTCCTCCTCCATTCTTTTTTCCTCTTCCGCTTCTTTTGGTTTCTTCTCTTCCGCTTTTCGTCTCCTCTCTTCTTCATCCATCCGTTTTTTCTCTTCCGCTTTTTTTCGTTTCATGAATTGGGGATATATTGTGAAAGGGCGGCAGCTGATGAATCTCCGAGCAAAACGCGCTGGTGTGCCAAAAAGCGGCCCGCTTTGTGCACAACCGTCGCCCGCACACATTCGAGGGCCCAAGCGCTTTGGCCAAACACTTCTTTCCACTTCAGCTTTTCGGATTCAGGAAGGGAATTGACTCCTTCTGGCTCCTCCATTTCCAGCGGGTTGAATCCGGTGGCTGCCAAAGCCTGTCTGGCCACATAACATGACCCAGCCCACTTCTCCAGGGCTTTTCGCTGGTCTTCCTCCGTTGGGTATTTGCCCGAACTGATCTGATCACCCCTCTTTCCAAAATACATGCAAAGCTCCAATTTTGGCTGAGCCTTTACAATCACTTCAACCAACTCTTCCTGTTTTTTCACTTCCTCTTTCGCTTTTTGTCTCATCTCTTCCTCATCCTTCTGTTTCTCCTCTTCCACTTCTTTTCGTCTCTTCTCTTCCCCATCCATCCGTCTCTTCTCTTCCTCATCCAGTCGTTTTTTCTCTTCCGCTTTTTTTCGTTTCTTCTCTTCATTCCGTCTTTGCTCTTCCGTTTCTTTTCGTCTCTTCTCTTCCCCATCCATCCGTCTCTTCTCTTCCTCCTCCATTCTTTTTTCCTCTTCCGCTTCTTTTGGTTTCTTCTCTTCCGGCTTTTCCTCTTCCGCTTTTCGTCTCCTCTCTTCTTCATCCATCCGTTTTTCCTCTCCCGCTTCTTTTGGGTTTTTCTCTTCCGGCTTTTCCTCTTCCGCTTTTCGTCTCTTCTCTTCCCCATCCATCCGTTTTTTGTGTTCCTCATTCATAGTCCGTTTTTCCTCTCCCGCTTCTTTTCGTTTCTTCTCTTCCGGCTTTTCCTCTTCCGCTTTTCGTCTCTTCTCTTCCCCATCCATCCGTCTCTTCTCTTCCTCCTCCATTCTTTTTTCCTCTTCCGCTTCTTTTGGTTTCTTCTCTTCCGGCTTTTCCTCTTCCGCTTTTCTTCTCTTCTCTTCCTCCTCCATTCTTTTTTTCTCTTCCGTTTCTTTTTGTCTCTTCTCTTCCGGCTTTTCCTCTTCCGCTTTTCTTCTCTTTTCTTGCTCCTCTATCCGTTTTTCCTCTTCCGCTTCTTTTTGTCTCTTTTCTTCCTGTTTTTTCACTTCCTCTTTCGCTTTTTGTCTCATCTCTTCCTCATCCTTCTGTTTCTCCTCTTCCACTTCTTTTCGTCTCTTCTCTTCCCCATCCATCCGTCTCTTCTCTTCCTCATCCAGTCGTTTTTTCTCTTCCGCTTTTTTTCGTTTCTTCTCTTCATTCCGTCTTTGCTCTTCCGTTTCTTTTCGTCTCTTCTCTTCCCCATCCATCCGTCTCTTCTCTTCCTCCTCCATTCTTTTTTCCTCTTCCGCTTCTTTTGGTTTCTTCTCTTCCGGCTTTTCCTCTTCCACTTTTCGTCTCTTCTCTTCCCCATCCATCCGTTTTTTGTGTTCCTCATTCATAGTCCGTTTTTTCTCTTCAGCTTTTTTTCGTTTCTTCTCTTCCGGCTTTTCCTCTTCCGCTTTTCGTCTCTTCTCTTCCCCATCCATCCGTCTCTTCTCTTCCTCCTCCATTCTTTTTTCCTCTTCCGCTTCTTTTGGTTTCTTCTCTTCCGTCTTTTCCTCTTCCGCTTTTCTTCTCTTTTCTTGCTCCTCTATCCGTTTTTCCTCTTCCGCTTCTTTTTGTCTCTTTTCTTCAGGCTTTTTCACTTCCTCTTTAGCTTTTCGTCTCTTCTCTTCCTCATCCTTTCGCCTTTCTTCCTCCCTCCTTCCGCTTTCTTCCTTCCCTTTCCCTATTGTACTGCTTCGGTTTGTTGTTTTTGGCTTATTTGTTGTTGTCATCATTTTTCTTGTCGCATTCATTGGCATTTGTTCCTCACTTCCAATTCCTTTATTATTTTCCCCATTTTCCTTTTTCATATTTTTGGCACTTTTTCTCCATCTTCCTCCCTCAATTGCCATTGGATAATCGCCCTTCTGAAACATTTTCCACCGCGCCCGAACCAAAGAGGGCGATTTGCCATTGCAGAAGGAATGGGCACAACAGCAGACAAACTTTGGGAAAGAAAGGCAAAATGGGGAAAAGAATGAGCAGACAAACGAACTGATTGGCCATCGGAGGAAAGGGAACAGCCCGAGGCAATGCAAAGGTCGGAAGAGTTGGCACAACCCGAGAGGATTTGGCCCTAAAGGGACAAAGAAAGCAATGGACGAAGGGACAAAAAGGGAAAGGACGAAGACGACGAACGGAGTCAGTGCGGAAGAGATCAAAGCACAGCCCCTGGGCACAAAACTCAAAGCCGGACGGAAGGGAAGAGACACAGCTGAAATGCTTCTCCTGAAAAAGACGGCACTAATTGGATTCAGACGCAGTTGGACATTAATGGAAGACTAATATTGCTTATTGCTTTTGGCAATTTTGCCAGCAGACCAATGTTTCCTACTCTTCTGACTGTCTAATGATGCTTTTACAGTAATAGCCAAATAATATTAATTCTCTTTTCTCAATGAAAGGCTTTTCCTTTGGCACTGTTGGAATAATTAACAATTTCCCAATTTAATCCAATTTTCCCATTTCCGTTATTTCAGAATATTACCGTTCTTTCTTCTGCTTTCAAATGACCTCTTCCGAAGAAAAGGAGAAAAATGAAGCAATGAATGGACGAAAAACAGCGAACTTTGAAAAAGCAGCAACTCATTAGAACTAATGACAAAAATAAACTAAAGGAAAAGGAGGCCAATAATTTATGAGGTGTTTTTTTAAGTGTTTATTTATTAGGGAAAAAGGAAAGAATGGGGAGGGAAGGGGAAAGGGATGGCATGGACGAGAAGCGGAGGAGGAAGGAGGCAACGGGCAGCCAGCTAATAATGATCGGATGGTGTGGCCATATGTCGCCACTGTCGCTGAACCATTTATGCTTCCGTTAGTCGGTCGTCAGATCTTTTGATCTTCATTCTGTGCTCAAATATCCTCTTCACCTAACAAATTTCTTAACTCAACGATATCGGATTATTATAGGTGAGAGAGAGTGAGAGGGAGAGAGAGAGAGAGATAGAGAGAGAAATGAAAGAGAGATGGAGAGGAAAAGAGAGAAAGAGGGCGGAAGAGAGAGAGAGATAGAGGAAGAGAGAGAAAGAGGGAGAGTGGGAGAGAGAGAGAGAGAGGGAGAGAGAGAGATGGTACTGAAAAACTTTTTACCACCTAACATTAACAGGGTATTGTCAATGTTTGAGAGATAGAGGAAGAGAGAGAAAGAGGAAGAGAGAGAAAGAGCGGGAGAGGGAGAGAAATCGAAGGGACCCGTCTCGCTTTGGAACTATCACGAGGAAGAGAGAGAAAGAGAGGAGGGAAGGGGAGCGTGTGGAATTGGCACAGGAAATGCTGTTGTGCACGTGGAAACTTAATGCGCACTTTCATTCGGTTGAATGCGCCGGATGGGACGAAAAAATGCCATTTTGTGTTTCAATTCGGAGGGGAGGTCACAAATGCTGCGTCAATTCATTGTCAACTATCGCAAAAATCTCAGTGAAATCGATGCTGAGTGTCCTTAACCTGGCTAGTTCATTTTCAGAAAGCATGCCAGTTTTTTCTTTCCATAAATCCCATATTTTCAGATTGGGATTTAGCTCAATGGAATCCAACTGTTTGCATAATGACGATACTATTAGGGGATTTGCCAAAATGTCGTCACTTTCACCGATTTCCGTAATTGACTCGAATTGACCAATTTTTTGTTTTCCTTCCAAAGTAATTGTGGTCATGGACAAATTTGTAATTGGGGCGATAACTTTTCCTCCTTTAACTTTTCCTATAGTAGGCTCGATGTGCAACTTATCGGTTTGAACGGAACTGATCAAAATTTCAGAATCATTGTGATTTTGATCAATTTCGAATTCGACAATTTTTGTTGAACGTGGCTCAATTACGGTACGGTATATTACAGTGAGAAAATTTTGTGCTTTCGCTTTCGCTTCGAACTTTTCGAATTCAACCATTTCGTCGTTCAGATTGTCATATAATTTAAAGCCAAGTTTGCCAAACCGTTCGTACCTATCAGTAAATCGAATCCAATCGGGGCTTTTGTTACGTGCGCAATAATGTTGGTTGGAAATTTAAGCCCGCGACGGCATAACGGCAACTTCACTGAGAAAAGGCAAGAAAGGTGCTTGCCATTTACGTCTAAAACACGTGCGGGTCCTTCTCCGGCAGTCTTCAAACAAATGCAAAGCAGAAGAAAATTGACCAGCCAAGAAGCAAAAGCAGAGGACGGGGGAGGACATCCGACCGATGATTTGAGGGGGGGAGGGAGAGTGGCGCTGGGAATTTGGCAAGACAAAGACCAAATAAATGTGGGCCTAATACCCTCGCTTTTTGTGCCAATTGCAAATCACTCACATCGGCAGCAGAAAAGTTTACGCGGGTGGGCAAAACAGACGAAAGAATGGGCAGCAGAAGGGGGGGGGGGGTGGATGGGCTTCGCCCTCGGATGAATGGGATTGTCCGTCATTGTGGTGACCCCTCCCTCCGCCCCTTTCATCGTCCTCGTTCGGCCCACGGTCATCAATAATTGGATACCAACCATTTAGCGAATGGTTGAACAGCGAATAACAACACAAACAGATTTATCTAAACATCCCAGCTCTTTGGGTCCCGAGATTTAAACAATTTGGCGTAAACAAATAAATAGGAGAAAGGAATTCGAATTTGTCGGCCAATTCATTCATTCGTTGTCCATTGGCTTTGTTTCTGTTCCCGCTGCGTACTTCTCCCTCAATTTGTCGTAATGTTCTCGATCGGATTGTCTCACTGACGGACGAATTCGACGGAGGGCTTCTTCAAAATGGTGCGATTGTACGGAGTCAATGCGCGAGTCATTTTGGTCAATGCGTTCTCGGAGGGCACAAAGAGTCGCTTCGTGGACTAAAGCGACGAGATCGGCACCCCTTAAGAGGAAGAAACACAATAGTACAATAGGAATAGGAAAGAGCAAACGGTAGGGAATTTACGTGAAAAAATCAAGGGAGGAATTTGAAGCGAAGGCATCGAAACGGACAGATGGAGAAATGCGCGGATGAGTGCCATTCTGAGGAATGAGAAACCATAAAAATGAATCCTAAAAAACTCACTTTGGTAGCCTTTTGCAAAATGTCCGCCCTTTCTGAGGGTGAAGGAAAATCGACGAAGAGAATTTTGTCGAAACGACCCGGGCGAGTGATGGCGGGGTCGACAATGTCTGAAAAGGACAAAAAAAACCTACAATTTGTTAGCCCATTTTTATTCACCCGGTCGGTTTGTGGCTCCGATCAGAAAAACATTTCTCCGTCCATCCAATCCGTCCATTTCGGTGAGCAATTGATTGACCAGCCGTGAACTACCACTGTTCTGAATTTGATTGCCAAATCTATCAAAATTTTATTTTTTTAAAAGAATAACCTCTCTTTGCGACCGTTTTGGGCACAGCGCGTCGATTTCATCGAAGAAAACAACGCACGGCGCCGAATCACGCGCCCTTTGGAACACTGTCCTGACGGCCCTTTCACTTTCGCCAACGTACTGAAAAGAAATGGGAAATGCCGTCAATTTGCCTTTTTACTGACCATGCTCAGCAGTTCGGGCCCTTTCACACTGATAAAACTCATGCCCGTCTCATTGGCCACCGCTTTTGCCAACAAAGTCTTCCCACAACCGGGCGGTCCGCTCAGCAAAATGCCTTGCGGCTGTGCGGAAGTGCCAAAGTGTTGGAACAGTTCGGGCTTTTGTATGGGGTACTGAATGAAATGGAAGTGTCTCTATTGGCCAACAGATTTCTCAAATTCCCACCAATATTGACCATTTCAACTCTTCTCTGACTGCGTTCAATGCCCCAATGTCCTCCCATCGCACGTCCGGCACCGTCGCGAATCCCTCTCGTTTCGCCGATGGTTTGACCACGCGAAGGGCCCATTCGAAGTCAGACATTCGCACGCGAAATTCGTCCATATTCAATCGTTTTTGGTGCTCGGCGAAAGGAGTGTTAAGCCAATTTAAGGCTAAACAAATAAGCCGTATTGTGATGCATTTGCCAACAATTATTGGCCCTAATTCAGTTATGTGTCCAATTAATGCCATTCTTATTTGCTCAATGTTTACAATCTTGATTTCAATCAAAAGCTTAAAACTAAATACGGGCTAATTACAATTGACAAAAATTATTTTTGGATATACTTGAAAGATGAATTTTATGTTTTCTTGTTGCATTTTTCGTAGTGGCATTATTTGCTTTTTCTTAAATTTATAAGTTAGCTAGAGCATAAGTTTTCGTTTGATGCCATGAATGTTGGCATTAACTAATTGTAAGTTAAGTGAAAAAAGTTATGCCCTAAAAATTAAGAATAATCATTGATTGGACGTATAAAATTGAACTAGAGCCTAATTATTTCTCATTTTTACTTCTTGTCAGTTCTCCACGAATGTCGTCGATGTTTTTAGGTGGGAAATTTTCCACAATATTCTCAGTGTTTACATTCGCATCAACGACGGAACAAAGAGCACGCACTGAAAAAATGAAAATGTGTCAAAAAGAAACAAGGAAAATACCGACTGATAGCCTTTGAATTTGATTCCTGCACCAATGCCAGCAAATCGGCGCCAACATAACCGGGCGAAAGTCGGGCAAGCACAGCCAAATCCACGTCCACGTCCAGTTTCATGTGCCTGAATTCCCTATATTTGGTGCATTCCTTCGTCCAAACCTCGTCACTATTTTCAGAATTTCCATCCGCGCTCTTTGGTCGGGCATTCCCAGCGCAATTTCTCTGTCGAATCGGCCGGCCCTGCGCAGCGACGCGTCCAACACTTCCAATCGGTTGGTCGTGCCGATAACGAACACTGTACACGACTCATTGTCATTTTCAGACTTTAGCCCTGCCAAAGAAATAAACGTATCATCAAGCATGTTCTTCATTTTATTAAAGTTTTATTGTTGAGAGAAATGCGATTGGTGCTGCAAATAAGTTTCAGTCCAATGGATTTTCCCACAAATAATATTTCTTTCTGAAGACTGATTCGGTTCGGCCACTGACTGACACCGTCCCAAAGTACGCCTTCACTTTGCCTTTGTCCGTCTCTTTCCTTTTGCTAACCGTCAATTGATGCGATGAGTTGAGTCACAATTCGTCTTTCCATCTCTCTCTGCGCGTTTTCCCTTTTCGCTGCTATCACATCGATGTCATCGATGAGTAAAAGCGCCGGCGCCGCCATTTTTGCCTCTGCGAAAAGCGTCCGAATTTTCCGCTCACTTTCACCCGAAACACCGGCGACCAATTCGGTGGAAGAAACGGAAAGAATTGGCAACTGAAGTTCGCCTAAATGTTTGAGTTAAAAAGAGAATTGGACTTAACACATTGGCATAATTCAAAAATTAAGGCAATTAAGAGTTAACCAAACGGCTAACGAAAAGATTAAAATACGCCTAAATTAATTTTCTGTTCTCACAAACTGTCTTAGCAAAAACCGACCAAACCTGCTAATGCCATCGCAAATGCCGATTTTCCGCACCCCGGCGGTCCGTGCAGCAACAATCCCTTGGGCGGTGTGAAACCAATTTGTTCGCATAATTTGGGATGTTTGAGGTGTGTCATCAGTTGAATCGCTTCCTTTGGTGAGAAACCACTGATTCGCAACTTCGTATGATTGAAAATCTTTTCAAACCAAAAATTGCGCTTCGCATCCCCCCAAATCAGAAAGCCTAAGATTTGACTGATCAGTTTTAAATTGCTTGGCGGCAGCTGCGATAGCAGTTTGTTCCGAAGGAATTTTCGTCGGGACGCCATTACTTTGCACTTGCAGATTTCGTGATGTATTACTCCTCTTTCGTTTCATTGGAAGTTAGAAATTGTCAAAACAATCAATCTCAAAATTTTTTTCTTTTTAAAATTTCGTTTCAGATTTTTAACAAGGAAAATATGATGTTCAAATGTGTCATTTGTTGATTCCAAATTAGAGAATGGAAATTTCAAATTTTCGTTCCGCGTACTAAGGTGGAAACCAATCCGTCGGGAGATAGGCACCGCAGGGAAATAAATTTCACAAATTTTGGATGACGTTTGCGATTGAAAATGGCTTTCTTTAACTTTAATTAATTTATGAATTTATCTAGAAAATTTTTGGCATTTTGTTCTTTTAATTTCAAAATGCAATGGGAATCCCGCAAAATCCCTATATTTCCAAAAAATGCGGGATTGCGGACTGTGATCCCGCAAAATCCCAGGCCTCCAATTTCAATACAATAAAATGCAAAATACAGCTTTTCAAAAAACAAGAAATGAGAATTCTTTCTCTCCTTTTGGCTGCGATTACTTTAGGAATAAGACATTGGTTTTTTGAATGACTTAATGCGTGTCCTTAACAGACCAAAACACTCACCGCTAAAACGAGCACACGAGACGATTCTATTTATCATTTAAGTCGGGAAATATAAGCATCAGTTTTAATTTTAATCTGACTCCAATATTAACTCTTTTGTAATTCAATTTTAAATTTGAATACTGTAGTTTTAAAAAATAATTTGATTATTTTTTATTCTTATTAAATTTAAATTTTGAATCGGTTGTGCTTTGGCAATTGTTTTTTGGCTCGTCCATCTCTCTGATCAGATCATAAATTTGGAGCATGGGCAAATCTTAAGAAATTAATTTTAATTCCTTTGGTCACTTTCCATTCACTTGTTTTCTGCAAACAAATGCCCGACAGCAGAAGCATTGCAAAGTGTTCGACTGATCAGCCGATGGAATTGTCAATGATTTGCCATCGGCGGATGGAATTTGGGACAAATGCAACGGCAGAAATTGGCCAAATTGGCCATGTCCATTTTCCTCAAATTTTTCTTCTTCCATCGGCAAAACGGGTACATGAAGAGATCGTTTTCTGGATAGATCGGGCCCGGCCGAATTGAATTCACGGATCATTGGACTGCTGGTGAGGCGGGCATTCGTAAACGGAGGGTGCAGATAAAATGCCACGAAAGGGCCGTTGTGAGGAGCGAAAAGTGCTTAAGAATACGAAATGACCGACCGACCCACTCATTCATTTCTCCGCACAAATTTTCATTCTGTGGTTTGAATACCAACTCGAATCGAGCGGGAGCAGCAGGGCCGAGTTGGCACTCATCAGAAGTTGGAGAAAGGCCAGCAGAGAGAAGAGCAAAGGGAGGCGGGACGAAGAAGAAGCCGAAGACGGATCGGAGAAAGTCGGCATTTGAATTGAAATTCGAAATGGAGAATGGGTGACAGAAAATACCTCAATTGAAATTCTATTTTAAAAATGGAACCCGGAAACAAACAATTGGCCCCTCAGGGCAATAATAATGCTATCTATGATAATGGCAATGCTTGTGTGCAATAAAATGAGTTTTTTGGGATTAGAAGGAATGAATGTTGTGACACATCCACGCAATATTTTGATTAGGGCGACGGGAGGAGGGGGAAATGAGAAGCGACGACGTCATTGGCATTGGCATTTCCTTTCGAATTCTCTGCGAAATGTGCGCAGAGCAAAAGTGAGATGAAACAAATGGTAAATAAAAAGTAAATTCGGAGGAAATGAACGGAAAACAGTCAAAAACAATAAGGGGGGGGGGGAGAAGCAATGAAACGGACGACGAAAAGCAACCGAACGCACAGCGAAAGTGAAGGAATTGGGCAAGGAATGGCCTTAATGTCCGTTCGATCCGGCACAGATTGGGGGAAACTTTTCTAATTTGCTATAAGATTTCCTACTTTTTGAAATGCTAATAAACCTTGTAAAGAGCTTTCGAATGATACCAAAATTGTTGGATTTGGTCGACAATGAAAAAAAAGTTATAATCAAAAACTCGGGCTGGCGCCGAAACGACAAATTCTCTTGAAGAGATGGACGGTGTTTAATTTTTTAATTTCAATGAAAAAAAGGCAAAGGCATCGTCCGTCCTTTTTATTTAAAATTACCCAACCCAAAAATGGCATTTGCCAACGGATATTCGCCCGCCTTAATAACCCCAACCCTTAATTATTATGCATTTGCATGCCATTTAATATGCGCATAAGGTTTTGTTTGACCCTTTGCCGCCCCCACAAAATTCTCGCGATTTTTACAGTGACGAAAAATAAAAAGAGCAAATGGATAAAATGAAGAAAAGGTAAAGAGAACAAAGAACTAATAAAAATAATCTAAATAATATTTAATTATTTTAAATAAAAATATTTTTGAAATAATTAAATTTAAGAATGAATTTCATTATTTTTCGCGAAACCGCACACTTTAAAAATTTTATATAATAACACTAAATAATACAATGAAAGATCGCAAGGTATTGTTTTGCCGGGAAAAAGCATGAAAAAACGTGTTTTTATATTTTTTTGAAGCTTCTAGGATGGAATTCTAATCCATATTTTTTCATTTTCGAAAATTTTTTTTAGTAAATTTTCACAAGAATATTGAATAAATCTTTAACATTCTTAAAAACTGGTTTTTTGTGTCAAAATAAGCAAAAAAGCGCAAATTTGGCTTTTCATGTTTTTTCGTTCAAAATTTTAAATTTTAGTTTATTACTTTTTTATTCTAAAATACCTTCAATTATAAAATTTATGTCCATATTTTTTCATTTCATGGCCATATTCGCGATTTTATATCCATATTTTTGGCTCACAAATTTGTTTTGAGTTTATTTTTAATTTCCATATGCTTCGGTTTGATTTTTCCTTTTGTCCCCTCCATTTTCCATTTGTCCATTTCTTTTTGGTCATTTGTCCCTCAAAATCCAAACTTTCATTTCGCCTTTTGCTCTCTCCATGGAAACCTTCCAACTTTCTTCATCGCTTTTGCCACTCCTCCCATCATCAACTTAGCATTGATTTGTCCCGCCCATTTTTCATTCTGTTGGCAACGACAATCCCCGAGAGATGTGCCGCTTTTCCATGTCTTTGCCATCATTGCCATCATTATCTGTACTTTGCCTGCTGCTGCTCACCCTCTTTGGGTTTGGCAATTTTCATGCCAAGGAAATGCCAATGGAGGAGTGAGTGACGAGGGAAAGGCAATGGCGAAACATTGGTGGGGAGGGGGAATGGTGGAAAACCTTTAAATTGACGGTGATTTAAATGGTTTCCATTAATTGGGCCAATATTTCGCTAATAAAATGGAAAAGTGATGGGCTAATGACAATTACTAATTGTAAGCAAACAATGTCAACATGTTCTCTTTGTTTTCCTCCCATCTTTCATTTTGTTCCCCCTTCCCAATGACAGATGTATTCTATATTTTTATAAGACTTTTGAAAAAAAGTACAAAAATAAACTGATTTTGGAATTCGGGATCATAGATCTTCGCCCCCTCCCCACCCAATCCAATCGATGATCTTCTCCATTCACTTGTTTGCCTTATCTCTTGACTTCTTCCCCTTCAAATACAACAAACTGTTGCTGATTATTGTTGCTGCTGTTGTTCGTTGTCACTCGTTTCCCTCCATTAATTTCATTTTTCAATTTAATGACTCACCTTAATTAATTCTTTTTTCAGTGAATCCAATTACTTTCTTTTTCTTTCTTCTGTTGGAATGGATGACATTGTGTCCATTGACTCAGTGCAGCCGATTGATCAGCTCAGCTTTTGGTGTTTGACTTTGTCCGCCATGCTCAAATTGGTCGCCGTGGGCGTCACTTTGTTCACTTTGCCGTTCAACGAATGGATTTTGCTGCAGGGAGCCCAATTTGGCGGAGTGAAAATAATCGTAAGTGCGTGCCACTTTTCGCTGACCCACAAAATGTCCAGCCCACGAAATGTCCAAGTCTCGAATTTGAGTTTTTTATTATTCAGATGGGCCTAAGGTTAGGCAAGGGGTAATATAAAGGGTATATTCGTATTCAGCGACCCCGAAAACCCTAAAAATCCTAAATTAGACTTATTTTGTTTTTATAAATTTTGAAAAATTTTGGACATTTCGTGGGTTTTTACTCTTTTGGACATTTCGTGGCTTGGACACTTTGTGGGGTGCCCCACTTTTTGGTGTGATATTCATTTGTAAACACAACGCCAACATCAGAGGGGCATTTCGGGCAGTGATTGCGTATCGAAGCGAAAAGAAACGGAAGATACCGCGGGGGCAATTCGCTGTGTCCATTGGGCCGACACAGAACAGCGAAGGGCCGAATTTTGGGCCAATGAGGGCCTCGGAGCGGCACAAATTGACATGCCAGGGGCAGGTGAGAAAATAATGCCATACTGATGGTGAAGAGGGCACCATGGGAAGGGAGCAAACAATGCCATGCCATTGGAATTATTTGCCATTTCTTTTTGTCCTTTCTCCCAGTTTTTCGTGCTCTTTTCTCGCTCGTCCTTCTCCAACTCGCGCTGTTTCTGCTCGACTTGGGTGCCACTCTGGTGATGTGTTGCCGTTACAAACAGCAAAAGGGCGTTTCGACGATGGAAAAGAGACTTTCGCTGAGTCTTTCCGTTGCAATTTGTAAGTTTCGCCTCCATTCGTTGCGTTTGTCCTTTATTTGCCTCCCATTTTTCAGTGTGCCTTTACCTTTTCGTTGTCGCCAGCGTCGCATTGGCCAATGGCAATTTCGCGCACTTTCAGCCCCAATTTGAGGTCGCACTGCCAATTCAAATCATTTCATCCATTCTTTGACTTCCCTTTTCAGAGTTCCTTTGGCATTGCCTTTAAGCTGTACCTTGGCATGGCCTTTCTTTACGCCATTGGCTGTGCTCTGACTCATTTTTCTCGACTGATGGCACTTCGTCAAGAAGGCGAAAGCATTTGGCAAGGCTTTAAGTGTGGCGGACGAAGCGACGGTGAAGAAGAGGCGAATGGGAGGAGGAGACAACGGAAGAGAGACGAGCAAATGAATTTGGGGTGAAAGAGCAAAAAAAAAGGGGGGGGGGGGAGGGGAGGGACAAATTATCAGCGGATTTGCCAATTGACGGCCGAGGGGACATTTTGCTTTTCTCAAATGACCGATCTCAATTTAAGCACACTTTTTACCAATATTTATTGTTTCGGTTCGTTTTCCATAAATATTTATACTTTTTCTTCTCTTAAATCACAGAAATATCGTCTCCCCAATGATTGTCTCTGTGGGAGAGATCGCTTTGCACTTTTTTCCCCCTTTTCCATTTTCCCCTCCCTCCCAAATGTTCCGCTGCTCCTCCGTCCTTTTTGTTGGTCCGCTTTTCCTCATTTTCGCCGGTCCATTGGTCGGCGGAATTGCGTTCAGTTGCGGCGGTGGGCCAAGCAAAGGCTCCGACAGAAGGGAAAAGGCCGAACCGATGCTTTGAGGACGAGCGGATTGGCCGAAGTGATTGGCCACCGGCGTTTTGTGCTGTTTGTCCACCGATGGGTCGGTGGAACGGCGGAGGACCGTTGAGAGAGCACTCGTGGCGGTGGAGTTGTTGTTCATCTCGGAGACGCCTCCTCCCCCCAGCGATGGCATTCTTTTGCTGTCAATTCGGTCGCCTTCGGTGCAACTCTTTCGACGACAGAACAACATCCAAAAGGTGTCACGAAAGGAACTGGACATGAAGCAGTAAATGCCGAAATTGATCGGATAAGTGGCCTGGCAAAGACAAATTTGGCAATTAATGAGGGGGGGGGAACAAAGCCAAGAGACAGACCATGACGAGCATGTTGTTGACGAGGAGGAAGGTGACCGGGAAAACACCTTCCAAAAAGCGGTTACTCAGCCCCAAAGTGTTGTACACCTAAAGGGGTGGCACGGGAATTTAGGGGGAGGGGGGAGACAGACGCAAAGCATGGCCATGAACAGAGCGGTGGGCAAATTGACGATGAGGAAGATGGACACGATGATGACCTGGCAAAGAGGACAAACAAAAATGATCACAATCAGTGAATGGGTGATTAATCAATGGCTTTAAATGGCCAAATCACTAAGAAAAGTCCAAACTCAGCGGACCAATCAGTGAACATAAAACCAATGCGATCACAGATCAGCATGGTAAAATGATTGCTTGTTTCCAATCTCCCACCAGCATAATCGAAGTCGAATTGCTGTCCGTCTGACGCTCTGCTTCTCTCGCTCTCTTCTCTCTTAAACAAAAAGCAATTGGCCACTAATTAATTGGTTAATTAAATATTTAATTGTTCGACCTGAGAAGGCGCTCTTTCCTCCGTTGCGCTTTTCGTATCTGAAAGCAATTCAATGCTATTAGATAATTGTTAAAAAATATTTTTGGTAATTTAATTGACCAATTGGATGAGGAGGGCGTTAAGGCAAATGAGTAGAAGGGACGGGAGGAGAATGAAGGCGACAACGCGAGTCCAAAAGTAAGCATTGAAAAAGGCATTTTGGCCGACCAATTGGACGAAGAAAGTGAAGCCGGACAGACAGCTTCTTAAAAGGGGACGGAGCCTTTTAAGGGGGGGGGGGGGGACCGACTGACCTCAGAGGGACCCATTCGCCCGAGTCAACGTACAAAAGGCCTTCGTAAACGGCGAAATGGTAGTCAACACATTTGGGAAGGCCACAAATGATGGAAATGCAAGTGATGCAGACAGTGGCAATGCGCACATTACGAATTGAACAGATTTGGCGAGAGTTTAAGGGGTAACGAATGCAAAGGTATCTGAAGGGGGAGGGGAGGGGGAGTGAGGAAAGTGGGGACAGAGGATGGTTCAAATTTTAATTTATTTCACGTGAAAATATTAAATAATTAAATTTTTATTTTGGTTTTTTATTTAATAAAATCCAAAAGTTAAAGCTAAATTAAATTAATGAAAATTTTTAAACAAATTTTCTTCAATCATTTCAAACAATTAATCATTTTGGGCTAAATGAATATTAGAAATTCAGATTTCTTCTCAATCACTTTTTTCAGCGCGCTTTTTCCGAAAAAATTTTGGGGAAGAAGGGGGTCCGGCGGTGCCGATAGGCGCCGCCGGGGGAAATTTTGAAAATTTGAGTGTAATTTGTTAACAGATTTTCAACAAAAAAGGTTGGCTTTTAATATTACTAGGCTCAATTTGTATCTATTTTCTTTAAAAAATATAAGAAATGTGTAAATTAAGCAAAAATATGAGGAATCATACATATTTTGTCGAGAGGAAACCAATGAATATACAAAAAGAAAATTCAAAATACTTTAATTACTGTAAAGGGATTGACCAGGTGAAAGAAGAAGCGAAATGTCAAGGAGACTAGCCACTAGGACATTTGCACAATTTTCAGTTGTTACTTTTTTAGAATATATTAATTTTTTTTTGATTTTATTCCTTTAACTCCAATTTTCATCACTATTTTTTCACTCAGGCCCCCATTCTTGCCAGTGCTTGTTTTTCCCGGTTCCCGATTGCCCTACCGGGACCCAAAATCCGGGACCAGGAACCGGGACCTCGGAGGACCGGGAATTCCCGGCCCGGTCCCGCTCAACTCTATTAAATTTAATAGGCAAGAAAATTGCATTGAATGAATTTAAATATCTTAAATGGGTTGTTTTCCAGTTTTTAATAAAAGAAATTAATCTTTTCTTATAGTGGCGGATTTTATGCAGCACGAACATAGGAGAGTAGCAGAATCAGCAGATAAGCGAAAAAGAAGGATGAAAGAGAGAAAATGGGGAAATGGTAAAGGAAAGGGTGACCACTGATCAGAGGGAGGAGAGTGATCGGAATGGACGAATATGGCGGGGAAGAAAAAAGGAAGAGGAATAAATTAGGTCTGGATATTGGCTGATCGTAAGGATGGATGGATGGGACTGACCGTTGGCCCGCAAGTAGCACAGTTAGCCACATCGCAACTGAAAAGGAAAAGCTATGACCAATTGAGGGGGCGGGGGAGGGTAACGGAGGGAAACGCACTGTTATGGCACACCGGCGGAATGGCATCCATTGAGTATTTATACGCGTAGCACCACCACAGCTCCAACTCCTCCTGCTCGCGCTCAAAATGCCTTTAAATCAAAAATCTTTGTCTCATTTGCTCTCGGTTTTATATTTCCCGCCTCAAAGTGTGGTAGTAAAAATTCCACGGGAGGGGAAACAGTCCCACGCAGAGGTCGGCAATGGCCATGTATTTGAGCACTAAATTTGTCGGGGAAAGCATGTGCCGTTGGGAGAGGACCAACGCGACCAGCACATTGGCAACAACGACGAGCAGTACGAGCACGGGGAAAAGCTGAAAGAGACGCAATTTACAAAGAAAATTGGGGGGGGGAGGGAAGGGAAAAGATACATAGCCATAGACGAAGTGTTCGAGTTGTAAATATTTGCTCAGACGGAGGAAACTGCAAAAGCGAAAATCGGTGAGCGATTCTAACAAACCGTACCCAAAATCACCTCATCTCACGCTCACAATGACCCGTGCAAGCATCGTAAAAGTAAGCACCGCTGCGGAGACAGTCGACGGCCGATTGGTTGGAGAGGGGACATTCATTCATCACCTTTGGGTGGAAAGCAAATGAATGGAGGGAAATGGGAAAAGCGGACAATAAGCGAACGAGCGGAAGAGGGGAGAGAAGCGCAGAAAGAGGCAACTTCGGCAGGAAAGAGAGATGAATAATTTAGTTAATTGGAAAGCAGCAGCAAAGGGGAGGACAATTGGGGGCATACAAATGCATTTGGGGGGGGGCAATTTGTAATTCAAAATGGGGTTGGATAGAGTGATGGGCAAAAGTAATGACGGACTAAGGCGAGAAATTCTCAAAGCCACGGCCCGTTCTGGAGGATTCGAGGATTAAACCCACCCATCGCCTGAGGGAGGCTTTTTTCCGGGGAAAGGCTTACATTTATTACCCCACCGAACAGTAAAGGCACCGCCACTTGAAAAGGGAAGAGCGGTAAGTTTATTGTAGACTGACAAACAATAAGTCGGATGCTGCGATGTGATGAATGACCCCCCCCCCTCTCTTTTTTTCCCTTCCATTTTTCTTTTCTCTCCATTCTCCTCCCTTTGGTGCCCTTCCCATTTGCTTATTCTCTTATATTTTGGGTATGTAGCAGAAGATGACGCTGATAAGATTAAGCAAAATTGAGCTGGGAATGGATTCGGAGACGGCGGAGGGGGGGAAGAAGGAAAAGGGGGATGGGAAGAGGGGGAAGAGGGGAGGGGAGTGATGCCGAAGAAAGGGGGGAAGGGCGGGACGGAGAGGACGGTGACATTAAGGGAGGGAGCCGAGGGGTCCGGCCAAAGAAGAGAGCCCCCCCCCCCGCTTCATCCAACTTTCTTTGAAGCTCTGAAGACAACGCACTCATTTGCCGCTTCAGTGGAATTAATTCAGAGCGGAAAATACCCCTTCAGCAGGGGAAGGGGGGAGAAGCAGTGAAATGCCAAGCGAAAGTTGTCAATGCGTAAGAAAGTCAAGTCAGTCCATCCGTTCATTTCCTTTTTTACTCAAACGGAGCCGAAAGTGGAGAAAAGAATACAAAAGGATGGACAAGGGATGGATTGAATGTGCCAGAAGGATGCCGGGAATGGGGAAGGTTTGTGAAATTGATGAATTTGAGAGGGGAGGAAACTCGAGAGGGCGCCAGAGGCACGGAAATGCATGGGACAGGGGATTTATATATTTCTTATAGATTAAAGTCTCAGCTATTTTGTCATATAAATTTTAAATTTTTCTTACCACTAAAAGCCAGCCAAATTATTAAAAACATAAAACATTCCAAATATTTTAAAAAAAGTAATTTATTTTTCATAAAGATAATGTAAAATTTAATCATTTTGCGTTTTCCCTCTATTAGTTAGGTTTAATGTAAAAATTTTCAATTTTAATTTTAATCAATTTGGTCAGTTTTTATTTTAAATTTTCGTCAGAATTTGTAAATTTTCATATTTTCGCGTTAGATAAATGGAATAGAATAATTTAAGAAATTTAATTTACCATTGGATTTATTTATTATTATTTATGGCATGACTTAACCTCCCCTCCCCTCGCGTCTCTTTTCTCACCCTTCCCAATTTGGCCTTTCTTTTTGCGCTTGAACAAGAAGCGGCCAATGGAATTGCCTTTTGTGCCTTTCGACATCGGAAAATGAAATAGAAAATTGCTTTTGGATTGGCACTCCTTCCGAATTCGCGATAGCGCTTGGCATATTTTGAGGGTCGTCGGTCGAGGGGGGAGAAGCCCAAAGGAGAAGCAATTACCGATGAGAGAGGGTCCGGTTGGAGTGTGAGATGATAAGGAGGAAAGGGGAGAAGAAATACAATGGCTGAGAAGTTTTGGAGGGATTTTTGACAAAAGTAAAAAATTGCGGTTTTTTTTCTATCGGATATGAAAAAATTAGTGGAGTAATTAATCCTAACCCATACACTTCTTGCCAAAAGATTCACACTATCATTAAATGTTTACCAAATTTATTCAAAACACAATCAGAAATCGGTAGAAACAATAGTGATTTTTCGAAAGATATTAACAAATTGCATAGATTTTAGACCAAAAGTTATTGGATTTAGATTTGCGACGAGAATAATCCAGATACTTGAGTAAATGGTAAAATGAAATTGGAAAAATAGCAAATAATGAAGTTGTTTCCCGTAAGCCTTTCACTTTCGCTCCATTTGCTCCGATTTGCCCCCACTGCTGCTGCTGCTCCCACGCATGAACCGTTTGGATGGAATGTGTCCATTCAGCGACGGACGCGAACTGTGGGCGTATTTCCAACAATTGTTGCAGTAATAGGCCAGGCAAATCATTTCCGCACAGAAACGCGTCCCGCTTGTACAGCCGCACTTCTCACATGGCATGTTGCTGGCCAGGAATGGCTTAAATTCCACCTGGAGGGGTAAATTATTTTTGAATATGTTTCCATCAAAAATTGTTCATTACAAAGACCTTTCGTTCGAATGTCCCAAAACTGAGCACAACATCATGCGCTGCAATCGCCCGTACGTAGGTCTCCTTAGAGTCGAAAACGACGCAAGCCGCACCCTTAGGGTAGTAATGGAGCCGGTCAAGCTCGATGGCACAATATGCAACAGGACCTTGGTTTTAATTTCGGTAACGTTCCAATTACGAATACTCACCGATTGCTTCTTGGATGCCATACGCAAGCATCGCTAAAATGAGTTAATTCGATGAACAAACAATTAGCACACAAATGTGACATTAACCACCAACCAGCAGTGCATGTACGCGGAATGCCTCCAACAAATACGGAGTAACGCCGGAATTTTCGCCATCCGACGATGCCAACGTGTGTCGTGTCCTTCATCTCCCACACTTTCACTTCCACCTTAAACGATAATAAAGAGATGGAAAGTGAGGAATGAACCGGATGCTGCGTCTGCTCAGGCCCAAGCATGTAGACGTAGAAAAAGAGACGACCGTTGGAGACGAAGGAGAGACGGAGCATTCGGAAGACGGACTCCTCCTCTTCAAACACCACAAAAGCATAACCTAAGCAATCCCAATATGTATCTGGTAACCGTTGCTTTGTCATTTACCATTCGGAGGGCGATCTTGCTGCGCCGTCTTCTTCGGCCAGTCGATGATACTCTTCCCGAATCGGGCAAAGTTCAATTCCAAAACATCTAAAGCCGACCAATTTGTTAATATAAGAAATGCTCTGCAAATCCCCACTTACTCGTCGTCATATTAGCAGGAATACCACCCAAAAAGACTTTCAACGAGAAGTTCAGCGGCTGCGGTTTTCTTATGCGCGTCGTCCCGGAATTGCTCGAGAAAGATTCTGAAAAATTTTATCAATTTTCATTCGAGATACTAACCCGTCGTAAAGTCATGGCCAAAAAAGTATTGGTGGTTGCGTTCGCGAGTTGCGCCAGTGTTATCGATGTTCGAACTGATGCCCATAGGAGGGGCAGAGAGAGGAGCCGCGGGGACAATTGTCGAACGCAGCCCAAAGTCATCGGAGTTCGTACTGATGCCCACGGGAGGGGCAGAGAGAGGAGCCGCGGGGAGAATTGTCGAACGCAGCCCAAAAGCATCGGAGTTAGAAGCCATGCCCATAGGAGGGGCAGAAAGAGAAGCGGCAGAGCTGAATGCCGAACACAGATCGGACAATGAATAGACAGTGTTGGGGACCAACGGCTGTGGTGCCAAGGCACCAGCATTTCCAGAACTACGCAGAAACTGAACGTCTTCGTTAGTGTTTATGTGTTCAAAAATGTCGAAAAGATCCATTTCTATTTAGTAAATTCGCTAAAAAAATATAATTAATAATGAATAGTCATATTTATTAGAGTTCGATTTGGACATGGGCTCAGGCTGAACCCCAATTAATAATTTGCATAGTGTGTTAGTTTAACACACCGTTTCAGTTTTTGCCTCCCAGTTCCAAAAAGATTTGAATTTTTGTCTCAGTGGTCTATGTGTTAGTCACCAAAAAACAATTCGAGTCCGTTGTGCAACATTAATATTTTTTATTTTTTTTGTGCATAAAATTAAAAAATGACGACTTTTGGGAATTATTTTTGGAGGGTTTTCACAACCAAATTGTACAATCGGCTCTAGTGCACTTTATGAGTCCAATCGACTTTTATGAGTACAATCAATTGAAAATACTCGGTTTTTATACAATAACTTTGTTCATGTTCGAGCTAAACCTATCTTTTTGGTATCATTCGAAAGTACAAAGTCTAACGAAGCTAAAATATATAAAATCGGGTAATAGTAGGGTTTGTCCCCCCCCCCATTTTCAAAAAAAAATAATTTTTTTTTGAAATTCATTAAAAGGTCTTTCCTGGGGTTTTCGGGGTCGCTGATCAGTGATCACGAATATGACATTCATTTCGACCAATTTCGAACCCCGGACCCAAATTCGAACAAAAAGTCAAATTTCATTTTTCAACAAAATTCACATTTATCTTCCAAAATCGATTCAAATGGATGGAATGGCAATACAAATGCGTTGAAGACATGAGAAAAGAAGAAAACAACTATTCACATGGGTAAATGAGACGAACTTGATCCCACAAATGAAAAAAGCATCATCGCCAAATCGCTTACGCCAGAGAAATTCATTCCATCCATTTGAATCGATTTTGGAAGATAAAATGTGAATTTTGTTGAAAAATGAAATTTTGACTTTTTGTTCGAATTTGGGTCCGGGGTTCGAAATTGGTCGAAATGAATGTCATATTCGTGATCAGCGACCCCGAAAACCACAGGAAAGACCTTTTGATGAATTTCAAAAAAAAAATATTTTTTTTGAAAATGGGGGGGGGGGGACAAACCCTAGTATTACCTAAAATCGCAGCGTTTAGGCAATTACCAAAAAAGATTTGATTATTTAAGTAAATACTTATTATTTTCGTTTGTAACTTTCTTGAAATGTTAGAATTTTCTTGTTTTCTCGTATTATTACATTATTTAGACTTTGTACTTTCGAATGATACCAAAAAGATAGGGTTTGTTCTAGCATAAACAAAGTTATTGTATAAAAACCATTGATTGGACTCATAAAAGTCGATTGGACTCATAAAGTGCACTAGAGCCGTACAATCTTGGTATCATTCGAAAGCTCTTGATGAGAAGAAATTCGAAATTTTGTTTTAAATCTTAGACTAAAATAAAGCGATTATTTTCTTTAAAAAAGCGATTGAAAAATTCTATCGGTTTTCTCTATTAACAGAGATTTCCGTGAACCGATCAAACCGAAATTTTTACCATACGTACCAATTCAGAAAATATTAAGATGTATGTAGCAAGTGAGAAAGGTAAAGGATGATTTTATAAATTTCATAATTTAGTTCAAAGTTAATACATAAATCAACACCATCGATAGTATTACCGGCCGGTATCGCCCACCCCTGGGCGACGACCTTTTAGATAGAACCGGCGCAATTTGTTAACAGATTTTGTGCAAAAATAATCGAATTTTGTGATGTTGACCAATTTTTAAGATCTTAAGAAGTTTTATGGTCTGGGCGACAGCGATAGGTTACGCAGTGGAAAAAAATCAAATTTGTTACAAAAATTGCTAATTTCAAAATGAAAAAACAAAAAAATAAAACTTTAGCATAAAATGTTTAAAAACTCAAATTTTTTTAAATTTGCAAAATTAATTTATTAAATTTTATTAGCACAAATATGTTAATGCTTAAATCGCCGGCATGGCGTCCGGCACAGCTGCTTAGAGAAAAGACACTGCTTGTGTGGAAAATTTCCGTGAGCCAATGAACGTGAGAACGAAGAAAAAAGCAGAGTGAGAGAAAGAAAGAAAATAAGAATGAAAAGAAAATTAGTATTTTTGGCGTATCTTTTAAGTACTGTACTTTCAAAATCATTACAGCATCTTATTTGTTAGTCTAGGTCATTTTCCTAAAAACTGACAATTTCAATTTTTCTTGAAATTTTTGTTTGAATGAGTAAAATTTTGAAAAATTTCTGTATGAATGAAATTTCTTGAAATGTTCTTTCTTTATAATTAAGATTCTCGAAATGTTCCAGGTAGTTGCGTTTTTTGACAATTTTGGTGCCCAAAAACGTCCCACCCTCATTATTACATTGTGACTTTTTGTACTATTGAATAATTTAGGTAATCGATAAATAAATAAATAAACCATTGCCCCATATTTTTTCTTTCAGGTATTGGAACGCGACATGAATCCGCGGCTCGATGGCATGTGTATTAGTGCATCTCGTTCAGATGCCAGTGATTTCCTCCCATCATATTTTTTTAAACATATTTTTGTAAAATGCGATGATTCCAAATTTGTTGTTTACAAAAAGGCATGGAATGTATCAATTGTGAAACGTCAGCTAGGGTTTTGCCCACACTTCCTCGTCACATTCGTTTCTCCTTCAAGTTTCGGATGTTGATGCGGCATTGGACGTTGGCGCGGCACTTTGCAACGGTTTTGCACCGCCTGATGGAGAGTGTCTCGGCGAGTTCGCCGCGAAAAAATTCTGCACTTGCTCTTCATTCAACTCAGTTGATGCTCCAAACTTTTTCGCAAGATCCTCAATTACATCCTAAACAGTTTCTCTTTTTTGGTTAAAAATGTAAATGACATAACTTTTTGCTCTATTACGATTCTCTC
The DNA here is from genome assembly GCA_004148225.2 of Heterodera glycines. Taxonomy (NCBI): domain Eukaryota; kingdom Metazoa; phylum Nematoda; class Chromadorea; order Rhabditida; family Heteroderidae; genus Heterodera; species Heterodera glycines. The sequence goes on from CP049710.1 coordinate 8,420,243, forward strand.
CGTTCGTTTTTTGCATTCTTGGAGCAACGCCCTTTTGGCTTTTTCATATTCAGCCAACAATTTTGGTCCATGATAACCTGACTAATTAAATAATTGAGGAAATGCGATAAAAAAACTCGATCACCGTAATGTTCCATTTCGGTAGGCCTGGCAACATACCATTCTCTACAATTTTCTCCATCTCCTTAAAAAGAAAAATTCTCAACCTGAATACTATTATTTTTTACTTCGCTTATTCGGTTAATGTCTGTCTCAGACCCAGTGTTGTTGCTTTTAAGTAATTGTTCCTCAGCTATTTTACCACTCATGTGAATACAAATCCGCTTCATTAAATCCTCAAGCGTCTCGATTTTATTCAAGGTGGTGGTTCTGTGCCAATCCACCTGAACTTTTTTTTATTGAAATTAAAAGACAAAATATTAGATCACCACTCCGCCTTGCGCCGTAAAACGCATACCAGTTACTGCCCATCCAAGCGCGTGACAAACGGTGGCTTGCGCCGCCTCGTGTAAAACTGAAAAAACTTACAAAATCAAATGGAGGATCATCAAAATAATACAAATTAATTTTTTTTAGATAACTAAATTTCACGTATTATTTCGATGTCTTTCGCTGTCCTGGCTGGCCAATGAGCTGGCAACGACGGTGATGACATTTATAAAAAATTCAAATGTAAAAACAATTCAATGCTAAAAAAGGGGATTGAGGTCGGGGACGGACGGTAAGAGCCTGCAGATTTGAATTTTGGCACTCAAACCAGGCATTAGTAAGCAGATTTTCCCACACGATTCGAGAATCTTATCTAAGAAATTTGTTGTATTTTGGCAGGAGATATTTGTATGTATACACGGCGAGTCAATTTTGGGCTCCAAGTACAAATAAGTTTATTATTTATTTAGTAATCAGAACGCCAAAACTTTGCAAAACTTAAAATTTTTTGGGGATTTTCCCTTGTAAAAACGGAAGAGCCGATCTCGAGTTAAAAAGCATTTTGATAAAAAACAAAGCATCATCCTATAGGTTGGGTTAAAATATGTGTTTATGCAAAATTTCAAGGAAATCTGACCCTAGGAAAAAATTTTTGACCCTAGTGAAAATTTAATTAAATTTCTATCATTTTTCAGCTAATAAACTATTTTCTTAAAATATGAGGTTAACTGGGACAGATTCTCCAGAATTTTCCCTTCAAAATGAGCATAAAAAGGTTTTATTTGATCCATTATTTACAAAGTTATAAGTAGAGATCGGACTTGACCTGGATTCAGACCTGGATTTTTCCTGGACCTGGATTTTCCTGGATTTTTGTCCAGGAAATCCAGGTCAGTTTGGAAATCCAGGTCCAGGCATGAAAAACCTGGACATGTTAATTTAAAATTCTTTATTTTATTCTTTATTTTAGGCACTAATGAATTCTTTAATTTTGAATATAGGGTTGTTCAAAAAAAGTAAAAATGGCAAAATTGGAATTTGCTTAGTGTGCAAGGAGCAAAATAGACAAAAGTCTGAATTCTCAATCAACGACAGCTCCACGAAGAGCCTAATTGTCCACCTCAATTCGTCGCTTCATAAAGGATCGGAATATGACAAAAAATTCCAACAACTTGAGACAGAATGGAAAAGCGCCAAACAAAAGCAACAGAAGGAACAGCCAAAAATTACCAACGTGATGAACATGACTTCCTCCGGTAGAATTATCCATTAATTTTATTCAGTATCAGTAATTAGTAATTAGGAACGATTACCATTGCCGACAAAAAAATAATGCATTACATTATCTGTAACAACATTACATTTAAATCAATTGACCATCCTACTTTTCATGCTCTTATGCAACAGGAGGTTAAAAAGAAAGTCATTATAGGTTTGTTTACGAATACATTGAAATATAAAAATTAATGAATCTCCAGAACAGAGGTCGTCGACCCCAACTAATTAGGAGAATGATTTGCATAATAATTAAAGGAGGCAATATAAAGATTCAATTCAAAATTTAGCGCTGCTATTTTATAACTAAATTAAAAATTTTCCAAATTATTCGCTTAATTTTTTCAGACTTTTACCAAGAAATCTCGTTTCCAAGAGCTAAATAATTTTGTCCTAAATATAAATAAATTATTCAAGCTTAAATCATATTAATCATATATTTAATTTCAAATATTTCATAATTTTTTTTTCGAGTGTTTCTCCAGAATCCAGGTCTTCGATCCCAACAACCAATTTGAATGATTTGCATAATAATTAAATGAGGGCATATTAAGATTTAATTCGAAATTTCAGAGGCAGCTATCAAATAATTGAATAATTAATTTAGAAAAATTTTCTCATATTTTCTTCAGACTTTTACCAAGAAATCTCGTTTCCATGAGCTAAATAGTTTTATTCTGAATATAAATAAGTTATTCAAGCTTAAATCATATTTTTCGAGGGTTTCTTCAGAGTCCCATTTCTCGATCCAAACAATCAATTTGAATGATTTGCATAATAATTAAATGAGGGCATATTAACTTTTAATCATTGTTCACACTAGCTTATCAAATTATTTTTGTTCATCCTTTATTTCTTTGTTACTTAAGTGTCCATTTTCACTGGTACTAGTTGTCCCAGTGCTCTGATGGCCTCGTCTTGACTCCATCCCAAATTTTTAGACTTAGCTCGTCAAGAGCTTTCGAATGATACCAAATTTGTTTGGAAATTTTTAATTTAAATGGGTTTTTGGCTGATTTTTGGTGCAATTTTTCGTGATTTAAACCGGCTCAAAAACCGGTTTTTTGATTTTTCCGCACCTCGGGAATATTTTTTACGATGATTAGAGGTCATAAGAGATTGATTGGAACACGTTTTGGGCGTTTTTTTAACGGGGCCACTTCTAAGGTACACCCTGGGGCGCTTATTCTGCACTAGAATCTATTAATTTTTTTAAATAATAAAATGGATGTTAAAAATCGCAAACGAATGGAAAAATAACAAAATGGAAATGGATAATTGAAATATAATTAATTATTAAACTACCTATGTATGAATTGTAGGAAATAAATGGAGAAGGGTCACAATGTTTGGATAAATGAAATGTAAGTAATGGTTCAAGGGATATTCTGAAAAACGAGTGGGATTTCCGATTTTAGGGGATTGTCATTGATTAGTGCCAGTGTTTGCTCCGCAAGTGATCAGTGCCAAACACATTTGTTCCCTTTGGGATTTTTCCACGCGGTCAGTCATTCCGCTCAAATTGTTCATTGGTGTCTCACCACAAAAATTTTTCTGATCAACCAATTGGGCCATTCGATGCTCACTGACATTTGAACGAAGGAGCTAAACAACGACGTTTTTACATTATACTTTTCGGTTCCACTGAGTCTAAATTGTATGAATCCGAAAAAATTTTAGACAAAAAAACTTAACATTTAATTTAGCTCCCCTACGCCTTCTTATTTGACTTTCTTTGTGCAAGTTCTATGTATAGTTATAAATTGGATAAAATGCACCACCTCAATGAGTTGTAAATCCATCTTTTCCACCGCGTAATGCACCACAGTCTTTCCGCTGGCCGAGTCGGCTAATGACACATCGGCGCCGAAACGGAGCAAAGCTTCGATTGTGCCAAAGTTGTTTATTTGGCTCTGCGACTCTTCACTACGCTCCGCGTGATTTTTGAACGCGTTTAGTAAAGGCGTAAGGCCCTGGGGATGGAAAAGATAAATGAGAAGGCTTTGCAAGGCAATGGAAATTAAGTATAAAACAAAATAAGTAATTTCGGACGGATTGTCCCTCCCCCCCCCCCCATACTTACATTTCCATTCTGAGCATTCAATGAAATCGAAGAGTGAGCGCACAAAATGTTGACGATTTGAGTCTGGAAATGTCAGAAGGTCGGTGAGTGTCCGCCCCCGCCAAACTCCGACCATTCCATGCGCAGCAGCGAAATGCAATGGCATGTCGCGTTGGAGGCGGAAACTTTGAGAGTTTGGCGAAGCCCCGGCCTAAGGGAAATTCGTTTAGAAATAAATGAAAAGTGGAAGAAACACACCTCAAGAAGGTAGTCGACCAGTTCAGATTGATGCTTTTGCACGGCGACCATCAGTGAAATGGGAAACGCATTCAGAGAGAGAGAGCGAGAGCGAGAGAGAGAGAGAGAGAAAGAGAGAGAGAAAGAGAGAGAGAGAGAGAGAGAGAAAAGAGAGAGAGAGAGAGACGGAGGGGGGGGGGAGACGGTTTTATTGGCATTATGTCCCATGGGATTTCCGTTTAAAATGTCCCCAATTTCATTCAACTGACAACAAATTCTCCAGTGTAATTAAATTGGCTTACATTTAAGCAATTTTTCTATGTTAATTATATGACTTATATGGAGTCTCGCCCATTCTGTTCGGAATGTCGAAAAGCAATGACTTTTGGGGCGCCTCTTCTGTCTTAAGCATTTGCTCGACGAGTGCGTAAATCTTGGCAAAGTCCAAATGTGCCATGACGATGTGCAGGAGTGTGTCCCCATCGCCGTCTTGGAAATGCAATGCCATCGGATGGCGCTGTCCATTCGTATGGTTTTTTTTTTGTTTTGTCTGTTTGGTTGGCTCCCCGTGCCTTTCTCACCTGAATGCATTTGCATGTCCATGCCCATGCGTTGTCCATGTCTTCGCTTCGAATCATTGCTCTCAGCCGTTCTTTCGCCGGTCGCGGCTTTTCCTTCGCTTTCGCTGTGCCTTTTGTGTTGAACTGCGGAGAATTTTCATTATTTGCAATTCCGCCCCGAGGCGCTGCGGGCGAACTCAAAAAGCATTCGGTCAAATTTGGAGAAAGAGAGGTTGGAGGTGGAATACGTTTGGGGGGCACAGAGCGGCGAATTGCCGCTGGACAGACTGAGTCGGTCGTCGTCGGTCGACGAGTCCGACAGGGGACTGCCCCCGGCAATTCCTTGCGAGCCAAGCGAACACTTCCGCGACAGTTCGGGCGAATAACGGCGCGAGTATTCCAAAATGAAGTCAGAAAGGTCGTCAGGCAACTCGCTCTGCAACCAATGATCATCAGTTACGCCGACCCTTCTCCACTTCTCGACCGACCTTTTCGCTACGATCGCCCGGAGACATCGCCGACACTGTGTCAGGCGTAGTGCTCGGCGAAGAAAGGCCCGAATAGCACCCGAAACTCCCTCCCCCGCAACTCCAATTGCTCGGCAGCCCGCACTCGTAGCCATAGCCAGCAGCAGCCATGGAATTGTAACTGCTTTGATCAAAAACTGTTGACTGAAGCGCAGTGGCGTTGAAGGAGACGGATGCGGACATAAAGTCGTTGGTGGGAGAAGACTGCGCATTGGGATGAGCAGCAGAAGAGGCGTAAGGGTGGAAAACGGCGGACGAAGCACCGCTGAAGGAGAACAGTGACGGAATGAAATGGACGATCGGTTGGGGGGGATGGTAATAAGCTCTTACCGGCCCACCACCGGTGGCACTCTGATCGGACCACGAGCCATCAGTTCCGCGCCACTCCCTCTCTCCCGCTCATTCTCCCCTCCTTTTTCCTCTCTCTTTTGCTCTTTCTTCTCACAATTCGCCTGCTCCTTTTTCTTTTCGTCCGCTTCTTTCATTTTCGGCTTTTCCTTTTTCTCATTCGACTTTTTCTGCTTCTCTTCTCCGTCTTCTTCTCCCGTCATCAAATCGGCGAACAATTTCCGGCAATCACGTGTCAGTTTTGTGGTTGTGTTAGTTTTCCTTGCCAATGCCGACGATCGAAGTGATTGGAGTGCCAAATGATCGGCCGGCGAAATGTTCGCTTCCTCCCGCATTTTCTTTCGGCTCTCTTCTCCCTTTTTATCCGTTTCATTTTTACTTTGTTTTAACCCCAACGAAAGCGAATCCAAATGAGCGGCCAAGGAATTTACTGCGACAATTTGATCCTTCTATTGATGGAAATGGGGGGAGAGAAACAATGCAAATATAGTGAGTACCCCATCGGAGGAGACGGTCTTCAATGGGATGGCACGCGCAACCAAACAAACGTTCTCCGAAGAAGCCATTACAGTAATCCACTCAAAAGAGGTTGGACTGTAATGGAGAGATCAAAATGAAAATGAATTGAAGAAAAAGGTAAGGGGTGATTTATCAGTTGAATTATTGTGACAAATGAGTGCCATTCATTTGGGGGACGGGTCCGCTTATAAAAAAAAAAATGTTTGTGGTCGGCGGCGTTGCTAGGGGCAATTGGCCGCAATGCTTAACACTCCAGCGGCACAAAATGAACAAAAAGAAAGCATAACATTTGTGGGAATGAATGAAACTTGGGAAGGGAACAACGAAGGCGAGAAAAATAAAGTGAAGGGAAAACGAAGAAAGTGGGAGAGGACGGGAGAAAAGTGGAGGGAGAGAAGGGAGGGAAAGGGCAGAATTAGGGGAGGGCGGGGGGAGGGGAAAAAGGGGAGGGGAAAAGGGGGAAGGAGAGGGGAGGAGAAAAGGGAAGGAGAGGGGAGGAGAGGGTATTTGGTGGAGAATCAGAGAGGCAGAGGACGGGACGACGACGTGGAGAATCGATTGGAGAAGGCGAGAGAAAAACACAAAGTGAATTGGAAAAGAGCGAATATGCTCAGAAAAATAAATGAGCAATGAATGACGTCAAATTTGGCGAGGAAGGAGCAAAAATCACCAAAAAATGCCGGAAAATCTTGAGCTGACTATGTATGTTTCCGGCGTTTCCTGCTCTCCACCATCTGCAATACGGACCACTCGCAAGTTAACTTGTCAGAGTGAATTTAGGACTCGGCTGAAGAAGTACAACAATCCACGGGTTCATATGATAATTGCGCGAAATTCCATGGAGAATTCCAAAAAATTTTTCTTTTTAAATACTCGTAAATCTTCCTTTTTTCCGGCGGTGCCTGTCGGCACCGCCGGCCTTCCGCCCCGCTTGTTCCCAAAAAATCTTTGAAAAAAAAGTGCCGCAAAAAAAATTCTTTCTGATTTTTTTGAGCCGATTGTATTTAAATGTACGATTTGCTTATTTCCTCCCAAAATTGTTAAAAATGATAATGGGAGACTAAAAATATAAAATTTAATACTAACTGATTTAAAAAAATTGTTCATATTTTTGAGCCTAAAATCTTATTTTTCGGGCTTGGTGTTCATGGTGGAAGCCCTGTTTAAAAATACATGGAAAGTGGGAGGGAGTTTAACAGAAATTTTTGCGAACCCTTCTGAACATCCAATTTGACCACCATTTTTTGCGGCGCTCTTTTTCAAAAAACTTAGGGCAACAGAGAAGGGGGATGGGCGGCGATGCTATTAGGAGCCGCGAGGAAATTTTTTTTTTTTTTACATTTTAAAATTTGTTAACAGATTTTTCCTAAAAAATACCTAATTTTGCAATTTTGGGAATTTTTTGCAAAAAAAAATTGGATTTTGGGGGGTCGGCGGTGCCGATAGACGCCGCCGAAACAATTTTCGGAATTTTTAATTAATTTTATTAAGAAAATTGTTCAAAATTTCATAAATTTTCAAACCTTTAATGGGATTTTTCTTCAACTTTTGGTTCGGGATTCAAGGAAGGTGTCAAGGCTTCTCAGAGAGTTTATTTATTCCAAATTAAAAAAAGAAACAATCAATTTTCTTTGGAGAAGACAAAACATAAAACTAATGCAATTAAATTCGAATACAAGAAAAGGTGGGAAAAACGGTCACAAATAATTAAACATAATGCCAAACAAATATAAAAAATAAAATAAAGGTCAAAAAGTCCAACACCCCCAAACAATCAAAAAAGGCGTCCCTGCCTTTAGCCTTGAGTTCCTTGAAAACCAAAAGGGGTGGTCCTCTGAGCAGATCAACGACGATGGGGGCGGCCATCATTTCGGCGATCGGAGTCACGGACTCGCGCAGGTCCGTGCAAATGTCCTTGGTACGGCTGATAGCGCACCGATCCACGGCGTCCATGGAGAATTCGGAACGACGGATTTTGGTCTCGACGAGGACCGACCCGGTCTCTCGGAACAGCTGTGGTCGTGTCCGAACGAGGATCGGCCTGATCTCTCGAAGGGACTCCTACCGCTGACTTGAGCGTGCGCACACTCAGCTCAATGTCTCCGGGGAATGACGATTGGGAAAAAATCCAAGCTTTAAGGATTTTGCACCCCGGATTGCGCATTTTACCGTCATCCGTGACCAAATATTTGTTGAAATGATCCCCAAAACGGAAAATTTCCAAAACATAGCGGCCTTTTTCTGTGATGCAAATTGAAATAATGGGTCCATTATTTATTAAGGCCCTCATTTTGTCGATCAATTGATCATATTCAGCGGATTTGTTGTGGACATACGGGGGCGGGCACCAATAAATTTTGACATGACTGAAGCGACGGCACAGCTCCACCACCATTTCGAATTGTTCGGCAATGGATTCGGCAGTTTCTCCGGCGACAAGCGAGTCACGGCCTGTGATTATAAGCATCGCTTTTACTCGACTTGACAAAATGGTCGGCTGAAATTGTCGAATGATGTCTGCCATTGACCCCTCCTGTCCAATGCAAAATGAATTGGGGATATATTGTGAAAGGGCGGCAGCTGATGAATCTCCGAGCAAAACGCGCTGGTGTGCCAAAAAGCGGCCCGCTTTGTGCACAACCGTCGCCCGCACACATTCGAGGGCCCAAGCGCTTTGGCCAAACACTTCTTTCCACTTCAGCTTTTCGGATTCAGGAAGGGAATTGACTCCTTCTGGCTCCTCCAAAACGGAAAATTTCCAAAACAGAGCGGCCTTTTTCTGTGATGCAAATTGAAATAATGGGTCCATTATTTATTAAGGCCCTCATTTTGTCGATCAATTGATCATATTCAGCGGATTTGTTGTGGACATACGGGGGCGGGCACCAATAAATTTTGACATGACTGAAGCGACGGCACAGCTCCACCACCATTTCGAATTGTTCGGCAATGGATTCGGCAGTTTCTCCGGCGACAAGCGAGTCACGGCCTGTGATTATAAGCATCGCTTTTACTCGACTTGACAAAATGGTCGGCTGAAATTGTCGAATGATGTCTGCCATTGACCCCTCCTGTCCAATGCAAAATGAATTGGGGATATATTGTGAAAGGGCGGCAGCTGATGAATCTCCGAGCAAAACGCGCTGGTGTGCCAAAAAGCGGCCCGCTTTGTGCACAACCGTCGCCCGCACACATTCGAGGGCCCAAGCGCTTTGGCCAAACACTTCTTTCCACTTCAGCTTTTCGGATTCAGGAAGGGAATTGACTCCTTCTGGCTCCTCCATTTCCAGCGGGTTGAATCCGGTGGCTGCCAAAGCCTGTCTGGCCACATAACATGACCCAGCCCACTTCTCCAGGGCTTTTCGCTGGTCTTCCTCCGTTGGGTATTTGCCCGAACTGATCTGATCACCCCTCTTTCCAAAATACATGCAAAGCTCCAATTTTGGCTGAGCCTTTACAATCACTTCAACCAACGTCTGTGCTGCCGTCAGCGAAGAAGCAACGCCCGAGCGAAGGAGGAAGATGCCGAGGAGCGCTTGCAGAGGAGTCTTGGCCACCATCGATCCAAGCTTCGTGAGGCCGAGAACGGGATCGAGGCTGCCAAGGGTGATTGGTTCGCACAGATCATGGCCTGGGATGTCTCCGGCACAAGTGGATGACCAACCAAAGCCAATCATGATGCCTTTTTCGACGTTCACTCGAGCTGAAATCAATTTTGGTTTTCCCAATTCCACCCCCAAACAATCAAAAGCAATTGTCCCCAATTGCAGTGGGGCCTCATTTTTACAACATTTAGTCTCTTTGTAGGCGTTTTTGAATTTCCAATTTATGCCAGCATATAGAGCCATTAATTTGAGTTCATTTTTGAACGGGTTTTTTCCCTTAGGCAAAGTTGAGATGTCCGGTATCCCTTTTGGGACTTTGACCAATCGTTCAATGGGCACTTTTATTGGTTCATCTTTTTGCTTATCAATTGGCACAACTTTAGCTGAAGATTCGCCAATTTCAAGTATTAAGAATGGACCGAAATTTGACCAAATGAGTTTTTTATGTGGATTCCGGCGGTGGAGCCCGGGAAAAATGACCATTACGCGATCTCCGACTTTAAATTTGTTGGCTGTTACGCGTGGTTGAGAGTCAAACCATAATTTATTTTGTTTGCGCGCTTCTAAAGCATTTTTGTTTGCTTGTTCAAGCATATTTAGAAGGTTTTCTCTAAACAGCTGAATGTATTTGTCCGAATCCACCGTATAAGCGGGATTTACGGAAAAAGGTACGTTTTGATCAAGGGGAAAGCGCGCAATCCTTCCAAACATGAGAGCAAAAGGTGAAAATCCTGTGGTATTTGAAGGTGTGATGTTATATGAAAAAGTAGCATAAGCTAATCGTTCGTCCCACGTCCAATTGCTTGCAGTTGACCTTTTTAAAATTCCAATTAAAATTCGGTTGACACGTTCAGCAAGACCATTTGCCTGCGGGTCATACCCTGCCGTAAATGACCTTTTTATGCTCAACATTTTTGATATTTCTTCCATGGTTGAATTCAAAAATTCTTTCCCTCTGTCCGAATGGACCTTTTTTGGCGTACCATAAACCAAGATGAACTTTTCGACAAAAATTTTGGCCACTGAACCTGCAGATTTATCCGGAATTGGTTCTGCGACCAAATATTTTGTGAAATGATCCACAATTACACAAATATATTTTTTATTTGAATGACTTGGCCCCACATCTAAGATGTCCATACAGATCAACTCCAATGGTTCGGTTGATTTAACGACATTTAATGGCGGCTCATTAGCACGCGGATTTCGAGTGTGCGCACAAATTCGACATTTTTCGTGTGCATTGACGCAGTCGGCAAGCATATTGGGCCAGAAATATTGTTCGGAAAGTTGTTTACACAACTTTTTTCCACTCATATGGCCAGCACAGTTTCCTTCGTGATGAGCTTTGACTAATTCCTCACGAAACTTTTTGGGCACGAACAATCTCATATTGCTTCCACTTTCAAACAGATACAAAAGCCCACTGATGACCGAATATTTATGACACTTATCAAAAATGCTTTGCTGTTCCCTGGGGTCCTTCGGTATAATCCTACGTTCTAGGAAATCATAAAGTGCACCCATTTCGCTTAATTTGGTTTCTTCGACCCAACCCTGATAATTGTGCGCCAATTCGTCCCAATTTGGCTCAATTTCTCGGATTTGTCCGATAATTGCGATCTCTTCGTCATTTTGACAGATTTCAGGGGTTTTTGGTGAAGCAAACGAGCGCGATAAGACATCGGCTATTATATTCTTTTTACCGGGTTGGTATTCGACTTTCAAGTGAAATCTCGAATTTAATTCAAGAAGCCACCGGTCCACGCGCGCATTTCCTGTTTCGTTTTTTCTTTTAAACATCCAAATTAATGCTTTGTGGTCTGTGATGACTCGTGTTGGAATCATTGTTACAAACTGTGCAAATTTTTTGACACCGAAACGAACTGCGAGTGCCTCAAGTTCTGTGGCTGAATAGCGTGCTTCGTGCTCGTTGCATTGCCTTGAGGCAAAATAAATTGGTCTAACATTATTATCAAAATCCGGCTGGCTTAAAATAGCGGAAATCCCTGCCTTACTCGCATCAGTCATAATAATGAACTGCCGATTTGGGTCGTTTTGTGCGGCCTCGAAATCAGGAAAATACAATACTACGTCCTCAAGAATTTTGGTTTTCAAAATCTCTATGATTTCCTTTTCCTTCTCTCCAATTTCGAATTTGACTTTTTCGCTCAACATTTTGAACAGCGGTGCTGCAATTGTACCAAATGAATGTATGAATTTTCGGTAATAAGTAAGGAATCCAAGTAAGGAATGGAGCTCCTTTTTGTTGCTCGGAATAGGTAAATCAGTTACTGGCTTAACCTTTTCGATGTCCATTTTTATGCCTTCTCGGGTGAGAATGTGTCCCAAGAATGGAAGCTCATCTGCGCAAAACCGGCACTTGGACAATTTCAGTTTCAGTCCTGCGTCTTTTATTCTGCTAAAGACGATACCAAGATGCTGCAAATGCTCTTCAAATGTTTCAGAAGCGACCAAAATGTCATCAATGTAGATGAACACAAAATCATTGATCACTCCTTCAAAAAGGCGTGTCATAAATCGTTGGAAAGTGGCGACGGCGTTAGTTAAGCCAAACGGCATAACAATGAACTCAAAAAGGCCATGTTCGGTTGTAAAGGCAGTCTTTTCAACGGATTCTTTATCCATTTTTATTTGCCAGTACCCGGTCATGAAATCCATGGTACTGAAAAACTTTTTACCACCTAACATTAACAGGGTATTGTCAATGTTTGGTAAGGGAAAACTGTCCTTTTGTGTTACTGAATTGACCGAACGGTAGTCCACACAAAATCGAAGGGACCCGTCTCGCTTTGGAACTATCACGATGGGACTGGCCCATGGTGAAATTGACGGTTGAATAACACCTCTTCCCAAATAATCTTGGATCATTTCTGCAATCTTTTCACGGTAAGCATATGGCACCGGTCTCATTTTGAGTTTAATTGGTGCCGCATCTCCTGTTTCAATTCGGTGTTCAACCAAATTCGTCTGCGTCAATTCATTGTCAACTATCGCAAAAATCTCAGTGAAATCTTTGCTGAGTGTCCTTAACCTGGCTAGTTCATTTTCAGAAAGCATGCCAGTTTTTTCTTTCCATAAATCCCATATTTTCAGATTGGGATTTAGCTCAATGGAATCCAACTGTTTGCATAATGACGATACTATTAGGGGATTTGCCAAAATGTCGTCACTTTCACCGATTTCCGTAATTGACTCGAATTGACCAATTTTTTGTTTTCCTTCCAAAGTAATTGTGGTCATGGACAAATTTGTAATTGGGGCGATAACTTTTCCTCCTTTAACTTTTCCTATAGTAGGCTCGATGTGCAACTTATCGGTTTGAACGGAACTGATCAAAATTTCAGAATCATTGTGATTTTGATCAATTTCGAATTCGACAATTTTTGTTGAACGTGGCTCAATTACGGTACGGTATATTACAGTGAGAAAATTTTGTGCTTTCGCTTTCGCTTCGAACTTTTCGAATTCAACCATTTCGTCGTTCAGATTGTCATATAATTTAAAGCCAAGTTTGCCAAACCGTTCGTACCTATCAGTAAATCGAATCCAATCGGGGCTTTTGTTACGTGCGCAATAATGTTGGTTGGAAATTTAAGCCCGCGACGGCATAACGGCAACTTCACTGAGAAAAGGCAAGAAAGGTGCTTGCCATTTACGTCTAAAACACGTGCAAGTGATTTCGAAGGCTTAAGCGTGCCCAAATCGACTTTTTCCTCCTTTAGTAATTTGTAAAGGAAATATGCGCTAATAAGGGAAATTTGAGCGCCACCGTCTAACATTGCTTCGGTTTCCTGTCCAAATAATTGCACTTTTACCGCCATCACTTTACCAATTGCAGGAACTGTCTCATCCTGACAATTTTCCATATTCTCAAGAATATTGTCAAAAAAATATCCATTTCTGGGGCAAACTCAATTTTACTCAGACAAACATTTGGTTGGATTTCTTCTTGTTGGGTGATGCAATGCTGTTTTAGATAATTCGATGAATTAGGCTTAGTGCTATTTGCATTACGATTTGCTGGCGTTCCTGCCGCATGGTTACTGTTGGTCCCAAAATTTGGGTTATTCCTGTCCGATGGAATTGGCCAGTTTTTTTGAAACTGTTTAGGCTTTTGGCAATTTCTAGAAATGTGTCCAAAATCGCCACAGTTATAGCATTGCCAATTTTGGCTGGAAAAATGCTGTTCTGATCTGGGTGTAAAATTTGGCTGGTTGTCAGAATTCGCAGGGAAGCGATTTGCGAAAAATCTTTGCCTTCCATAGTTAGAATATTCTTGCTTAGTCTTTTCCCTTCGACTATAGGACGATGACGCATAACGCATTGCGGCGCGCTGAGTTGACTCTGCCCTAGCAGCTAATGAGACGAAATGGTCTAAAGTCATGCCTGGCATTCTAACCAGCTCCAAATTCAAGGCTAGCTCGGGGTTATCCATTGCACGAATGAGAAATTTAATTGAGTATTCATCAGACAAATTACTGGTCAATCCCGGGTATGCACTTCTGACTAATGTTGAAATTCTGTTGGCTAAGTCATCGATCCCTTCGTTGGGCTTTCTGCATACGCCCATCATCAATTCGTCGAACGCATTCAGATTTCTCGAATCTGTTTCTTCCATTTGTTGAAGCATTTCTCTCCTAATGCATTCATAACGAAATGGTTGTGTTGACAAAGCAGCTTCTAAGGCTCTCTCAGCTTTTTCATATACTTTGCTTTGAAGTGCCGAAATACGGGTTTTTTCGGGCCATCCTTCGGTGTATACATCAAACTTTTTGAAAAATTTTCGAACTTTATCCATTCCCTCTTTTCCAGTAAGATCGGGAATTCTTTCCAGTACCAAATTTAATTCGAGATTGCTTGGAACAGTCGTATCAGTTTTCGAATGGCCAAAAATCGGGTTAGGCCGCTGCGTTTGATTGACAATTGCACCTCCCCGATTTTGAGGAAGGTTTGGAAGTGTTTCCACGCGCACTTGGTTATTTCTTTCGAAAAACATTGGATTTTGTTCGGGCAGTTGCCATTGTACACCTTTTTCAAACCCCTGCCCATGTTGGAATTGAAAGGCAGGAAAAGCGTCTGCGTTTACTGGAATCTGTTGACGTAACTGTTGAATTGGAATCGCGTGCCGATTTTGCACTCTTTCTTCTACGTTTCTAATGCGTGCGTTATTCTGTTCAATTGGTACAAATGGAGCCAAAGGGTGGTGACTTAAGTGGTGATTTTGGTGTAACTGTCGGTTACCCATATTGTATTGGTCAAAAACACCGACTGAAGAACGCTGAATATTGTGGGTAAGACCATTATCAGGTAATGGTGTCGATGTGCGGTGGTTATTCTGAGGAATATTTTGTGCTAAAACCACCATCGAATCAAATTGCGCAACTTGTCGGTTCATTGCGACATTTTGGGTCCCAAAATTGTCGGGGTCACGCCCTCTCTCGTTATTTCTGTCGATGACTATCCCAATATTTCGAAATTCCGCAATACCTGTGACATTGCCTTGTTGCTGCTGTTCGGCACCGAGCACATTTTGTTGGCGTGCATGACTTGGCTCGATTGACACACGCAGTAATGCGTTTCGAATTTCGTCGTCGCCCATAATTTCGTCTTCACTAAAATGACTTTGATTTTGGTTATGTTCCTCCAAATTATGAGTTATGTTTGGGGAGATCGGGTTATTAGTAAAATTCGTATTGTCTCTGTTTTCTTCTTGATTTTGTTGCGTTGCAGCAGCGGCCGGCCGATTTTCGACATTTCCGAACATACGCAGGTTAAGCGCTCTTTGGCGAGTAAGAGGTGGCGAGCGTGTTATCATTTCCAATTTATCTTTTACAACACTCCGACCCGGATATGTTCATACAATTCACTTTTCTGCAGTTTCCAACTTTATGCTGTAGCACCGACCCGGTGTCAACAACGGAAGAAATAGGCGAGATTCGACCCGAACTTTTGTCGTTTTTTTTTTTTTTTTTTTTTCTTGTTCAAGTAAGACGCGACTCGCCCTTTCCTGGGTCAAGCTTTTTGTTGCACACTTCGTTAATTATCGTCCGTCCTGGATCGATAACTCACACGGCGAAGTCTGCTTAGTCCTATTTTTCCGACCTCCCCCAATGTTTTTACCTGCTTCCTCAGGAGCGCCAAATGGGATTTTTCTTCAACTTTTGGTTCGGGATTCAAGGAAGGTGTCAAGGCTTCTCAGAGAGTTTATTTATTCCAAATTAAAAAAAGAAACAATCAATTTTCTTTGGAGAAGACAAAACATAAAACTAATGCAATTAAATTCGAATACAAGAAAAGGTGGGAAAAACGGTCACAGATAATTAAACATAATGCCAAACAAATATAAAAAATAAAATAAAGGTCAAAAAGTCCAACACTTTCCCTCCTTCGTTGTTGATTGAACTTTTTAAATGTTTACAATGCTCGGAGCAGGGCTGGAGCGCGCACAGAAAAAAACCGCGGCCGCGCATCGCGCATCGCGCATTCAAATTGCCGCGGCCGCGACCGCGCATCGCGCAAAAAAAAAAACCGCGGCCGCGCACCGCGCATCGCGCATTCAAATTGCCGCGGCCGCGGACCACGCATTTAAAAACAAAATTTTCAAAATTTTCAATTTAATCAATAAAATTTTCCCAAGTGAAAGTTTTTTTGAAAAAAAATTTGAAAATTTGACTGCACTTTGTTACGAAAATTGCCTATATTAAAATATGTACTCATTGGGGGAGGCATTCGAAGAATTTTTCCATTATATAGAAATGGTCAATTCTTTTGCTTTGGTGCTGCTGCACTCTGCTGATTTTCTTTTTTGAATTGATAATTTGTCATGCCTTTTTGAATGTTAAATTATCACATTCTCTCCCCTCCCCCCCATTTTTTGCTTTTATTTATCCGCCGTCCTATGACACTTTCCGTCATTTGCTTCGCTTTTCCTCTCTTTTTCCAATTCCGCCGACTGATAAAATTCACTTTTTTATTCCTCCGTACCTTTTATTTATGGTCACTAATGGACCTTTTGGCCTGTTTAAAAATTAAAGAAAAATAAAAGTTGGAATATTTTCTTTATTAATTAAATTTCAATTGAAATAATGTAAAGAAAATATGAAAAAACTTTCTGTTCCGTTGAGGAATTGAACCCAAGAGACAAACACTGAAGGTCAGAGCCACTACAACACATAAGATTATGGAGGAATACTTTAAATGAAATAAAAAAATATTTTTTTTTCTAAAAAATTTCTCATTCCTCTCCAATTCCCTTCTCTTTTCTCACCAGACCCCCATTCTTACCAGTGCTTAAAAATGCGCGGCGCACCGCGCAAAAAAGAAAACCGCGGCCGCGCACCGCGCATCGCGCATTCAAATTGCCGCGGCCGCGACCGCGGATCGCGCAAAAAAAAACGCCGCGAATCGCGGATCGCGGATCGCGGCCGCGCTCCAGCCCTGGCTCGGAGTCCCCAATTCCCCGAATTAGTGTTTATTTATTTAATTTTATCGATCACTGAGTTTTTTGTGGAACGACCTAGCACCGGACTAAAAATTCGAGGGTGGGGCTCAATTGTTCAACCCTTTTTTTTTTACAAAAATTCTATGATTTTATGCAAATTTTTTTCCAATAACCAAATTTTTATTTACCTAAATTTGTTTATAAAATTTTTTAACTTGAAATATTGGATTTAAAAAAAAGTTTCGATATGGGCCTCGGAAATTTAGGCGAATGTTTGAAAATTCATAATTCACTATTGTGGAATAAATTATAGTGCAAAAAAGCATTTAAAAATAGAGAAAAATCTGTTTTTATTTTTTAGTAAAAAAATATATTAGGTACATAAATTTGAAAAACTCAATTTTTCATAAAAATAATTCCTATCACAATTCTGAATAGTATTCATTCTGGAAAAGAAATATACTAAAAAAAAATCCGCAATTCTTCCTCAATAAGCTTGTGTTTATTCCATATTTTTATTAGATTTTTGAAAAAATTTACAAAAATAAAATGATTTTTGAATTCGGGTCATAGGGGGGGAGGGGAGCAATGCTTTTGAGTCACTTTTTTCTTCTAAATTATTAAAATTGTTTTTTTTGGAGTATTTTTTCAGATTTCATTTGCCTTGGTAATAAAAGCCTCAGAACCCATTCGTATC
This sequence comes from Heterodera glycines, assembly GCA_004148225.2. Lineage (NCBI taxonomy): Eukaryota > Metazoa > Nematoda > Chromadorea > Rhabditida > Heteroderidae > Heterodera > Heterodera glycines. The sequence continues at coordinate 8,437,967 of CP049710.1, forward strand.
TGTGGCTGGCTCTGAGAGGGAAATAAGCGGAACTGAACTGCACGGTTGAATTTGACACATTTCGCCCAATTCTGAACCCTTGACCCGAACTCAAAACCCAAATATTTAAAAATGGCAGGCAAGTGGATTCGAACCCATGACCCCAAAACCCATTTTAACTAACGTGCAACTGTTTCGCTTATTTCCCTTTTTCGAAAATATATTTTTCAGGTTTTTCAATGTGCAAACCAAAAAGATCCCCCCTCCCTTCGTTGGTCACGAGTGTGAATTTGATTTCCATTTTTTAATAGGATTTAGATAACCAAGGGTGTAATGGATTTTTTTAGAGAAATAAAAATTGCAATTTTTTATTGAGAAATTTTGTAAAATTAGTCATTCTAAAATTTTTTTATGAATTTTTTAAAAAATTTAAATTTTATTGAATTTTTTGAAAATATTTTTTGTTTATTTTAATAGATATTTAAATAGCAAATAAATATGATAAATTTGCCATATTTTTCTCCATCTTTAAGCTTTTATTCATGTGTTTGTAATTAATTTGAAGTGGTTATGAATTTTACATTTTAGAAAAAATCAATCAAAGATTTTCCAAATAAAATTTATAAGAATACCGTATTTCCTCGATTATAAGCCCCGGGGCTTCTATTGTTCAACCCCCCTCCAAAGGGGGCTTATATTCGAGGGGGGGCTTCCAATCGAGGGGGGGGGCTTTTATTGTTCAACCCCTTTCCCTATATAAATTCTTAAAATTTTTTGCTTTCTGCATAATGGTACAATTTAATAGAGCCCGGAAATTTCAAATTTGCGGATCCCGCTGCGGGATTGGTACTGAAAATTCTTTGCGGGACGGGATCCCGCGGGATTAATCCCGCAAATCCCGCATTTAAAATTTGCGGGATCCCGCGCGGGATTGCGGGATTTTGGAAAATTCGAAAAAATTTCAATTAAATTCAAAAAATTTCCAAAAATCAAAAAATGCTGAAAAATAAATTTTTAAGGGCTGGCGGGATGCATTAAAAGGGGTTGATGGGTCGACTAAGATTTTTCGATTGGATCCGACGGTAAAAAGTTGATCGGAAATCAAATTATTAACGGTTCATAAATTGACTATTTTTTTCTTATTCAAACCCACTTTTTTGCGGTGCAATTTTTCAAAAAACTAGGAACAGAGGGTCCGGCGGTCCCTATCAGGGATGGCATTCCGAGGCCCCAAAAATTTTCGGAAGTCGGAAATCGGAATTCCGACCCCAAAAACGTCGGAAATCGGAAATTTTTCAAAAAATATACAATATAATAAAAAATTTCTAAATATTTTAATAGGCTAAATTTTTTAATTCTTAACCAAGTAAAAGGTATTTCACAAATGTTTTTAGTATACGCTTGAAAAAATTATTCAATATTTTATCAAATTTTTTTTTGTCATTTTTCATTATTTTAGAACATTTTTGGGAAAAGGAGTGACTATTTTTACACGTTTTATACAGCGCGATTTTTTCAAAAACTTTTTGGGAACTTGGAGGAGGGTACGGCGGTGCCGATAGGCGCCGCCGGGAAAATTTTGTTAACAGAGTTTGTCCAAAAAATTACAAAATTTTGCGATTTTGAGCAAATTTTGCAAGAAAAATAGGGATTTTTAGGGTCCGGCGGTGCCGATAGGCGCCGCCGGGAAATTTTTAAAAATTTCAGTTCAATTTATTAACAGAAATTGTACAAAACTTGCTAGTTTTTTGAAAAGAAATTAAAAAAATTTCCGACTTTTCATCAAAATTTCGGAAGTTGGAATTCCTACCCCAAAAATGTCGGAAATCGGAAGTCTTTCCGTGCCATACCTGGTGCCTATCGACATCTGCGAGAAATTTTATGAAATTTAATGCGATTTGGTAACAGATTTTGTCTAAAATTGACCAAATGACGCAGTTTTTGACTCAATTTCTACAGGATTATTAAGAAAAGCCTATCCGGCGGTGCCGATAGGCGCCGCCGGGGAAATTTCACAAATTTTGAATGAAATTTGCGATGAAAAATGAGTTAACTTTAATTAAATTTATTATTTAATTTATTTAAAAATATTTGGCATTGTCTTAGAAAAATTTTCAAAAAAATCAATAAAATCCCGCATAATCCCGCACAAAAAATCAAATTTGCGGATCCCGCTGCGGGATTGGAACTCAAAATTCTTTGCGGGACGGGATCCCGCGGGATTAATCCCGCAAATCCCGCATTTTCCAAAAAATGCGGGATTGCGGACTGGGATCCCGCAAAATCCCGCGCGGGATCCCGTCCCGCGCCGGGCTCTACAATTTAAATCTTAATCTGAAATTTTTGAATTGAAAAGATTTTTCATTTTTTGGCCCTTGGAAATTTAGGCGAATGTTTGAAAATTCATAATTCACTTCTAAATGAATCAATTAAAGTGCAAAAAAGCATTAAAAATAGAGAAAAATCTGGAGCATTTTATACCTTTTTAGAATTTTCTATCTTCAAAATGAAGAAGTTATTACATAAATTTTGGAAAAATTCGTTTTTTGAGAAAAAAAAAAATTAATAGCGCTGTTCTGAAAAGGTTTTTTGAAAAACACGAAATTCTTCCTCTATAAGCTTCTGTTTATTCTATATTTTTATAAGACTTTTGAAAAAAAGTACAAAAATAAACTGATTTTGGAATTCGGGATCATAGATGGAAGCAAATGGTTTTTTTGTGCCATGGGTTCAGATCCACTTGACGAATCGTCGAGTTGACGAATCGTTGAGTTGACGAATCGTTGACATTTGGCTGAGTTGACGAATCGTCGCATTTTGGCTGAGTTGACGAATCGTCGAGTTGACGAATCGTTGGCGCGCCTTTGGGACCACTAATCAAGAACTTGGCATCCATTTTGCCCAATTCCAAAGCCTTGATCCGAACTCGAAACCCCAAAAATAATTTTTTAAAAATGTTGCAGGCATGTGGATTTGAACCCATGGCCCAAAAACCCATTTTTAACAAAACAAAAAATATATTGGGTATAATATTTCTATATTTGCTTGAAAATTTTTTAGTGATTTTCATCAAAATCTTTTCCAGTGCAATTTATTAACAGAAATTTTTTCTAAGCTATTGCTTCGCTATTAGACAATTTCCAAAAAAGTTATACATGAAAATTGCGAAAAGTCGAAATTTTTGAAGTTTTTTCGTAATAAAATTTTTTCCAGGCTTGAAAATCTTTTCGCTTTTGGTAAGGCTAATAGAGCATGTTAAGAGCTTTCGAGTGATACCAACAATGTTTTATTTGGATGTCAAAGAAAAAAGCTATCATGGAAAAAGAGCTGGCGCCGAAACGCGTGGGTCCCGTTTGTACATTTAGTCTTTCTAAAATATTTTATGAATTTTAAAAAAATACTATTTTTTTCAGAAAATTTTTGTGTTTTAAAAGTATTTAAAATAACAAATAAATATTATAAAATTGTCCATAAAAAGCGACGAAGAAATTGATGCAGAAGTTTCCTAATATTTTTTTTGTTAATGTTTTATTAAAATAAATTGTTCAATAGTTTTTGCACGTTTCTGACTTCAAAAGTTTTGAAAAAAAATTTTTTTTGAGGGGGGCTTATATTCGAAGGGGCCCCCGTTTTTGGCCAATGCAAATCCAATAATTGGCCATTTCCCGCTGTTTTAAATCACTTTTCCCATCCCTTTCAAAGTCAATCTTCGATTCTTTTTCTCTTTTCCTTTTCCGTCCGTCTTAATAATTCTCAGTATCGTTAAGAGTCTGAGAAAAAAAATTCTTGAAAAATTTAAAAAAAAAATTCTTTTTGGGGGGGGGGTGCTATATCGGAGTGGGGTTCTAATCGAGGATGGAGCGCAATTCGAGGAAATACGACATTAAAAAACCACAAATAAAAAAAATTTTAAAGTAGAATTTTAAATCCCTTTCATCATAGCAGATTTCCGATATTTTTGAGGTCGCAAACCCAATTTCAAAAAAATTTTTGCCTACCGATTTCCTGAAAATTTTTGGGCATCGTAATTCCGATTTAAAAAATTTTTGGGGCCTTGGAATGCCATCCCTGCTCTGTAGCATTTCGCGAATATCAATTATATGAACTATCAATTATATTTCTGTTAGTGCGTGGTTTTTATTTATTTTTGCTTTGACGTCAAAACGACCCCGACTCATAAACAATTTTAAAATTTTTCTTTATTATTTTTAGCTAATAATTAAACATGAGAATTGCGTGAATAAGAATCGACTAAAAAATTCAGAAAATATACCTCTAAAAATTGAAAATTTTTCCTAACAATTGATGATTAAGTTTTTGTGCTTTACTATCTATTCGAGGTTTTTTGTGCCTATTTAATGCTTATTTTACAATTCCCATTCCAAAGAATGATAAAAAATTGGATGAGAAAATTGTCAGCTAAGATATTTGCGCTAGCTTATGATTAGTAATTACTAGGGCTTCCTTTTTTAGGCAAATGCCTAAAATTTTTGCGTACTTGATACGCATAGGTAAGCACGAAAAACGCGTTTTCCGCTTGGTTTGGGGTGTCTACGATGACTTTTATAATGCCTATTTTTGACTATTTCGGGGTTTTTGTGCCTATTGTGCCTATTTTAGGATTTTCGAAAAAATCCTTAACAAAAATGCAATAAAAACGAACCCTAAGAAATGACCCAAAAAATTTTTCAGAAAATACACCCCATAAGAATTGAAAAAATTTTCAAAAATTGGTCCCAAAACTTAATATTTTTTTCTTAATAAAAATTTTTTGGTTTAAAAATTTGTTCATATTCGAAAAAAACATTAAAATATTTAATAATTTCAATTGAAATATTTAAGATTTAAAGTGTTTTGTTACCTAAAAAGCGTTAATAAAAAATTTTATATGCCTATTTTAGCACCTATTTGAGGATTTTTGTGCCTATTTAATGCCTATTTCGCGATTTTTTGTGCCTAAAAAAGGAAGCCCTAGTAATTACGTTTTTATCTGCATATTTTTCATCTGCATTTATCCTATCCGCCCATTCTTTGCTGCAAATAATTTAAAGAGTGAATACAGTAATATTATGTGACGTAATTTCCTAGCTTAAAAAATGAGAGGATTTATTTGCACAAAAATAACATTGGGTTATAAAGAGAATCAAAATCAAATGGATAAAAATAGGAAAGAATGCATAAAAGCAAAGTAATTTGTTTAGAAATTATATAAATTAATAAGAGAAAAAAATAAACAATCAAAAAGGATAAATGACGCGACGGTAGCGACTGTTTGAGATTTGCTTTTCGGTTGGATGGGAATGTGTGCCCGTGCCGCATTTCGGCACGCTTTGATCGGCCGATCGATTGATCATTCGGCTGATCGCTCGCTTTGTCTCTGGCCGTCTTCCTCCTCCTCACCACTCGTACTCTCTTCAGCTGCGGTCCGTTCCGCCCCTTCCGACCCTCGGCCGTCCTCCTCGTCCAGTTGACTCCCCCATAGTGCCAATTGTTTCCTGCACGGGCGCATGTGCCGTGTGCAGAAGGCGGCTATCCGCTCGCACGCTTCCCTCGTCGTTTCTTCGGGGAAAGCCAACACCAAACGGAACCAATTGGGCAGAGAGAAGGCGGAACCGGGCAAGCAGTACACGCTGAAAGCGAAACAGAGATAAAGTCAGGAAGAGCAAAGTGCCAACGATGCTTACCTTTCCTCCGCGATTAGCCTCTGCAAGAAGCCCGTCTCGTCCCCGTACATTTCCTCGTCAAAGCCGACCATCATGTACATCGCCCCTTGGGGTCGTAGCGGTTTCAGTCCCGGCACTTGGCACAGAATGTCGTAGACAATTTCAGAATTTTTTGCTAGCAATGCTTTGGTGTTGTCGAAGAACGACTGCGGCGTGTCGCGCAGTATTCGTGGCAACGCCCCTTGGATCAGTGCACATGGCCCGACAATCTTCTGACTCAGTGACACAATGCCGGCTTTGACGTCGGAAAGCACGCCGAAGCGATTGTGCATGATGAGCCAGCCGAGTCGCCAGCCGGGCACCAAATAGCGCTTGCCAATGCCGTCGCAGGTAATGATAGGTACTCGCGGGGACAGCGTGGCCAATGGGTGGAATTTGGCCCCTTCCGCGTAGGTCAAATCGCCGTAAATTTCGTCGGCAATGATCGGCAGCTGAACAAACGAAGAAATGATCAAATGAACTACGATTATCACTATACTTTGTATTTTTGGGCCAGCTTCAGAATCTGTTCCAAATGTTCGCGAGGGAAAACGATGCCGGTCGGATTGGACGGATTGTTGACGACGATGGCACGGGTGCGGTCATCGATCAGACTTTCAAGGTGTTGCAGGTCGATCAGCCCGTCCTCCTCCATCTTGAGCCGGTACTGTCTTGTCTTGATGCCATTGGGCTGGCATAGCGTGGAGTAAAGTGGGAAGCCGGGACGGGGCACCAAAATATTGTGGCCCGGGTCGGCGATCGCCACAATGGCCATTTCAAGCGCATGCGAGCATCCGCTGGCCAACACAACGTCATTGGCCGAAATCGGCGCCTCGGAGCAAGAAAAATGCTAAAGGTAGGAGGAGTTCACATCGGAATGACTTTGGATCAGAAGATGTAAGCCTACCTCTGCGATTGCTTCTCTGGCACTTTGCGTTCCAATCGCCGGGCCATAGCCGTCGAAGCGATGCGAATCGATCGCCTCCCGAAGAGCGGCCACGACGGACTCCGAGGGCGGCAAGCAACCGGTCAGAGTGGGGTCGCCAAGGTTCAGTTGGATTGGAGTTTTGTTCGGATTTGGTTCAACGGACAGCGAATCGGTGAAGCGACGGATCGGATTCACCGTTTGGCGCGAATGTTTCGAGGCACGCAACGGAATCCATTCGGAATGGTCGCCGATTTGGGCTCGAATTGGGGCAACTTTCTGCTAAAAATATTTTCAACATACAATGGAAAGAGTCTGAATTCAAAAATGTTACCATTTTCGCCTTTTTTGGTGTTTTTATCGCGTTCATCGATAGATAGAGACTTTTTTCCGAGGCCAACACTTTGGCCAACGGGGCGCGATGTTGGCGATGAGAAAGTGGCGCATGTTGGGCCATGGCAATTGGTGGGGATGGGGACGTGGAAACCATTAGGAAAGTGGTGGAATTATTGGCAAAAGAAGGATGATTGTGGCGGATGAGAGCTAAAAGGGGAGGAGGGGATTAGGAAAAGGGGCCCAAAGAAAGAAGCATAGGAAAAGCATAGGAAAGGAGGGATAATCAGCAAATGGGAAGGGAAAGGGGAGCAAAAAAGGGAGGGAAGAGGTATAATCAACGGAATGGGAATGGGAAACAAAAAAGGGGGAGGTAAAGACGGAGTTCGACACTGAGAAGACGAATGAATGAACAGTTTCGTTCAGCCATTCTCAGTCCAACTGATCGTCCGGTGGTGATGGTTCCGCTTTTATTGGCTCGCCACGGCCCCGCCCCGCGCTCAGTGCCTCCGAATTTGGCTCATAACGCGTCGAAACAAACTGCTCTTTCGCTGATGGGAACGGGCGAGTGGGAGACAGCACGTGGCGACGAAATTGACGACGGACGGGGTGAGTGAGGATGATGACATCGACGGGTTTTGGGGGGTGGGAAAGAGAGGAAGGAACGACGTGGGAGGGGGAAAAGACTAATGAATGGGGCGCAACGAACAGAAATGTGAAAAAAGGTATATTTTTTTAGGAAAAAAATAACTGGTTCTGGTCTTAAATTTAAAAATGTAAATTTTCGAACAGTCCGTCGAAGGCGCCTCCAACCGCCGCCGTCGCCGCCACTTTCGTTCGCCACTCCCATCGCTTTTGCTGTGATCCGCGGATTGTTTATTTCGGATGGAAAGGCAATGAATTGCGGGGGGGGGGGAGGGAATGGCGCGGAAGGCAAAATTTGGAAGACCAAACAAAAAGTGGTCAATTAACAAACAAAAAAAGACAACAAATCATTTTATAATGAATAATAATGTAATTTATTCAATTAGGTCATTCGTATTTCGTTATGACTTCAAAATAGGAAAAATAAAGGCCAAAAAAGGCCATTCATTCCTTCGCTGTCACTTTTTTTTCGTGTGCTTTCGCCCTTTCGAGTTGAATTTTTTGAACGTTTATTTGTGGTCTTTTGGCGTAGTGACAACGATGGACCGACAATTGGACAACTCACAAATCACAACTCATTCGACTCACAAATCAACTTCATTTTGTCCATAATTTTCTTATGTTTTATATTTTGTGATTTTTTTTGCGTATTTTCGCAGTTTTTGGGCGGCGGGCGACACGTGGGACAAAAGAGCAAATAGCCGCGGGGGTAAGCGAATGCGCGGAATTAGTGGAAACAGCAGATGTACTGTACAGTTTATGTGCTAATAATGATCGGTTGCTTCTGTACTGTGTCGTTTCTCTGAGTTTCTCTAATGGCATTTTTTGAATGTTTTGTCCATTTTTTCTGTTTTTCCCTTTCTCTTTTCGATCTGTTCTCTTTGATCTTCTTCTGGGGCCTATTCAAATTAGCATCGTATCAACGATGCGATGATACGATGTGATGGCTCATCATAGCCCCGATGCCCGTTCAAATTAAAATCGTCTCCCGCATACGATTTATCACACCAAGTCATCACATGTACGTTCAAATTCATCGTATCATCGCATCTACGATGCGATCGTCACATCGCACGTAAAATCGTCTGAGGCAGACGATTATTTGTACGATATGTCGTATGTGCGTTCAAATTTAAACATTTCTACATACGACGAGCCCATCATACGATGAGCCTCCCTCTATGAAAATCGTATGTAGACATACATGGAAGGAACCAGCGATTTTCCTACATCGTATGTAGGAAAAAAATTCGTAAAAAATTCGGGAGACACCAGAATAAATAATATTTATATATTTCTTATAGATTAAAGTCTCAGCTATTTTGTCATATAAATTTTAAATTTTTCTTACCACTAAAAGCCAGCCAAATTATTAAAAACATAAAACATTCCAAATATTTTAAAAAAAGTAATTTATTTTTCATAAAGATAATGTAAAATTTAATCATTTTGCGTTTTCCCTCTATTAGTTAGGTTTAATGTAAAAATTTTCAATTTTAATTTTAATCAATTTGGTCAGTTTTTATTTTAAATTTTCGTCAGAATTTGTAAATTTTCATATTTTCGCGTTAGATAAATGGAATAGAATAATTTAAGAAATTTAATTTACCATTGGATTTATTTATTATTATTTATGGCATGACTTATTTATTTTAATGCTCATCGTATGCACTCGTCGTATAAAACCATCACATCGTATCCATAAAAATAATTTGAACAGCCATACGATCGTATGATGGGATCGTACGATTGGTTCATCGTACGATCTCGTCGTATGATGAGCTGCAAACGACTGCTCATCATACGATGAAAACCTTTAATTTGAACACGCATATGATCGTCGTATCATCGCATCGTTGATACGATGCTAATTTGAATAGGCCCCTGATCATTTGGTCCCTTTCCATCATTTTCCCTTTTCTTTTTTATTTTATTTATAATAAATTCATTGAAATTCTTTTCACTTTTTTTGTCCCCCAAATTTGTGCGCAAAAAATACTTTCGATGAAATTATTTTGGGCAATTGAAAACAAAAATTTCAAGAGAGTGAATGAAAGGTGATAAGAAGGGGTGAAAGTGATCGGATGATGCTTTTTTGATGGTGATTGATGGCGCGGAAACGGCAGCAGGCGATCGTTTGTTTGTCTTTTGGCGATTGATGAAATGTCCTTTTTGGTCACATCTCTTCCCCCCCCCCTTCCGTTTTTGCCCTTTTTTTGATCACATTTGCCAATTTATCAATTGCCTCCCCCCAATTCATTCATTTGTATCACAAAGTGAAAAACAACAGTTGCATGTTTCGCCCCCTTCGTTATTTTCTCTGATGGTATCACGTGTCACTGATCAACGTGAGAATGGAATTCGGTTGGTCGACGGATGCGCTAATTAGGACTACCTAATTAGGTAAGCGATTGGCGGATGACTCGCACGGAGTGATGAAAGAACGAAGGGGTGTTTGTTTACATAGAAATTACTTTCTATTTTGGCTTATTAACGGAATTCGCTAGCAATTTTTATTATATTAAAAAATATAAATTAAATATATTTTTTACTTATATACAATTTTAAATGAAAAAATATGAGCAATTTTCGGCAAAAATAACAAATAAACAAAATATTTACAAAAATTAATGAAATTAATTGAACTTATCTAATAAAATTACATCATTTTGCTGGTTGTCGTCACTTTCTTCCAATTTCCATCATCCTTTTCCACTTTTGTCGTCCTTTTGTCCGTTTTTCCCTTTTGTCCCTTCCCCTCCCTCAAACTTCGCTCATTTCGCCCCCTTCCGTCCCATTCACTTCCATTCTCTGTTTCAAATTGACAACTTTTATTCTTTTTCTTTTCGCCGTTTTCTCACCTCTTCTGGACAAATCCGCACTTCAGGCTCCACAAAAATGTCCGACTTCGACTTCTTTCGTCCCAAAGAAAAGCCCTTTTTGGCCAACTGAAAATTTGCATTTTAAATGACTTTAGCCCAATCCAAGAAAATAATATCCCTTAATTAGCCTAATTTAACCATTTGTCCCGTCCCTTAATTAGACTAATTTTTGTCGCCCAATTGTCCCCCTCCTCCTAATTCACCCGTATTCTTAGCCCTGGCGTCAAATGAGTGACCGTCGGTTGCGCGACGGTGTCCCTTTTGTTGCCGACTATCTGAACAGCTGCGCATTGTTTGGCCTTTAATAATCCCTTTTTGGTTCACTTGTTGGCCAAGCAATGCGTTGAATTGTGTGGTCAAATGCCGACGAATCAAACTTTTGGTCGGAGGGATTTGGAGCATTTCGGCCAATGATTCGACCGTAAAAGTCGGCTCGCAAACCATCAAAGCGCCGTGAAGGCCAGAAAAAGCCAAATTTGCTGGAATGAACGGATATTTAAGCGATTTTAATCCCCTAAATTTATCAAAACCGACGCGTGAACTCCTCCAAGTCTTCGCTTCGAAGCCATTCCACCGTACAACAATGGCTCCACCGTTCCACTTCAGCGGGGATGGGACAACGCGCGAGAGACTCCTGCTGATCAGAGAAGGGAGACACAATGGGAAGATGAGAGAAAAAAGAGGCGAAGAGAATAGAGAGGGGGGCGAGAGAGAAAATGGGAAAAAGAAGGAGAGGGAGTGAGGGAGGAGGTAAAATGGGATAGAAAGAGAAAAAAGGAAGATAAAGAGAGAGAGAGAGGAGAGAGAGAGAGAGAGAAAAAAGTAGGGAGGAAGAGAAGAAAAGAGAACAGTATGTAACATGAAGAGACAAATATGAGCATAACGGACCGAGTTGAAGTGCTTCTCCAGCCGATGAAGATGGAAATCGACAGAGCGAAGGAATTGAATTGCACGGGCGAGGGAGGCGTGGTTAAGGGCCGAATGGATGCCCAATTCGATCAGATCATTCACTGACAGCACCAACAGCAACTGTGCAGGGAAAGTTGAAAGTATTTCTTTTTCTTAATTCATTTACATGTCCGTCGATGCGATTTTCTGCAAAAATATCCCTCAGCTGAGGCAATCCGATGTGATCCAACCAAAGCATAGCCTAAGGGCAAAGTTGATTAGGAGAGGGAAAATGATAATGTACGGAAATGGAATTGATCGAAAGTGTCCCTTTGCGATGGGCAACGGAAATCAGTCCAATCAATGGCAAATGCCGGTAAAATCATCCGCTGCCATTTTCAGCCGCCCATTGCCCACCCACCAAATTGGTGTCCATTTTGTCCGCTGCTTCCGTCTCCACATTTCGTTCAATTCTGTCCAACATGCTCTTCAGTCTCTTCCGCTGCAGTGCGCTTCGAATGCCCAATTCCGTTTCCAATTCCGTCTCGACCATACTCAGCAAATGGCGCCCGCTGCGAACGGCGCCCACAAACACATCGCCAAAGCCAACCTCAGTCAGCCAACGGGAACAGAGGGCACGGTCCCAATCCACAAAATGGCAAAGGGGAGGACGAACGGAGGCACAGGACGAAGAAGAAGGAATGCCGGGAGGGAGGAGAGAAGGCGACAGACTGAAGAGGGGGGGGGGGGGGGGGGTTAGTTGGGATGGTACAGTACGGAGAGAGGGTACGGTAGGGAGTGATCGGAACAAATGCTGATTACTTTTGAAGTGACAAATCTCAAACAAAGTGAATTAACGGATGAATGACCGTTGGGAAGGACGGACGTCCTGCAGAGAATTGCCTCGGTGGGCAAATCGGCCCAAGAAGGAGCGGAGCGTGGAGCGGGCACGCCGACCGCGCTTCAAATGTTTGGCGTTGTGGGGCGAATGGCCATTCAATGCTTCGGAGTTTGGCACACTGCGGCGGGCGGAAGAAGCTAATTCATCGTCACTCTCAACAGCTGAAAGGAAATGAAAAATTGTAAAATAATGGAGGAGAAAATGCTAAAAGCAAAAAATAGCCAAAATAATAAACCATCACCAAAAAAGAAAGGGGGGGGGGGAAACAATGGCATACGTGGTGAGTCGAAGTGACAAAAAGGCAAATGTGGCGAAGTGACAAATTGTGTGGTAATCAGAAGAGGCGGGTCATTTCAGTACGGAAGAGTTATTCTAATGAGTAATTTTTATTTAAGTTTTTATAATTGAATAATAAGCTAATAATAATTAATATATTTGGTTCTATTTGTGCAAGAATAACTCTTCCGCACTGAAATGACCCGCCTCTTCTGATCACCACACATTTGCCTTTTTGTCACTTCGACACAGCACCAATGGCATAAACCAATTAGAAAACAAAGGAAAAAGAGAAATTAAAAGAGGGAGAAATAATAAAATGGAATCGGAAAGCAAAAGGATCGGATTTAAGTTCAAAATTGAGGAGATGTGCTTAATCCAGCACAAAGTCTGCTCAATTCCGCTTCCATTTGGGTGACTCACTCTCTTCCCGAGAGACTTTCCGAAAGTGCGCCAAGTTTGGCGTCGAGTGGGCCCTTTGCTTTTGTGGTGTCTTTGAAGTCGGACCAAACAGTCGGCGGACCCAATTCGACCGTTGGGAGGGAATGGTGCCATTGCCAAGGGCAATGCCCTCCTCTCTCTGAGTGCCAATGTCCCCTCCGCCCTTCGCCGTTGGGAAACACTCACCGTGCCGAAGTCGCGTGGCAGCACATACACCCAAGGAATTAGCCTAAAATGGAAGAATTTATGTGATTTTAGAAATGTTTTTTCTACTTTTGAGTGGATGGATCGCGGCAAACTCGCGGAGGAATAGGGCTGACGCAATAAAACGCCCATTTCCGCCGATTGACGCAATTCGTCCAATTCGGCCGCCAACTGACGGGCCAATGGAGAAGTGGCGGCACGGCCGCTGAATCAACAAACAAACGATCATTCAATTTGGCAAAGGAGTGGTTGACCTGCTTGAAGTTGAGGGTTGTTCTGCCTGTGGGGGGTGCTCCTGGGGGAGTTTTTCTGTGGACAATTGATGGGGCGGAATGGAAGGCGGAGGTGGCGAAGAAACGCGCCACAGAGGCGGAGGAGGGACCAACGCGGACAACGAGGAGGAGAAGGAGGTGGACACGGGAAAGCACTGCTGTCGGGCGGAAGTTGGCCCGGACGACGGATGGAAAGGCTGCGGAGTCCGACGAGGCGACGCGGAACGGAAGGACTGGGCACAAAGACCGGCCGGAAAGGAGGACGAATGAGCCATCATCGAATGGTCGGAGCCATCCAAGGACAGGTCGTCCTGCTGCGGCAAATTAAGAAAGCAAGTTAATTAATTAATTAGCGAATTAATTAGCCAATGGCGCAACTGTAAGCAAAATGCGTCGGATTTGTTCATTGATGTCCAATTGGTGGACGGACACTTCATTTTGCTGCTGCAAAAGGCTGGCACTGAGCAGACGGCGCTGCTGCTCCTCCAGGGCATTGTGGAGGGTTTTGATCAGCGAATTCTGAATCAATCTTCTGATCATTGGTGGACGATCTTTCGCTTTTTTTGGAAAAAAAGTCGTCCATCCATTGGTCACTCACTAATTACCCATTGATCACTCCCCCCGCCCACTCACTTTTTGCTCATTGTCCACCATTAGCCTCTGAACAGCCATTTGCAGTTGTTCCAACTCACCAACTAATTAAAAAATGATTAATATTAATCAAATTCGCCTTCGCTTCCACAATTTCCTCAATTCCCCCGCCTCCCAAATTTTTATCGTTCCTTTTTCTCTTTTTTTCATTTACTCACTTTTTGCGTCCCTTTGTTCCGTTTCGTTGTGCTGAATGGATGTTCATTTTGTTCTTTCTCGCTGATTTTTCACCTGCAAATTTCGTTCCCCTTCTGTCTTTTCCCTTTCCAATGCCAAAAATTTGTGCCGTAATTCGTCCAATTGTTCTCCAATTTGCTGCTGTCGCTGTTGGCCCTGTGCTGCTCCCCCTCCTCCTCCTTCTGCTGTCCCCTGGTGCTGGTACTGCTTGCCATTCGTCCCATTGCCCAATGATTCCTCCAAATCACGGATTTTCTCCCTTTGGAGTGCGACTTGGCGAGAGAGAGCCGCCACTTGGAGAGACAAACTGCGAAATTATGGAAGATAAATTTGAGAGATGGCATTTGAATAGGCAAACAAAAAATAATGGGAATTATGACAATGGAACCTGTCACGAGTCGTTTGACGACTTTGAAGGCGTTCATGGGACTCCAGGAAATCGGAGCATGAAGCGGACATGGACTGAGAAGGACTCTGGGGAGAGGGAGGGGATGATTCTCTTGTGAGTCGTGAGTGGACAATCGGACAGTGGGCGAACCGACAGTGAGGACAATCCGTCAGAGGTGGACGATCGGACAGTGGACAATCTGACAGTAAAATACACAAAAAATAAGAAAATGCCGTCGCCAAAGAAGACCGATTGTGCCATAATCCATAGGACGGCATTCTTGTGCGAGGGAATGGCAAGAAAAAGCGCTTATGAAATCAACAAATATGCAGCCATCGCTTAAAAATGCCAAACCCAAACTAATTTGCAATGAAACTTTTTTAGACTGCATTCGCACTTTTTTATTTGCCAATTTTCCTTTTTTCTTGATATGGCACAATCGGTCACCTTCGGCGATGGCATTTTCTTATCTTTTGTGTATTTTACTGTCAGATTGTCCACTGTCCGATCGTCCACCTCTGTCGGATTGCCCTCACTGTCGGATTGTCCGGAAGCCTTGTGAGTTGGTGGAAAAATGAGTTGCAAAATGATGAGACTTTGGTGGGATTTTAACACTTTTGTACCCCCCCCCCCGCCTCCATTCGCTTCGGTCCAATCCATAATCCATGGCTCATCCCGCCCTTCCTCCACCCTTGCCTCATCTGCCCCAAGGGCCGCACTAATTTGAGTCGGATGGCCCACCGGGGCATGGCATTGCCGAAACAATTCCCTTCGGCAGTAAGAGAGAAAGGTCCCATACGGAGTCCATTTGGCCCACAGCAAATTGGCAAAATGCCCGGGGAAAGATGCACCCAAATGGGGATGATGACGATCTATGGAGAGGGAATGACGGAGAAATGACATGCATTTCCTTTTTATGGATGAAATTGAGTATTGATTGCTCTTCTATAAAATGCACTGCCTTGCAAAATATACATTCAATGTTAAACTCTTGTAAAGAGAATTTTTTCGAAAAGGCACAAAACCATTGGGAGCCAAAAAGGAGAGATTATCCCAAAAGTGGAAGAAAGCCGAAAGCAAAGCGACTAATTGCGGGACGGCAGCGAAATAATGGCTGAAATTGGCCGACTTGGCCATCCCCCGCTCCCCAATTTCCAATGCCAGCATCCAATCCGTCCCCTCATCCATTCCCGCCAAAATGAATGTTTTCCTCCTCTCTTCCCACGCTTTTGGAAGGGAAATTGCTCCGTTTGGTTGGCCCCGTCCGTGCGGCGGCCAAATCCAATCTCCGCTCCCTTTGGTTGGCTAACCGGACTTGCCGCCGTCGTCGCCACTGGTGGTGCTTCTCCCGTCCCCCTTGGTGCCCCATGGCCCTCGTCTCTTCCCCCGTGCCGTTTTCCCTCCCCGTCCTGCGACACTTTCGTCCTTCCGTAATCATTCTTCCTCAGCAGCAGAATCTGCTTATTCGTTCCCCCGTTTTCCTCATTTTCCTCCTTTGCTCCCTCTTCCTCTGCTTCTCTGCCGTTTTCATTCTGTTCACAGTCTCTCATCACCGGCAAAATGCAATCGAATCCGAGCAGTGATGTGAAGTCTTTGACCAGCCCGAAATCGCCGTTGACATCGCCAATTGTGCTGAGAGCCCCCGGCTGGTGATGTTCAGCATGGACGGAGTTGGCCATGCTCGGAATGGCCCCTTCGCTCCCGGACGAACACTGCTGTGGCCGATAGGGCGGAGGAGGGGGGAGGAAGGAGCAGGAGCCGCACAGGGAGGAGCCAATGGCCGAGTCGGACTGTTGGACGAGGAAGGCCAAGTGGGGGCGCGAGGAGGGCGACGAAGTGCTTCTGAAAGTGAGTCCCTTGGCACTCTCCGCCGACCATTTGATTTTTGAGCTTTTCCAAATTTACATTTTTATTTTTTCAATTTCCCCCATTTTTCATTTTAATTTTTTTTCTTCCCCAACGTTTGCTTCTGCTTTTTCTGCTGTTATCCATCCTCAAATTCCACCTTTATTTTTATCTTTGGAATTTGCGGAATTTCTCCGTTTTGTCAACAAAAAAACAGGCGCTTTCCGTTTAATGCAAAAGCGTAAGCCAAGGAAAGAAAGAAATATTTGTGGCCATTTGTCGGCAAAGCAATAAGAAATCAATCGATTTTTGACGAGAAAGACAATGGGACGGTTGGAGAGCAGCAGAACTACAGACACTCGTCAAATTCCAATTCGAAATTTGCTGATTTTCAGTCTCGAGTTGGTCTTCCCCGAACTCATTTGTCTCCCTATGAGTTTTTCAATCTCTGCTGACCTTCCGCCGTTCCCTCTGCTGGCGATGTTTCCCGCACTTCGTCCACCAAATTGTTCTCGCAATGTTCGGATCAGCTCCGCCCCATTGGAGTTCGACTTTGTTGACCATTTGCGAATTATTTGTGCAGCGCTTTCATTGCCATTTCCATTGGCCAAAATTTGAGGGCTAACAGTGGCGAATTGGTGGGCATTTCGCCGCACAAAGGCGGGGTCGGATTTACGACGAATTTTTGGTTATTTTTTATGACGAAAGGAAAAAATATTCGAAAATAAATACCGGTGATAGAAGGGGAGAAAGAAGAGGATGTGACGGATGAATGAGAATGAATTGGGGAATGGAATTTGTGCGATGGGACGGAGGGAATTGAGGGCGGAAAGGGAGCGGAGAGTGATCAGGGAAAGCCGAGAGGGGGTGATCAGAGGAAGGCCCTCTCTGCTGTCTGGTGATATATCACTCTCTCTCTCTCTCTTCTCTCTCTCTCGGACATTGGCAATTGTTGTGCTGTCGGCGGAATAGGGGGCAGGACAGTGGGGGAGGGGGGGGTGTAATCTTTTAAAAGCTTCGCTGAGAATTATCAAAGGATTTTCCGACTCCAAAGAATGTGCTTATAATTGGGTTGGGTTGGGGGAGTGACGACGGAACGACCAAAACGGACATTCGTTCGTTTCTTTGAACCCATCGCCATTCATTCATTTCCCACCTTTTCTTCTTGTCCTCCGCTGATTTCGTTTCCTTCTGCCGAATTGCCCAACCAATCCAACACTTTCAATTTGTCCTCAAGCGAAATTGGAGTTGCCAATTTTGACTTTTCTATTGCCTTAAGGCGAGGAGAAAATTAAAATGTTGCAATATTATGAAAGAAGAACGATCACTTCGATGAAGAAGCGGAGATTCTTTTGTCCATTTTGAGACAATGCCAAAAGGGAAAGTTCCGCGGAGGAGTCCAAATTGGAAGAGGGCAGTTGACCATCGGATTCGGGAAGGGCGGAGCTGTTACTCTTTGGCGAGGAGGTAATTCCGTTGGATGATGAAGATGAAGAAGGACAGGAAGAAGCGGAGGAGGAGGAAGATGAAGCAGTTTGACGAAAAACGGGGAGAGAGTCTTCGGAAAGGTCAGCGGGGAGGGGGACATTGGCATCATTGTCGTTATTATCGTCCAATGTCCCGATTGGCACCGATGGGATTTGGTTGCGATAGTTCTGTTCGCTGTCTTTCCCTCCTCCATTCCAACCTTTTTGTTCGCCTTCGTCATCGGAAACCTTTTCCGATTTATCATTCTCAACAGTTCGCCATTCATTCCAAAAACCGCCCCCAATTCGCATTTGCCGGGAATTAAGCGATGTTTCACCGATTTCTGTTGTTTCGTCTGATTTCGTTGACAATGTTTCCATTTATACTAATGGGGGGATCAATAGGAGATTATGTGAAATGCCTGCAGCAGAAAGAGGTCAATTGTTTGAAAACTCATTTAAATTCTTTTAATGCGCGTGTGTGGTAATTTGTTGAGTGAAATGAGAGAAGAAAGTGAAGGGGCGGGCGACAAAAGTGCGCGGAATTTATGGAATGAAAATGCAGTAAAAGTGCGGTTTGCAATATTTACTTATAATATGATGGATTAATCGAATTAATTGCGATTCAATCGAAGGGAGTCGATGAACATATAAAGGAAGATTGATCATTGTCATGGATAGGGGTGGAAGTGAGTGAGAAGAATATAAAAATGAATGGGAAGGGATGGAAGTTAAATAGGGGGGGGGGAAGAAAATGTTCAGAAGGGATGAGAAGGGAATGAAATTGTTGTTGGACAGAGAGTGGACAAATAAATGCGCAAGGAATTCGGGGGAAAGAGAAGGGATGAGGGAAATGGCGAAGCGACGGAAGGGAGGGACAGCAGCAGAAGAAAGAGGGACGAACCGACCAAAAGACAGCGCAAAGCAGGAGGAGAAGGAGGAGGAGGAGAAGAAGGAGGTCACGACGGAGGGGAAGAACATTTAGGGGATTGATCGAATGCGCCCGAAAAATGTTTCCCTTCCGTTGGTGCGGCACGCGTCAGCCAATTAAAGCCCATTGCGAGACGGAAGCGTGGTTGAAAAAATGGCATAAATCAAGGCATTTTTGAAAGAAAAAACTCAATATAACACAACGCAAAGACAATTTTGCAGTAAATAAGAACACATTAAAAGCCGACCGATTTTCCGAAGTTAATTAAAAAGCAATTAAATTTAAAAAATTTAAATTCAAAAACTTTTTAAAAATTGGCGTTTTGCTTTGTTCTGCTTTGCGTTTCGATTTAGATAATTTGACTAGGCTAACAAAAGAATGACAAAATGAAAATGGGTCAACAATTTATCCCAGCAACTTCTTCAATGGCTTTCTTCGCACGAAACAGGGAAATAATGTAATAATATGCTTTTTTTGGTTAATTAACTAGTATTCTTTTCCACATACATATAAGGTATGTTTATTATGTTTTAGTGGATCTTCAAATTTATCGGCTAAATTCGACATAATTGACAGACGTATTGCAAGTTTAGAGCAGAGTTGGCGTAATGCCATGCCCATCTCATCAAATTCTGCAACTGCCGGCACCTCGGCCATGTCTTTTGATTATGCAGAGAACCGATTGTGTGTAATTTTTACTCATTCATCAATGATAAATGCAATTACTTTTAAATAATGGTTTAGATGGTGCCCCCAATTTCGGATTTAAAACATAAATAATTCAACGCTAGTTAAAAACAGCTTTTGAAATCATTAAAAGCCAAAGGGCTGTATTCGTAAATTGATGCATTTTGAGACCAAAAATGATTAAAAAAAATTTTTGATCCTTGAAACTGGTTTTTCAAAACTTTATTAACTTGATTAACAATAAATCTATTTTTTAGTTTGCTGTGTGGCAATGCTCGGGGGAATGTGTCGGTCGTCGATTTCGAGTCATTTTCCAACTCTCTGTCAAATGCCGAAGTTTACCCGAGGCATTACGTCGTAATTAACACCAATAGGAAAAGTCATCACGAATTTATGGTCAATGGATGTCAATGGTATCCCGTCGATTCAAGCATTTTTGCAACGTCAGGAAGAGACAAATTGCTAAAGGTTAATTCACGTCAAACAATAATATGACAATGGTTTAATTTATTTCCGCCCATTCTCTTCAAATTCTTCAAACTTTTCATTATTTTTGAATATGTCCCGGTCCCGACGGGGCCCCGGTAGATTTTCGAGTTTTGGTCCCGGACATTTCAAGATTTCGGACTCTAAATTATACTGATGCTTTATTTACAAGATCTGGGATGCTGATCAGCTCAAGTCGGTGGAAAAATTTGCATTCGAGCAGCCCATTTCCAGCTTTCATTGGTTCGTTCCGTGCGATTGCAACTCTTCGCTTATTTCCATTGCCACTTCCTCGTCAAATGTCGTTTTGTTGGACCCGCGGTATCCATCGTTTCGTTCCATTCACATTCCGCTCATTCTTCCTAAAGATTGGGTAACACTGCACAACAAATTCGCTGTTTGCAGCAACGCATTTGGTCAGTCCGCTGGGACCGTTTCCGTGACTATGTTTTGGTGACTGGGAGCGACAGTGGCGAAATCGCTTTGTGGGACATTAGGTACCATTGCTAGGTTTTTGACGCTTTTTGTCAATTTCATAAATTATCCTATAGAAGTGGCAAAAACGAGTTGAAACGCGTGAAAGGTCCTTACGAAAATGACAATGCGAAAAGCGAATCGGACCGAAAACGAACAGCGAACAGAATGAGAAATTCTGCAAAATTATTCCATTCCGATCGCATTGTCTGTTTGCGTTGCACGTCGGACGGCCGTTTCCTTCTTTCCCTCTCCCAAAACAGAAATGTTTGTGTTTGGGATGCCGAAACGATGCGAATGCTTTGCCATCTGAAGGTCTAAAGCCATTTTAACCTTTCTAAGCACTAACTGATCCATCAATTATAACATTAAATGTATTTTAAACGGGCTTTATTCAGGTGCCCGAATCTGAAGGCGACCTCAGCACTTTTCCCGTACAATTTGAGCTTTGTGACGAGGGGCGTTTAATTTGGCTGTTCATTCCCAATTCGAACAATGTTACTGTGGTGGGAATTGCTGATCCGAAATTGTTCTCAAATCGTCCGATTGTTGGAAACATTCACTTCCAAACATTGCGAGGTCATTTCCAAAATGTTTTGTCCTGCGCCTATCGGAAAGAGTATAATCAGGTGACTCGAATGTTTAATTGCCAAAATTTCATTTTAATTTCCCCATTAGCTAATCACTTCTTCAACCGATCGCCTTATTTTGGTTTGGGCCCCCAAAATGGACGAGTTTCGTTCCGACTCGGCAATTCAACAAATAAGGCAACAGCTTCATGAAGATGCGTTTAGTGATGACGAAGATCGGTGACAATTCGCAAAAATGTAATTTCCATTTTAAATTTTTATATTTTACTAAAATAATTTTTATAACCTTAAGTGGCGTCGAAGCGAAACAGCCAAATTCTGCGATTCGAAAATGTGTCCGTGTGCAACTTATCAAAAATAGCAAAAAGATCACTGCTTTTGTTCCAAACGACGGTTGCTTGAATTTTATCGAGGTTTATTATGATAATAGGAATAATATTTTGCGTCCATTTTATTTTAAGTATTTAAAATAACCCAACGAATTGGAAGCGGGCGGTTATTTTTTTAGTTGATGTTAAATGAATAGTGTGTCATTAAGGAACTATATTTTATTGGTACACAATTTCAATATTTTTCAGTTAACAGTTACCATAATTACAATTAAAAATTTCAAACCATTTCTCGTTCTGCTACTTATAATTTGATTCTTTTTTTACCCAAAAATATACCGCCAATTCCCGACTTGATAGGTTAATTGCATGTAAAAATTAATTGGTCGCCTAATTAAATAAAGCTAATATTATGGACAATATTAATATGCAGTTCGTTTCAAAGTAGTCAAAGTTGCCAACACGTCATTGCTCGCACTTTTCCGTGGAAAGAAAGAGAGACCTCGTTCATAGAAACTGACTTCGCATGATAAAGGATTTTTCCTTTCATTGTTTTTGTTGATTGCGATTCCGAAATAAATTGTTGTTGAAGCTAAGAATAGGCAGCAGGGATTGAGCGTGAAAAAATGACTCCCATATGCGCAAAAAAATGCTATTAATAGGGCGTCAAATTATATGGAAATCCATAATTTTTTTCCTGGACTGTGGGAGGTCTGAAACCTACGAAAAACATGTTTTTAGCTTTGTTTCAAGCTTCTTGGATGGATTTTATCAATATTTTTCCATATTTTTGCGATTTACCTGTGTCCATATTCCCACTTTTTCCATATTTTAAAATTTTCCAAAAAACCTCTACAGAGCGACCCCCATCAGCTAAATTGGCCGTTGACATCAAAAACCGGAAAAATTTCCAAAAAATCATTTGTTAGCAAATGTTTCACGAGAATATTGAATAAATTTTAATTTTCTTAAAATTTGATAAATTTTTGTCAATAAGCAAAAAAAGGCGAAAATTTCGCTTCTCAAGTTGATTTTCGCTAAAAATGTGTAAATTTTAGCTGTCTTGTTTTTACCTCTAAAATAATTTTAAATACCATATTTCGCCATATTTTAAAGTTTTACGTTGCATTTATCGTTTTAAAGAAAAATTAAGAAATTAAACCCTTAATTTTGGAAAATTTACTTTTCATGGTAAATTTGCAATTTTGGGCCGAGCGATTCACCCTATTTTAACAACAGAAATAAAAAAGTAGTTAAAGATAAGCATATTTATATAAAAAACATCAAAGCAGTTACGTCTCAATAAAGCAATGCAAAAAACAATTCAGTTCCCGTCAAGCCCTCCTTGCGCCGCTTCAAGTTGCGCAGGGGTCATCTCATCAACGTTAATCGGCGGCGCACCTAGAATTTAATAATAAACTAAATAGGAGTTTGAAAGCTTTGGGCTCTACTGCAATTTAAGCGTTCAATCAAAAACCAACCCCCGTTTCTTAGTATATTATTTTTTTTTTAATGCAAGTATTTGCTCTTGTCTTGCACTTATAAATTGCCGAGATTCTAAGCTTTAAAGGCCGAACATCAAATTTTCACGAATTTCTTTTTTATTAACCTGCATTGCCAGTCGTCGATTTTCGGCACGTCGCTGCGCCGCTTCAGCACTCGCCCTATGCATTGCCTCCACTTATTCTTCGTGCTCGCCTCCATTATCGGCGGCGGGATCCGTGCCGGCATTTTGCTGCTGCTGATTGTGAAATTTCATGTAGATCAATGATTGCAAAAAAGAAAAAGATGTGTAAAATACTATCGATGATGCATGCCCCTTTTTGGAAAATTTTTCGTTCAGAAATTCACGGAACATGTTTATAAATGTTTTCAGGGTCGCTGATCATTAATCTGACATAAAATTTTCTTCAAATGAGGGGAGATCGATAGTACTACCAAGGGCTGTGTAGTGTAGCCCCATATACAAATATTTTTACATTTCAGAATAAAAGAAGCCAATCTATAGGTTTTCGGGGTCGCTAATTGCGAATCCAGTATTCGTTTCGGCCAAATCCCGGACCCGAATTCGAACAAGAAGTCGAAAAATTAAAACTTTTGTTTTTCATTTTTAGTCTAAAAAAGGTTTAAATGATTTTGTTTGGCATATTTTATTCTGAAGTGTAAAAAATAAATAATTTTATGTATGGGGCTTAAACTACACAAGAGCCCTACCAAGCGATGAATAGAACGCACCACAACCGCCGCAGCAACAGCCGCACCAATGGTGACGAAAAGACGGCGACGGTTCAAATTTTCCCATTGCATCAGAAGCAGACTCAAATTCTTCAACAACATAATATAAAAAATATTACGCAAGAAATTATTTTTACATCCTTTTTAAAAATGCTACATAAATTTTTATTGTAAATAGTCACAAAAAAACTTTTTTCACTGCCAATTCCGACCAGTTGAGAGAAATAAAAGGCGATAGTTAAGCATTGAGATATAAAAAAATCGTCTAGAATAATTACCCCAACAATTTGTCGGGAAAGCTGAATACATTTTTGTTGCAATAGGCATATTGGCACAAGACATAAAATGTAGAGCAGGCTCAAAATAGAGGAAATACCAAAGACTAAAAAATTCGTGTTTATGCCCCACTCTGCTTTGGCTGGCCATACCTCGCCAGAGAGTGGAGATAGACCCTTTGTTGATACATTTAAAATGTAGAGCTCGCCTAGCGCATTCGAATAACACAAAATTTGTTTGCATTTGGCCCCAAACAATCCGCTTATGACGCCCCGAAAGAAAATTCACAAAAATTTGGCACCGGAAAACTCCATTTTTTCATGGTCCAGCATAGTAAAGTAAACCCAAAATCTAAGGGAATTTAAATTGCTCATGAGAGATGTTTAGTTTTTTAGCTCAAGTCGGTGGAAAAATTTGCATTCGAGCAGCCCATTTCCAGCTTTCATTGGTTCGTTCGTTTCCGTGACTATGTTTTGGTGACTGGGAGCGACAGTGGCGAAATCGCTTTGTGGGACATTAGGTACCATTGCTAGGTTTTTTGACGCTTTTTGTCAATTTCATAAATTATCCTATAGAAGTGGCAAAAACGAGTTGAATTCATGAAGATGCGTTTAGTGATGACGAAGATCGGTGACAATTCGCAAATCTGTTTTTTTCTTTTTTATACACTAAACTTTCATTATTCTTTCTATTAGATTCTCCATTAATTGTTTTGTTAAAACAATGACTGTCTGCTCTTTGTTATATTTTTGTTTTATTTTTATTTTTCTACATTAAGGAATTAAATGTTTTCAACCAAAATCATTGTGCGCTCCTTATCAAGCAGGTCCGTTTTCGTTTTGCCTTTTTCCCATTTCGTTTTTGCTTTTCAGTGCCCGAATGTCCCAATCGCATCTCGGTGACTTCGGTGGCGGTGCCGGCAAAGGCGGCGGTAGTGGCGGTGCCGTGCGCGACGCGGGCGGAACCTTCGGAAAAATGGAGGCGGCGCGTGAGGAGGAGTACTTCCATAAACTTGTAAACCCTACCACTTTTCTTAATAACCCTCACATTGGCTAGGCTGGGTTTTCGTATAAATAGGTAAATGCTGTGCACTAATGGTACTTATGCAGTTTACGCCACATAAAAAAATTATTATTTTTTAAATTATTAAAACGTGTTTCCAGGGGTATTCGGGGCCGCTGATCACGAAAATGACATTCATTTCGACTAGTTTCGAACTCCGGACCCGAATTCGAACAAAAGTCGAAAATTCATTTTTCACTAAAATCCACCTTTATTGTCCAAAAACGATTGAATTAGACTTAAATGAATAGAAAATAGGGAGTTCATGGCCATTCCATGCATGTATTTGAATCGTTTTTGGACAATTAAAGTGGATTTTAGTGAAAAATGAATTTTCGACTTTGGTTCGAATTCGGGTCCGGAGTTCGAAACTAGTTGAATGAATGTCATTTTCGTGATCAGCGGCCCCGAATACCCCTGGAAACACGTTTTACTAATTTAAAAAAAAAAATTTTTTTATGTGGCGTTCGTTAACTGCATAAGTACCGCACTAATTCTTGACCATGCTTTTTCCTTGGAAAATGGGGTCAAAAGAGACCAGTTATTTCATTAGATTTTTTGTATAAACAGCCACGGAGAAGCCCTAATACAAACAATAACACCCTTCTCGGTTGTGAATTTAGGGTGAAGACAACGTTCTTATATGTTTGTTTAGAAGCAACAACAGCTCAAGCTGCTTAAGCTACAGCTCAAGCGCGAGCAGGACCACCACGAGGAGCAAGCCAAGCACCACCATGACGTGGTGGAACGCCACAAGAAGCGCATTCAAGAACTGGAAGAAGAGGCGAAGGACGACGCAAAATCCAAATGAAGGGATGGCAAAGAATTAGAAGAATCGGATGTTTTATGAGTCCTCTACCCTAGGCGAAAAATGACAAGACTTTAATGCTCATGACCCGTTTGTGAAGGTGATATCAAAATAGTAAAACTCGGAATAATTCATTTCAATAATTTTATCAAGGTTCAAAATACAATGAAAAATCATGCTTTTTGGTCTGTTTCTTTTACGTTAGCTCGTAGCCTCGAAACCAAATCATTCAAATGGCCCCCATTCGTTTCATGGCTATTTTTTGCCAATTGGTCCAAGTCCGCCAGCGCCTGTTCCGTGTACCATCCTTTTCGGTCGACGAGCCCCTCCACCAAATCGGAGATTTGTTGGGCTGTCATTATTTTGTCCGACAATGAGTCTGATTTGTGGTGCACAATCTCAGCATATTTCATTATCAGACCAAGCAGGGCCTCGTTCAATGGGTCAGCAAAGACGGGAAGATTACCGAGCAGAAACCAAGCCATTGAAGCACCACCTTGATTCAAGCAGTAACCTTGGAAATTGAACGAATTACGGCTGGTGGACTAATTTCATGGAAGCCGAAATCAGATAGGACCAAAAAGTCAATTTACCACTTCGGGATTTTTGGTCTAAAAGCAAGGTATAAACAATGGCCAACATTTTACGCCTTTTTGAAATGTTTTTTTTCCCAGTAAATGGGGGGGGGGCAGCTTCACTATGCCTTCCATCATGTTCAATAAGCAACTCACCGCAGACATCGGTAAGTATGGGCAATGCATCGGTTAGCAATTTGACGTCAATTATTTCATGTCCGCCGATGCTAAGGAAAGCACAAATGAAACGATAAAGGACAAAGAAAAGATCCATTCGCGAAGTGATGTCGGACAATTGATGGGCACAAGCGGCTGTGTAAGAACAGACAAAGGCTGCTGCTTCTTGACAGCATTTGGAAACGAAAGTGGCACTGAAAAAGAATAACCATAAGAATTAATTGAACTTTCGGTAACATAGGTGAACAAGGGGTGTGCCGGCACACCACCCCTCGTCGTAAGAGGCCTGGCACACTCCCCCCCCCTCGTTCGTTGTAAGGGGGCCACCCCCTTCCCCAAAAGTTTCTTGGAAAAAGCGCGCCGCAAAAAAGGTGGGTTGAATAGCAAAAAAAAAAAAGGTCGCCGCTGGAGAAAATTGGGGGCCTTCGTACGAAAAATTGGTCCTGGCACACACACCCTGCGCCAATCGGCCTCGCCCTGGTGCACCCCTTGTTCACCTATGTTCGGTAACAGTGCCTATGGTGTAGCCCCCACCCCTTTCGGTTGCATATTTCTCAATTTTGTTAGTGCCAATAATCATTGAATTGCTTTGCAGCATAAATGTGAAATTTTATTGAAAACTGAATTTTTCTGTTTTATATGTTGTATTTTTACGAAAAGGTGGGGGACTACTTTCGACAGTTTTATCAACTCGCTTCATAAATGACAGAAAAACTTGCTCATCGTCGCTCATCCAAATCTGTTCATCCTCAACACAGCCGCAAAAATATTCCTGGAGCTGAAGACAGGCGATGAGCTGAGCCATGTCAATCTGAGAAATTAAACGTCGACAATTAAAGAATCGTAGTATAAAAAGAGACCTCCTCAGGTTTATCCAACAAAATGCGAAGACGACCACTGGAGAGACTGGCCAACAGACGCAGGAATTGCTTATCCGACGATTTTAGCCAATCGGCGCCCAAACTTTGTGCCGCACAATTGCTCAGTTCGAAGCATAATTTGACATATTCCTCCGCTATAATTTTTATTTTAAAGTGAATGATTATAGTAAAGTAAATAAATTGTGTAATTTAGAAAACGATTTCAATCAAAGGCCCACTTAAAATTTTAAAACTCAAAATCTGACGGATATTGAAAGTGCGCAAGAGTCTGTTAAGCACGACGCGAAGGTCAGCAGGCCAGGAAAGGGAAATGTATTCGGCTCGTTGTTTTGCGAGTATTTTTGGCGAGTTGGCGAGAAAATCCAAGCATTGTTTAATCTCATCAAGAAGGTCAGACGGAGGGAACTGAATTAATAAATTATAACCCAGAAAAAGATATACAAAGAACGGACTTCACTCGTGTCCTCCTTAATTGTTCGTAATAGCTGATTAAGGCAAGAATTAAGATCATCCAATTGCTGAGAATTCATTCAAAAAAGCGCTAACAATAAAAACCAAAACGTTTCAAAATTAGATATTGGCTCTTTTTAAAATAACAAATAATAATTTCGAAATTTTTTCTAAAGTGTAAAAATAAGTCTTAAATTTTGCACAGGAAAAACTTAAATTTTGAGGCACATAATTTTTCGAAATTATGTTTTTTATTCTTAGAATATCTAGAACCAAATTTGAAATACGTTTTTCATGTTTCTTAACTCGCCGAAAATTAGCAAAAAATTAAAAAATTCTTCAAAATCCATCCCTTTATTTTCAAATTTATAAATATGGATTTGTTTCTCAGGTATTATTAAAATAAAATTCCATAATGGACGTGGCAACGGTTGTCGATGAGTACATTGATTCATCGGATTTAGAGGTTCATATTTATTCAACGCAAGGCTATAACTTTCCTTTTTGATTTAAATTAAAGCGTTTTCGAAAGACATACGAAGAACAGAGTCGACGCGGATTTCCAAGTGCCATGGCCGTATTTAATTATGCGCACGCTTTAATAAAATCGACGAAAGACGATGTGAGCACTGGCATTTTTCTTCTTGAGAGTAAGTGGTGAATTAGCGAAAATTTGCTTTCTTAACTTTAATGCTGTTTAGGTGTCATAATTAAATTACTCGAGTCAAACCCCTTGTAAAATTAAAGGGATTGCCTTGGTTTTCCCAAACTATCACATGTATACAAATGCCATATTAATAAATTTTTCGACTTCGAATTTATATTCGCATTCGGTCGGGGTTCGAGACTGCCGAACCATTCATTTTTGGGCTGTAACTAATTCTTTAGGTTTATTGAAACGATCGGAAGAAGACATTCCTAAACGCGACTACGTTTATTATTTGGCCATCGCTCACACGCGAATCAAAGTAAATGGAGGAAAATATTAATGTAAATGAATGTTTATTCCGTCACTTTCCCTTTTCAAGGAGTACGACCGTGCGCTCGAATACATCAATTTGCTTCTTTCTGCAGAATCGGATAACCACCAAGCATTGGACCTGAAGGAATTGATCGAAAAGAGGATGAAACGGGGTAATTTTTAATGTCTCGGACCGCTAACAGCCCTGTCCGTTGTTAACCTACACGCTAATAGCCCGGTCCACTAACGTTCAAAAGCACTAATGGCCAGCCCGCTAATTTGTCAGTCCATTTAAACATTTATTGCAAAATTCGTTAAAAATTCTGAAAATATTTCCTCGGCCGCGCTTATCGGCACCGCCCGCCCCAGAAACTCATAATTATTTTTAAATATTAGCTCCAAATCTTAGTCATTTTCAGACAAAATCTTTTAGCAAATTGCATAAAATTTTCAAAATTTTTCCCGGCGGCGCCTTTCGGCGCTGCCTGACCCCCCCCCCCATGTTCCCCAGTTTTTTGGGTAAAGCATGTCGCGAAAAAAGCTGTTTTAAAAAATCAAAAAAAAGATCGTCAATTTACATAGCTGGGACCCTTCACAAATCATTCCCAAAATGAACCCTAAAAATTCAAAAAGAATCAATTTTTACGTCACAAATTATAATTTATTTGCCTTTCGGCACCGCCAAACCAGGAGAATCTTTTAATTTTGTTTTAAAAAGGCTTCTAAAAGGGTGAGATTACTGAAAATTAATGAAAAAATTTTCGACCACAGCTCTGAATCTTCCATTTTTGCCCCTATTTTTCTATCTTCCTCCGGCCGCTCATATTTTGTGATTTTTTCACCTAAAAAAATCATGCAAAGCTTTTATTCTGATCATAAGTTACTCTTAACCAATTTTAGATTGGATTTTTTTTAATAAAAATTTTTACAATTAAAATTTGTTTTTGAAAATTACGGATTACGTCAAATTACGGCCTTTTTGGACCTCCGTAATGACGGATTACGGATGGCCGTAACTGAAAATCAGTTACGTCCAGCCCTGCTATAAATGTGTTAGAAATTAATGAAAATAAATTTTAAGGGGTTTTTGAGGTCGCTGATCACGAACACAGCACCCATTTTTGCCAATTTCGAACCCCTGACCCGAACTCGAACAAAACTTATTTTTATTAATTTCTTAAACGCATTTATAGGCATCTGAAAATGTATGTTAAAAGTACCCCCTAAACTAGATAATACCCATTTATTGGATGCTTATAAGTACATGGGGTACGTATTCTGCATTAGAATCGTTTTTACTCTTTTTCCAAAAGATGGATTGCTCGGCTTGGCAGTGACCGTTGGCTTTGGCGGTGCTGCGGTCGTTGGCGTTCTCGGGGCGGCGCTGTTGGCTCGGAAAAAATGAGTGGTGAAAAATGTGATGCCCCTAATTTTTAACTTATACTGATGAGTTGACTGTATTTATCCGCATCGATTGGGTATCTTTGACACTGATAAAAATCGCTTTTCCGTTACACTCATTACCCTTACAAAAAATTATTTTTAATTTCGCGCTCACTAAATATTCACCACTTTTGAGCAAACTTTTGTATTGAGCGATCACTGTGAACTGTTAGTAATTTGTTTTGTGTACAAGTGACTTTCGTCAAGTGTCCTGTCATTCTTTGCTCATTTATTTGAATTTTGGCCAATTTATGTGCGGGGAATCCGAATAAATTCAAATGATTTTATGTTTAATTCCCTCCCAAAAGTGGGCAATTTCGGTCAATTCTTTTGCTTTGGTGCTGCTGCACTCTGCTGATTTTCTTTTTTGAATTGATAATTTGTCATGCCTTTTTGAATGTTAAATTATCACATTCTCTCCCCTCCCCCCCATTTTTTGCTTTTATTTATCCGCCGTCCTATGACACTTTCCGTCATTTGCTTCGCTTTTCCTCTCTTTTTCCAATTCCGCCGACTGATAAAATTCACTTTTTTATTCCTCCGTACCTTTTATTTTATGGTCACTAATGGACCTTTTGGCCTTTAAGCATTAGTCCGTTTTGGCCATTTAAATACGTCACTTTTTCTGTCGGCGTTGGCCCTCTTGGAATGGACAGTTTTAATGAATGTGCGCTTAGATTAGCCTTTGGTCGCCGCAATCAATCGCCGCCCCCGCCGCCGCGGCCCTCCCAATTTTTTTTTTGCTCGTTTTCGTCCGCCGTTGCCCCAATCGTTCGCATTTTCCTCTGACTTTTGCATTTCCCTGTCCCAATTCGTTCATTTGTCCCCATTTTGTCCTTCCGAAAAGGCAACAAGTGTTAATTCGCCTCTCATTTTAATAAGTTTTGACTTTCTATAGTGCCTTTTTCATTGTTTGTTTAATTCCCTCCGATCAAATGACTTTTCCGCCCTCTCTCTGTCCCCAATCAGACAGTCAGAGAGAGACGGCGCTTCTTCCAAATGTTTCGACTCAGCGGTGGTCGACTTGGAAATGCTGCGCTGAAGAAATTGGACATCAAATGGGCATCGAAATGAAAATAGTATCTTTAATTACTAAAAGCATTTCATTAGTCAGTCAGTTTAAAATTATTACTTTTAATGAGTTGGTTCGGTCGCTTATTCGGTGCCGTCGTCTGAGCAATTGACGTGACACTTCTGTCACTGCACTGCTCCCTCTCGTGCTTTTCCTCTCTTCTCGTCTCTCTCACGCACATCTTTCCGTCCCCATCTTTACGTTTATTCATTTAGCTTAATCCCTACCTCCCTTTGTCCCCATGGATCCGTTGCCAAATGACGAGACAATGCACAACCGTCCAACTTCTGTGGTTCTTCCTCCTCCGATATGTGAAGATATTGAAGTGAACGGATCAGGCGCAATCGTACAACAGCGAACACGGGCTTTTCGCGTGCAAATAATGGCCAATTTTGGCATTTTGTTTTTCGTTGGTCAGTGTCAAATTGAATAGATATTGTTGACGAATATGCTAATAACTCCGATTAATGGTAAAGGTTTCGTTGCCGAACAATTCTTCAAATGGGTCGGTCCTTACCAGCGCGGCTTCTTTTGTGACGACGACTCCATCAGATTGCCTTACAAAAGCAGCACCGTTCCCGATTGGCTGCTTCTGGTCTATGCTTTGGGTGTGCCACCATTCGTTGTCAGTGCTATTCAAATGGGCGTGGGGGGCAATTGTTGGGAAGGCGCGGGACGGATGGTTATCCCTTGAAAAAGTTGGGATGGAACCCCCGGGGATCTTTTGGCTGTGATTACCCCCCCCCCTTTCTTGGCAAAACCATCTTTTTCATCGGCTAACATTTGCCGATCTTTCAGTTCGCTTTTGGAGAGTTCATTTGTTTGTCCAAACCGCCCGCTTTGGCCATTCGTCAACGTCTAAATGACTTTGAGTTTGGGGAGGGCGATCGTTTGCGTTTCTTTTGCCGATTCGCTTATTTTTACGGTCCTTTTCCGCCGCGCTTCTCACACATAAAATGCTGCTGCTGGTCATTTCAGGCAATTATCTGATCGCGTTCGTCGCCAATTTCACCTTCACTTTGGTGGCCAAATTTTCGGTCGGTCGCCTTCGCCCGCATTTCGTCGATTTGTGTAAGCCGAACGTCATGGACTTTTGTGCAACACCGACCAATTGGCACACGTACATTGAACACTTCGAATGCGACAAAAATGTGCTGCAGGACCAAATTGACAACGCACGGCTCAGCTTTTTCAGCGGACATTCCTCCTTGGCAATGTGCGCTTCCGTTTTCATTGCGGTGAGCGGCCAAATGGGGCCAATCATCGGTCATTAGCTCATTCATTAGCTAAAGAGTCCCCCTCCCCCCTTTCGTAATTAGCAGATTAATGAGTGCTTTTTGGTTTTCATTTTTTTCATTAGCTAATGCCTTTTTGCTTTTCACTATTTTCTTTGTTTATTTCTGACTATGCCTTTACGTTTTTTGATTAATCAGCTGATTTGTTTTCGTCCATGCCCTTTTTAAATATTTTTCATTGCCAATTCGTAATAATCAGCTGTCCCCCGTCCCCCCCCCCTCCGTTTGATCATTTCCCATGGTCAGCTGAACGTCGCCACAAAATAACGCTGATTTGTGAGACAAAACGTTGTCGGAAAAAAAAATGAAAAAATGCTTGAACTCCTTATTTGTTAGCCTAATTCTAGAAATTTTCCCATAAAAAATTTCAATATAAGAACCATTATATATTTTAATTTTTTTTAAATTTCATTAAAAACTTTTCAATATCAATTTGTTTTCTTGAATTTTTAAGAAAAGAATTTCTAAAATTAATCTAGGAAGTAAAATTTTTTTTCTCGGCTGCGTCCCCCCCCCCGTTCGTTCGTCTCGTCACTTTTTGAATTAATCAAATTGTTTGGCATTAGTCCCGATTTGTCCTTCCCCCGCATCGTTCATCCGTCCCCCTTGTCGGCCTTTCGAATCCCTAAATCCCTTTCATTTTCAGATTTATTTGCATGTTCGTCTCTCTCCGCTTTTCCGTGCCCGTCTCTTTGTGCTCGTCCCTCTCCTCCAAATCGCTTTCCTTTCTCTCGGCATGCTAATTGCCTACTCGAGAATCAAAGACCATATGCACCACTCCACCGACGTTCTCATTGGCATTGTCGCTGGCACTTCAGTGGCCACTTTTACCGTACCTAATTACCTTTAATTAGTTGATAATGTTTATTCTTTATTTTAAAATTCCAAGGCTTTATTCATCGCTCGTCTCAACATTAATGGCACGGACGAAGAATATGCCGTGAATAATTTGAACACTTCGAAAAATGGCGGAAAACCATCGGCCGCAACGGTAACGGAAAGACTCTGACAAAAGGACGAAAAAAAGCGAAGCGAAGAGGACGAAGGATCAACGGACAAAGGGACGAATTGTGCAATCGTTTTGCGAGGAGGGGGGAAAGAAAACCCCGATTAAATCAGAATCATTTCTCCTCATCTTTGCTTCTCTTTCCCATTTCTAATTGGGCATTTTCCCGTGCTTTTCCCCTTCCTACTTTGCAGGTGTTTTTTCATTTTGGCAATTCACTTTTGGCATTTCTCTAATTCTTTGTTTTTTCTTTTATCTCTCAAATTTTGTTCTCTTCCCCTTTTTACTCATTTGTTTAATGCACAACGACGCCGCCGACCACGGCCAAACCGATGGTTTTGTAAAGTAAAAACAGCGAAACGACAATCTGGGGGAAGAAGCGACTTTGATTGTTTTTCTTTTAATTGGGCGGAAGTGCCGTCGTTCACTCTTTTTTTCTTTTTCATTTGCGTTTGATGTTAAATGCCAATGCCATCCTCCGCTTTTTTTCTCCCAAAATGGCAAAAAAAAACTTTAGCTTATCTAAGCAAATCCTTTGGCTTTGATGTCATTTTCTTTCGTCAAAAGTTTGTTGCATTTCCTTCCTTCCCTTCTCTTCTTCTCATCAGTGTTTTGTTTTGTTTTGCGTCCGTTACAATTCTTTTACAACCGCCGCCCCTTTCCTTTCCTTCCGGCGCAAAATTTCAGCCCAATTTTTCCCCGGGGACATAAAAAGAGAAGGGGAAAATGCGTTCATTTTTGGCGGATTCAGTCAAATTAAAAAAGAATCAATGCAACAGCTCATCTCGAGTTATTTGCTGCTTTTGTTGGCCGGCCTTTCTTTGCTTTCTTTACAATAATTTGCGCTCATTTTCCCTTTTTCAGTGTTTTTTTTTTTGAAAATTTAATTCCCTTTTTTCTTTTTTAAATTTCTATTTTTGGTTGACTTTTCTTGTTCTTATTTTAATTGAATCGCAGAAAAAAAGGCACCAATTAAATTGGTTTCCTTTGATCGACGGGGCGACGGGAGGAGGAGGAGAAGCGGAAACGGAGCCAAACGGAGGAGCGGAAACGAAGCCATCCTCACGGGGACCGTATGAGAGAGACGCGTCCGGACTTTGGCTTAGCAGCGGACTACGCTCTTCCGCCTCGTTTTTGTTGATTGAATTGTCAGCGGAAAAGCCGCGAGAATTACTGACTGAACGGGAAATGAAGGATGAAGCAGACCAATAGTAATTTATAATTTTGATCCTTAAAAACGTACGCTTTGTCTGCCGCTTTCTCTCCGCCGTCCATCGTTGGAAAAGTCTCTGCGCTTTCAGCGACGGCTCGAGCACAAAAACATCCCTCTCAGTCAATGGATTTCGGTGGCCTCGCCACACGAGGGGATCCAACCAAAAAAACAATTGTCGACTCACAAAGGAAGCGCGGGGTTCGGGCGACGAATTGGGCTAAAAATGGACAAATTAGCAAAAAAGTTCACCGATTGGCACTTCGTCGTCCCAATTTGAAGACGGAAATTCGGAGAAAAGGTGGAGAAACAGCTGCAAACAGCAGAAAAGCCACCAAAACAGAGGGACCAAAAGGCGAACAAAATCCGAAGAACGGAAATTCTAAGAAAAGAAAGAAAAAGCATTTAATTGAGTCATTTTGTTTTTAACAAAAGGGACAAACTGTGAAGCCGTACAACCCACCCCCCAGGCGTTGATTCAATTTGCTCTTCCCTTTCTTTTCTTTCCTCCTTCGCTTCTCCCCTTCATCGCCTTAACGGATGGCTTTCGCTTTTGGTTCGAATGCCATCGGCCGAATTCTCTCATCATTTCGGCATTAAACATTTAATTATTCCATTTTTAAATGTCCATTAGTGTCAGTGAATGTAAAAGTGTCAGTAAAAGATTCTGCTCCATTTGCCATTTGCGTGCCAATGTTCCGCCGATTGGTAGCCCTTTAAGCCGCTTAATGCCCCCGTTTTTGGCCAATGCAAATCCAATAATTGGCCATTTCCCGCTGTTTTAAATCACTTTTCCCATCCCTTTCAAAGTCAATCTTCGATTCTTTTTCTCTTTTCCTTTTCCGTCCGTCTTAATTCAATTCGTCTTCAATGTTTCGCGCTTTTCCTTTAAGCAAAGGCATAAAAACGTTCGTTCGCTTGGCGATGCTTCTCACATTCCCTCGACACTCTGTCCGTCCGTCACTTTTGGAAGGGAAATGCCAAAAAACGCTGGGGAATTTGGACTAACCCCCGCCGGGGGGGGGGGGAAGCGAATGTTCGGTGCTTTGTTATTATGCCATAATGGAGGAAGTACAGCTGAGGAAGCCAAGTCAAAACGAAAGCAAAAACAATGGCATAAATCAAAGCAAAATGCCTCATAAGCGTAGAAATCGCCACTACCGAAAGACATTTTTAAACGAATTTGTTAAGGGAAATAATTTACTTTTTTATGAGAAAAGATTTAATAATGAAAAAAGGGACACAGACGGAACAGCGATTAGAAACAAATTAAGAGGCATTTAGGAGGAACAATTAGGGAAAAGTGATGATAAGAAAAGGGAGGGAAAGGAGCAGAGAGAGGGAAGGGAATGTTTTTATTTTGATAATGTTCTGTGATTTCATTTACAATTGTGCGTAGTTCGGCCAGGGTGCTTCCTCCCCCACTTTGTCTTTCTTTGCCCCCATAAAACCGCCGAATTCCGTCTCCGTCCGTCATCCTCCCTCGCCCACCCCCACTCGCCTCTTCCAACCCTTAGGCCAAATGTCATTCATTGGCCCATCATCCATCAGACTGATTGGTTCATTTCACCTGAATTTCTTCGAAATGATTGATGGGTTGCTTCTAAGAGACCTAAAAGGCCAAAGATAAAACAAACGAAACGGTGCAAGTTTAACACTGAAAGTGAAAAGCATTCCCTTCCTTTTCACTTCCTTTGGCTTTTTCCGTCCGTCCGTTCAAATGCCATAGACCGAACACAAATTAATTTCGCGTGCCTTAATATTTAAGGGAATATTCAGAATTTTTTATCCGCTTACTTTGCGATGACAAAATAATCCCCGACGGCCAATGGTTGCGTCAGATTGACCAAAAACGAAAGATAGGAGGGAAAAAGACGGGGATTATTAGTGAAATGCCAATCGGAGCCAAGGGAGGAAGGCATTCCTTCAAGGGCACTCCTCGTCATTGTGTCTTTTTAATTTCCAAAATGCCCGCGGCATTTTCTTTCTTTTGGCGTCTCCAACTGTTTTTTAGGGATTATCTTCCGATATTATTCACTTTTCTTCAAATTCTCCAAATTCGCCTCTTTGCCTTCCCTGTCTCCTTTGGCCAATTGGCTCTCTCACCTTTCCCCCGCTAATTCGCATTTTATTCGTCCTAATCCCCCGACGTGATGATGCTTCTCAGGGGCGGAGTCCAACGGCACAATGCCACCGCCGCCGGCACTTTTTCGTCCCCTCCCAGCGGCAGCACACGGCGACGGAACACAACGGGCACAAACGGAGTCGCAACGACCGCATCGGCACAGTGGGAATTTGAAAACAAATTGAATAAACAGACGAAAAATTAGAATGGACGACGAAAGCCCCCAAAAGGGGAAAATAATGGCAAATGATAAACAAATGGCACTAATTGGCATGGCATTGGCCATGGATTTGTTTCATTGCTTATTACCCCTCCCCTTTCCCTCCCTTGGCCAATTTGTCCCTTTTCAAAGGTTCTCCCAACATTTATTCGCCTCCAATTCGCCGTCTCGCCTACGGCGGCAGAACTCGGCAAGGCCATCGTCACATCAGTCGCTGCAACAGTCGCCCCTCCAGGCAGTTCCATCGACGGCGACTGAGGCGGACCGTCGCAAGTCGCGGGCGAGTTCGCTGGCAATGTCAACGCGGAAACTGTCGTTGTTCAACCGATGGAAAAACCAGGCAATGCTCGACACAGCGCTGGAAGGAATCAGCGAGGAGGAGATGGTCGAGTACAAAGAGGCCTTCAGACTGTTCGACAAGGTCAGCTGAATTTGGCACGACGAACAACAAATTAACGAAAGACCCTTTAGGACGGAAACGGGTCAATTTCATGCAAGGAATTGGGCGTGGCCATGCGATCGTTGGGCCAAAACCCGACGGAGCAGGAACTGCTGGACATGGTCAACGAGGTGAGGAGGGGAGGGTAAGGCATGGCCAAAGGAAGAAACGACCAATGAATGGCACGGCCAAAAAAGCAATGTACAACCAACGGCAAGCAGTTCAGGCACTGTCCCTTTTCAGGTGGACGTCGACGGCAGCGGAACCATTGATTTTGCGGAGTTTTGCCAAATGATGAAAAGGATGAACAAAGTGTGCCGAAAGGGTCAATCCGGCAAAAACTGTCATTAAGGAGAATGACCAGGAAATGATCAGAGAAGCGTTCCGCGTGTTCGACAGGGACGGAAACGGATTCATAACGGCGGAAGAGTTCCGCTACTTCATGACACACATGGGCGAGCAGTTCAGCGACGAAGAAGTGGACGAAATCATCAACGAAGTGGACATTGACGGAGACGGACAGGTGACGCGAAAAAAGGGAAAAGGGGAAAAGGGGGGAATCGGAATCAGAGGAAAAGCTAATTGAAAATGAAACTTCATTTTGCAGATTGACTACGAGGAATTTGTCAAAATGATGGCCTCCTAATGTATAAATACAGCGGTGAACAACACCAATCACCGCTTTTTGTGTGAGAATCTCAAACCTTTTAATTCGTCAATTAAAATTTTGGTAATACTACCGATGGTAGGACCCCTTTTTGAAAAAAATATTTTAACTTTTTAAAAGTCACTGAAAATATTTTTCTAAGGGTTTTCGGGGTCGCTGAACTCGAATCTGACATTCATTTGACCAATTTCGAAACCCGGACCCGAACTCGAACAAAAAGTCGAAAATCTAAAATTTTAAAAATTCTCAATTTCGTTAGATCCTACATAGAATGAATTATTTTAATTGTTAGAATAGTTTTAGACTAAATTTTTCATGTTTTATTCATTTAGGAACAAAATTGAGATTTTTTGAAAATTTTAGATTTTCGACTTTTTGTTCGAGTTCGGGTCCGGGATTCGAAATTGGTCAAATGAATGTCAGATTCGTGTTCAGCGACCCTGAAAACCCTTGGAAAAATATTTTCAGTGACTTTTAAAAAGTTAAATATTTTTTTTCAAAAAGGGGTCCTACCATCGGTAGTATTACCAAAATTTTTTCGCATAATATTAATGTAAATAAATGCTTTTACTTTTGTTTGTTTGTACATAAGTGATCAAATAATACGTAAATCAAAAGTTAGAATTTTATCTTTTATTGGCATTTTTTGCCTTTTTATGCTTTTGTAAGACAAAATGAAAGAAAGAGGAAACAGAAAAGAGAAACAAAAATAGGTAAATTAATATTCAGTCGCATCGGCTGGCGTCAAATGGGCAAAACCAAAGTGGACGACTGACGCGCACAAAAGGCCACTTTTGCCATTCGGCCCATCCATTTGAGGCCGTTTTCCCCACCCGGGACATAGGAAAGAAGAAACCTAAAAAGGGGCGAAAGGGAAGGAATGGGGGAGAAAAAGTTAGGAATAAAGCCAATTAAAACATGGAAAATGCAATAAAAAACTGACCAAATGAGGCCAAAAGTTTGAAGGGCGGCAGTGATTACGGTGAGAAGGGAACTTTGAAGCCACAGAGAAGTGTAAAGAGTGGCCAAAACACTGAGCAAATAAACGGCGGTGACCACGCGACGGGGCTCGGAGAACAGAAATTGACAATACGCCAAAGGACCCCACAGAAAGCCAAAACTAAAAGGGAAACAAACGGATCAAAAGGGAGGGGAAGGGAGAGAGAGAGTGTGGAGAGATAGCGAAAAAGATGGATACAGAGGGAGAAAAGGAACGGGGTGAGAGTGGCGGAGAGAAACGGAGAAATGGAGAGGGACAGAGGGAAAGAGAGGAAGGAACGACGTGGGAGGGGGAAAAGACTAATGAATGGGGCGCAACGAACAGAAATGTGAAAAAAGGTATATTTTTTTAGGAAAAAAATAACTGGTTCTGGTCTTAAATTTAAAAATGTAAATTTTCGAAAAACGTCGGTATAAATTTTTGTGAAAGGAGTGGGTACAAACGCCGATATTAATGCCTTTTTTTGTTTTTCAAAACCGTTTTTTTGCGAAGCGCTTTTTCATAAAACTTTTTTGGCAAATGGGGTTCCGGCGGTTACCGATAGGCGCCGCTGGGGAAAATTATTTTAGGTTTTTAACGAATTTTATTTAGAAATTAGTCTAATTTTTCAGAATTTCCCTCTTTTACCTTCGCTACGACCCCCCCCCCTTTTCATATGGTGACCAATGATCACCGAATTTGAAAAACCCCGTATTGGTCTCCTAATTTTGAAAAAATGGAAGGACAAAATGCATTTTTAAATGGGTTTTGGGAGTTTCGCCTTACCAACCTGACAATGAAAAAGACAGATCCGAGGGTATTCAGAGCAGCGAATTTGCGCGTTTGGAGGACGAGGACGGGGATGAGCATCATAGCCTAAAGTGAGTGGGGAGGAAAGGTGGGCTCAAAATGTATCAGACGGTGCCGGCAGAAAGAGAGAATTCTCTTTTAATTGTTATATGATAAATGGAATATGATGTGAAAACTGTGTAAAATTTTCAAAAAGCTATTTCATGGTATCATGCAATAGCTTTATGTGTTGTCTATCAGAATATTAATGGTTAATTTTTTTTACAAAAGTATAAAAAAAATTATTGTCAAGAATTTCGAAAATATTAAGTTATATCTTTGTCCATACAATGAAATTTTTGAAATATGAAGGTTTAATAGATTATAAGCTAAGGGTTTAAAATTCATAAAAAGAAAATTTAATTGGGACCCTTTGAAGTGAGTGAGGGGGGGGGGCCGACCACCCCCCCCCCCCTTTTCATGATGGAGGGGACACCTAAGGACTGATTGACCGTACCGTTGTGAAGCAAAAGCCAGCAGCAAAAATGCAAAGGAAAAACGCAGCGATTCGTTGAAAACGCGTCAAACCGCAGGGATTCGAGTCGGGAGACACCGAAGCAGAAACGGACGAAAAGCTCATCCAGCTGTACTTTCTGGAAATAATTGTAAATGGCGTAAAGGGAGAGAAGAATTACAACCCAAGCCTTACAAAGGAGAGGTCGGCAAGTGACCGTGGGATTTCCAAATGAAATTTGCTGGGTGGGTAGATCACCCATGGGTTGTATTATGAAATTTTAACCATTTTTGCCAAATGAGCATGAGTGCCATTCGGATCCTCTTTATTCAAATTCATTTTTGCTTTTTATGCAAAGTCAATTATCAAAAAATTATTTATAAAAAAAATTTTATTTTTAATTTTTCTATTCATTTTGATATTATATAAGATAATCAATAAAAAATATTATACAAAAATATTTTTTTTTAAAAACGACAGGATATTTATTGCATCTTTATGTTTAATGTAATTTTTTGATTTTAATAGAAAAATATTTAAAATAAAAATTATAAAACATATATGCACACAGAGGATTAGAACCTATGACTTAAAAAAGATTTGACTAACTCACAACCTCTGCACCAATGGCTTCTTATGAAATTAGAAATAATTATATCTTTTCTAATTATAAAATGCCAAAAAGTTTGGCACGTTTTATCTCGGCATAGAAGCTCATTTGGCAAAAATGGTTAAAATTTTACAATAGAACCTAGGAGTGATCTACCCACCCACCAAGTTTCTCGCGGGGAATGCAATTGGTAAAAAAACCAAGGAAAAACTTTTCTACCCCCAATTGAAAAGTCCCATTTAAATGTCAAGCAACAACACTCAAATTACAAGTGCCTGTTTTTGTTGGACGGCAATTGTCCGTTTTGTGCCGCGTCGGCGTCTTCAGTGAGTCGCTGTACGTCGTCGATACCATTCGAATTTCTTGGTTTGAAGAAATCTGTGAACGAATTGCTGACTTTTGAGCCGAGAGTGGCCACATTGAAATAGGCTTGTCGACCGGACGAACTGTTCGCCTTACTCCGCTGTTCATTTACAAAATCAGCCAGCGAAGACATTCGAATTTACAAATCTAAATTGAATGAAGATTTTCGATTTATTTAGAGATGTCTCAAGCTATTAGGGATTTAATAAATGCAAAACGAAAACCGTTGACTTAAAACTTTAAATGGAATGGAAAAGGTATACCTAATCATTAGAGAACGTATTTTGAGGCATATGCCTTTTTTCTGCGCATTAGTTCCAATATATTAATCAAATGGTTTGAAGCTTCTACGTTGACATTATTATGCCTTTTTTGGGATTTTCATGCCTTTTTGGCGTTTTTTTCCAAAAAAGCCCATTAAAAATGAAATAAAAATCGGAAACTACTCCCCTAAGAATTGATGAAATTTCTCAAAAAAAGATCGCCAAAATTTAATTTTTTTTTTCTTGATAAATAATTTAGGTTTAAAAATTTTCCAGTGTCGTTATATATACCTAGTCAGGAAAAACTCTAACAAGGACGAAGATTAATAGAATAATACATACGTTTCTTGGCGATCTTTTGAGGAGCTAAAATTTTTTTTCTGAAGCTCTAAAAGTTGGGTTTCTTGTGGATTAGGTAGATATTTTTGATATTCATTTAAAATAACGGGCGCCGAATAAATAAATGTTTCTTGTCGGTTTTATGGGTAACATGTGATTTCGTCAGAAGTGAAAATAAATTTATTTTCTCAATTGTCAACCTATATTTGTTGTGGTAACTTACATATGTATCATAAAATGATTTATATTTGTGCCTCGTCTTTGCTACTTTTATCTCCTATGTGTGCATTTCTAGGTGGTCGTCAGACATTCATTCTGCATTAATCTCGGCATTTCGTTTTAAATTTCTTACTAGGGTTGGAGCTCGATCCGTAAACGCGGCAATTTGAGTGCGTGTTCCACGACCGAGGGGTATTTCTGTCCGCTCCACCCCTGTTTCTTACTAATAGAATTGCTGCATTTTGAGTATGTTGATGCTCTTAGTCAGTTTTCTGCCTTCAAATTGTATCGTAGACGTCAGCCGATCACTATGGAAGTGACGTTTACCTTTTTGAGTGTGTACACGTAACTGATTTTCGCGCAGCCTAGCTGACGGAATGGGCACATGAAAAGCACAAATCAAAATGGTTCGGCAAAGCAACAATTTGAGAATACTTACAGAGGATTTTGCAAATTGTGACTCGTTAGAATATTTACAAGCCTGTTCTTATGACTCGACTTTTTGAATTTTTTTGTAAAATTTGGCTAGGTGTACGCTTTTTTGTGAATTAAGTCCACTGACGAAATCACCGGGAACCGTTTTATGCGTCCCATCCAAATTAATTTTTAGATTAAATATGAGCGTTTAGGCGCCGCTTCGCGGCGCCAAACGCTCTTTTTTTCTTTTTTAAATTGCTTTTTAAAAATTATTATTTGAAACGAATTTTAAATTTTTAACAATTGTTATTGGCTTCATAAAAAACCATGATATCTTTCTTTAAATTAAAAACGCTTTGGTTTTGGTTTCGGTTTTAAAACCTACTTACGATACCCGCGGCGAGAACGCACCAAAGCATTGGGTATCATTGGAGCTGAGGAGTTATATGATGGTTAAAGGGATCAATTATATCCCGCCCCATCATACGCTGTATCCTCCTCTTTAATACAGCGATTAACTTACCATTTTTTGCTCCAATTGGTTTTTATTAAATAAGAAAGGGACAAAAAAAAAAGAGAGCAAAGGTTCGAGTCCATTGTGCTGCATGAAATGCCTATTACTTTTTTGTCAAAAAAATTAAAAAAATACATTTTCGGAAATAATTTTTAATCTTTTTGCCAACTAAATTGAAAGATCTTGGTATGAATCGAAAGCTCTTGATGAAAAGAAGCTTTTCTAAGCAAATCTTAAGCAACTTTTTAAATTATTTTATGAACATTACAATGCTTCCAACCAAACTACATTCTTTATTTTTTTTTCCAAATTTTCTTTTGAGTATTTGACTTTAATTTTTTCCCAGCTTCGTGTTCTTGATAATGCAACATATAATTGTCCATGTGAAAAAACGTCTCTTGTTAAATCAATTCCAACTTTTTCAAATGTTTGTCCTTGCGCACCATTAATAGTCATACAAAATGCTAATTTTAAAGGATATTGATGGCGCTTAAGCACATAGGGAAGTTTTTTATCCTCAATCAAAGTT
The DNA here is from genome assembly GCA_004148225.2 of Heterodera glycines. Taxonomy (NCBI): domain Eukaryota; kingdom Metazoa; phylum Nematoda; class Chromadorea; order Rhabditida; family Heteroderidae; genus Heterodera; species Heterodera glycines. The sequence continues at coordinate 8,481,877 of CP049710.1, forward strand.
ATTCTTGGGATAAAATCGATTTCACCTGTTCTATCACCCGTCAAAATCATAACCCTTAACACATTCTTTTCAATATCAAGTATTTGTAAACGTGTTCCATTACATAATCCCATATTTACATTTAAATTTCTTATTAATTTTGTAACACAATTTATTTTAAGCTTAAGCTCATGATCAGGAAGGCTATTTGTTTGGAGTTTATTGAGTATTTCAGGAAGAATAGGGGCTTCCTTGCTTTCGGCTTCATCAATACTTTTAAATACATATTCCTCTCCTTGAAATTTTTCTAAAATTTGTTCGTTATAAATGTTAATTTCTCTGTTATACGGTGCTAAAATACAATGACTACATAATTTAGAAAATTCTTTTGTATTAATTATTTCGCCAAAGATCTCTTCAATTAAATCTTTTTCTTTGATATCACAGACTTCTGGAAGAAAAATATAATTTTGTTCATTTCTTTTACCATTTCCTATTTCTAAAAGTTGCTCAGAAAAATTTAGTGCTTCAGAATTTGTTCGCATATTTTGATTTAAATGAAATACTTTAAAATGAATCCATAAATCACTTTTTTGCAAACACAAATCTAAAATTTCTTCTTTCGTTGCTTTATTTTTTATAGGTAAGCATTGGCGAAAGTCTCCACTTAAAATCAAAATTTTTCCTCCAAAAATAATATCATTATTATGTAATTCTCTTAATTTTTTGTCAATTATTTCAATAACATATTTAGGTGCCATAGGGGCTTCATCAAAAATGAACACATCAGTATTTCGAATTTCAATTGCTTCATTAGAACCATTTTCAATTGATGAAGAAGAATTGCTATTTAAATCTAATGGTAATTTAAAACGGTTATGCACAGTTCGTCCATTTTTTAATAGTGTTGCTGCAATTCCACTAAAAGCCATGTTCGTAACTTTTTTACCAAAACCACGGGCTAAGTGAAATAAAGCAATTTGAACAAAAGATTTTCCCGTCCCACCTGGTCCATCAATGTAAAAACAATTTCCTTTATTTTTTTCAGGATGTTCAAAAACATTTTTAACGCAATCAAAAATTTCTTTTTGTTCCTCATTCATTAAGGAATATTTGTTTAATGCAAAAGTGAGTTCCTTTTTAGGGTTAATTATTTGTTCTTCTGAAATATTTCCTATTTTTTCTGTTATTTTTGGCATATCCGTAAAGTCAAGTAAACATTTTCCATGATTTAAAAGGTTTTTATCAATAAGTGACAAAGCCATTTGATAAGCAGTATTTTCAGAATGTAATTTTTTAAGGTCATAACTTAATGCGTCTTTATATTTATCCCATAATAAGCCTGGTTTTTTTGGTTCACAGTTAATGAGAATATTTGCAAAAAGTGAGCGAAGGCCTCTTGGAAATTTAAATTGGCTCGCTTCGTTTAAACATTTATCCCATTCTAAGTCATCTCTAGTTAAGCCCAAAGCCAAGCAGGCATCTGAATATGATGTATATTTAACTCCATTTACAGTTTTTAAATCTTCAAAGCCTGTCGCATGTTTATGAATTAATAAATAACGTAAATAATATAATTCTTTGTTTTTTGGATTTATCGTATAGATTCTCCCAATCACTTTGTGTGGACCTTTTCTTGGCCACTTCCATTTTCTATTTTTTGTGAATGGGCAACGGAGCTAGCCAATCATAGTTTAGGCGTCTATTTTGCACTTTTGGGATCCGAAATTGGCAACGAATTTCATATGGCCGATTTCCCACCAAAACATTGAGTGACTTTTCTGTCGTTGTTTGCATCATGGTCAAAATAAATTGTTTGTTCGTTTTCTAAATGAACCTCAAGCCTTTCTATTGAATGAGATTTACCCTGTAATTCAAATTTTAACAACCGAAAACATGCTTCAACAGGGCTTAAATAACGGGCTTCCAAGTATTGACCAACTTCATCATATTTCAAAAATGTTTTTTCACCGTTTGGCTCTTCTTTTACACATTCTACTGTTGCTGCATCGTATCCTTTGTAAATATATTTATAGAGATATTTAACAGCATTTATTTCAGAACAGATTTCAACATTAATATGTGATTGAAAACGCAATAATAAATACGGATTGTAAGGGGCTACATTTTGATTAGTTAATCGTTGGCCTTTAACAAATTCAAAATCACCATTGTTCGGGCGTTTATATAAAGCATACCCATCTTCTCCTAATTGGGTTTCTTCTCTAAATTTTTTCGGATATTTAAATCGACATTTTTCATTCCTCATACATGGAGCATTTTTATTTGATTCTCCACACGGCCCATGCAACATAAATTTTCTTACTAATGACCGCAAAATAGGTTCTTGTTCTTTATTCGGAAGATCAGCACGTATAAATTGATCAATATCATTTGTATTTTTAAATTTGTCTTTTGGATGTAAAGTAATTAAGAAATGTAAATGCGGTAAACCTCTTTTTTGAAATTCTATAACCCAAGAATAAGCAACAACTTTACCAAAAATTTCACCTTTTACAACTTCCTCAATTAATTTGTCAGATTTTAACTTAAAAATTCTTGCTACTATATCCGGCCTGTCTTCTGCTTTTTGATTTTTTAATAAACATTTTTTTATATCTGAGTCTTCGGGATTAATTGTATATGTTAAAAACAAATCCGGTTTGCCATTTTCTCCAACAATTGCCATAGAATCAATGTAATTTTGGTCTTTATTCCTTGGTCCACCCAAAAAAGAAGAAGGTAAAATGACTTGTTTTCCAATAACTGCTCCTGTTTGTTCGGATTTGTTAAAAAGGTAATCTTCTAATCCTTTATAGCTACATGCTCTTAACTCTTTTTGGTGTGTTTTAATGAAATTTAATCTATCCCATTCAACACGGGCCGCTTGGTCTACGACCCACTGTTGAAAAAGCCTCTTTGCAAAATGATGAGGTAAAAAAAAGTTTTCCCTGTAAAATAATTTAAATTTTATAAAATCACAAAATGAAATTTTTTTGCCTTTTTGATCTTTTATATCGAAATTCCATCCTTTCGTTCCCAAAGGATATAACAAAGGATAAATTAATGGTTCGACATTGGGGTCTAATGGGTAGATATTTTTCATTTGCTTACTCCCCTTTTCGACAACAATTATATTTGCTGCTGGTATCTCATCGCTTGCATTGGCTACTATAATTGCGGCCACTTCGTTTGATTGTTGAACATTGTATCGGTTTGGATCGAAACCGTTTCGCAAACTCATTAACATTTTTACTTCCTGTTTTTCATTTTTATTTCTCACTGTTGACTTGTTTTGTTCATCGATTACATTTTTCATCATTTCGTAGGCTTTAGCGAACGGGTATATTTTTCTAAGAATTAATTCGATTTTATCTAATATATTTATATTTAAATTATGCGAATGTAATCGAATGTTTTGTGCGTCATCATTATCCAAAAAATACAATTGTCCATTTGTCGGCAAAAATTTTTGTTCTGTTGGTTGTGCTACTGCATTATATTTATGATAGACTTGCCCTGATATTTTAAAACAACTTGGGCCTGGAGTTGTAAAACCAAATCTATTGCAAGCTAAAGAAGCGCAAGCGAATGAATTATTGTATTTTCTTATATTATTCGTAAAATTTTTCGAAGTTTCATTTTCTTCTGTAAACAACTGTTTTAATTCAAATGGATATTCATCAAATAATTCCAACAAATTTTTTGATTTTCCAAAATTGCAACATGAATGGAATTCATTCACTTTTGAATTTTTGATTGATTGCTCTTCTATAAAATGCACTGCCTTGCAAAATATACATTCAATGTTAAACTCTTGTAAAGAGAATTTTTTTACATTGTTTAGTTCTGCTGCACTTTTAAACAAAAAACCCGTCGGTATACGTTTGGTATTTGGTTGAGATTTTTGTGTTTGAGTGGTTTCGTTTACTCCATCTAAATCAATCATATCCAGGTTTATAACGCTTTCCAGGTTCATATCTTTTCCAATTTTCTTTCTTTTTCTTTCTATTTCATCGCTTTCTTTAACTTCTTCAAAATCAATCATATCCAAATTTATAACATTTTCCAAATTCATTTCATTCCCAATGTTCTTTTTCTCATTCATATGCATTCTTTCAAAAGAATCAAACATTGTTCTTGTCCGCTTTTTTCCGGAGCTTTGAACCGGTTTAACCGCTTTTTTAGACGGGAGCTTGGAACCCGTTTGGTTTTCAGAGATTTCTGAGGAATTATTTTGTAAAGAAGATGAAGAACATTGAAGCTCAGAGGGAAATAATTGTTTAGTTCGAACCATTGCAAATCTAAAAAATAATTTTTGAATATATTTTTATAGCTATTGAGAGCATTTCATAAAAGATTAAAAACACCTTAAAAAATTATGAAATTCAAAAAAATTATATCAAAAAACGATTAAAACAAAAATAATAATGAATTATTCGAAAAAATGGACATTCACAAAAATGTGATAATAATTTAAAAGAAAAATATTAATGATAAAAAGTTCCTTTAAAATGAAGGACACACAAAGGAAAAGAAATCCATTCGGAAGGGGAAACGAAAAAACAAATGATGAAATCAAAAACGTAAATAACAAAATAATGAAGTGTTCTCTTCCCTTCATACATAATCTTTTATTTTATTTTTCTCTTCCTTTAAAACATAATGTCAAGCAAATTCAAAAACACAAAAAGGGGCGGAGCTTCCTCTCACTTAGTATAGAGTAAGGGATATTTTATTTTTCTCTTCCTTTAAAACATAACGCCAAGCAAATTCAAAAACACAAAAAGGGGCGGAGCTTCCTCTCACTTAGTATAGAGTAAGGGATTAGCAGCGATGCTGGAATGAGGGTTGCTGTAGTCAGGTCTGGAACAGGAAAAAACCTAACACGGTTTGTGCCACGGCCAACCAAACCATGCCAAACAACTCGTCAATTCATATAAAATCAATCAGCGTTTTATAATAATTCCGAGTGCATGAAATGACGTAGATATAATAGTTTAACAAAATGAACATGAACAAGGACATCAGGTAATAAGTGTCAATAGCTTCCGAAATTGAATTCAAACGACTCGTGTGGCTTGATTGGCTCGGTTTCCTTGGGCCCCTCAGCGACCATTCCTCCGGCGACAGCCAATTCAACAATTTCGTCCGCTTTGTTTGGGTCTGTGTTTTGGAACATCGCAATGCCTCCGTGGTTTATCGGCTTCATTGGTTTGTATGGTGAGTCATCAGGCATAGTCAAAGCGCGCAATTGAAGACGCACGACACGAGAAGGGTTGGAAAGAGTGTGGAAGGAGGGCTCCGGGACTTCTTTCGGTCTTAAAATAATCATATTTTTAATTGAATTATTATTATTATTGTACTTTTCTTCGCTTTTCTGGTCCACCTCCATTTTCTCTTCGGCTTTTCCGTCTGAATTGTCAAAAATTAAATTGTGACCGAAAGAAAGATTGGTTTTCTGCTAACCGGCATCCTCTGCTTTCTTCTCCAAATTCGGCTTCTTTTTTGTGGTCGAGAGAACTGCCGTTTCCACCTTTTCCATCCCTTCTTTGCGTTTTTCTTCAATTGGTTGCGGATATGCGAACATCGACTGCTTGGCATTGCAGCGGAAGTCCATTTTTGGCATCTGCGCATGTTTTAATGTATGTAGATAAAATGAAGTTTAGTCATACTTTTAAATCCTTGTTGAGGCCAATCACACAAGTAGGACGAAGTGCCAATGAAATGAAATGAGTCATCGAGTGCCAATGCCAATGTTGCAAAAACACAAAAATCCCCAATACAGACGGCATGTCGTTTTGGTTGTTCTGGTTGTGCAGCGAAAGAGTGACGTTACGACCGCCCGCGTCCAATATGCCCTGTGCAACAACGGCACCGAACTAAACAATTTGTCATGAAAATATAATAGAATTCGGCATGCCTTTGTTATTGTGTCTTCTCCCTTCTCTCCAACCATTTTAATCAAGGTTTTTCGAAAGTCTGCGACTTTTGGGCAGGTCGATGTCGTTTGTTGAATGAGGACAAAAGCGAGGGAAACCAACGCCCCCTGTCGAACGTAATTTTCCTTCGCTTGCAGCAACGGTTCAAGCAATGCGATGGCCTCCTTAAAGGGGAGGAGGTAATGTCCCAGATGCCAAGTGGCCACTTCAGTACTCACTTTGTACCCAGTGCCAGCGCATGAAATTGCCAAAGCAATCGCTGCGCCATATCGAATGTGACCGTTAAAATGTTCTGTCAAAAGTTCGACGTAATCAAGGCATTGTTGCGGATTACTAAATAGGGTAAACATGATTTGGAAAACAAAAAAAATGTTAACTTTGACAGGACAAATCCAATTGCAATGGTTGCAAATCGTTTCACTTCATCATTTGGATCCGATGCGACTCTCTCGAGAAGTCTTTTGATCACCGACGCACTTCCCGTACCCGCGTAAGCCAAAGCAATCTGAAAACGAATTTTGAAATATTGGAAGTAAAAAAAGGGATAAACCGACCATGCAAACACCCGTCTGCCGAATAATTGCGTAAGGACTGTTATAAAGCAACCGAATCCAACTAAACAACAAATTAAGAAAAAAGGAAGGAAACAAATTGCTCTCACTCTTCAGCTCTTTCTGCAACTCCATAAGCTAACATAGAAATTCCCGTGCGAAGTCCCCGTTGGATTTTGTCGTGGTGAGTGTCAAGAATGTACTGGTACATTTCGTCGAAGGCCTGACGTTTAAGGTGTAAGAAATCGATTTCAAAAACAAAATAAAAGACAATTAAAACCATTTGGTTCATCGATCCAGCCATGACTAAGCCCATGGCAGTTCCAGCTGCTTCTCCTGACACCGCTTCGTTCTGGTACAGCACATCCCTCAAGTGTTCGTAAACACGTTCATTACGTGTGCCCAGTGCGGCCAATCCAAGTCCCAGACATGCGCCGTGACGAACGGCACTCGTCGAAGCACGGCTGAGTTGGTCAGACAGATAATCAATCGCGGAGCTCCCGTGATTGGCATGTATCAGACCTTAATTTATACCAAAAAATTAAGTAATGAAAACAGGCGATGAAAACCATAGGCAAAAAGAGATCCGCCTTCTTTGAAACAGAATTGGTCCTGCTCCCCCTTTGGAAGGTATGGCTCCAAAAGCTTTTTCGCATCTCGTTCATGTCCCTAAACATCAGCATAATAACCAAATATAAAATCAAAAATGCCTTGTGAATGAGTCCGAGGGATGCCACGGCATTAAATTTATTCCAATTAGTCGCTTTCGAAATCCAATCCAAATTCTCCCTAAATTTTCAAATGTAACTGCTTTTGTAAAGGAATAGACATTCTTACCTCAGAAAGTCATCACAAGTGGTCCCGCAATGCATTAATCCATTGGCAATTACCACAGCATTATGTGTGCAATTCACACGTGAAGCGTCTTTGAGCTGCCTCAATATCAACATATCGGTGTGATTGTTCTTTATGAGAAATTGCATGTGATGTTTGATGGTCTCCACGCCGCTCAAAATTCGTTCCAACTTTTCCTTTTCAGGCGTTTTTGTCTCTGTCTTTGGTTCTTCGGTGGATGGACTGCTCGGAAAGAGATGCATCTTCATTTGGTTCAAAAACTCCTGCGGTGCATTTTCATAAAGATCAAATGCCAACTGATACGCCATCAGAGCGTTGTTCTGCAAACATCAAAAATATCTTTTTGATTAGGGCATTAAATTCAAAAAAAGGCACGCCTGCCTGGACAAGAAGACGGTCCAACAATTCGGCCACTGATTGAGTTTTTTTAAGTTCAACCAAACACTAAAATCACTGGGATAAAACAAACAGCCGACCACACATATATTTACCTGCGATAAGGCGAAATAATTCGGCTCTTTTTGGCACTCCAGAAAACGGATTATCAACCCGAGAACTTGGTCATGAAATTCGACGTCCAAATGAGACTCGTACAGCTTGTTCAATGTGTCCATAAGAATTGTCGTTGTACTCCCACCGTCCTTCGAAACAGCGTTAACAGTTCTCTCAATCATGTCAATTCTTCGCGTGTCCAAGGAAAAGCCAACAACCAGAGAATATTCTTTCAGCTCCAAGTTTTGATTGAAAATCCGATTGACGAAGTCCTCAAGACCACTTGGTACTTTTCCGCGAGAAAGTTGGACATCTTTGTAAGTGTCAAGAGCCTGTCGTATGATCATGTTGACATACTGAAAAAATATGGAATGCAAATCATGTCTTAATCTAAATAAACCAAAAATTCACCAAAGTGTCATGTCCTTTGAAATCTTCCGCCCGCGGCACAAGTTTGAACTCATTTCCAGAAGACAAGGCATATTCCAAAGCCAAGTTGTATTGCTCGCGACAGTAATGAATTTTGGAACAAAGGAGAGAAGCTTTGTGTCTGCCAGCGAATCCATCGACAGTCGCAAGACTTTGCACCGTGCCAATGTGCCGTGCCATTTCAAACCATGTTGCGGTGATCACACGCCAATCATCCAAATTCTCTGTGATAAATCGCTTCTCTTCCTCAGAAGTTGTTTGAATGCCAAGTTTGGCCAGAAAAGGCTCGGCAGTAGCATATTTTCCAGCGTTGATTTTCTGCTTAAAAGACAGCATCAGTTGGTCGGCCATTTTAACTAGTTTATTTTTTCTTTCTAAAATTAATGAATTAAAAAATGGTTAATTAAGAAGTATATTTATTTTCTAATAGTATTCTTATTCCACCTTAAAAGTTTACTTTTCGTTTAAGGAAATTGGTCATTTTAATGTTTTCCGAAATCTTCCTGGCGCACTGCATGATTCTTTTTTGGTCAAAATCTGTTTAGATTTTCATAAGCCATTATTAGTATTTGTTTTTTCAAATTATTTGATTTTTAAAACAAATTTGAAGAATCCAGACCAGGCCCGGATCCAGGCCATAACAAAGCTTGCTTTTAACTTGAATTTTCCTCATTAACAGGGGCTTTAAAAATGATGATTTTGATTTATCAATTTAAAATTTAAATTTATAAAATAAATTTTAACGCCAAAATAATAGAAAAATTCAAAAAATTTACTGATGTATGTAAGTATTATAAACGAGCGCTTGGGCGCCGCTTCGCGGCGCCAACCGCTCTGTTTTATTCTGAAAAGAAATTATCTTGATAAATCTAACGATTTAATTTATTTTCTTTCCAATATCATTTCTCTTCTCCTTTATCTCCTCTCTCTCTCTCTCTACTTCTCTCTTTCATTTGCATTCATTTTCCCCCTCTCTCCCACCCTCTTCCTCCTCCTCCTCCTCCTCCCTCCTCCTCCTCTTCCTCCTCCTCCTCATCTCTCTATCTCTCTCTTCCTTTATCCCTCTCTCTTAATCTCTTATCTCTCTCTATCTTTCTCTCTTTTCACACTCTAAATTTTTATATTTATCTCTTTCTTTCTCTCTCATTTCCTTTCTCTCCCTCTCCCTCCTTTATATCTCTTTCTCAATCTCTCTTTTCCTTTCTCCCTCTCTCCATTTCCCTCTCTCTTTCTCTCTCCCTCTCTTAATCTCTCTCTATCTCTTTTCTTCTTTTTCTTATTTTATAAGCACGAAAAACGCGCTTTCCGCTTGGTTTGGGGTGTCTACGATGACTTTTATAATGCCTATTTTTGCCTATTTTGTGGTTTTTGTGCCTAAAGTGCCTATTTTAGGCTTTTGAAAAAATCCATAAGAAAAATGCAATAAAAACGAAAAACACACCCCTAGAATTGAAAAAATTCTCCAAAAAAATGATCCCAACATTTAATATATTTTTTTCTTAATAAAAATTTTTGGTTTAAAATTTTGTCCTTATTTAATAATTTCATTTACAATTGAAATATTTAAAATTTTACTTGTTTTAATACCAAAAAAGCGTTAATAAAAAAAATTTTTTTGCCTGTTTTTGTGCCTATTTTAGGGTTTTTGTGCCTATTTAATGCCTACTTTGCGATTTTTAATGCTTTTTAGGTGCCTATTTCGCGATTTTTTGTGCTTAAAAAAGGAAGCCCTAATTATAAATAGAGCTGGGATTTTTGAGCTAAAAACCCCAAAAAATGCCAAAATATGTGCTAAAATATGTGTTAAAAATTGGAAAAATCGAGGGTTTTTTTTGCATAAAAATTCCAAAAATCTCATTCTTTATCATTTTCGCCCGCACAATCGCAAATCTAATACCTTTCAAGGTGTTCGAAGCTAAAATTGGTCTTTTTCTGTAAATTATTTTTAAATTGAAAGTTCCATCAGGGAACATCGAAATCCAATGAGGAATTAAGAAATCGATTTGGTTACTTTCGGCAAACAAAAAAAATTTTTTTGAAAATATTTAAAAAATGACAAAAAAGTTGATTTTTAGGGGTGCATTTTTCTTTTTTTTTTGTATTTTTCTTTCAGATTTTTCTCAAAAGTGCCAAAATATGTGAAAAATATGTGCCAAACCCCGAAATATGCACATGCTTTTATGTGCCAAAACCCCAAAATATGTTTTTATAAGTCGCTCTAAATCAAAAAATTGTTCGGAGAAAATGCTATTTTTGGGCTTCTCTCGCCATAACTAACATAAAAATCAGCTCTAATTTTATGCAATTTTGAGTCTGGGACCTATGATGAATATTTACCTTATTTGTCCCTTTTAGATAATGGTGCGACAAAAACAAAATTTTCCACTTCAACAAATACACAAAGAAATGACGGGTTCAAAAGACGGAAAATTGAATAAAAGGGTTAAATGCTCCCTGAAAAAGCAGTTTGACCAAACGTGTGGCTCAATTGAATAGAATAAAGATGAATTGGAAATATATGATTGTTTGGTTAAGAGAAGAAAAGTTGATAGAAAGAGAATAGATTAATTTAATGAAGTTTCAAATGATTTTTTGTTGGAACATCTTGGAAAGGAAATTCGGATGTGAAATTTTAAGAGTGTAATTTTAATTCGAGCGGAACCGATTTTCACCCCTTATCTTTTTCACCAAATTGACCAATCGATAAACCCTTTTTCTCCTCCAAAAAATCCCAAAAATGCCCAAATCTAAAAGACGACACGACGACGACTTGGCGAGCACTTCGGCAAGCTCGTCTGAACAGCAATTCGCGGCATTCTCTCACCGAATTGACAACCTTGAAAAGTTGCTTCAACCCTCCGCAATTTGGTCCATCCCAAATCGCCCGAATGCTCAACAGTGCCATCGTCGACTCGGAACTGATCAAAGAAAAGTCGAAGCGAGCAGTTGTTGAACGCCTGCCGGAACACCTCAATGAGGACGTTGTCAAACAAATTGCTGAAGCATGTGGTCTGCTGGGCGAAATTGACCTCGACAATGTTCACAGACATCCGCGGACGGCACGTGAGGAAAATGCAAAACCGAGAATTGTTAAAATTCCCTTTTCCTCCCAAAAATCCCGCAATTTGTTCCTTTATAAATTCCGCTCCACACTTCTCAAAATGCCTGTGATTCCTCATAATTTGACCGCTAGACGTGATATGACCATAAATGAACTACAAATATTGTATGACCTCCGAAAAAAGGCTTTTGAGGCAAACCAGGCCGCTGGCGTGTATAAATACATCGTCATTGACCTGGAACTCAAAACCTTGTCCAACCCAAAACCACTCAGGACTAGGGTTTCGTAGGGGTGCGCGAGCAAACCGCAAAAAATTATAAATGAAATAAAAGGTTTGCTTTTCAATGCTCGCTCACTCTCTAACAAGATCCCAGACTTAGGTAAATTAAAAATCCTAATCATTTACGAGACCTGGTTAAATACCAGAAATTCGATTTCATCAGATTTATCTATAGGTGGCAAATATATACCCATTTTAGCAAATCGGGTAAGTAAAAGAGGTGGAGGGTGTGCTATACTAATAAGTACTGATATTCCTATGCTTGAAATTTTTTCTGGGACAAAATTTCAATGTGAAATTATTCACATTAAACTTTGTTTAGCAAAAGTGATTCACATTTTTGCCTTGTATAAGCCACCTCAATGTTCTACACCAAACTTTAAAAAATTATTAGATTATATTATGGAATTTAATTATAATAATATTCTTATCTGTGGTGATCTGAATTTACCGGGAATTGATTGGATTAATTACCGAATAGAGAACAATAATCATTCGAAATTATTTATTGATTTTATCGCACAAAAACAATTGGTTCAACATGTAAAACAAATAACACGTGGTAACAACATTTTAGATTTAGTGCTTTCAAATCCTAAGCAATTAGTTTGTGACACGAATGTTACAGAAAGTTTTTCAACATCAGAGCACCACATGATAGAATTTAAAATTAATGGGAGCTTTTCGATCATCAAAAAAGACAAAATTATATTAGAGAGTTTAAACCAAAAAATTTTCTAAAACTTAGAAGTATGCTTCAGCAAAAACGCATTGATCTACATTTACCGAAATTATTTAAAGTTGACGACAAATACAATTTTCTCGTTGGCGAACTTTATAATTCCTTTGATCAATTATTTCCTAAAAAAATATTAAAGTTATAAAAAGCAATTACCCACAAAAAATAAAAAGATTATACTCCGAAAAATTAAAATACACAGGCTTATTAGAGAATGCCCTGATCACAGACAATATAAATAAAATACAAAATTTTAAGTAGGAATCTGAAAAGGGAATTAAAAATATTAATGATAAGAAAGAAAGCCAACTTGTTAAATAAAGGCAATTTGGCTATTTTTAAATACATCGGCAACAAATTTAATTCTGACAGAGAAATAAGATTGCTTTTCGATGACCAAGGCAGAATTTACACTGAGGATAGGCAGAAATGCATGCTTTTTGGTAAAATATTTCAACAAAATTTTATGCAAAGAAATTATAACATGAATTACGCAATTAATAACAAAATAGATAGCCTAATAGATATCGAATTAAATGCTGCCTTGGTCTGGAAAGCACTTAGGAAGTTACCAAACAGAAACTCGACATCTCCAGACGGGTTACCTTATATATTGATTAAGCAATGCGCAGATTTATTGGCACCTATCATAAGTGAACTCTTTCGAATAATCTTAGATTATGGGGAAATCCCAAACTTATGGCGTACATCTTTTATCATTCCAATTTATAAAAAGGAGACAAATCGAATCCAAATAATTACCGTCCCATCTCTCTGACATGTACTTTATGTAGGGTTTTTGAACGACTATTAGCATGGAACATTGTTAAACATCTTGAGAAAAATAAAATTTTAACTGATGAACAATTTGGGTTTTAAAATCCAGGTCGACCACACACAATTGTTGGTCTCCCTGGATTATTTTTATAAATCAATAGAAAATGGACAAAATATTGATATAATTTTTATAGATTTTGAAAAAGCATTTGATTCGGTGCCAATAAATTTGTTAATTGTTAAACTTCAGAACATAGGTATCTGTGGAAAAATTTTGAAGTTTCTCCAAAATTTTCTTATATGCAGGTCATATCAAGTTAAAATTGGAGAAAACTTTTCCGAAAGCTTTAGAACTTATTCGGGGGTTCCACAGGGCAATGTTCTTGGGCCTCTTCTTTTCTTGGTTTTTATAAATGACCTTACTAATTATATACCAGCTGCAGTCGGAATTAAATTGTATGCCGATGATGTTAAAATTTACACTTCGCATGATAATGACACGAAAAGGGATTTACTCTCTTTAGCGTTGGCTAACTTAGCCAAATGGTCTAAAGACAATGGCATAGCCATTGCGCATGAGAAATGCGCAGCATTATATTTAGGAAAAAATAATTCTAGACATGAGTATAAAATTGGCGAGAAAGTAATTTTAAGCGTAGATTGTGTCTAACTAAATTTTGAGCAAACCCTATATTTTCTTGATAAAATAGTGACATTCTGCCATAAAATTTCAAAATTATGAATATATTTAAGAAATAAGAACAATAGCCCGAAATAAGGACAAATCTTATAAATAAGGACAGATCCGAGCCCTGCCTTAAAATGACATAAAAAGTGTTCTAAACTTTTGTTTGAAGCTTCTAACATGCATGGTTCAACAATAGAATTTCTACGTTAAAATTTTTGTTTTGGTGGAGGTTTTAGTCAATATAATATTACGGGGGTTTTCAGGAATAAATCCTTATGCCATTTTTGCGTTTTTAGTCCATATTAGGTTGTTTTTGGGAATTTATTACATTTGCCGAAATAATTTTTGAATTTAAAAACTAACTATTATTTTTTTAAATTTACAGTCGGAGTGCTCACGCTTAACGTTTACAATGAGAATGCAATTGAAGTGGAGGAAGAAAAACAATCATTCTAAATTAATTGACCATCCAAAAAGTTGAAAATAACATAAAAGTTTATTCAATGAATTTCTATATTATTTGTATTAATGGAATCTAAAATAAATGTTTTTAAATTAAGTAAAAAAATATATAAAAACTGGTAAAAAATTTTTTTTTTAATTATAAAATTTAATTAAACTTAAAAACTTCTTTAATAGACAGATAAAATTTAATTAATTAAATGTGAACGAAAAGGAAGAAATGAGAGAAGGAAAATGTATTAGTCATATTAGTCACAATTTTTCCATCTGAAAAACTGTCAAATGTTACACAAACCCCCACCAATCAGTTCACCAACGGTTTTTTGAGAGGCATGGCCTCGTCCTCCCTTCCCCCCTTCCCTTGTCCCCGTGCCGACAACAGCCGATTTCTGCGCCGCCTGCCCGTTCGTGCCGCCGACTCTTGTGCCTGTTCATGCGCCGACTGTTGTGCCCATCCGTGCGCCGCCCGTTCAGTGCCATGCCAATTCCGTGCCGCCGTTCAGCACCACCAATGCCGTGCCGTGTCGCCGACGTGTTGTGCCGGATGTCCCATCTTTCCCCGACTCCTTCCGTCTCCCATTTGTGCCGTGCCGTTCCCCCATTTCCCCATTTTGTGACGTCCCTCATTTCCCCCCATTTTGTGACGTCCCTCATTTCCCCCATTTGTGCCGTCCCACATTTTCACCATTTATTGTGCCGTTCCCCCATCTTCTGCGAAGCCGGGAAACAAATTTTCATATTTTAATGGGTCCGCCAAACTTTCGCCGACATTCTGACAAAAACGACATTTAAATGTAACTAATTTATTCGCTGGTCACCCGTTTGCTGATGCCATTCAAATTTTGACTCGCGGCACCACGCCAAAGGGACACCAAACGAGAGGCCTGAAAAGGTTGAGTAATGGACAAATTCATTCCCCCATTTGTGCCGTCCCACATTTTCACCATTTATTGTGCCGTCCCGTTTTCCCCCTTCGGTTTAATTATCCAAGTTTGAGGACTCTAATAAAGTGCATTTCCCTTCACTTTCCCGCCTCACTTGACCGTTCAAAATTTCGCCACCCCCAATTGTCCGAAGTGTGCCAAATCCCAGTCGCCCCAGCTCTCGTCAAATCCGGGCCGTTGCCAGCCAACAAACACCCATTCAGTACCGGCCGCTCAATCCCCAACCGGTGCCAAAACTCGCCCTCTTCATCCCGTCCCCTCCCCCCATTTGTCCATCACCCATTGCGGATCGGACAAATATTTTTTTTAAATACCCTTCTCGTAAGTATAATACGCCAAAAATTACAGAATTTCCTCCGAATTATAAATTCATCACAAATTGATTTCGTTTAAAGAAGGTGGCCGAACCGCCAGGTCGCGTCAACTAAAACATTGTGAAATTCAGTTTATTTAAAAAAACAAAATTTTCTAAAAGAAATTGTAACAAAAAATGATAAATTCAGTTAGAAAATTAGACAATTTTTACTGTATAACAATTAATAGTGAGTTTGATTTTCAAAATATCCATTCAACATATTCACAAATGAAGTTTCTTTCTGCAAAAATTTTCTGTTGGTCGCAAATTCAGAGACTGGCTGAATTTCGCTGTTTCGTTTTCGTCTTCGAAATCCGAACACTCCGCCGAAAGTTGTAGCGCAACATGGACTAATAAGCGCAGCAGCAGGCGCCGCCGCATAAATGCCAGTGGCATAAGCGCCTTAGAAAAAAGAAATTAGGGAATAAAAGAAATGGCACCTTTACCCGCGTATGGAGCTGCACCGTAGGCCCCTAAAAATGGCGCATATCCCCCTCCTCCAAGTCCCAGGGACCAGTCGGTGCCGACGAGTCCGTTCCATCCAAATGCGCCAGGGGGCGGCCCCCCACCCCACGGGCCAACGCCACAGCCGAACATGCCGAGACCACCGCCGAAGCAAGTGGAGGACGGACGGAAGAAGCCAAAGAGGGAAAGGACACAGCACCAAAGACCGAAAATGGACATGGACATGACGGAGAAGGAAGGGAAGGGAAGAAAAAGGATGAAAAACGGAATGGAGGGGAAAGGATTTGAAGGGATCGCTATGGTTGAAGAACGCACCATTTAAGAAATGAAGATGATGCATTCTCATTTCAAGATGCATCAGTTAAGAGGGTGAGGAACGTCAAAATAAAAATAAGGTTAGCATTGGTGACTCACCAAATAAAGGGTCTGTCGGTGTGCGCGATGGTGACCAGTTCCCCTCCCACGTAATAGCTGAGCCGGTTCAGAGTCGTCGTATTTGGTCCCTCCATTTATCCATTCGGTTTGCGTATTCGCAGTTCCATTTTTGAATTTGTTATTCTGTTATCTCAGAAAGGGAAATGAAAAAGATTAATTTAAAAAAATATATCATTTTTTCTCTCTCTTTTCTTTTCTCTGCTGCTCTCTGACTTTGGTCTTTTTCTCAGTGAAAGGTTAAATTTCAAAATATTTTCGTTTTTTCTTGAAAAAAATTATTCAATGATTTTCATCAGATCTTTTTTCATGTCAAGCGGGGGGAGGGGTCCGGCAGTGCCTTAAGCGCCGCCGAGAAAAATGTTTGAAAAAAATTTGAGTGGTAATTTATTACGAAATTGCTACATAATTCTAATTTCCATAATTAAAATAATTTCTTTTCTTTTTTTCAATTTTCTCCAGTCATTACATTATTTATTATTTATGCACTTTTTCTTTTATTATTTCTCAGTTTCATCCGTTTGTTCTTCGTCCATTTTGACCAATTCGTGGAATTTTGACTTTTTATTTGCCATTAAATTCGATGGAGTGTCAAATTCGATGAGTTGGCCCCCGGACAGTACCATAATCCTGTGAAAATAGATACCGTAATTTGTTGAACGGAAATTTGTGGTTAAATAGGTTTGTACAAAAAAGAAACTGTGCTATTGTAAAGATGCGAAATGTACCTATCGTAGTCCATTACTGTGCTGATTCGATGCGCAATTGTAATTACTGTGGAATGCTGAAATTTGCGGACAAAAGAATTTGAGTAATTAATTAATGTAATTGCCTGAAATTCAGTGCGAATTGTCTTCTGGATCAGTGCGTCTGTTTGCGAATCGATCGACGCCGTCGCTTCGTCCATCACAATGATGGCACTTCGACGAAGAATGGCACGTGCCAAGCACAAAAGTTGACGTTGGCCAACACTAATGACGAAAACGGAGTTGGGCATAATACATATATTTTTTAGTTTAAAAAAAACTCCATTTTCAAATCGCCCGAATTAGCCCGCCCACCCACTAATTACCCCCCATTTAATTACCCCCTGTCCCTTTTTCTCCACCTTATGTTTTCGCCTCCTTCTGCAATTTGATGGCTCAGTTTGTCGCGCTGCATTTGCACAAATTCCTTCATGTGCACATGTTCAAGTGCTGTCCACAATTCATTGTCAGAATATGTGTCGAAAGGGTCCAAATTGAAGCGCAAAGTGCCGGAAAAGAGCACCGGATCTTGCGGGATAATCTAAAATGCCAAACTTTAGTAAAATCTCCGAATTTTGGCCCCATTTCTTTTCAGTACGGTAATGCGTGAACGCAATTCCTGTAGTCCAATACGGGCGATGTCCAAGTGATCAATCAAAATTCGCCCCTCTGCCGCCTCGACGATGCGAAACAATGCCAATGTCAACGAAGTCTTTCCGGCGCCCGTCCTTCCCACGACGCCCACCCAAAAAATGAGCAACAATCAGACAATTCGGGAAATAATTGTGTACAAAAAAAACGTTTACTTTCTCTTTTGGACGAATGTTGGCATTTATTGAACGAAGCGAAAGGTCGAGTTCGGGACGGTAACGGCAAGAGAAGTTTTGGAGTCGAATTTCGCCTTTGTCGGGCCAATCTTTTGGCGGCCCTTTGCCCGGCAGACTGTGCCAATGTGCCTGAAGTGTTTGGCACTTTTGCTTGTTCAATTATTTTTAATAACTTCTTGTGGGCATTTCATATACTCCAAAATGCGTTCCACCGAAACGATGCTCAGTTCAAAGTCATTGACATTGCGGACGAGGTAAGCGAGCATGAAAGTGATCTGTGAGAATGTTTGAAAAAGGTAGTGCCGATTTCGGCAAAGGAACGGAGGGAACGGACGTCGAGACTGCGCGACACGGACAGACCGATCAGACCGGCGGTGGCAGAGCCCCACTGACGAGAGAGTACGGCCAGCGAGGAGGAGGCGAGGATGACGAAGTTTCCGATCAGTTCGAGACGAATGGACAGCCAACGGTTGACCATCAGCGAGAAATACCTTAATCATCTCACCCGGTTAACTTGAGAAAGCTCTCAAATTTTAGTACTTGAACCCGATTTGTTCGTCCAATTTGGCACAAAATTTGTTGAAAAATGCCTGTGAGACGCCAAACGCGCGGATGGAAGTGGTGCCGTTGATGGTTTCGGCAAACATATTGTACAAAGGAGAACGAGAAAGCGAAGTGAGTCGTTGCAATTGACGCGAAGTGGGGATAAAGAACATCTAATTGGGAGAGGGGGGGGGCAATTAAAAATTGAAAAGGGCAATTAACCAAAATCAAAATGTAAGTGACACTGATGGGAATGTCGATGAGCACGAACAACGGGGTGGAGATGGCGATGATCAGCATCACTTGGAGAACCATCAGCAGACTAATGGCCAGGAAACGGAAAGTGCCGGCCAATTTCAAGTCAACTGTGTCGAATTCCTTCAGCCGAAAAGCATTGGGACAAATTAACGGGCGACGGACAAATCGCCGACTTTGGCGAATCGGTTGAGCACGCGGCCGAGGGGCGTCGTGTCGAAAAAGGAGACCGGCGCATGTAAAATGCGGTCCAAGAGGGGTCCGTGGAGCCGAATGCTGGCATTGATACTGCCGACGATTTGGAAGAGATACGAAAATGCCAGAAAAATAACTTTTGATGGGGAACGGCAATTATTGTGCTTCGAAATGGCATTTCGCCCACCCGTGGCTATGCCAATGGCCGCATAAACGCCCAGTCGGACTTCCAATGGCATTTTCGGGCCCGGTGTACCGGCCAACGAATTGTCATCAGACCAATTGGACAGCCAAAAGGATTGAACGGTGCCGGAGATGAAGTAGAGCAAAATGAACAGGACAAAGCCGAGAAAGAGAGGCCATCGCATGGCGGCGAAGTAATCGCCGTAAACGCTCAGACGGACGCGGCCCGTCTCCGCACTTTCCGCCTTCACCAATTTGCCCAACGGCGCTTCTTCCAAATGTTTCGACTCAGCGGTGGTCGACTTGGAAATGCTGCGCTGAAGAAATTGGACATCAAATGGGCATCGAAATGAAAATAGTATCTTTAATTACTAAAAGCATTTCATTAGTCAGTCAGTTTAAAATTATTACTTTTAATGAGTTGGTTCGGTCGCTTATTCGGTGCCGTCGTCTGAGCAATTGACGTGACACTTCTGTCACTGCACTGCTCCTGCACGAAAAGTGGCCAAAATATGCACCTGTCACTGCACTGCTCCCTCTCGTGCTTTTCCTCTCTCTCGTCTCTCTCACTGCACTGCTCCCTCTCGTGCTTTTCCTCTCTCTCGTCTCTCTCACTGCACTGCTCCCTCTCGTGCTTTTCCTCTCTCTCGTCTCTCCCAATGAGCTGCTACATTTCTTTTATAAAATTCTCTTTAGCAAATATTGACATTTTTTAAATCAAAAATTTTCTCATGAAAAAAAAAATTTGGGGAAGAATTTTTGAGAAAATTTCCAATTCTTAGTGGTGTCCACTGCACTGCTCCCTCTTGTGCTTTTTCTGCCTGTTTCTGTACTTTCTCCGTCGCTACTCTCTTCCGTACTTTCCGTCGCACTTTCCACCGCTTTTTCTTCAAATGTTCCCAAATTGCTTTTGCCATTTTCGGTTTTTCCTTCACCTTCCCTTTCCAATCGGGTGATCATTTTCGCCGTCTCTTCTTCTTTTGCTAAATCCGTGAAGGTTCCCTGACTTTTGATTTGGCCGTCTGAAATTATTTTAGCATTTTCTTTTCTTTTTTCAATCGGACCATCCAAAACGACGATCCAATCGCACTGATTCAAAAAGGCCAAAGAATGAGTGACCAAAATACGGGTGGACCCTTTGATCATCGACGATGGTCCGATGGCGTGGTCGAACAAACGCCGACCGACGATGGCATCGACGGCGGAGAGGGGGTCGTCCAAAAGGTAAATGTCGGCACGGCGGTAAAGAGCACGTGCCAAATTCACCTGTAAATCTTCAGAATTAATAAAGGATTGGTTTCTGCGAAGACAACGGTGTTTCTAGTAAGTTACGGTACACCGTCCCTCTTTATTACTTCCGCTACAGTAACTATGCCTTTCAAAATTATCCTTCCATTTCTTTTTATTATATCCGGTTTTTGATTACTACCGTTCCGTACTCTTTCCTCTCCATTACCGTACCCTGGCCTTTTGCCCTCCGGACAGGTTGATGCCCTTCTCCCCAATTTCTGTTTGGTCTTCGTTCGGTAACATCGAAAAGTCCGCAGTGAGTGCGCATGCTTTCACCACTTTAGCATAGTGCTGCTCGTCCGGCTTTTCATCCTCGCTAATTGGGAAAATGATATTCTCGCGGAGCGTACGATTCAAAATCCACGGCTGCAATAATTAATTGAGGGATTAGCATTTGTCACTCCGTTTTAGGGGTTAATCAGGTCACAGTTACTGACTTGTTGCGGCACATAGGCCACAGTGCCACGAATGCCCACGTAACCGTACACTTTGTGCATTTCGCCGAGAATGGCATTGAGCAGCGACGATTTTCCCGAACCGACCTTTAAAAAGATTTTAAGACAGAAAAGTGATGCCGAAAGACGTGGTTCAACTTCGCTTCTCCCTCCCAACCTCGGAATTCTCAATTCATTCATATTTTCATTTGTTTGGTTGTGTGACCTTTCCAACGATGGCCGTGAGAAGTCCGCGGCGCAAATGCAACTCGACGTTGTTCAAAGTGTACGGTAGGCAAACGCTGGGCTGGGCGACCGAGTGGCGGTGGTGCCGACGCACTGCGAGCGCATCGTGGGCGAGACGGCGTTTGGATTGCCAGTCGAACGAGGCGAACTCCACGTCAACGGCACGCTCATCTGTCGCAATAAGTGCCAAATTATCCCTCCATCACAAACCGACCAGTCATCCCCGCCTATTTCCGTTTTGAATTTTATTCAACAAAAGTGTCTCATTATTCGGTTGGTTGAGTCTCGACCCCCCCCCCCTCATTTACACACATTCCGGGTCCCTCTCGCGCTCCACCGCCCCCTCCTCCACTTCTTCCGCCACTAAAAACTCTTTCAGCCGCCGATTGGACACCGCCATTTGGACCAATTGCGAGATCAATTCGGCCATAATCATCATGGGAATGCGCAATTGGGAGAACAAAGCGAGGGAAACGAAAGCAATGGCGGGAGTTAACGGATGAGCGATTGGGTCGGAAAGAGTGTAAAGGGCGAAGGAAAGGACGGCGACCAAAGTGGGCGAAGTCACGTTGAGCACCTTTGGGGGCAAAAGGGGGGGGGGTGGAAATGGCACATCACTTTTGGTGGCACTTCAGTGATCAGTCTGAGCATCACACTCTTCCGTAAAAGACTGATTTCACGGCGGCGAATCGCTTCGATTTGGCCAATCATTGGAACTTCCCACGCGTTCAGTTTCACCGCTCGGATTCCGCATAGAACCTTAAGTGGGCAATTAATTAATTAATTATTGGATTTTCTTTATGAGTGTTTCGTCGACCTCATTAGTCATTCGCAGTCTTTCATCTTTGCATTTCATTTGTTCGACCTGCAAAGTGTTAAAATGTGTTCTTTATGTATCAACGGAAGTGATCAGCAGAACCTGCCATCGTTTAGTGAAGCGGACGACCACCAAATTGCAGGGAATTAGCGAAAGCATCACAACGACGCCGCCGACCACGGCCAAACCGATGGTTTTGTAAAGTAAAAACAGCGAAACGACAATCTGTGGGGGAAGAAGCCTTTTTTATTTAATTGGCCTTTTGTTGGAATTCACTTGGAGGGGCGACGACCACAACTGCTGAAGGATGGGAGTAATTTGCTGGAAACGGTCCACGTCAATGGCCATCAAATTTTGAATCTCTCCGCTGGTCCGTCCCCTGCGGGCGCCGTTTGACAGTCGAAGTGTCTGACGAAGAATTAAAAAAGGGAGGGGAGGGGGGAGAAACCTTTGCAAAAACAGCTGAAGTGAGCACCGATTGGACCTGACATCCGACGGAATTCATAAGCACAAAACTAAGAGAAAAAAAAGGGAAAATGAGGAGAGAGACACGAGAGAAAAAGAGGGCGAGAGAGAACACAACTAATTGTTGAGGAAGATAGAGCGAAGTTCAGAGGCAGCGAACAGACAGACGGCGATCAGATAACCAAGCCAGGTGGGCAGAGACAGATCATCGGTGAAAGTGATCAGCTGACTGAACGAAAACCGGAAGGTTTAGTTGGCCAACCGACGCAAAAAAATGGCCAACCCAAGCAGAATGGGCGAAGCGAACTGCAGCAAATCCGAGCACAGTTTAACGAGCGTAGCTCCGATCAGTTCCCATTTGAACAAACGCCAAAGACAAAAAATGATCGACGGGGCGACGGGAGGAGGAGGAGAAGCGGAAACGGAGCCAAACGGAGGAGCGGAAACGAAGCCATCCTCACGGGGACCGTATGAGAGAGACGCGTCCGGACTTTGGCTTAGCAGCGGACTACGCTCTTCCGCCTCGTTTTTGTTGATTGAATTGTCAGCGGAAAAGCCGCGAGAATTACTGACTGAACGGGAAATGAAGGATGAAGCAGACCAATAGTAATTTATAATTTTGATCCTTAAAAACGTACGCTTTGTCTGCCGCTTTCTCTCCGCCGTCCATCGTTGGAAAAGTCTCTGCGCTTTCAGCGACGGCTCGAGCACAAAAACATCCCTCTCAGTCAATGGATTTCGGTGGCCTCGCCACACGAGGGGATCCAACCAAAAAAACAATTGTCGACTCACAAAGGAAGCGCGGGGTTCGGGCGACGAATTGGGCTAAAAATGGACAAATTAGCAAAAAAGTTCACCGATTGGCACTTCGTCGTCCCAATTTGAAGACGGAAATTCGGAGAAAAGGTGGAGAAACAGCTGCAAACAGCAGAAAAGCCACCAAAACAGAGGGACCAAAAGGCGAACAAAATCCGAAGAACGGAAATTCTAAGAAAAGAAAGAAAAAGCATTTAATTGAGCACTATTTGGCTATTTCGAATTAATGCCATAAGGGAAAACAGACGCGAAGCGAAAAGAGAAATTCGGAAGTGCCAAAAACGACGAACAAAAGCCAAGTGCAGAACAAAGGGCCGGGCGAGACCAAACCGACGGAACGGCACTGCTCGGCATAGTGACAGAGAACCATCTGCCAAACAAACAATTGGCCAAGAAAAGCTGAAAGACTGACCAAAGTGGCCAAGTGAATGGCGGGCGACAGCAATTCGATCATTGGCACATTTTCATTCTCCGAAAGCCAACCGTAGCAATTGCGCACCAGCAGCAGAGACTTCAGACCGAACAGCACAATTGTGATACCCTTATATTTGTTTTCCAAATTTGCCAATTCATTTAAATCCGCACTTTTCTCATTTTCGTCAGAATGCCATGCGGCAGCGAATGGTCGCAGTGCGTTTCGCGCTGCTCGCGCCGTGCGGCGGATAATTGGACCCACAAAATGGGCAAAGTGAGGAGGAGGAAAAGCGGCGGAATTTGGGAGAGGACCGCGTCTTGCAGACATTGGGTGAGCACCGGCAAAAGCACAACGGATTCGACGCCCGAAGCGGTGGCATTTGGTTGGGTCTGATCAGAGCAGCGATCAGTCACCAAAAGAGTGAAGCATTGGTCACCCGCCCCTAATTACCCATAATGAATCACTGCAAAATTCGTTTGGCCATCGAAATCCCTCCTCCCCTCCGTTTTCGTCATAAGCGTAGAAATCGCCACTACCGAAAGACATTTTTAAACGAATTTGTTAAGGGAAATAATTTACTTTTTTATGAGAAAAGATTTAATAATGAAAAAAGGGACACAGACGGAACAGCGATTAGAAACAAATTAAGAGGCATTTAGGAGGAACAATTAGGGAAAAGTGATGATAAGAAAAGGGAGGGAAAGGAGCAGAGAGAGGGAAGGGAATGTTTTTATTTTGATAATGTTCTGTGATTTCATTTACAATTGTGCGTAGTTCGGCCAGGGATGCGATCGCCAAAACCCAAAAACCGGGCGCGCGAGTTGAAAAACCCGGCAAAAACCCGGCAAAAATTTTCAAAAACCCGGCAAAAAACCCGGCAATTTTTTAAGCCAATTATTCACTGTAAAAAAGGTCAATAACATTTAAACAATATATTTATCACCACTTTTCACCTGTTTGAGCAAATTTGGCATTGAAAGAATGTAACCATGAGCGTTTGGGCACAAAATATTTGAATTAAATTTGATTGAAATTAATGAGTTTAACCAGGGTTGCCAGATTAAAATTTTCAAAAGCCTCATTTGGTCGGCAAAAAAGCCTCATTTTGGGTCAAAAAGCCTCATTTTTACAAATTTATTCAAAACACATTAAAAATGTTCAAATATTATATTTTTATTTTCCATGATCAATTTGAGCAATTTTTTGTTAGAAATAAGCATTTTGTGAAATTCTTAGCACGAAAATCGAAGTTGATTTTTTGCGGCGCTTTTTTCTAAAAAAAAAACTTGGGGAAAAGGGAGGCCGGCGGTGCCGATAGGCGCCGCCGGGAAAAATTTTGTGATTTTTAATACAATTTGTTAACAGATTTGACCACAAAAATGACCAAATTTTGCGATTTTGAGCAAATTTTTAAGAAAATAAAGGATCCCTGGAGCTCAAATAAATGAATTGAAATAGGAAACCCGGCAAAAACCCAAAAACCCGGCAACTTCAAAAACCCGGCAAAAACCCGGCAAGGACCCCCAAAACCCGGCAAATGCCGGGTTTCCAGGGCAAAATCGCACCCCTGAGTTCGGCCCCACTGAAAAAGAGACATTAAATGGTGCCGAGTCGATAAATGAAAATTTATAAAAAAAACTACCCATAATTTTGCTCAAAAGCAACCAAATTTTTAATTTTTGATAACATTCGATAGCAGCCCTTAAGAGTTCTCTATTAGTTCACCTAAATTCAAAAAAAAAATCGTAAAGTTTGAACAAACTTATAGCAAAAAGTACTCAAGAAACCAGGTTTAAAAGCATTTTTGGCCATAACTTTTTTGAAACTTATCCAAATTTTTTGAAAGTTTGCAGGCTAGTAGAACACTTAGGACTAACGAATTATATCAAGATTACTTCATTTTGTTGGTTCAAAGAAAGTTCTGGTCAGAATTTTTCATGATCAAAATTATTTTATGTTTAACGAAAAAATTTTAGTTATAATTTTTTAGATTTTTTATTTCATTCATAGCACACGATTGCTCTATATATATATTTTCTTCTAATTTGCAAAATTTCAAAAAATTTCGCTATTTCGAAAAAATTATGAGCAAAATGTTTGAAAACCTGGGCCCGGTGTACTTTTGGCCATAAGTTTGTTCCAACTTCAAATTTTTTGTAATTTTGCAGGCTAATAGCGAACTCTTATGTAGGGCTATCGGTAATCTCAAGAATTAAAATTTGGTTGCTTTTGAGCAAAGTTAGGAAATTTTTGTTAAAAATTTTCATTTAATAATTTTTATATAACGCCCTTTTTGATGGTTTTTATGTGTGTAACGAACGAAATAGCACACATTAAATGGGCCGAGGAACGCTAGAGAAAAAGGGAGAAAAGGGCATGGGAAAGTTGGGACAGCGAAGGGAGGAGAGAGAGAGAGAAAAGAGGAAAAGGAAGAAAAAAGGTGATTAAGGAGGAGAGAAAATAAAAGTGGCGAGGGGGGGGAAGGGGCGATTGTCGGCATTTCAAAGTGCCAATCGGTGCAACTGTAGGACACTGCGAAGTGAGCACAAAGGAATTAATCGGCGAAAAATGTTCAAATCCGTCGAAGGTAATTTATCCCTTTGAAGTCATTGTGAAGCGAAACGAATCCCATGGGAAATGCCGCGGGCAAATTGCGCGAAAAGGAGGAAAAAAGTGCGAAAATGGACGGCATTAATTAGGGCCATGAATTGACGGCCTCCCCAAAGGGGGAGGAAGAAAACGGAAGTGTTTTCCCCGTTCCTTCCCAATTCGCCTCGGGGCAATTTGTCTTTTAATTCGGCAATTTTCTGTTGCGCCTCCCCCCCCCCCTCCTAACTTCCGTCAGATTAATCCTTTCGGCGGTTATATCTGGAGAAAGAAAATTGGAAAACAAACTATTAAGAGATAAACACCTGAGGGGATTTGTGACAGGGGACACCTCTCAATGGACATTATTTCGAGGGATGAGCAGAGGACGAGTTCGAAGGGCAAACTGATCGCCCCCCCAAATGTCTCTTCTGCTCTTTGCTCTTCCCGCCGATTATCCACCCCAATTCAGTTGCCAAACATGCGAATGGGAAGATTAATTGGGGAGCAGTGCGATGGATTTGAACATTTTTTGCTGTCTCAACAGGCCAATTTATCCGTGAGTCCCTCCCCCAATCAAATTGAAATTGAATCCCTCACTTTATCGACCTTTAACCAATGGCAGTGATTGGAAAGCGCGTCGATCGCTCTTTCCCAACCGATCCATTCCCACACTGATAATGCAGGCAAACTGTCGGAAGGACAGATAAAGAAAATGGAAAGATGTGCATGGGAATGTGAAAATGGAGAAAAGCAGCGGAAGGGGGGGGGGAGCGAATGGCACAGGCAAAAAGGAAAAGCCAAAGGCTAACAAAGAGAGGTTTAAGCAATGGAGGGAGAGGGGGAAAAGCATTTGGGAATAATTGGGAAACGGCGGACAATGGCAAAAGGCCCTTTCTTATTTGGGTTTTCGAATGGTTGTGCCGTGTTTGATTTCCATCATTTCCTCCCATTGTCTGCCATCCCTCCGCTCATTCTTCTTCTCTGTCCAGCACTGATTCCACCGTCCAAATGCTCCCGTCCATTCGCTTTCTTCGCTTCCTTCCAATTTTCGCCTTCGCCGGGTCTTCTGTCAATTTCGTTTTTCGGCTATTCAGTGCTTCGGAATTTTCACTGAACACCTGAAATTAACAAATTCATAAATTTCGACAAGTGCCGAAATCTGAAGGATGGAAAGAAATACTATTGAATGATATTCCCCTCCCCATTCAACCAAACCGACCCAATGGGAAGGCGGTCAATTCATTCTCTTTGAAGTTCAATTTGGACAGATTTTTTGATCAGTCTCCTCGTTCCCTTTTCTCCCCAATTTTGATCAGTCCCCTCTCATTTCCAACTGACCCCACTGTCTTGCTCCTCCTTGGCTCCCTCTCTCTGAGTTTCGTCACTTGTCTTCTCAACACTCTCCACGTCCACCTCAATCTCCTCCCCCGGGTTGTCTGGTGTGCCGGGCTCCGTCTCAGATGCTTCTTCCCGCCGATCAGTCCTCCCGGCACTCTGATCAGTTTTTCTCTCCCCCCTCACTTTTTGTCCTAAATTTTATTCGTTTTGCATTTCTTCCGCTCCCTCTTTTACCCTTTTCCTCCTCTTCTCCCCAATGCTTTTTCTCTTCACTTTTTTGCTTCTGTCCTTCTGCTTCGGCTGTCCATCCAAATGCTTGGCAATTCATAAAAGGCCATAAGCAATTCGGCAAAGTCAGCGGAGGACGAACCATCGGAAATGGCACTGAGGAGGAGGGGACGGAGGATGGCGCAGAAGTGAACACGAAGCGGACAGGCGATGGCGCCAAAGCGCTTGCTGAATTACTCATTTTAAATTTGGACTTATTAGTCAGTGGTCAGAACGATCAGTCAATGCTTAAACACTTTTTGAGGACGGCATAAACGCACTGTTTTGTTGTTGTTGAATGGCACTGTTCAGTGCCAATGTCGGAGTTGGCGTTGGGCTGAAAATGTCCACTGCAACTGTTGCCACTTTTTTCGGCACCTCCTCCTTCAGTCTATGGCAAAGTTCGGGAGTGAAAAACGGGAAGCCGGAAAACAAGTCGATGGTGGCCATTACAGAGAGAGAAATCTGAAACAAAATGGGAGCATATGATCAAATTCGCTAACTGTTGGCCAACGGAAAAGGGATTAATTAATTAATTGGCCAATTACGGACGGACCCCTTTTTGAACTCCGTCGCGTAAGGCAATCGCCGTAGGCTCGGAGCAGTGGAGCAGCTGCTGCAGCTGTTGGTGGAGTCGCGCGTTCTGCTGCTGCAGATGAACGTTCTGTTGTTGGAGCAGCCGAACGAAAGTCACCGTTTTCTCCAAAATGTCCGCTTTTTCCAATTTGCTGCTGAAAATGCTCAAACAGTCAAATCAAAAAGTATTCTCAACCGGTCCTATCACAGATTATCATTTGCTTATCCCTTCTCTGATGGACTTTTTCCCCGTCAATTCCATGCCAAACTTTTCCCATTTTTAAATGTCTTTTTCTCCGATTGTCCATTTTCTCCCCAATTCGTCCCCATTTGCTCCCCCCTCACTTCTGCTGCATGTCCGAGTGCAGCAGCACTTCCTTCAATTGATCAAAACACGCGTTGATCCGCGCCCTCCGTTTCTTTTCCATCATCGGTTTCTTTAGCTGAATTTGTCCTCTTTTGTTTTTTCTCGATTATCTTTTAGCCAAATAACCTTCAATTTTTCACTTCTCAATTTTTGCTGATTTTTTAAAAGGCATTGGCCAATTAATTTTTTGTTTTGTTTTGGCCATTTCAGTCCCATCACCTAAAAATGCAATTCAAATGATTTCAAATTTGACTTTGCCCCCTCCCCCGAACAAAGAAAGGGATAAAGAAAGAAAGAAAGGTTATTGTGTTTTGCAAAGTTCGATATTTTGTTGATGAGGTGTCCCCCGGCGATTTGCTCCTCGGCCCCCCGCCCTCTCCGCCCTTTGCCGTGCCGGCAGAAAGTGCCCTTCCGCCGCCGTCACAATTCTGCAGGAAATGACAGTCTAATTAATTAATTATTATCAGCAATTAATTGGGCTTTTCTTTTTGTTTCTAATTACTCCCCCCCCCCCTCTGCTGACCCTTCGGCCCATTTGTCCGACATTCGGACATTCCGGGCTCGGCGACTGTCGGGGAACACTCGCAAAAGGGACAGACGAAGAACCGTTGTTGAACAGCAGCATTTTGTTGAAGTCCACTGAGAAAAGAGAGTTCGATTTGAGGAGAAGCGATGGACGAAAAGCGAAAAGGCAGACTGACCTGGGGAAGAGTGAACTTGAGAAACATTTTGGAAGGGATTGTGAAGACGTAACGAGGAAACGAAACAACGGAACTGTTTGTGCTGGTGCTGATCACACTTGACGAGGACGAACACCGCTCCTGCTGCAGCAATTCTTTGCTGTGCCTTCGGCTCAACTTCTTCTGCTGGTGATGGCTGTGTCTGTGGTATTGTCTGTTCTGATGTTGTCCGTTTTGCCTTGCGCTCGCTTCCACTTCTCCTGAGAATTAAAAAATAAGCAAAAGCTAAAAAAAGATAAATTCAAACGCAAAATAAAAATTAAAACTATGAAATTAATTTCAAATATTTTCATTAAAGTGAGAAGCATATTCGGCCCTTAACAATTGACAGCTGGCGGAAGAAGCGGCGATATTCGATTAGCCGTTGCAAAGGGAAAGGGCGGGGGGGGGGGGCAAACCCCGGCCCTTTCCCTTCCCCCACCCTCTTGCTACTCTCCCCTCCCCCACCCAAATCAATCACTTAGCTTTCCCCACTTCCCTAAACTCATTTTCCCTTCTAAGCAGCTTCACATAGCAAATGGAAAAGCAAAATATTTGAAGCGGAAAGGGGAGGGACCATCCACAATTTTTGGCATTTAAAAATGCCGCTTTGATCATTTGTCTTAATTGATAATAATTGTGTCCTCCTCCCATTGCGCGGCCTTTGCCGCGCCTTTCCTTTCGCCGCTTTCCCTTCATTTTATTGTCTCTCTTTCTGTTCACAAATGAATGAATACTTTCTGCTTTCTCTGCTTCCTTTTTTTTCTTTGCTTTGCCTTTTTCTGTTAATTTTCGCCTTGGGAAAGTGAACGGCGCGGCGCCATTTCTCTTCGCTTTGAACTTTTTTTCTTCAGTTACACGTTATTCAATGAATTAATAAGGAAAGTTTAAAAAAAAGAATATTAAAGGGGAAACATTTTGTGGTCATAAATAAAATGAAAGTCTGTCCAAAATGGCGTGAGAAACCAATTAAAAGAAAAAAAAGCGGAACTGAGACGAATTTTGAATTTTTTTACGGTGTTTTACGGTAGTTTTCCCGCATTTCAGAAAGTCCGTTTCATTAACAGCAAAATGCACGTAATTAAAAGTGATCGGTTGGGTAACACTCGCAAAAGTTTCATGCCGCCATCATAAAATCACTTGATTTATCGCATTTTTTGTTATCGTAGCAAAATTAGCGATAAAGGCACACTGATAAATAAGAGAACAACAAAGAAGGGATGCTTCTCAACACAAATTAATTTTAATGAAAAATTAATTTTAAAAAAGAAAAAATTAAATTAAAATCAAAAGACGAAGTTTTTTAATTGTTTTGAGCATTATCTTCTCTTTCTCTGTAATTGTTTGGAAAATTCAAAACAATAGCAAAAGAACGGTCCGTGGCGACCGCCGTCCGTTCTATTTGATTATAATTACCGTAGCGCACGGACCTTTGAGGAAATTACCGTGGGGATTTTGCGGGAAAAGAGAGAAGCGGAACAGCTGAGAGAGGCTTAAAAGCGGGGGGAGGGGCGGAGGGTCAAATCAAATCAGCAACAGCAAATGATCCTTTTCCATGCGCCGCCCTCCTCCCCCTCCCCCTCCCTCCCTCACCCCGTCCCATCGTCTCCTCAGCCTCGCCCCCCGCCCCCTTCGCCTCATCCCACCCGCCGCTCCGATCGACCGACCGCAGACCACGGCCCGTTCCCACGCCAAAAAAACTCCCATTTCCAAAGAGCAAAGGCATTTGGCAAAACGGGGGGGGGAAGGAGGAAAGGGGGCGAAGTTCACAGAGAAAGGGGAAGAAAAGGTGCAAATTGACATGAGAAAAGATGTTTTTAGGTGCGAGTGGGAGGGACGAAAATGACCAAAAGGAGCTGTGGGAAAGTGGCCAAAGGGGAAAGGACAAATTTGAAATTATTAAACATTTGAGGGGGAAATTAGGAGGAGAGAAAGGCAAAGTGCAAAAAAGGGAGGGGGAAAAAAGTTCCAAGGACAAAAAAAGCGTTGCCACTCAATCGGATTTAAAAGTGAATAAAACGAACGATGTCAAAAAATCCATTGTCACTCTGAAGCAAAAAGTAATTGCAAACATAAATATTTTTTAAAATACGGTAGGATACCGTATAATTTGTGAGAAAAGGCAGCAATTTGGATTTAGAAACGGATTTAATGAATTTTTTTTGTAAATACGGTAAGATACTGAAAAAATTGGTAGGAAATTAAGGCTATCTACTAATTGTTTAGCTTCTTTGCATTAATTAATTTATGACTGATTCCTTTTCTAGGACAGTAAAAACGGCATCAAATTAGTGAATTCTTCGTTTGTAAATAAATTTCATAAAAATGCTTTTTTATGACCGCACATTAAAAAGGGTATAACAGAAAAAGTAATATTAATTGATTATTTAAATTTCGCTTTTCCTCTTCAACGACATGAGCTTCAATTCGATCATTTTAGCCTCGTTGCCGTTTCCATTTCCCGAATCGGATCACAAATAATAATGAATCTAAGAAGAAAATGGCGATGGGCTGGGATATGTTTTAGCGGGTGGCACAGCGGAGAGATGGCGCGGGGAGGGGCGGGGGGGGGGGGGACGTTGCAAAAAACGCATTCCCACGCGCCCCTCCACCGCCCCCTCCGCCGCCATTCCATAAACCGCCGCTCGTCCCTTCGGTTGATTCGCTCCCAGCGCCATCCGTCTTTTTGTACACTGAACTGCTTCCCCTGTTCATCGGATGATGTGATGGGAGTGCGAATGTCCTCTTCCCTTCGCTCATCAGCAGCCACCATTTGGTCTGCCTCCATCGCCCTAAAATCAGCCGAATTATTTTTTGTTTTGGTAATCCGACGAAGACCAACAAACAGAAAAACAAACACACCTCCTTGGTCTTCGCACTGCACTCCAAATAAGCATATGCACCTTAAAATAACAAACTTATGATTAGCGATTTGGGAAATGGTAAAAAAATGCGATAGAATCCAACTTTTTTATTTCAAAATTTTGTCACAAAGATCATAAGTTGGCACTGATGGGAGAGAAGAGGAATTGGAGAAAGTGTGAATCATTCATTTAATGGGCATGGGGCAAAAAGAGCAAAAGGAAAAGAAAAAGTGATCGAAAGGAAATAAACGGACGGAAGGCGAAAATCCACAGAAACGAATTCCGAAATTCAAACAATTCATTGAAACAATTGTTTTTAGGGAATGTTTTATTCCTTGTGCAGTATTTTGTGGCCTAAAAAGCTGAAAGTTCAAACTTTTGTAATTTTTGTGCGCCTAAATTACAGTATCTCTATCATACGGTATAGCATTATGCAGAGGAGAAAAACAGATATTTTGGGAATTATTCTAATGGCGTAATTAAATTTGCAAATGATAATAATTGGGTTGTTGTAATGTTACAAGAATCATTTTTGGATTAGAATAATTAGCAAAAATATTAGCGGCATAAAAGGCAGTGATCACTGATCATTTGATGTTTTTGAAATAGCGCGTTACTCATTTTTGGCGTAATGTTTTGTCTGTACTGACCCTGGGCTTGACCTTTTGTGAGTGCACAAACAAAGTGAGTGTAAAAATTAGTGAATTTATTACAATAATTTTTACGTTTGAAATTGGGAGAGAAATTTAGAAAGTTTAGAGGATGAGAGGATCAAACAAAACAAATGAAAATTAGACAAATTTTACATAGATCTAAAAAATAAATATCAAAATTGATAATTTTAGTCTAACTGTTTGTGAGCTTCGTCGACCAAACAGTGCGAATTCAATGGGAGGTCCAATTGTTAATGATCGCCAGCCTCAACAGCAGCAACGTCTGCTTTTTCCCTGATTTTTGGTGTCGTGAAAATTCATTCCTGGAAGCATTTTTGGTTTACTTAACCAAGAAATGCCTTTGCATTATATACTTTTCCTTTCGTTGTCTCGACATTCATATATACAGATACATATTCTAAATTACAAAATTAAACCTTTAGCTTCAACTTCGTCCTTTGTGCATTGTCAAGATTGTGACGGCGATGGCAATGTGGCCGAGTCGCCTCAGCTTTTCACGGATTTTTTTGCCGACAACGAAGTGGTGGACGACGAGGCACGCTGTGCCGCGTGTTCGTCCTTTGAGCACGGCGTTGGGCTGATGTCCAAAGACGGCGATGCGGAGATCAGTTACATCAGCACACAGGTGAAAATGGGCAACGAAGCTAGCCAATCATAGTTTAGCGTCTATTTTTGCACTTTTGGGATCCGAAATTGGCAACGAATTTCATATGGCCGATTTCCCACCAAAACATTGAGTGACTTTTCTGCTTTTTTTCAGATAACAACATTATTCATTGTTTTAATTACACATATTTTACTGAATTCAGGTGCCAAGAAACGAAAGACTTGGTCATCTTCTGAGGCAGGCATCCCTCCGATCTTTGAGTGTCGAAATATCGGTGCCTCTTCCAACGACGGACCGCTCGCATTCAAATCACATCGGTAACTATTAATTATCGAAAAATAAGCCCCCGTGAACAATGTCGTCCAAATTTTTAAAAATCCAGATGATGATCCCGTGGGCACCATTGACCTCCAGTTTATTAGGATTTTTCAATTTGCTCGATTTATCATTTTTTGACTTAACTCCTTCCAATTCTCTCCGTCGGCAGAAATTGGCACCGCCGATTCTGGTTCTGTCTCAAAAATTTTAAAAAACATTGTAAAAACTACCGGAAAAAGTCGTCTCCTTGGGGCTCGGGCTCGGCAGCTTTCCACTCAAAAAACAATAGTTTGGCTACTATTTTCTCACAACTTTGGTCATCCTTTTTTTTAATAATCATTAAATTGACATTGAAGATGCGTCGCCTTCCTCTTCGAGCAGTGACTTTCGCCCGAAGTACGACCAAAGAATTGGCAATGTGCGCGGCGACTTCACTGAAAGGGATGGCATCGTTCTGTTTGGGGATGATGAACATTGGTACACATTGTCCTACATATTCAGGTGCTCATTTATCCATTCATTAATTCCCTCCCCAAAAACGTCATTTTTAACCTTTATTCGTCCTTTTTAGGCTGAAGGATGCCAGGGCACGGGGCTTTCACCGGTACTGTTCGCTGGTCGTGATCAGTGCGGACAAACTGTTGCTCTTGCGCAATTACGACTTCTTGGTCCACAAATTAGGAGAAATCATTGGCGATTTGCAGGCGATCATTCTTTTGTTTTTTACTCCTTTATTTTCGTTTTTAGCATCGGACGGGTGCCTTTTTCGCATTGGAACAGCAAAGGGACAGCGAATTGCGACTCGCCTCCAATGTTTCGCACTCCTCCAAAGGACCGCAACATTGGCTGCCGCACCATTTCTACCCAATGCAACACACCGTGGACACTAAGCGAAGTCTGAAGGTGATCACCGACTCGGAGCAGATCTTTGAGCACCTGCACAGGTAAATCAAATTTGATCAAGCGAATGAGAAAGAGCAAAAAATGGCAAATTTCAAAATTTGTTTCTTTTTCCTCGGAAAAAGGGGGAGGGGCGGCACGTGCCCCCCCCCTTCCCCTCCCACTGGAAACGGGCCTGAGATTGATGCATATCCAATCAGCAAAAGGACTGAATGGGATAAGTGGATAAGTGTCACTTTAAGATTTTTTATGGTCTCCTAAAATTTAGAAATAATTTCCATTTTTGGAGAGTTTTGTATCGTTTATTGCGTTAGCGATTCCCTCTCATTTTGATTCATTTTCTTCCTCTTTAGCAAAATGCTCGACCTTCTGAAGACGTTAAAGGGTCTCGGTGGGGTTTTTTGGTGTTTTTCCGTTGGCTAAAATTTCATAATTACAAACTTTCTCCTTAGACAAAGACATTGTTCTCGAGGGTTGTCCAACTCAGGACATGCTGACTGTGAGCAATTGAATTGAAAACTCATTGTCCCAGTGGAAAATGACCGTTTATTTGAGGCAATGGAAATGGAACAATCGGACTCATCGGAAGAGAGGGAACTCATCGCCCAACTGTCGCCTCGCCAATCGCTGATTCATTTGGCCAATTTGCGAATAATTGTCGATCGGTTAAATTGCGAACTGTCGACACTCATTTGGCACGTTGTAATTGGAGGACAGGTCTGGCACATTTAATGCCGACAATTTGTTCTCTTCCCAATATTCTCCGGTTCTTTCTAGGTTTTGGCCAGAAGTGCTTCTCGGACTGCCCGTTGTCTTTTTCTGCTTTCTCTCGTCCAATTGGTCCCCGTCGGGTGCGTCCGAATGGCCATGAATTCCAAGCAGTACACTTTCCCACATGAGTGAGTTTCTTATATTATTATTATTCTGAGTTTGACTTCTAAAAAGTCAGACATAACTTTGTTGGCTGTTCTCTTTCCGTGCGAATTCCGTCGGAAATTCTCTCCGATGTTTTTGTGGTCACTCTCAGCGAAACAGAAAGCTTTTCTGTCGATGACGCTGATCAGCTTAATTTCAGCTCAAACTCTTTGGAATCCTTTGATTTGAGAGTTGAGTCTCTTCCTCACAGATCGAAGGAGGAGAAACCGTCCATTGTTGACCGCTATTGTCAACTTTTTCTTGGTAATTGACCAGTCAGTCCTTTCATTTTGCATTTCGTTTTAAACAGATCCGATAATTAACGACCTCACTTTGGCCAGTGCAATTCAAAGCACGCGGAACGATTGGCTGAACAAAGCCAAATTGATATTTCAACTAAAGAAGCAACGGAATGCGATTGATCTGAACAGAGTGATCGGCATCATCAAATGTCAGCCCAAAGTGAGTATGAAAGGCCTTAACCTGCAGCAAAAGTTTAATAAGGCGCATAATGTTTTCGTTGGTGCCCCCCCCCATTTAACAAAAAATGCAGTTGAACAAAGGACCAAGAAACTAATAAATGCATTGATTTGTTTTCAAAAAATAATGCACTAACAATAGAGACCTTATTTGTAAAACATAGAAAAACTCGGCCAATTTTTCTCTGTTTAGGACTCGCCTGTGATTTTATTCTGGCAAAAGGGCTTGGCCAAACATTACCAACAAGCGGTGGAAAGTGCGGCGTGCAAACACGCGGCAAAAGTCCTGAGGAGAAGCATTTCCGGCATCAAATGAATGACACACACAATCAGCAGCAGTTAAAGTTATGGGCACGACAACCGTACTTTTGGTGTTGCTTTCTTCAAGGATTCTTTGGATTTTTCTGAATTTGCCTGCCATTTCCTTTTGTAAATAAAATTTTGACCTTTCGCTCATTCCTTCCCCAATTTCTCTCCGTTAATTATCCATTTCATCTCTTATTTTCCCACTGATTTTTGTTCATCCGGCCTTATAATATCTTATAACTCTTTCACTGACTCTCTCCCTAATTTGACCCTTTTAGGGCATTGTTCGATCTGAATTGTAAATGACATTCATTATTTGTATACCCATTGTGCTTTCTAGTCCGCTCAAAATTCGGATTGATAAAGTTCTGTTTCAAGTCGAGGCTACATCTGCCGTCTATGATAAAGTGATTTGAGTTTTTGTGGGTGCTGACTGACTTGGAATCAATCAACAAAATATTCACTTCTAAGTAAATAGTACCGACATCGGGACTAAAAGACTTATGGGCTACCGTAGCTAGAAAAAAATTCAGGAGGGGTAATCCGAAGGTTTTTTATTTGGTCAAAATTTTTTTTTGCCATTTTGGGACAAAACTCATACACAGAATTCGTAGAGCTCATAAAGAGCTTTCGAATGAGCTATTTAATGTTTGGAGAAGTTAAGTTTTTCGTTCTTTTCGTCCCTCTCAATTAATACATAAATTAATTAATTAATCATAACCCATCCAATCATTTGACTTTCTTCGGCGTTTTCTTCGCTTCTTTCGCTCACTGCGGCGACTGTTTCTTTTGGTTGGCGACGATGTAATGGTAGAAAATGACCAAAATGAAAATGGAGACGCCGAGAACATTGGCCATGATACCTAAGCAGCAAAAAATGAAAGGAACAAGCAAATGCCAAAGGATGAATGAATACCCAATTGCATATCGGTGATCATTTTCCAATCCGTCGGACAGTGCAAATGAAAAGAAAGAACGAAAACAAAGGAATTCCTGAAGCTTAATTGATGTTTAAGTGACACATTTTGTAACATGAATATTGGCATAGGGGATCGACCCATTTCCATGCCGCCGTTTCCATGCCATAGGCCATTTTCGTACCAAAAATTTTTTCGGCAAAATTTCAAAAATAGAAGGGGATTTTCAACATTTTGATGTTTCTCATGCATTATAAGACAATATATTTTATGTTTACTGTTGTAGAGAAGAAAATGGAAATACTTCTAACAAAAAAAGAACCGTGCAAAGCTTCAAAACAATAATGAAAAAAAATTTTCTCAAAAATTTACTTTCTTGGCAAAAATTGTGGCTGAAAATTATGTCACTATTTCGGACTTTTTGTCACTATTTTGGCATTTTTACTCACTATTTTAGTTAACTATTTCGAGATTTTTCGTCACTAAAAGTTGCGGCCCTAGTAATCAGTCAGCACATTTTCACCCCAGAAAAAACAAAAATAAAATTTTAGGTTTATTTTCCGTCGGGACCGCAATTCTACACCTTTGCCAAAAATTATTATAAGAAGAATTCGAAAAACCTGGTTATTCAAAAATTTCTGGCCATAACTTAAACTTAACAAAATTTCGCAGGCCAATAGAGAACAATTAGGGGG
This sequence comes from Heterodera glycines, assembly GCA_004148225.2. Lineage (NCBI taxonomy): Eukaryota > Metazoa > Nematoda > Chromadorea > Rhabditida > Heteroderidae > Heterodera > Heterodera glycines. The sequence goes on from CP049710.1 coordinate 8,520,091, forward strand.
GCTATCTACCATATTTATTTTTCATCAAATTTAAAGTAAAAAGAACAGAGAGGAAGAGAAAAAGAGGGGAAAAGAAGCGAAAGAGGAGGGCTACCAGACATTGCGGACAATTTCGAGAAAAAATTTTAAAATTTTAAAAAAATTAAAAAATAATTTTGAAAACATGGAATGGAGACTGCAAAACTAATTAAAAGTTTATTTTTGGCTTTTAGAGGTATCATATTTTATTATTACACTTGAAAGAACTAATTTCACTGGTCAAAGTGTGATGCTGTATGGTCAATACAAAAAAAAGAAATAATTAAAAATACAGTAGTACTTCACATATCAAAGATTATTTTATATAACGGACAATCTTGATGACCAAAATCAAAATTTGAATACAATTTTCCCAATCCCCTAGGGGTTTTTTTCGACTCCTACCCCTGCAATACGGTAGAACAATACTAAAAATTTTACCCCAAAAATAACTGTGGGATTTTTATACATAATTATCATGTTGATTGGGTGCAGTTTTACAGTTTTAGAAAATTGCTAGAGAAACTCAAGTCGCTTGGGGGTTTTAAAAATTTGTTCGCTCCTGATCACCCTGTAAGAGTGATCTAATCAACGTGTTTACGATTATCTTTTTTGATCAGCATCGAAAGTTATACTGATATGAATTTTTCCAAATTTTTATATTGTCATTGAAAGAAGTTTTATGTTTAATCGAGTATTGGAAATCGGGATTTCGTGCAGCTATTGATTTTTGAATATGGACTTCCAAATTGATAAAAATGAGTACTCAGGGACTATTTTCTCTAAATTTTTCTTTATATAAACGACAATTTGGGGTATTTTATTTATATCAATTTTTAGCCCTTTCTGTCTTCTATCGAATGCATTTTGTTTCAGAAAAAATTTTATCTCTTAAAAAAGACATTGTTACTAGGTCGTTGCATAAAAAATGATCATTTTCCATGCAAAAAATTTTTTGAACAAAAAATGAAAAATAACAAGCATAACAAAAGCAATCAAAATGTCACTCAACAAAGTAATTGCCATGACTGTTAACAACCTTTCGCCACTGGAATGGGAGTTTGCAGATGCCCCTTTTGTAGAAGTCTGTGCCATTCTTTGAGGCGATTACTGCCCCACCGCCTCCTCGACCTTGGCATGTTCTTTTATGTTTCTACCCCATAAGGAATTTTTAAGAGAAAGACTTTAGCGGTAATTTTAAGCTATAGGGACCAGGGAATAAGGCGGGTGGGGTAGCGCGCCCTAGCAGTTGTTTTCCATAGAGTTATGGACCAATGAATTTTAGTGCCAAAATTGGGGTCTTGGCCATAACTAAAAAATGAGGGAAAACTTCTTTCGAATTTTTTGTAAACATAACATAGTTAAGATTTTAAGAGCTCATTTCAAGTTTAAATTATGTAAAACCGAACGGACTAATTTACGAACTGTTAATTCGAAATAATGAAAGTAAATTTTTTCGTGATTAATCCGTGGCCCATTTTAAAGTTAAGGCCCTGATAAATTTTCTTTGCGCGAAGCACCCTAAAGACACACAGTGTTAAATATTCTAAGTTATTTAAATTGCAATAAACAAAGTTAATTATGATTAGCCAATTCTCTGCCTGTAGGACAATGGTTGAAGAATAAAAAGTTGGAAATAATTAAGTAGAGGACGTCTCATTTCATAGTCACAAATCCGCCGACATTTCACCCCGATGATTCATGGGATTCATTTAAAAATAATTCAACAATAATTTTAACAATAAAAAATGTAAAAATTAACAGAAATTCACGGGTTCATTCGATAGTTGCGAGAAATTCCCCGGAGAAACTCCAAAATAATGTGAAATTGATTTTTTGAACTCGCATCTCCAAAATTTTGTCATCCCATCAGAACTCATTTTAGCGAAGGTGTAAAGGTGGCCTTCGTAAGACAATTTTACTTTTTGTTTTTTGGTTGCAATTTGGTTAGTCATTTCTGAAAAATGTCCAGCGGCTTAATTTAATTTGGAAGAATTCGGCGAAAACAAGGCTTTGGGTTGCGCAGTTGTTCCGTAATTTAACCAACTTTCACTTGCATCAAAAATGTTTTATGAATAAAAAAACAAGCCATGGCCATTGTCATTGTCTAATTGCTCAATTAGCACTGATCCATCCCTAAACACAACAAATGATACTAATCACTCACTGTCGCTCAAACGGGGGCTTTAACACAAAAAAGCTTCAACTGACCCAATGCCCAAGGCTATTCATTCTCGGAAATTCGTTGCTTTCGAACGTAAAGCTGCGTTTTTCTCTCCACTTCGGCTCTTTCCTTACGCTCTGGTCCCCAACCCTCGGCATAGGCATATGTATTAATGGTAATACTGGAGAATTGGTGTCCCAGCGAAAAATAAATTTAAAATTTTTCTTCTCTAAAAGTCGTTAAAACATATTTATGGGCGTTTTCTGGGTCGCTGATTTTTTTACACTAGAAAACTCGAAAAGAAAAATTTTATATTTGTTTTTCGCCGGGACACCAATTCTCCAGTATTACCTATTTAATTTTATGTTATTCACAAGAAAGAAGAATTTATTTTAATTTTTTACTTTTCAACAATTTTATTAAAACTCTTATTTTATTATTTAATGGCTGTTTTTGCTTGAAAATGCATTTGATTCCGCCCGATTGTTCCCAAGAGGAAGTCGTCGTTCAATTGGCCCATTCTCTGAGTGCTTTTCAAAATGAGACCGACCAAATTTTCAAAAAAGCTGCGCTTTGGATGGAAAAACGCACGCGGAGAATGAAACAATTGGACAAGCGAATGGAAATATTGGAAAGGAAAATGGAGGCGGTGGAAAAGGTGCAAAATTTGGGCATTTTTACAAATTATTACAGTTTAACCAAACAAAATTATTATTGATCGGATTTGATTTGTTAATGCGTGCTTTTACTCTTCTCAGCTTCCCGAGGTGCCTCTGCTGAATTGTGCCTCCAATTTCCCCGAGTTTGGCACCCCCGGCGGAATTGTCGAGCCAATCTTTGGCCATTCCGCGCCTTTTAATCGCAGAAGCGGCGTCCATTTTATGGAACAGAAATGGAAAAAGGAGTTCAATTCGAATTTGCTGAATGAAGCCAATGTTCGACGCAAGGATTTTTTGGCACAACTTTTTGTGAAGGAAAAGCAGCGAAAGGAAAAAGTGATTTTGGACGGTGAGAAAATCGAAAAAGGACGGGGAAGGGATGAAATTGTTTAAACAATTCAGTGGAAACATTGGAAAAGCTGAGTCCATCGTCAGACAATGGCGATTCGGAAGCGAATTCTGATCAGATTTTGGCTCGTCTTTTGTCCGTTCACCAAACGGACAAAGCGGCAAAGGCGAAGCCCACCAAATCGACTCAAATCACTTTCTCCGATTCGTTGATCGATCTGTGCCCTCCTCCAACGATTGGTCAGGAGCCTTTGTCATTTGCACTTGGCGAGGACGACCCTTTTGCTTACGAACCGGCGGAGTTGGGCGAATTGGCCGACTTCGATTTGCCCGAGGATTTGCCGGGTGAATTATAATTTATAAAACAAAGTTTTATTTAAATATCACATCGAAGGATTTATTAGAAGAGATAATACTTCCAAAATCTGCTGATATGAGATTATAAATAGGAAGCCAAAAATAGCAAAAATTTAATGAAAATATGATGAGCAAAAATAATTTTTCAAATTATTGTTTAAATATAAATATTTTCAAATGTTTGCCATAAAAACTTGACAATTTTTTGAGTTTTTAGCAATCATTTTTTATTTTTTTCGAAAGCTCAATTTTTGGGTGTGTATTTTTTGTTTTTATTGCGCTTTTGTTAAGAAATTTCTGAAAAAAATGAGAAATGAAGAATTTTCGAGCTAAAAATGTTTATTTGGTGCTTTTCTCATCAAAACAAATCCGCAAAATTGTGCCTTTCTTTGCCCAAATATTTCGGTGCCCAAATTTTACGTTTTTGAAATTATTTAAATTTATATTTTCTAAATAATTCTTTCGCATTTTCCAGGGATTGATGTGAAGAGCGTTTCATTTGTAAGCAATGGGTCGACTGAAAGGAGCAGCGAACGAATGAAAAAGGACACAAAAAGGGACGACGAAACTTTGGCAGAGAAAACAGCGCAAAACAACGAGCGAAGTGAATTAAAATACGGATTTTTTGACTGTTTTTGTGTGCCAGTGAATGTGCCATTGCCACCGGCGGTGGTCGCTGAAAGTGCCAAAGAGTCGCAAACGGTGGAATCGTCGCGACAAATTCTCGCGCCTCCCCCGCCGCCTCCGCCACCACCGCCGCCACTCGTCCACCAAAAAGTGATCCTTTTTTAATTTTGGCATCCCTTTATTCATTCATTTCCATCTCAGCTCGCTGATGTGCCTTCGTCCTCCGTTTCGGCCCGTTCCGATCTGATGGCCGCAATCCGTGCCAGCGGAGGAGTGAAAGGAGCGAAGCTGAAGAAAGTGGAGGAAGAAAACGACGGAGAAAGAGAGGAAGAGGAAAATGGGAAAAGAACGGCGAAGGGAAAAAGGAGCAGAGAGGAGCCGGCGGAAGACCTGATGAGTTCGCTGGCAAAGGCATTGGAAATGCGGCGGAAAGGTGTGAAAAGGAGGGGAGGAGTTGGAGAGTTATAAAGGGATGAATTTAAGGAATGCTCGGCAAGGGAACGGCGGCAATCCGTGGGAAGGCGGCGAAGCCGAAAAAGGCAAGCGGAGAAGGCGAAACACTTGCGCTGTTGAGGGAACGAATCCCAAGGATAGAAGCGGAAAGTGAGGAGAGCGACGGAGAGGGGGCGGAGGGAGAGAGAAGCGAATGGATCGACTGATCAGACGGACGAACGGACACCTCACAATCAGCGACTTAATTGATCCGTTCCTCTCTCTCTCTGTCGAGAGAGAGAGCATTGAAATTTTATTGCTCAAAAGTGAATAAAACGAGTTACGGAAACCTAAACATTCGACGAAAACAAAAAATTAATCCTTACATTTCAACGGTTATTGGGGTGGGGGCGCCTTCCGTCAGAAGCATTCGCCGTTGTCCCCCCCTCCCCCCCAGTGTCAATCCGAAAGTGACCATTTGATCGGGCAGAACCGGATTGGATTAAGTGGAGAAAGAGAAAGAAAAGCCGCTCGAGAGTAATTAATTAATTAATGGGGAGAGTGAAGTAAAGCGAAAACGACAAGCGACGAGAGGGGGAGGGAATTAGCAGGACGAATGGACTCCGAATGGCAGTGCCCGCATTTTAGCACCACCCGGAAGATGCCGACTTAACCATTCCCACGGGGACCGCACTTTTAGTCCCAACTGAATTCTTTCCAGAATTTTTTTGGTTTTCAGAAAAACAAAAAAGCGCTGAACTGAGATAGCCAGCAGCTCTTCCTTGGACTTCGTCCGTTTTTCTTTTTTTCCATGACAATCAGTGAATGGCTAATCCCTTCCCCCGACAGATAAACGGGTCTCATTTTTCCTCCTTTTTCTTCATTTAAAGTGATCCTTCGCAATTCGTCGTCCGCTCGAACACTTTGTGCTTTTGTTTTGTTTCCTTTTGCGTCGGCCGTTTTGTGTTCTTTTAAAGCATTATTTGTGATGGATTGCGCCGCTTTTCCCCTTTTTCTTTGTGCTTATCCTCCGCCTCCCCAAATTTCCATCGTCCATCAAATTGAGACACTGTCAGACCAAACGAAAGAACGGGAAGAAATATGAGGGGAGGGTAAAAGGGGAAAAATCGGTCACATCCATCGGTCGGTCGGAACGTGATAATCATTTTTGCCCTGGGGGACGGCGATGGATCATCTACCCACCAAAGGCACCAGCTTGATTTATCACCCCCCCCCCATCCCTGTAGCCCCCCCCCAACAAATATCCTTTGCCTCCGGCTCAAATCCGCCGCCTCCCCCTGCCCCCTGCTGTGGTGGGATGTGTTGTAAAGAGCAGAGGGAGGGCATTGCAATGCTTCATTAGTGGTTTCTCTCCACAATCCATGCGCCATTTGTGCCGATCAGTCGCGGGAGGGAGGGCAAAAGCAAAAGCAAAGGGAATGAATCAAATCAAAGGCGGGGGAGGGGGGGGGAGGTCCTTCCTGTTCCTTCCTTCCAATGGCTTTGACCCCTCTCGCCCTTTGCGGATGATTAACACAATACATAAGTGCACCGCTCTCCCGCCTTCTCTCGCATTTGCTGCGCTTGTTCATTCGCTTGTCCTTAATTATTTTTTCAAAAATTCGGCTGATTTATTTCCAAAAAAATGAAAATGTTTCTTTTGCAGATGAATCAGCAAAAGGAAGAAAAGAAGGCGTCCAAGGGGGAGAGGGAGGAGGACGTCAAAGTGTTGTTGGCCGAAGCGGAACGCTTCAAAAGGCTGGCCTTCCTCGGGGTGATGGTGTGCACCGGTGGGTGACCCGTGGACCATTCATTGGCACTTCGAATTTGCCGTTGTCTCTTTCAGTGGCAACTTTGACCGCCTCAATGTGCGTGCCGATGCTCTATTCCTACACGCAGTACATCCAATCGTCGCTTCGGGATGAAATCGGCTTTTGTGTGCATAGAACACAAAATTTGTACAGCGAATTCGCAAAAGTCCGTTCCCCCCCCGTTGCCCATGGCATTTCCTTTCAATTTTCAGTATGAAATTGTTCGACGGCCTAAACGGTCCCCAATGGTCAGTCAGTTTCTCATCTCCAACCACGGCAGTCTCTCCGCGGCACAGTTCACTCCAAACACAGCCCAACGCCGCAAATCGCGACAGGGAGGCTATGAGCAAGTGATCGCCGGCTACGCCGCCGCCGGGTCCCAAGTGGCGCCCCCTCCGGCGCCGCCGGCACCCGCCAACGCTTACCCAGGGAACAATTCGCCTCCTCCGCCTGCCCAAGAAGTACCGCAAGCTCCGCCTTCTTCGCCCGCTCCATCCGCTGCTAATTACGCGGCAGGGGCACAAGCGCCTTCGGCCGGTGCTCAGCAGGTGCCATCAGTCAGTGCCCATTAGAAAATGATCAAAACACAGCAGGAACAGGCGGTGGAGGAGCAATGTTGCTCATGCGCGGTTGGCGCCGCCGGAATGCCGGGGCCGCCAGGCGAAGACGGAACGGATGGGAAGGACGGACTTCCTGGCCAGTCCGGGCTGGACGGGGCGGACGCGCCGGAGCAAGGGGCGACCGGAGGGTACGACGAGTTCTGCTTCGACTGCCCGGGTTTCGAAACATTTTCTCGGTTGGGTTTCTGTACCATTTGCTTATTCAGCTGCTTACCCCGGACCGCCCGGCGGGATGGGCCCCAAAGGGCCACCCGGACAGCCAGGACTGCCAGGCCAACCCGGAATTCCGGGAGCGCCCGGGCCTCAAGGCCCCCCGGGCCCACCCGGCCCCGGCGGAGCGAATGGACCGCCCGGACAGCCGGGACCAAGAGGTAAAAGAGAAGGGAGCGGAGCAAATGCAAGCATACACTTCAGGGTTGGACGGACAGCTTTCGGATGTGCCCGGCGTTCAAGGGCCTCCGGGCCCCGTTGGCCCACCGGGGCCCCCGGGAGTGCCGGGAGAGCCAGGCCAACAGGGGCAAAGCCAAGTAATGAGGGGGAGGGCTGAAAATAATCATGCTAATGGCCATTAAGCCGGGCCCGCCTGGGCCTCCTGGCGATGCGGGGCTGCCAGGACTGCCGGGACAGCCAGGCGCACCCGGGCAAAGCGCGGCGGACGGCGAACCCGGAGGAAAGGGCGGCTGCGACCATTGCCCCGCCCCACGGACCGCCCCGGGCTATTAGTCGGATTTTGGCTCCATTCCTCAAAGCATTGTCCTTTTCTTTTTCTGTCTGCTCAATCTCAGTTTCTTTCCTTATTTACAATTTCTTCCTCTTGAAAGCATTTATTTTGTGCATAAAATGCAGAATTGTCAAATTTGTTGTTAAGGAAATAAATCATAAAGGCGGGGCAATCGCGGGAAATTTTGATTTAAAAAATGTAAATGTCAAAATTATCATTCAAATGGATAACTTTTATTGAAAGTGGAAAACCAGTGAACAAAAAAATGGGAAAAAATTGATCAATCACATTTTAATGATATAATTAATAATTTATGCACCACCAAAACACAACAACGCCCCCTCACTCTAAATAAAGTAAATCAGAGGTGGCCATGCTCATTTCTCAATTCCATTTTTTGAATTTAATAACTCAAAGAAGCAATCGCAAAACAAAGTGATTAACAAAAAGCATTGCCCTCCTCCTCAGTGTCTGTTTGTCTCTTCAGTCTTTTTTACATGCGACTTTCTCCGTCTCCTCTTCCTCGCCTTCGTCACTTCCCTCTTCCTCTGCCGAACTCTCTCTCCCCAATTCTTCTTGCGAAGCGACTTCAACGGAAGAAGATTCTTTTTGGATGGGATGCGTTTGTTGTTGCTCGGGCGAGTGGCGCACTAATTCCGTGTCGTCGGCATCGACCAACTTATCAAGGGAGGACATCGAACTGATCGGAGTGGTGAAGTCCTGCTGCTCCCTTCGAATGTTCTGCTGAAAATCAGACGAGAGATTGTCTCATCGTTACCCGAACTCAAAAATCGACCCCAAATATAATGTCAAAGGTACCGGAAGTGAATGATTATCCAAGTCTCACAACTCCCAACCAATTAATGACCTCATCATCGCCGTCCGAACCCTCAGATGCTGCAGGTAACAGTGAGTTTTCTTTGCTTTCCGGGATCAAAGTCGGGTTCTCAACCTAACCAAATGAAGGAAAAACGCTAGAATTATTAACCAGATAAAATGGAGGCTAATAAAGAATTTACGGGTGATTCGTTGGTTGTTTTTGCGCCCATTATCGTCTCATTTTCTGTGCCTAAGTCACGTTCTTTTTCATTTTGTAAAGCTTCTGCGAAGCCGGGAAACAAATTTTCATATTTTAATGGGTCCGCCAAACTTTCGCCGACATTCTGACAAAAACGACATTTAAATGTAACTAATTTATTCGCTGGTCACCCGTTTGCTGATGCCATTCAAATTTTGACTCGCGGCACCACGCCAAAGGGACACCAAACGAGAGGCCTGAAAAGGTTGAGTAATGGACAAATTCATAAATGCATTTCGTTTTCTACTTGGCTGGGCGCATATGTATGAGCGAAGAAAGTCGCCTCGGGAATTCGACCATTTTCAACCAAAATGTCAATGCATTTCTGGACATCGCCAAGGAGAAAGTTGGAGAGAAAGGCAACATTGTGCTGGCCTTGGGACTGCGACTCACTGGCCAATTGGGACATCTGAAAACAATTCACAATTTAATAACTTAACGGAAATGAATTTAAACTATTTGTTTGTTTTTGGCGCTATGAACAACTTATTCTACGCATCAGAATTAGCTGTGTAATAACCAAAGTTTAATTTGCGCTGCCGTACAAAGCCACGAATTTATTAATGAAATTCTTGCTTAAACCGGCAGCAAAAATGAAATTGTAAATGATTGAGAAATGAATAACCGCATGAAAACGCGTAAATAATTTACCAAACGATTTGAACCGGCGCAGGAAGCGAGCAGAAGAAGGCCCCCGAAATCGTTGGCCTTAGCAAGGCATTCACCTGCCAAACGGAGCTCAGATTTGATTGTCTTAAATGGTGTAAAAGGATTTGATCAAAGTTTAAAAGGGAATCACCGCCGCATGCGCCAATTGTTTCCATTTTTCCTCACTGTCCGCTTGCTTGGCCTAAATTCAACAAATCCCTAAAACCCTTCCTTTTCTCATTTAAATTCAATACCATTTCATAAGCGGCGGGCAAATCACCAAGTGACAAGGCTAACTCAAACCGATGCTGGGGATCTTTGCTAATCGCCAGTGCTTGTTTTTTAAATCCCTATGAAAAAAACAATGCTTAAAATTATTAGTAACCTTTCTATTTCTACCTGCTTCTCAAGAAATTGTGCCACCCGTGTGTGTAGATTTTCGGGAATGATTTTTAAAATTTGATCGGCCGTGTCAAAATCCTTGCACATCACCGCCGTTTGGTACTCCAAGACAGACAACAAAAGTTTGAACGAGACAATGTTGTGGTCCTTGTCACAAGCGAACACCCGGTTCTCTTTTGACAAATAACCGAGCTGAAATCACAATAAACTGTATTTTTCATTCTGATAGGTGTAAAAACTGATTGTCGTTTCCATTTCACACACACTTTTCAATTGAAAATTGGAAAGAATGTGTATACATGGAAACATCATTTTCACATCTTTATGTGAAGAACGCACCATTTAAGAAATGAAGATGATGCATTCTCATTTCAAGATGCATCAGTTAAGAGGGTGAGGAACGTCAAAATAAAAATAAGGTTAGCATTGGTGACTCACCAAATAAAGGGGTCTGTCGGTGTGCGCGATGGTGACCAGTTCCCCTCCCACGTAATAGCTGAGCCGGTTCAGAGTCGTCGTAAAGATAAAACAGTGCCCAATCCAAAAGCCGGTCTTCACCGACTCTCCCAATTCGCCTAACAAGTAAAAAAAAGTATACGCTACATGTCGTTTCTGTTTGTGCGCAATACCGATCACTTCGAAGGCATCCTCGATGCCGTCGGGTCCGATGTCCGCCACATTTGCATTTGTTACCGCCTCAGAGTTGTATTTTAGGATGTAAAGTGATTGGTCGCCACAGATCGCAACCTGACGAATGTTATAGTATGACTTTGTTCGAATAATTGTGTTGGGTCAGTCACCATTTCTCCATTTTCACTCCAATACACTTTTTTGGATGCAATTTCTATACGGCGTATCAAATGTCCAGTGCTCCAATCGTAAAAAAGCAGAGAACCGGCAGAGCGCGCAGCGAGCAAATGACCACCGCCAATGCCCTCAACCATCACATCGGGTCGGATTTGGAGAAGTTCCTAAATGTTACTTTTCTAGAAAAAAAAGTAAGCCGTAATATCGAACCGTGAAATTCTTGAACAATTTGATCAGCTGCGAATTCTCCTGGACAGCGTAAAAGTTGGCATCGTTTGCCCATGCAAAATCGAAACTCGACCCAAAGGACTGAAAGCATTGTTATTATGGGGGAGGATCAAAGACTGATCAGAGAGTGTTTGGTCTTTGCGAAATACCCCTCCTCTCCTCACCGCCCTTATTTAAGAGGTCAAAATTATCGCACGAATAAAAATACTCTCTTCGTATTGCCTCCATTACTGTGCGAAAATGAAAATTGACCTTCCCCCCTTTGTCCAATAATGTTCGGCACCGAAACCAACTTTGTTCCGCAATGCGGTTGCGGTGTAGATAATGTACTCGCCATCACCACATACAACGACAAAGCGTCCGTTTGGTGAGTGCTGCACTTTTTGCGGATATATTTCCGTGGATCCCATGTCTTTGATAGCCAATGACAATCGCTCCCCGTCTTAAATGAATTAGAATGAAATAAATAAAATTCAGTATTACCCTGAATGTTTTCAAGCGTCTGCTCTTCGATGGTTTTCAAGTTTGCCAGTTGTATTTCGCTGTGCCGTGCCCAAATCACTTTGCCACTGGGATCCATTGATACGGCCGGTTCCTCTCGACCAAGTGCGATGACAACTGAGCCTTCGTCGTAGCCAATTGCCAATGTGTTGGAGCCGCGCTGGGCCATGACACACCAAACACGCTCCAAACCATAATTGAGCGTTGTTTCAAGTCTGTCGGAAAATAAAAACAATTTCCAAAAAAGGAAAATTGAAAAGCAATTTGGGATTTATAGATTTATGGCTTCATTTTGTAAATGGTCGACATAATTGTTCTGTACGTGAACAGCATTTTTTATAATCATAAGCCAAATAATCAGTGTAAATTATCAGGACATGAAGCGGATTCAAACCCATGGAAGAAAGGAGCAAATTTTAGGGACTTCTGACTAAGCCATGGGACCAAACGAAAATAATTGTATAAAAATCAAAAAGAAAGTTCATATATGGACATGAATTCACCTGTTTGTGTTCACATGCCAAATGCGCACGGTCGAATCCTCGGACCCGGTGATGATAATGGGCAATTCGGGGTGGAAACACACGGCGGACACGTTGTGGGAATGACCATCCAACGTGACAACACAAGTTTTGTTTTGGTAGTCCCAAATTTTGATTAGTCGGTCGTCCGCACCCGAAATTAAGTAGGGCTTCTCACCTCCGTGATAATAATCGACGCAATTGACCTATTTCGATAAACCATTACCCAAAGTTCGAATGATAGTGAGATCCATGGACTGACCCCTTTTTCATGACCCTCAAGCGTAAAATTGGGCACTGAGCTTCCGAACTGCCAAACTTTGATTGTTTTGTCCAGAGATGCAGTGGCAAAGGTATTGTTGTCTTTTGGATTTATCACCAATTGCATCACGTAATGTGTGTGTCCTTAAGATGATAAATTTAAAAAGCATTGAGAAAACCTTTATGCAAGAAAATAAGAAATGTTTATTAAAAGCCTTGGTATTTTTAATCAATTGTAATTTCCCAAAAATCCAATTGTAAATGTCATGGAGAAAAATAGTTTTTTTAGTAACTTTCGTTTTTCCCAGACGGCGCCTACAGGCAGTACTTGGTCACCTGGGGCCCGAGCCAGTTTTTGGCTTTATAATTTAAATATCATAAAATATTTATTTTACTGAAATTTCAAAAATTTCGTTGTATTATAAACTGGTTTTCCGAACATTTTTGTTCATAATCTTTTTAAAATTAATAAAATTTTGCACTGGAAATTGAGAATACTCGGGGCCGTCGAAAGCAAAAGCACTCAATTCGGATAATCATGAACGGAGTTGCAGTTTTTGACAAAATTTGTTAAAAAATTCGGTAAAAATTTGGTTATAGCCCATGGTCAACAAAAACCAGTTCGAACCTTCAAATGTTTGCTTCAGCTTCCATTTGTCTTCCCAATCCCATAGTTTGATCAGCATGTCGTCGGATGAAGTCAGCAAAAATGGTTGGGTTGGGTGAACGGCAAGGGATCGGAGATAATCGGAATGCGCTTCCTGTAAATTTTCTTATTTAGCCTAAGTTTATGAACCAAACCATTTGATGTACACGTTCCAACGTGTTATAATTGAAAATGCGCAACTGCATGTCATCAGAACCAGTGGCGATCCAATTTTTGCGCACAATGAATTTTGCAGCACGCACGGGCAGATCACAGACCTTAAAATTGTAAGGCTCTATCAAAATATTGTAGAAAAAGAACAATTTTGACAACCTCAAATGACTTGATGAGCTGTTGTGAGTCATAATTCCATATGTGCACAAAGCCATTGTAAAGTGAAATCAACATCCAAGGCTCATTGAGATGTAAATCCACCGATTTAACGCGATCGGATCTCGCCAGCAATCGCCGTTTTACATCCAAACGCAATGGCATTGAGATTTTATGTACTCTCTAGAAAATATTAAAAAAACAAAGTTTCTTTAAAATGTTTTAGATGCTGGTTGGTAACATTGTAGAAACATTTTTAAACGTGAACGTGGCGATGGCGAATAAAACGAAAGAAAGGAAGAGAAATGGGAAAAATCACCTTCTTCTGAGATCAGTCATTTCAGTACTAACATTTCAGTATGACTTAACTCACACCAGACCCTTATTTGCAGGGATGCAAAAATATGCACGAAAAGTGGCCAAAATATGCACATAAATATGCAAATAAAGTCGTGAAATATGCACCAAATATGCACAAAAATCGTAAAATATGCACCAGATATGCACTAAAAAATTGAAAATTAGGAGTGCAAATTCAATAAAAAAATTTTTTTTTTACTAATGCACTTGCCAATGAGCTGCTACATTTCTTTTATAAAATTCTCTTTAGCAAATATTGACATTTTTTAAATCAAAAATTTTCTCATGAAAAAAAAAATTTGGGGGAAGAATTTTTGAGAAAATTTCCAATTCTTAGTGGTGTGTTTTTAAAAATTTTCGGTCGATTCTTAGGGGTGTATTTTCCGTTTTTATTGCATTTTTGTTAACAAATTTTCCAAAAAATGGCGAAATATGCATAAATATGCAAATAAAAGTCCCGATTTTTATACGCAAACACAAAAAAGAAAGTGTTTTTCCTGCTATTTAGAGCATGGAGAAGCCAGGAAAAAATATGCATTTGCATGTTTTTTGCATCCCTGCTTATTTGTTCAGCAGCAGAAATCAAAATTTTCTTGTTACATGCATGAAAAATTCTAATACATTATTCTCTCTAAGAAACTTTTTTTCCGTTAACAGATTTTCTTTAATTTTGTATATCGATAGAGAATTAAATTTTTCAGTGTCTTGATTAAGAATTTCGGCCTAGAACATTGCTAAATTGTTAATTTTAAATTTCCAAACGCTTATTTTTTTCTGATGCGTCAAAATGTTAGCGTTTGCTTAGAAAAAGTTTCTCCTCACCAAGAGCTTTCGTTTGTTTTGGAAAAACCTTCAAAAATAAATTTAAAAATTGTATTTTTTAAATTTTTGGACAAAAATAAATAAAAATATTCATGTTGCACAACGGACTCGAACCTCCGCCCATTGTCCTTTTACTATCTTACAAAAACCACTGAGCCACACATGCAATCTTTTTTCGTACAAGAGCTCAGTTTAAGCAAATTCTACTCATCTCGCCATTTTTAACGCTAAAAAACGGGAAAATTTAAGAGTTTTTAGGATAGAAAAAACCGCGAAAACAAATATGTACACAGCGTACGGAAAATACTCCCCCCTCTAGTGAAAAGATGAGAACTGTGACTCATAATTAGTGGTTTTTGTAAGGTTGTCAATGGAGAAGGAATGAAGGTTCGAATCCGCTCCACGTCATTAATATTCTGAAAGAATATGCAAAAATGAGAGTCGTTTTTTTTCTACACTCATTTTATTTGTTCACCTCACGTTTTTTCGGACGGTGTATGTATTGTATGAGGAAACAGAAAAAGCACAAAATGGCTTTTATATGCTTTTATTAGTTTAGGTCTCTTCGTTGATACCTATACCGTATGATATTTTGATGTACCGTAATTCTTAAGTACCGTATTTATTGAAATAGAACTCCAGAATGGTAATTCCCCCCCCCCTTCGAATTTCCCTGGGTAAGTAATTACATCTTACATTGATCAGGTTGGCATAATGCCTTTTTTGATGATTTTTGATTTTTCTTTTGTTGAACTCGGAAAAATGAATGAGTAGAAAAACCCAAAAGATGAAAAAACGGTAAACTTTACGGGAAAAAAATCTTCGAATGGATAGATTTTCAGAAAAACCGATTAAGCCCTTTGAAAAATCCAAGCACAATTCATGGAAGTGATTCACGAGAAAAAAGTGAAAAATGGAATCCGAACATTGGCAAATTGTACAAGCATTTATGCCATTGTCGCGGCTCATTTAGGAAATTCAATCAATCATTGTGATTTTACCATTTCTCTTGAATTTTTATCCAAAAAAACTTTATTTCAATTACCCATAAAATAAAAAGGTTTGAAACTTTTAGTCACTCTATACGAAGTACGTTTTAATCGTAACAGCCCAATTTTACTGAATTTAATCGATCAAACTCACCTTTCGGAAGCAGCAAATTGTGTGATTTGAAGCTTAGATGAAGAAATATAAGTATAACAGTAATCAGTGACATTAATTAGTCTCTCAACTGAATGCCCAAACGGAAGATGCCCCATTCTGCGTAAAAAAGCCGCGATTTGTGTCACTTCACTGTTCAACTTTAATACTACCATTATATTTGTAATGCATAAAACGAACGGAACATAAATTACAACTCTTCCCTTCTCCTACTTCGTTTTTCTCTCTCTCTCTCTCTCTCCAGTTCTTTTCATCTTTTCGCATCTCTCCCCTCTTGATGATCCTCTTTGCCTTCCGCCACGAATTCCTTTGGGGCTGGTGCAATCAATTAACTTGCCACCAGTCTCTCGCCTTTCCCTCCCCTCCCCTTTCGCTCTTTCCCTTTTTATCCTTTAGCCTATTGGACATTTGCCAACGTGGGGAGTTCGATGTGGAATATGAGGAGAGGAAGAGGAGGGTGAGGGGGAAGGCGTGGCTGGCAGCAATATCAGTGTGGGATTGGTGGAAGGGGACAATCGATACCCCCGGGGAGAGCGAAGGGGACGGGCCCCTTCTTCACCTCCTTTCCCCGTCCAACAATGTTCCATCCACTCCCACCCTTCTTACACACTAACGATTAACTGGCTTGGCTGGCTGATTAAACGGCCAATTATGAATGGGTTGGAGGCCTCCCTTCGTAATCATTCGCCGGTAAAGTCTCTGATCGGCGAAGGATGGGTAGAGCGTTGATGAGAGGCCAAGAGAGGTGTCCCCCACTTTCTTACAATCAAATCATTCTCCATAATAACTTTCGCTCTTCGGTCGTACCAAATGGCCATCCCTGAATGGAATTTCTTTCATTTACTGTCGCCGCCTCCGCTCATCTTTGAATTCGTCATCTTTTCCTTTTCCCGCCTTTTTCCTTTTCACAAATTTTTCTTTCCCATCGGTTTTCCTTCTTTTCAATTCGTTTTCTCTTTTTCCGAAGTTAATACATATTACATAGTTGATTAATTAGGTAGGTAATCTTTAGCAAAATGTTTTAAACTTTAATCCCAAAATTAAACTCTCTCTCCATTTACACGCTCTGTTAGCCCCCCCCCACACCCTCCCCATTCTTTCTTTGTTCGTCCGTTCGTTTTCTCTTTCTCCCACTTATCTTAGCCTTCCTTCCTCTCCCCCTTTCTCCTCTTATCCTTTCTTCTTTGTACTCACTATTCTTTGGCCCTTCTTTTCCTCATTCATCCCCACTTTTTACGTATTCGCTTTTCAATCAATCCCTCTTTTTAATATATATTTTTTATTTTCCATTTTCCCCGTTCCTTTTTAATTCATCCAATTGCCTTACACTTACTTACACTCTCTAAACTTTGTGACTTAGACGGGCAAAAATATTTTTATTTTTCTATCTTTAAAAATGCTTCAAAATTTTTTGACGGGCCAAATTCCGGTGTCTCAGGTTCAACAACAGCAGCACCAACAGATAATTCAACCATTTCAGCAGAAAAGTCAGCAGCAGCAAATGCAAAGGTCAAACACTAGCGACGACCAGCACAATCAGCAACAACAACAACAAGTAAAAGAAGAGAGAGGAGGGAGGGGACGGAATTAGCGGTCATAAAATGACAAACGTGGAACTGTTAAGCTTGACGAATTCATAATTGACGAGATCCTCTCAATGGAAGGCGAACATCACGGACAAAGGGCAAGCAGTCTCAGAGGACAGGTGAGAGAACAGCAATTGAGAGCGTGGATGAACTTGGATTTGGCAACCATTCATTGGTTGAGAAATTTGGTCATCCTCTACCTGTTCTTTTTTTTGGAAAATTCTGAAATCTAAGTAGCTAATCAAGAATTACGTATTGCACTTTATGGTTAGTCTTCTGAAATTTTTTTTTATTCTGCAAAAATTTTAATTAAATAGATATAGAATTCTTTCACGCGGTTTTCGGAGTCGCTGATCACGAATCTAACATAATTCATTTCTACCAATTTAAATCCTTAACGAAATTCGAAAGAAAATCGAAAATTTGAAGAATTTAATTTTTCGTGACATTTGAGTTTGGGATTGAAATTGGCCAAAATATTCGTTTAAGATGCCGAACAGTTACTCCTGTGCGGAGAGTTTGCACGCCCAGACCAGCAGACCAATCCCACTGAATACGTCGTGCAGTCGAGACTCATCGGTTTTCATTCGTCGTCATGTTTGTGCACTCACACCATATCCAATTTTAGAACGCTTCAATCCAAAGCGGCTCACCCGGCTTCCAAACTGGGGCTACTGGCTTTGGACTGTACAGTCCAAAAAATGAGTCAGACTTCCGTCAGATCATTTCCAGCAGTGCACCAACTTCGTGTGACATTGAGTATGTGGAGAAAGGACAGTTGGAACCAAAAATGGGTGGGGGTGTGAACTTTTGACAATGAGAATGGAAATTATAATGTGTTAGGGTTAGATTTCAGTAATGATTTAGGAATTTCATCCGTCGGGGAAATGTCGTAAATTCGCAAAATGCACAACTGACAAATGGAGGAGGAAATGGTCAGCACGGCTTAACGGAGGCGGAAATTTACAAAGACAGGCGCAAGAAAGACATTCACAACATGAGTTAGTTTAAGGGAGAGCTGAAAGAGGGGAGGGCATAACGAAAAGCAAATTCAGTCGAAAGGCGGAGGAGGTACAACATCAACGACCGGATCAAGGAGTTGGGACTGATGCTCCCAAAGTCGACTTCCGAGTAAGAAATAGGCCGTACAAATGAAATAAATAACGAAACCGAACACAGGGAGATGAAACTGAACAAAGGCACTATTCTGAAGGCGTCCTGTGACTACATTCGTCAGCTGCAAAAAGACAGAGAGATCATGATCAGGTCAATCAGTCAGCATGGGTTGGTTGAATAAGTGGATTAGGTTGTTTATTTCTTTTGTTTTCTCTACAGGCAACAGCAGCAAACCGCAAGGTTGGAGGACCTGACACGACAGTATTTTCAGCGGGTTCAGGTTCGGGTCTGGAATGCTCTCTTCTTCCACGGGATTGTATCTTTAAGGAATTGGAACACCAATTGGAGAAGAATGGCATCAACGTGCCTCCGTCCAATCTACCCGTTTTGGGCTCTTTATCGCCACTTTCAGTGAACGGCAGTAACAAGTCGATAAAAAAAGAGCCTCCAGAGGACAGCGTCAACAGTAACTGTGCTCAGCAATCGGTGTCTTTTTCGCCTTCTAGCACGCCTCAGACAACCAAAATTGCAACGAGTCTGCAAGACATGCAAATTGCCAGCCCCATTGGAACGGCCAACCAGCAACAACACGTGACACTGCTTAAAATGACGCATTCCGGGCCAACCCACAATCATCATCATGGCTTTATGATCGGAAATGCGTCCAATGAGGTGGCCAATTATCTCAGCCAACACTCCAACGCAAATAACACCAACGAAGGCAACAACATGGACCTTTTGCAACAGCAGCAACAACAATCGATGGAATATGGTGAGGAACAGTTTTGCGGCGGTAGTGGTAGTGAGTGCCGTGTAGAAGTGACCACAATTGGAGGCAATGCTTTTTTGATGCCAGTTCCAGGCGGGTGCCTGAACTGGCCCTCGGCACAGACCCAGTTAGGCCAAATGTTCAACGCGGTGAATTACGCAGAGCTGAGCATGGAGGAGTTTCCCTTCCAGGTCATTCAAACACAACCACGGAAATTTAATGACCGCTAATTCCGTTCAGAACAGAGGGCCACTTCAAGGGCAGGATCCGCTGATTGGCTCCTCACTTAACAATCAGCTGTCGCCCATAATCCAATGGGACCAGTCGGGCTTTTCACCTGGCAACGACACCAACCCGTGAAAGAAGAATGTTGTACAAAATATTGAACTGTTATAAATCGTGTAACCGATGAGTTGTATCCCGTGCCCGCCCATCCATCAAAATGATATATCTACAGCATACATTCAGGGCAGAACCGCTCGTTCCCGCCACACTCCCCCAAATTGTACAGTTATTTTCCTTATCCCTTCCAGTTGTACATTTGACCCTCCTCATCCCTTTGCTTCAAGCATTTTACATTGTATATTTCCTTCATCTTTGGCCCACCTTGTCAAACTCTTGGAAGCTGTATACAGGTGCACGTTTCACATTCACCTCTGCCCCTTCCCCATTCTCCGGTCACTCACTCCTTATTTTTATTATTTTCTTATATATATATATATATTATCTTCCATCCATTTGTCGAACCCCTCCCCAGGAACAACATATTCAAACATTTCGCGAACGAGGTCTGTCTAAATCCCGCTCCCAACTAGCGCATTTTCCCCTTAACACTGAAGGACAGATTTATAAAAATGCTATTAGAAAGAATAGGAAGTTAATGAATGCTTTTTATAAATCAGTCTTTTCATAACTCCCCGTGCATATACGAAGAAACTGTTATTTTATTCTGTACATACAGAGATTTATAATTATTACGAGCATTCGATTAATACCCGCAAAATGTGTCAAAACACCATAAAAATGATGCATATAAATAATTCGTTGATTTTAATAAGTATATATTCGTAAATAATATTATGGCAAACAAAATAATGCCTGTCAAAAAATGACTGACATGATGACGGGCTTACATAATATAAATTTTGATAGTAACGAACGGCAAAATGAAACGGAAAATAGGATAGGAAAGATTAAAAGATAACAATAAAATATTCGCTGAAGTATTGAGAAAAAGAACAAAAGAGGTGCTTTGTGCTTTACATTATGTTACAGCAACAAATGATGAATCTTCAATTGGCAGCAGTCCAGAGGCATTGGCATCTTTTGTCATTGAGTAATCAGAAAAATGCGAGCAGAACGATCACATGTTGAGAACTCCCCGATAGGGCCCATGCATTTTCAGATATTGGATCACTAGACTGGGCCCGCCTTCGATTATATCTGGAGAAAGAAAATTGGAAAACAAACTATTAAGAGATAAACACCTGAGGGGATTTGTGACAGGGGACACCTCTCAATGGACATTATTTCGAGGGATGAGCAGAGGACGAGTTCGAAGGGCAAACTGAAGGGGGGGGGGAAGATGAACGCATTCCAACGAAAGCAGAAACAGGCGAATGAAGAACCTGTGCAAGTTTGGATTGTCATTCAAGTAAAGGCTCTTCAAATTCTCCAAGTGTCCTTAGAAACAAATTGGATTCGATTAAATGCGAAATATTCGAAATAATACATTATTAAATTTGACTTTTATTCGCTTCTCACCAATTTCTTCGGGAATGAAAGTGAGCAGATTTTCGCCTATTCTGAAGTCAACCAAATTGGACAAATTGCCAATGGTGCGGGGCAGCGAAGTGAGCTGATTGGACTGAAACAAAGAAAAAAGGATGGAAAAAAATGCAAAAGTGCCAAAGATAAAGAAAAAAAGACGAGGATGAATTGATAAGTAAGTAAAAGGGAACGAACGGTTTTACCTGAATCCAAAGTTTTGTAAGCGCTGTGAGAAACCCAATTTCTGAAGGGATGACTTCCAATTCGTTTTCCTCCAAATCTGAAATTAAAATGTCATCCCTAAATTCTTTTCCGTCCTCCACCTAATTCGCGTAATCTCCTCAGACTTCCAATTTGTGTTGGCAATTTTTTGAGTCGGTTTGTGGACAGAACTAACACCTCGAGGTTGACCAATTTGTCTATGTCTTAATGAGTGGAAAGGGATAAAAGATAAAGCCAAAGAGAGAAAAGGTGCAAAACTGACCGAGCGGAAGTTCGTGGATTTCGTTGTTGGACACGTTCAGCTCAGTGATGGTCACCCAAGTGCCGAAATCTGAAGGATGGAAAGAAATACTATTGAATGATATAAAATCCGTTGGTCAACCAAACCGACCCAATGGGAAGGCGGTCAATTCATTCTCTTTGAAGTTCAATTTGGACAGATTATTGGCCTTGGCAAAAATGCCAAACGGCACTTTGGAGATGGCATTGTGCTCGACGTTGACTGACTGAAGTGACGAATGACCCAATCAAAGTTCATTCATGGTGTGGTGCATCATCGGCATAACCCGTCAATATTCCCCTATTTCCCCTTAAAAACTTTACCACGGTCTGTTCATAACCGCCCTGGGGGATGGCACTGAGCTGATTCCGACTCAAATTGATCGACTTTAGATTCGGCAAAGCATTCAAAATTCCTTCCTAAATCATTTAATAAAAAATTCTTCTATTTTTCATCCGCCTCGTTTTCCTTACCGGCAATGCATGCAATTTGTTACTTTCCACGACAAATTCGTCCAAAAGTGTGCACTGTGCCAAAGTGGAAGGCAATTCCAACAAATGGTTGTAGCGGATGCCCAAACGTTTTAAAGCGAGCAAAGAGCCTTTTTAGGAAGGAAAAGTATTTTTTAAAAAGGGGGAGAAAAACCGATGGATTGGGGAAGGTGTTCCAATTCGTTATGCTGAATGTCCAATTGAGTGAGCTGAACGCATTGGCCAATTTCTAAAAAGTAAAAATATGAAATAAAAACAAAAAAAGAGACAAACCGTCGGGAATTCGTTTCAACTGATTGGAGGACAAAAGCAAAATGGAAAGACAATGCAACTCCGAAATTGAGGTGGGCAATTCCGTGATTTTGTTCTCCCGCAAATCCATCATTTTCAGTCGCTTCAATCGCCTGAAAAAATAAAATTAAAAAAGACAAAAATAATAATTAACAATCAAATGGAAATTAAAGAATATTTGTAAAGGAAAGATAAAGACGACCTAATTTCTGTAGAAACATTTTTGATTTTATTGTACCGCAGCCATAAGCTGAAAAGGGACAAAAAATAGAAAAGGAAAAGGGAACAAAGCTTTTACGTTTCAAGAGATTCCATCTGAAAAACGACGGGAGGAATTTCCTAAAAATGGAAAATAAAATAAAAGTGACGCAAATGGAAATGCCTCGCTGATTTTGTTGTGCCGAAGGTCCAAAGTTTCGAGTTTTTTCAACGAAGAAAGGCTTTCGGGAAGGGTGGACAGATTATTCTGGCAAAAAAAGGGAAAATGGCAAAATAAAAAAAAGCAATCGAACTTCGCTTAGGCCGAGGATACGCAAATTGACCAAATGGCCCAATTCGGAGGGTAAATTAGTCAATTTGTTCTAAAATCCACGTAAAAATAAATTTAAAAAAAGGGAGAGAAGGAAAAGACTTTGTAAACGAAGAGTTCGGTCAGTTGAGTCAAAGTTTGGATGGACGAGGGAATGGTGGCCAACTGAAAGGGCAAAGAATGGGCCAAATCGAAGGGACCAAATCGAATCCGAACGAACTTCGGATGAATTGAGGTCCAACCGAGTCTCGCCCATCTCCTTGCACCTCATCAGCTCCCTGCCGATGTCCTGCAACACTTCTCCCTCATTCGATTCGTTTGTTTTTCCATGGCTTTGCCAATTATTCCCTCGGCTCACTCACTTTGCGCACTTTCTCCTCCGCCCCCACCGCGTTGCTCTGCCGTTCGCTCAGACTGTTCCTGTACTTGCCCCGTGCAAAGTTCGATATTTTGTTGATGAGGTGTCCCCCCGGCGATTTGCTCCTCGGCCCCCCGCCCTCTCCGCCCTTTGCCGTGCCGGCAGAAAGTGCCCTTCCGCCGCCGTCACAATTCTGCAGGAAATGACAGTCCCCCGTTAAGCCAATGAATATTCATCCAATTTGCCGCCCTTACGCTGCTGTTGTGCTGCGGACGGAACTCCAACGTTTGTTCCATGGCGCCATTCTCCGACTTTTTGTCCATGGAATTGCTTGAGGAACGGATTTTGTCGTCCAATTTTCTGCCGACGAGCAGTGCTTTCTGAAAGTGTTAGCATTATTAATCAGTTTGGATAACATAAAAACAAAAAATAAGATTTTTGTCAAAAGTGCCACCTGAAAACAGAGAGCGAATTTGTCGGCCGGGAGAAAGTGCTCCCGCCGGTCGTCGTTGCCTTTCGGTTCAAACGAAACAACGGAACTGTTTGTGCTGGTGCTGATCACACTTGACGAGGACGAACACCGCTCCTGCTGCAGCAATTCTTTGCTGTGCCTTCGGCTCAACTTCTTCTGCTGGTGATGGCTGTGTCTGTGGTATTGTCTGTTCTGATGTTGTCCGTTTTGCCTTGCGCTCGCTTCCACTTCTCCTGAGAATTAAAAAATAAGCAAAAGCTAAAAAAAGATAAATTCAAACGCAAAATAAAAATTAAAACTATGAAATTAATTTCAAATATTTTCATTAAAGTGAGAAGCATATTCGGCCCTTAACAATTGACAGCTGGCGGAAGAAGCGGCGATATTCGATTAGCCGTTGCAAAGGGAAAGGGCGGGGGGGGGGGGCAAACCCCGGCCCTTTCCCTTCCCCCACCCTCCCCATATCACAACATTATAACATTATTTACTCTCTCTCCGTGTCTATTTTTCGCAGCTCGCTGTTGTCCATTATCATTTTTTATTCAATAATGTTAGTCCATTATCCTTGTAAAAGCTTTATCCTTATCATCTTCTTATCAACCAATCATTGCCAATCCTTCTCATCAATTGGTTACTCAATCCTCCATTTTTTAACTTTTTTGCTTTTTCTACCGTTTATTATAAGCTTTTGATGCTGATTTGGTAGGCCGTTGATGCTAATTTGTTTATTTTGTGGCAATTTGTCTGTTGTGCCGTTCAGTTGTTTTTGTCGTTGTGAAATTACGTCCAGTTTGACGGCTTTCCCTTATGAGTTTTCACTTGAATGATTGGATAAGCAATTCGACAAAAATGAGGAATTTGATGCGGATGTAGTCAAACTTTGTGCTTATTGTAACACGAAAAGAGTGAGCTAAAACTTTGACAAATATAAAAGGGGCAAAAAATAATTTAAAAATTAACGAATCAATCAGAAAATGAACGGATAAATGGGCAACAATCATAAGTTGAATAAATGTCAGTATTTAAATTTGGAGAAATAAACGCCAATTAGGCGAATCCGATGTAATTGGCTTGGTTCGGCTGTTTTTTTAGTCTATTGTTGTGGCCTTTGGAGTGCGCTCTCCCCGTTTATTAGCTCTGCCGCAAAATGAGCCGCAATTGTTTGATTGGTGTCCCTTCTCCCCAAATTCGCTCCCCCCCCCCCCCCTCTCACCTGGCATGTATCTCGATTTGGACAAATAATGTTCCTTGGCTGTCGTCTTCTTCCCACTTATGCTTCGTCCGTTCGTTTTGCCTTCCTTCGCCCCTTCGTCGCCTTCGTTTGATGTCCCAATTTGCGTCTGCCCTTTTTGCGTCGATTCGTCCGTTTTCTCTTCGTACGGCACTTTTGTACTGAAGTTTCACCCCAATCATTCGTTTGAGGTCTGCCTTGGTATTTTCCCACCTTTTTTTCGCCGTGTCCATTAGTAATCCGGCCAATCCCTCCACTCCGAGGCTCCCTTTGCTCAAAGATAGGTTTCTGTTCCGGTCCGGCCCTCTCATTGGCATAGCCGTTGTTTTTGTGCCGCCTTCCGTCATGGAATTGTCCCCCCTTTGCTCCTTCTGCTGTTGTTCCGTCGTCACTTTGTCCGTCCCGCCCTTTTCCCCCTTCTCCGCCTCGGCTAATTCGCCGACAATGAGGCGGCCGAATGGTCGCGTCCATCCAACTGAATGAGTGCCTTCTCGCCCCCCCCCTTTTCCCTCCGTCCCTTTGCTTTTTCCTTCCCTTCCCTCTCCAACTCAATTGTTCCCTCTCAAAACTCTATTCATTGATTCCTATAATAATAAAATTAAGCTTTTCATTAGCATTGTGAATAAAAGCAAAATCGGCCGATGGACGGAGGAAAACGATGGAAAAATATAAAGTGACACATAAAATAAAATTATTATTTCAATTCCCATAAATTGATGATGATGAACCGCTTAAAAGTTCCAAGGACAAAAAAAGCGTTGCCACTCAATCGGATTTAAAAGTGAATAAAACGAACGATGTCAAAAAATCCATTGTCACTCTGAAGCAAAAAGTAATTGCAAACATAAATATTTTTTAAAATACGGTAGGATACCGTATAATTTGTGAGAAAAGGCAGCAATTTGGATTTAGAAACGGATTTAATGAATTTTTTTTGTAAATACGGTAAGATACTGAAAAAATTGGTAGGAAATTAAGGCTATCTACTAATTGTTTAGCTTCTTTGCATTAATTAATTTATGACTGATTCCTTTTCTAGGACAGTAAAAACGGCATCAAATTAGTGAATTCTTCGTTTGTAAATAAATTTCATAAAAATGCTTTTTTATGACCGCACATTAAAAAGGGTATAACAGAAAAAGTAATATTAATTGATTATTTAAATTTCGCTTTTCCTCTTCAACGACATGACAATACTTTTGGAACAAACAACCAAAGCTTTATTAAGTGAAATCGATCTTAATTAATTTGGCTTCAGAAAGCCCCAAATTGCGTAGGCAAAAGCAAAAAATGTTTTAATTGCGAAGAGGAAAAATAAAGTCAAATTTAATTGAAAGTTCAAGTTGAATGACGCCACTCATGAACAGAATATTAGCACAAAAAGCATTTGATGGAAAATGGCGACAAAACGACCAAAGAAAAAAGGAAATTCTGTTTTTCATTTTAAGTGCGATTCCCTCCATCAGAAGCGAAGCCCAATCAAAGCACGTTGCAGCCCTTCTTCTTCTTTTTCTTCTGCTGAAGTGCTGCCTGAGTTGCCTTCTCAAATACTTCTCGGATTCCCTAAAATCAGCCGAATTATTTTTTGTTTTGGTAATCCGACGAAGACCAACAAACAGAAAAACAAACACACCTCCTTGGTCTTCGCACTGCACTCCAAATAAGCATATGCACCTTAAAATAACAAACTTATGATTAGCGATTTGGGAAATGGTAAAAAAATGCGATAGAATCCAACTTTTTTATTTCAAAATTTTGTCACAAAAGATCATAAGTTTTATTGAGTCTCGAGACCGCGGAACACAAATCCGTCACCCATTTCACTCACTTCCCGCACAAAAAATGGAAATCTGTAGAAAACAGCCATTTGATGCTGTCATACATGCTTTTAGTTTTCACATACTTAAAATTTTTCTGTCCCATGAAAACGAATCTCGAAAATTTGAACTGTTTATTCTGTGGTTCGGAACCGACAAAAACTAAGGCCAAATTCGTACACCATTGAAACCACCGATTACTGTTGAATTCGAGCTCAGAAATTAAAAAATAACGTTTTTAAAAACATTTGTTTATATGTAAAAGCAATTACCAACCAATTTGTTCTGCAATTGCCTTTCCCTGCTCCGACTTCACCGGTTCCTGTTTGTTCCGTGAAAGGTCGCGAATGGTCTGCTGGTCATTGCGCAAGTCTTTCTTGTTTCCAACCAAAATGATAGGCACCTGAATCAGGGGGGGAGGGAGGGGAAAATTTGACCAAATGAAAAATTGAGGTTCGTAGACGACAAACTAACATTATTACTGGTTTAATTTGATTACCAAAATAATGTTTGGTACAATTAGTGAATTTATTACAATAATTTTTACGTTTGAAATTGGGAGAGAAATTTAGAAAGTTAGAGGATGAGAGGATCAAACAAAAACAAATGAAAATTAGACAAATTTTACATAGATCTAAAAAATAAATATCAAAATTGATAATTTTAGTCTAACTGTTAATGCCAAAGCATCGTCGGGCCTTTTGTTTAACATTTTCGTTGTATAGCACATTAAAAATTGTGGTACTTATATGGTTTAGCCACCCAAAAAAAATTTTTTTTTAATCATATAGATGTTTTATGTGGTTTTCAGGGGTAGGAAGTTTTTGGGGTCGCTGATCATGAATCTAACACAATAAAAGATCATCTAAGCCGTTTTTAAATTGAAAATTCGGAAATTTGAACTTTCGATTTTTTGTTCAAATTCGGGTCCGGATCTAAGAAATTGGTCGAAATGGATGTCAGATTCGTGATCAGCGACCCCGAAAACAACTTGAATATTTATATCATTTAAAAATTATTATTTTTTGGGTGGCTACCATATAAGTACCAAAATTGTAATTGGGCAACTTTACAGTTTTGTGGGCCCAGTGCTTTTATTAGCAAATTTCAATGTTTTAGAGAGTTTTCTGAGTACGATATTAAAACAAGCAATTAATCACAACTATTGTAATCCATTAAATAGGTTATTTTCTATATAGATTCGAATTAAATGTGAAATTCAAAATGAATCTAATTGATCAGCGACCCCGAAAATTTTCATTGCCTTTTAAAGGAATTTTTGAAGAAAAAATAATTAGACCCATTAAACTGCAAAAGTGCAAAACGTGAATATAATTTTAATTTAAGGCAAGAATTTTTCTCGGTCCAAAACGATTATGTCTTCTTATTTTGGACTGACTTATTAAGGATACAGAGCAATTGTTTTAATAGGAAGCAAAAAACTCACATTTGGACAAAAATGGCGCACCTTAAGTGTGAAATACGGTCGTGAAAGTTCCGCCCAATCGCTTACTTCGGGTGTCCACTTTTCTGGAATGTTATCCAACG
The DNA here is from genome assembly GCA_004148225.2 of Heterodera glycines. Taxonomy (NCBI): domain Eukaryota; kingdom Metazoa; phylum Nematoda; class Chromadorea; order Rhabditida; family Heteroderidae; genus Heterodera; species Heterodera glycines. Next base: position 8,548,093 of record CP049710.1, read on the forward strand.
AGTCGGGCGAGTCAATGCTAAAGCACATCAAAATCACGTCAGTATCCGGGTAGCTGAGCGGTCGGAGTCGGTCGTAGTCCTCCTGCCCGGCCGTGTCCCACAACGCAAGTTCGACCTTAAGCAAACTGAGTGAGCTGGTCAAAGAGAGTTTGGGTTGAATTCAGGAATTCAAAGTCATGCCTAATGTAATGGATAGTTATTTAACCACCAAAACAAAACCTGTTTCCCATCCACTTCGATGTCCGCGACATAATTTTCAAAAACCGTTGGCACCTTAAAAAATCCAAATGAAATAAATTGAGAAAAAACGTCGGAAATACTTACATAAACATCTGGGAACTGGTCTTTGCTGAACACAATCAGCAAACATGTCTTACCACAAGCGCCGTCCCCGACAATAACCAACTTTTTACGAATGGCGGACATTGTATTTTTAGATGGATAACAGCTAAACATATTTTAACAATTACGCAAGTGTTAATTTGTCCTTTTTCCTATTTTGCTGCAAGGATAGTTAACATTTTGCCTTTACATTTCTCTTTTGCTTATCACTTTACCCATTTTGAAGTGTTTTAAATTTATTCGTTTTATTTATCTCATAGAAACAATTGAATGTTGTCGGATGGGACAAGAAGATGTCCGTTCCGTTCTGCTGTTCTTTCAGGGTTTTGACGGTTGAAAAGCCAACTCCGCTGTCTTCTTTGACTTGTCATCGGCTTCTTCTGCCGCGACTCCGACAGACCGCCCTTTCTTTCTTTATTTCTTTCTTCTGTCCTTCCATCCTGTCTCTACCTCTCTCTCGCTCGCTCTTTCTCCACTTCCCCCTCTCTTTCTCTTGTCTCTCTCCTTTTCTCTCTCCGCTTTTATTTATATCTTTTCTTTTTCCACTCGCTCACTTCCTTCTCCTTTCCTCTATGTTCCATTTTTCTCTCTTCCCATTGCTTTTTCATTGTTCCTTTATTTTCTTCTCCTTATTTAGTTTATTTTTCTCGCTCTCTTTTACTTCATTCGCTTATCATATCACTACTGTTCTTGATTTTTCAATTCAAACTATTAATTTCACTTTTTATTTGATAGAATTTTAAAATTCAAATTTACAAAAGTAAATTACCTAAGAAACTTTTGGTAATATCTTAGATGTTGGGCCCCTTTTTGGCTCTAATGCACTTTAAGCGTCCAGTGAACTTTAAGGCGTAAATATGGCTCTAGTGCACTTTATGAGTCCAATCGACTTTTATGAGTCCAATCAATTGACAATCCCGTGTTTTTATACAATAACTTTGTTCATGTTCGAACAAATCCTATCTTTTTGGTATCATTCGAAAGCACAAAGTCTAAATAATGTAATAATACGAGAAAATAAGAGAATTCTAACATTTCAAGAAAGTTACAAGCCAAAATAATCAACAATGTGCTTAATTAATCAAATCTTTTTTTGTAATTGCCTGAACGCTGCGAGTCGAAAACTCAAAATTTTTCGATTTCCATTAGATTAAATTTACTTTCCTATCCATTCTTTTCTAAATTGAAAATGGCCGACGAAAGTGGCACGAACGCAGGAGGAGCCGGTGCCGCTGGTGGCGCTCAGCCCGCCGAGTACATCAAACTGAAGGTTGTGGGCCAGGTCTGTTTGCTTTGTGTGATGGCGCGACCACACCGTTTTAACTGTTCATTTTTAGGACTCAAATGAAGTGCATTTCCGGGTCAAATACGGGACATCCATGGGCAAGCTGAAGAAGGCGTACGCTGAGCGGACTGGCGTCCAGGTTTACAAAACCGTTTTGGTCTTTAAAGTTTAAACAGGGGTGTCCACCCACCCCATCCATAAATTACCAATACACTGATTGTGTCCACATTTTTAGGTGACTTCTTTGCGCTTTTTGTTCGATGGCCGCCGCGTCAATGACGACGACACCCCCAAATCACTTGAAATGGAGGAGGACGACGTCATTGAAGTATGTGGGGTGATGGATGGGTGGATGACGAGGCCGTCCTTACTGTTTTTCATTAATTGTTTAGGTGTACCAAGAACAGCTCGGAGGCTACATTGTGGAGGAATAATGAAGATTGTGAACATTTCTCCGTGTTTCTTTCTCTGACGATGATCTTTTGCGGATGTTATATTTATACTTCGCTTTGTTTCTTTTTTTGTTTCTTTGAAAGAATTGGATTCCAAACTTTTGTTGTTTAATTTATCACACTTGTGGTGTTAACATTGGGATTTTTCTAAATTCCGGTTTTGCTGTTCCAATTTTGCATGCGTAGTCCGTATTTGATTTTTTGATAATCTTTGGTACATACAGTATGAAGAAATTTGGAGAGAGCGAGTTGATTGCTGGCTTTTAGGTTGGCTTTCTCAGTATCATTTACTAGCATACAAAATTTTAAATTCATTGTTTCAAAAAATTAGGCAAAGGTGTAGAATTGCGGTCCCGACGGGAAATAAACTTAAAAATTTTAACTTTGTTTTTCCTGGGGTGAAAAAAAGGTGCTGATTACGAATCTGAGCTCAGATTTTGTAAAATCACTGATTTTGTCCTTGATTTTTTATCAACTACTTTATTTTTTCCGAAAACTTTAAGAAAATTAATGGTAATAGTTCAGTTTGTCCCCCCCCCTTTTTTCGAAATTTTTTTTTGTGTTTTCAAAAGATAAAAACTTTTTATGGGGTTTTCGGGGGTCGCTGATCACGACGGCACCCATTTCGACTAATTTCGAACCTCAGACCCGAATTCGAACAAAAAGTCGAAAATTCAAATTTTCGATTTTCACATTTTTGGTCTATAAGTGGCTCAAATGATCTTTTATTGAAGCAATGTTGAATTTCAGTTCGTTTCCGTGTATTTAAACAAAGTTTGAACCAAAAATTTCGACTTTTTGTTCGAATTCGGGTCCGGGATTAGGAAGTGGTCTAAATGGGCGCCGGATTCGTGATCAGCGACCCCGAAAACCCCATAAAAAGTGTTTTTATGACATGAAAACAAAAAAAATTTCGAAAAAAGGGGGGGGGGACAAACTGAACTATTACCAAATTAATTGGGCGTACAAAACTCATACACAGAATTCGTAGAGCTCATAAAGAGCTTTCGAATGAGCTATTTAATGTTTGGAGAAGTTAAGTTTTTCGTTCTTTTACGATTTTTTGAAATTTAATTACTGGCCCTTACGGGTCATGTGAGACGGGGTCTGGGGTTCGAGCCCGCTTGGCAACAGTTTATTTTTTTGTGAGAATTGGTGAAAAATCATAGACAAAATGATGGCTTTTGCAAAATCTGAGTTCATATTCGTGATTAGTACATTTTTTCACCACAAATTCTTGTAAAGAAAATTTTAAAAATTTTGAAAAAAATCAAGTACTATGAAAAATCAAAGATAAAATCAGTGATTTACAAAATCTGAGCTCAGATTCGTAATCAGTAGGGCCGCAACTTTTAATGAAAAAACTTTTTTTTTGCTCAATTGATTTGAAGAATGAGCTCAAAAAACGCATTTCTGCATTAAAATTTTTCGATTCTGATGTCATTGTCAGTCACTAGAAATCACTATTTTGGCGACTCCGTCACTAAAATAGTTAAAAATCACTATTTTGGCGTATCGTCACTATTTCGACATTTTTTAGTGAATTCCTTAACAAAAATGCAATAAAACCAAAAAATACACCCCTAAGAATCGAGCTAAAATTTTTCAAAATATACTCCTATGAAATGAAAAAAAATTTTCTCAAAAATTTACTTTCTTGGCAAAAATTGTGGCTGAAAATTATGTCACTATTTCGGACTTTTTGTCACTATTTTGGCATTTTTACTCACTATTTTAGTTAACTATTTCGAGATTTTTCGTCACTAAAAGTTGCGGCCCTAGTAATCAGTCAGCACATTTTCACCCCAGAAAAAACAAAAATAAAATTTTAGGTTTATTTTCCGTCGGGACCGCAATTCTACACCTTTGCCAAAAATTATTATAAGAAGAATTCGAAAAACCTGGTTATTCAAAAATTTCTGGCCATAACTTAAACTTAACAAAATTTCGCAGGCCAATAGAGAACAATTAGGGGGGCTATCTACCATATTTATTTTTCATCAAATTTAAAGTAAAAAGAACAGAGAGGAAGAGAAAAAGAGGGGAAAAGAAGCGAAAGAGGAGGGCTACCAGACATTGCGGACAATTTCGAGAAAAAATTTTAAAATTTTAAAAAAATTAAAAAATAATTTTGAAAACATGGAATGGAGACTGCAAAACTAATTAAAAGTTTATTTTTGGCTTTTAGAGGTATCATATTTTATTATTACACTTGAAAGAACTAATTTCACTGGTCAAAGTGTGATGCTGTATGGTCAATACAAAAAAAAGAAATAATTAAAAATACAGTAGTACTTCACATATCAAAGATTATTTTATATAACGGACAATCTTGATGACCAAAATCAAAATTTGAATACAATTTTCCCAATCCCCTAGGGGTTTTTTTCGACTCCTACCCCTGCAATACGGTAGAACAATACTAAAAATTTTACCCCAAAAATAACTGTGGGATTTTTATACATAATTATCATGTTGATTGGGTGCAGTTTTACAGTTTTAGAAAATTGCTAGAGAAACTCAAGTCGCTTGGGGGTTTTAAAAATTTGTTCGCTCCTGATCACCCTGTAAGAGTGATCTAATCAACGTGTTTACGATTATCTTTTTTGATCAGCATCGAAAGTTATACTGATATGAATTTTTCCAAATTTTTATATTGTCATTGAAAGAAGTTTTATGTTTAATCGAGTATTGAAAATCGGGATTTCGTGCAGCTATTGATTTTTGAATATGGACTTCCAAATTGATAAAAATGAGTACTCAGGGACTATTTTCTCTAAATTTTTCTTTATATAAACGACAATTTGGGGTATTTTATTTATATCAATTTTTAGCCCTTTCTGTCTTCTATCGAATGCATTTTGTTTCAGAAAAAATTTTATCTCTTAAAAAAGACATTGTTACTAGGTCGTTGCATAAAAAATGATCATTTTCCATGCAAAAAATTTTTTGAACAAAAAATGAAAAATAACAAGCATAACAAAAGCAATCAAAATGTCACTCAACAAAGTAATTGCCATGACTGTTAACAACCTTTCGCCACTGGAATGGGAGTTTGCAGATGCCCCTTTTGTAGAAGTCTGTGCCATTCTTTGAGGCGATTACTGCCCCACCGCCTCCTCGACCTTGGCATGTTCTTTTATGTTTCTACCCCATAAGGAATTTTTAAGAGAAAGACTTTAGCGGTAATTTTAAGCTATAGGGACCAGGGAATAAGGCGGGTGGGGTAGCGCGCCCTAGCAGTTGTTTTCCATAGAGTTATGGACCAATGAATTTTAGTGCCAAAATTGGGGTCTTGGCCATAACTAAAAAATGAGGGAAAACTTCTTTCGAATTTTTTGTAAACATAACATAGTTAAGATTTTAAGAGCTCATTTCAAGTTTAAATTATGTAAAACCGAACGGACTAATTTACGAACTGTTAATTCGAAATAATGAAAGTAAATTTTTTCGTGATTAATCCGTGGCCCATTTTAAAGTTAAGGCCCTGATAAATTTTCTTTGCGCGAAGCACCCTAAAGACACACAGTGTTAAATATTCTAAGTTATTTAAATTGCAATAAACAAAGTTAATTATGATTAGCCAATTCTCTGCCTGTAGGACAATGGTTGAAGAATAAAAAGTTGGAAATAATTAAGTAGAGGACGTCTCATTTCATAGTCACAAATCCGCCGACATTTCACCCCGATGATTCATGGGATTTTGCAAAATTTCCTCTCCAACAGCGTTTGAAAAGTGAAAGACGCAGAATTTGTTCAGCAGTTGTTTTTTGGATTGTTCTCTTTTTTTGCTTTGAGTGCTTTGAACTCACCGAATCGGACCAATGAATCAAAGCAGTGAAAGTGTTAGGTTGAAATGCTCAGAGCGAATGGTGAGAAGGGTCCGCGGGGAATGCCTAAATGGATCATCCGGCATAATTGTTTCTCCCGTTGGGTCGGCAAGTGACTGACGCTTTCCCACCGCTGCGGCTTAATTTAATTTGGAAGAATTCGGCGAAAACAAGGCTTTGGGTTGCGCAGTTGTTCCGTAATTTAACCAACTTTCACTTGCATCAAAAATGTTTTATGAATAAAAAACAAAGCCATGGCCATTGTCATTGTCTAATTGCTCAATTAGCACTGATCCATCCCTAAACACAACAAATGATACTAATCACTCACTGTCGCTCTGCCGCTGACTTTAACACAAAAAAGCTTCAACTGACCCAATGCCCAAGGCTATTCATTCTCGGAATTCGTTGCTTTCGAACGTAAAGCTGCGTTTTCTCTCCACTTCGGCTCTTTCCTTATCTGTCACCCAAATCGCCTCGAGCAGTTCAATTTATCCAATGCTTTCACTTTCTTTGGAGAACTCTAAGCTGGGTGAGCGATTGAATGAGATGAGTGTGGAGGGCATTCTCCGTCCGTCCGGACAAGCGATGAATTGTTCTTCCGCCCCCCCCCCCCTAACGCCACACACAACATCCGATATTTTTCTACTCCTCTCGAACGAGTTGTGGTGATCAGCAGCTGAATTTGTGCTTAAGTGGTGAGTTGGGTGGGTGGGGTGGACCAGTCCCTCCCCCTCCCCTCCCCTCCCCCGCCTTTCCCTCCCCTCCCTTCCGCCCCCTCTCTTCCCAAATCAGTTGCTCTGCTGCTGCTCCTTCTAATCCCATCATCCATCCCTTCTCCTCCCCACTATTCCCTTCCGGACCGCCAATTTCGTTTGCCTGGATGGTTAAGGTTGTTATGCTAATGGACATACCAACGGCATATCGTTTGGACGGAATTGCCGAGAATACCTTTTAATCATTTTTTCTGATCCGATCACTTTTTTTTATTCAATTGCCTTTTTTGTCTCTTTCTCCCCGTAATTTTCATTTCAATTAAGAAAATGAATTTTCTTAGTCTCCTTTTGTTTCTCTCAGTATCCGCCGGATTTGTTCTCGTAATTGGCCAAGAAAGTTATGGCGCTTACGCGGGGCTTCCGGCCGAGGGAATTAATGGAGCCGGAATTGCGGGAAACGGAGCCAGTTTAGACAGGGAAGGCCAACTGGCGCAAGGGGTGAACATCAGAAAGGCACCGATTGCCCCCGTGGCACCACCGCGGTAAAAAGCAAACATTTGGCCAAATGTTAATGTATTGGCCGACTAACCCATCTCAGAGTTCCAATACCACTTTCATTCATCGATGGCGACGAAATGCCGGCTTATCGGAGGGCGCCGCCGCCACCGACGCGGAGAGAGACGCGCAGTGAGGGGCAATGCCAATTTGGTAGCGCAAAGCGGGGACATCAAAGCAAAAAATGGGGGGGGGTGGCTAATGGCTTCTGATGGCCCTAATTATTTTGATCATTTTACGAAGATCCAAACAAATGGCGCGTCCACGCCCAATCGGCGGTTGCCAATGCGATAATGTTCGACAGAACGAGCGGAATACGATGCGACGAGTGTTTGGAGCTGTGTACAACAAAATATCAGGTGAACAAGAAATGATAAAAAACAATTCTTTGAGGAATTTTATCGCGACTTTTTCCATTTTTAGGATCCCTCCAAAGCGTGGGTTTGCCGTTCCGTTACTTACGACCACCGGTGGAAAATTTGTGATTTGTTTGCAGTAAATGGCACTACGTCGCCGTATTTTTTGGTCGATTTCAAAGGGAGGGATTATTTCGAGTGAGAATTTCTCTCCCTTTTTTTGCTTTTCCTCCGTGGGCACTTCCATTACCCCCGCCCCCCCTCCCCAATTTCAGCTTTTTGCCTGCCCTTCCCCCCTCCGACTTTCAATTGGGCGGCCTTCCGCCTGCGGAAGTGACCAATGTGTCGGTGTCGGCGGATTCTAAAAACTCCGTAAACAGTGAAAATGCGCAACAATTGTTGAATTTGACGGAGAGAGACGCTTCGGGGGCCGAAGAGGGAGGGAGGGGAGACGGCGGCCGACAATGCTTATGCCCGTGCAAATTGCTGGCAGACAAAACGGAACTCATTGAGCCGAAGAGAGAAGTCGCACAGGGGAAAGACAGAGATAAATGATGGCAAATGAACTTAGGAAGATGAAAATGGCACTGAACTGCTGAACATCAATGGTCTTGCCAACAATGTAAGTTGAGCCAATCCATTAAAATTATGATTGATTGCCCATTGAATAGTCACTAATTTAACAATTAATTTGCCACTAATTGCCAAATTAACCAGCTAATTACTACAGACGCCCTCTGTCGATCCTTCAGTCGCTCCCGCCGCAGAAATCGCGGACATTGCGTCAACAAATGCTTCTTCTTCATCCCTCTCCCCCTCCTCCTCTGATGATTTGCCTTCCATCCCTCCCCTTGCGCTTTCATCTACGACAATTCCATCCGAATTATTGGCCACTGTTTCTGCTTTATTCCCTGAAAATGCGACAACGTTAACAATTAGTGCCACCGATGGTGCCGGTGCCGACGGCACTTTGCCTCCGGCTCCGCCCCCTCCGCCCATTGACCCCTCCTCCGTGGCGCCTTCTTCACCTTCGCCTCTTCCGGCGGGTGATTTGTCTTCGTCTCCGCCCCCACCGGTCTCTGAGCCGCCCAATGGCGAATCGCTTTCACTGTCCGAAGCCAACGCGACGACCATTTTGGCAACTTTGGCCACTTTGGCGCCTCCCTCTGTTCCTCATCAGAGTACGCCTTCATTTTCCCATATCGTTCCGACGGATTCTTCGAATGTTTCTGTCGCTGCTTCGGCAAATGTTTCTTCTGAGTCGGCCGTTGGACATCGCGCACTTTCATCCAAAACATTCCATCAGCAGGTGATTGTTTAGATTGTTTCCCTCCTTACTGCTCACTTTCTCTTCTTCCGCTTCTTCTCCCTTTTCAGTCCTTCCGTGAGATTCGCGTTCCTTTCCACAAAACGGTGCAAAAACTGAACAAAATGGGCGCTTTGAGTGCAAAACGACCGGCCAAAATCCACGAAGTTTTGAAGGCGTGCCCCAAAAAAGGACAATTGGCACATTACGTCGAAGGTATTGGCCAATAATTGGACATTAAGGAGCAAAACCGCATTGGTTTCACTTTCAGTGAGTGACCACCAGCGATTGCTTACGGCACGCCGCGGCGGCACAAATAGCATTGAGGAAATTGGGGCGAAAGACGTGGCCGAGTGCATGGACGCATGTGATGCGCCAATTCGACTCTCCACTTGGTCAGCAATTCGAAAGAACAAATGCAAAAAAATGCACAACCTCGTCACACGTTTTGTAAAATCGACCAATTAAACTTTCTTAGCATTTAAGGTTCTCTATCAACATGCAAAATTCAAGAAATTATTATCAAGTTTCAAAAAAAGATATATCAAAATTGAAAAAAAAAATTTAGTCAAGAATTTTCTTTAAACATGACCTTTGAAATTTTTCAAGGAAATAGAGAATACGAGTCGGGGCAGTATGAGTTCGTCTAGTACGAGTTGCTTCTCCTTCCCCGGCGCCTATCGGCACCGCCGGACCCCCTCCGGTTCCCCATATTTTTTGAAAAAAGCGCGCCGCAAAAAAAGGTGGTTTAAATAGCAAAAACAAAAAAAAAAGATCGCCGCAGGAGAAAATTGTCGTACGAAAAATTGGTCCTGGCGCACCCCGCCCCCCCCCTTCCGGACATTTGTGGGCAATCATTGCGCAGGTCGGCCCCCCGACGTAACCGGCGCCAATGCACGAAATGTGCCGAATTCGCCCATCGAGGCGAACGAAGAGAACGACGCGTCGCATTTGACCACGCCGTTGCCCGCCGTTTTCTCCGCCGCCCATCGCTGCGAATTGTCCACTTCCGCGGCCAACCATTCCGCGCCCGACTCTCTTTTGGCCGCTCCCAAATTCAAATACGTAGAAAAGATTTGTTTGGACGCCTCTCTCTCCCGCGGGGACGACAAACGGCGCGTTTTCTCCGCTGCGATTGGTCATATTTTGGTCGGGTGAGAGAACAAAAGTTGGTCTAACAGCAGCAGAGGAACACCCTTAAGACATGTGCAAGAAGTGTTCAATGCCGGGTCATTGTCCGAATGTATCAAAGCGTGTCTAATGGCCGAGTCGAGCTACGGGTTCAGATGCAAATCACTGATGTTCTACCCGACGGATGCTGATCAGGCAAACAAAAGCATCTCGAAAGCCGAGAGGGGTCAAAAATTGGTTGTTAACCCCGGCGGGCGATTAGATTATTTTGTGTGCCTCATTTTATTTTTAGCATTTAAAAAACAAATTTCTGTCGGATTTGTCGGAACACCCACCCAATTTTATATGCTTTTATTTCAGAATTGTCTGATGAATTCTGAGAGCAGATTCACCCAATCCGATGTTTTTGTACAGGAAGTGGGCACAATCTGATCAAAAATGATCATTCCGTTGTCCTTTGGCAGGACCAAAATGTGCACATGCTTTACGTGGACATGGAACAGCCGCGGCTTCCCCCCTCGCCGCAGCCTTTGCCCGACGACGAAAGGCGCCGTTTCAAGGCAAAACATAGCAAAGAAAAAGCGCCCAAATTTGACGCCCCTTTTCCAAATTAATAAAATCCGTGCCAATTAATTGATCTTTGACACTTTCAGGACATTCCCATCGGCGCGAGTGCATCAGAAAAGGACGGAGATTTGCAAAAATGGACCCTTTGGTCGAAGTGTCCTCTCAGCTCATCCGTTCCAATGCTTGCCGAAATGCGGCATCGCTATTTGAAGTGCCGCGAGGCGAAGGACGTGAGAAAGTGCCCAAAAGAGTCAATGCCATGCCGAAAAAGTGAGTGGACAAATTGGATGGACAGAAAAGGAGCACAAAAGGGAGGAAGAGAAAGAAGGAGCAACCAAAATAATCTGACAAAATTGGCATTTTCAAGTTAAAATGTAACGAATGAATTAATTTACATTGAAAATAAATCCGAGGAATGCCAAAATTGGCGAATTGAAAATTTAAAGAGCATTTGCAGTGCCAAAACCGCTGAGAATACAACCGATTTGGACGTTGGCAGCAAATGCGACGGCGGCCGAACACTCCGACGACCGACGGACGCCGGTCGATTGCCTTGCGGTCAGAGACGCCCTCGGGCGAAAGCGGTGCCCTTATGGGATGAGGTGGGCATTGCCAGGAGGCATTTACCAGTAATTAAAGTAATTGCCAAACGAAAAGATGGATCGGATCGCAAAGGGAATTCTGCTCAAAGCCAATTGACTGCTGAGGGAGCAAAAGAAAGCCAAACGAACGAACAAATGCTGACACATATATTTATTCTCTCTTCGTTTGTTTTTATTTTTTTAAATTTGCAAAAAAAATACACAAAGAAAAAGGAAAGGTAGCGGCGAGATCAAAGGGAAAAGGGAGGGGCAAAGCCAAAGAGCACAACGAAAGTCGGCCGACCGATAGTCACAAATTAATTATGAGCTTGATTATGCTTGAACATTGTTGTTGATGCTGTTATTAATGGGTTGTGCCGTTCGTCCCTCCGGCTTCTCTCCTTGCTTTTCCTCCTCCCCCTCGTTGTTGTTCTGCTGGTGTTTCTGTTCCGTCTCTCTGTCCCGCTGATTGTCATTGGTCGCTTCTCCGCCGTTTTCTTTCCGTTTTATGCTTTTCCCCCCGTCCTCCACCACCGTTGCCGTTGTCCATCCTCCGTTTTGTGTCCTGTGATTTGTCGTCGATTGCGTCGTCCCATTGCGGAGACTGAAGAAATTAAATCGCATCAGCTGATTGTGAACGTCCCCAGCCGATGAGCAGTCATTCGAAGAAACGGAACTCTTTCCGCACATAAACGTTTTGCGTTGTCTTCGCCGAGCTAATTAAGAGATTGTCATTAATTAGCAAAGAAAAAAACAACAATTAGCCAACCGATGTCGCTGAAGGGCATGGAGCGTACGGTGCCCTTTGAACTTTTTGAACTGCTCCGCTCAATGATCGGAGAAGGGCAGGCGACCAAACAGGCGGAAGCGGCCTGAAGGAAAACCAATGAAAAATTCGAATTGTAGTGCTTGATTAGAGCCGACCACTTTCGCCACCATTATGTGCTGCTTTTCGCGCAACAATTTGACACGCAAACGATTGGCGAAAAACTCAGTTTTTCCAAAATACGCCAAGGAATTTGTGGCCGAATTGAGTACAACGCCAAAGTCGGATAGACGGACGAGGATGGAGAGGATAATGCCGAACGATTCGATGCCGTAGAAAGACTCGTAAATGTCGAAGAAAATGGGAAGCGACCTGAGGAGAGGGGGGGGGGAGGATGGATGATCAGAAAATCCAGCCCAATGCACCTAAAAATCAGGAATTTGATCGCGATAAATATGGCCACCGTCCGTGACACTTTCTCTCTCAGTTCTTCCAATGCGACCACCGAACGGCGCCGACTTTGTGACTCGAAAAGCCTTAAGGTCAACCAATTTCGAACAGAGTCTGACCAATCACTTTCACTCACATGCGACGAGCTTTCAGCGATCTGTGCACTTTGAATTCCGTGACAATTGTCATCAAAGTGATCGTCAGAATCGGTCCGATCGTTTGGGAGCCCATTGCGATGGTCGTTCGAATCATGTAATACTGTGACAAGGATACGGTAAGGTGAAAAGAAAAACAGAAAATTACAGTTTGAGACCGACGGAGGGGCGTGGGGAACAGCTGCAGAGAAAAAGCATTGTGAGCAAATGCGAAGCAGGGGATCAACTCGAACTCGAAAAATACGGAGAAGTTGAGCAGAAAGGCGAACACGACGACGCAAACTGACACAAGAGAGGGGAGAAAGTGATCGGAAAAAGGGATGGAACAGAAAAATGGGACTGAAACTGATCGGTAGAGGGATTAGGAAAAAGGATGAATGGAAAAGTGATCAGAAATGGGGAAAAAATTGATCGGAGAGGGAGGGAAGAGGCGGGCTGAGTAAAGTGACAAAATTAGTGACCTTGAATTAACTAATGAATGAACATAAAATATTTGATTGAAAAGTGTAGTTTAATATGAAATGACCAAACGACTCACTGGGGAAAAAGAAAGGCCGCAAAAGCTTGCGCAGGTCGGGCGGCTTCCTGCCACTGCTTTTGTTGCTGCTCCCGCGCAGCAATCGCTTGGACAGCGTCCGCGTGAGTCCTCCGCCTGCGCCGCCGCCGCTGCGGAACATTCCGCTCATTGTCACTTCGGTTTCCTCCACACAGCCGGACGAGGACGACTTGCGTAGGAAAGTGTCGTGCTGCGATTGAATAATGTGCCAATTTTCTGGCAGAAAGACTCACCAGACTGAGCGTGGGCCTTTTCACGGCACGCATTCGGGCGAAACGGAGGGGCCAACGGACGACGAGGAAGCGCTGGAAGGTGATGAACACGACCAGCAAAGTGGAGGCGGTGGTGGCGGAGCTGACGATGCCGTGGGTGATCAGCTGCAGTGATCGATCGAACGGAATGATCAAAGGAATGCCAAAGGGTTACCACGCTGCTCTGCTTGTCCCACATCACATTGGCATTGGCAAACAGAATGGAAGAGGCCTCAATGGATTGGTAAAGGACGACCATTGAGATCAGAAAGGCATCACAGACACACAAAGTGTAAAGTGCTGAGCAGATGGAGGGAATGATCATTGATTGATTCGGTGAATGGAAAAGTGATCGATGGCTGCTAATGAATGGTTACCGGCAGTGAGTTCCCGGTTAAGGCCGGCACGTGCCAAAAAGCGCACTGCGAAATGGCAACCAACAAAGGCAAGAATGGCGGCAATGATTGTGATCGGTCCATCCAACCAAAGGGACAGCGAACGGATCAAATCATTGCTGATATCTGATCAGAAGGAAGAAGTCGGACTGATCATCTTCCTTTCGTCACTACCATGTCTGTAAGTGCAATTGGACGTGCCAAACGTGTCAATTTGCACCGACGAAGTTGCCGACGGTGACAAGTGATCATCCAACCGATCCTCAACAACCTCCGCCATGGTGGACGTGTTCACGTATTTGCCAATCAACATTCGAAGTTCGGCGACCGTCGTGCCGTTGTCCGTCCTCCGGTCGACCACCACCAATTCGTCGTCGTCGGCACCGTCGTAAACGTAGTCGTCCGACTCGTTGTCCTCGTAATGGCGGAAGAGGGGCATTGCGGGCGGAGAACAGCACCAAAGCGGAGGTTTGGACAACGTTCAACGGACAATGACACTTTTTGTGAGCCGTTCGTTCATTTTTCAGTCTCCGTTTGCTGTTTTTAGTTCAACAAAAGTTCATTTTGCGCTTCGTTTCCCCTCGACATTTTCAGTCCCTTCGATTTGTTAACGTCACCGCTAAATATGCAAATTAGAGGAAATTGCGAATTTATACATATGTAAATATATGAGGTAATTAAAGAGGCCCTTGGAATTAGTGGGAGAAATGGGCGATGGGATAGGGGGGAAGATAAAATGACAAAATTAAAATTAAATAAATAAAAACAAAAGAGAAAGCAAAAAAGGAGGGGGACTTTTTTTGACTGATTCACTTTTAAAGAATTTTAACCGTTCCCTTAGGTTGTGAAAACAAAAACTAATGTACTCAATTAAGCAAATTGAATGGGGCGATGGCGAAGGTTTTTGAAGGGATAAAGAGAAAAGGCAAAGGAAAGTGCCGACGGAATGCGACCCATTGGCACTTCAAAGGCACACGAGTTAATTATGGCATTCAACCGAATTTTGAATCAAAATATTGATCCTAAATCAGATTTAGTAGCAAAAGCCATCAATCATTAATTCGTAAATGTTATTTTGAAGGTTTTTATATTTTTATATTTTCCGTTTTGACAAAAAAAAAGTTATAAAATGACCAGTAAATTAAAGGGTCTTTGCTGTTAAATTAAGAAGCGCAAATGGAAAATGCCTTCTTTGGTTCCAAAACTGATCAAAACCCAATAATCCGCTGATCGAATCAAATCTCTTTTTTTAATCGCATAAATTTCTTTTAGAATTTGAATAATAAAATATGAAAAGTAAATTTTTTTTTTTTTTTCTAGAGAAGCAATTAGAGAAAAACGGAGAAAGAAAAAAGACCAAAGGCCAAACGGAGCACAGAAATGGTATATTTACAATGGTTAATTAATTTATATAAAGAGAATGAAAAAGTGAGTTAAACAATGGGACAAATTTGGGCATTTTTATAGGAAAAACTGACAAATCATTCGATGGAAGAGAGAGAGAGAGAGACAGAGAGAGAGAGAGAGAGAGAGAGAGAGAGAGAGAGAGAGGCCGTCCTTTGTAAGCATTTGTAAAGAGAGAGAGAGAGAGAGAGAGAGAGAGAGAGAGAGAGAGAGAGAGAGAGGCGTCCAACATTTTCGTGGCCGAATGGACCAGCGGTTGTTAGAGAGAGAGAGAGACAGAGAGAGAGAGAGAGAGAGAGAGAGAGAGAGAGAGAGAGAGAGAGAGACAGAGAGAGAGAGAGAGACAGAGAGAGGGAAGGACAAAATGAACCCAAAATTAGGACGAAATTGCGAAAAGGACACAACACCATCATTCCATGTTTCACTCACAAGCAAAGGCCGAAAATGTTGCTTTGTGCGGAGTGATGCGTTTGATTCCCCCCCCCCTCTCCCCCCGGGGAGTCACTCAAATGCTCACACAATTGCCTTTCCTTCCCGTCCTTTTCATTACGCTTTTAACCCTCGAAATTCATTCAATTTGCTCAATTTGTGGCGTTAGTTGTGATAAAGCGGAAGAGAAAGAGAAGGGCGGTGGAAGCGAAGTGAAGCAAAAGCAAAGCACACCTTTGAATTGGCCGGGGGAGGAGGGGAAACGTGGATTGGAAGAAGCGATGGAGGGGGGGGGTGAAGCGGATTTGCGAGTGATTCGCAAAATTGGGAATAAATGCATTTTTGAAGGGGCGGAGCGAAATCTGTGCAGACTGTTTTTCCCGCAAAATCACTAATTATTTAAATTAATGATTTTTGATTTTTTTAAATTAAAAAATTACCCATTAGGGGTGATGAAATGAGTAAAAAGATTAGAGCTTTTGGTTTTAGTCTGTCAAAATGCAAAAGTTGAGTCCAAAAAATGGAATCGTCATTAACATTAAGAGGATAAAAAGAGTGGGCGGACGGAAAGGGGGGCATTGGGGGAGGGGTTTTTGAGTTCTTTAAGGATTTGGTGTGAAAAAATGTATTGACGACGGGTAGTGGAACATTATTAAAGCCCGTTCAACGGCACATTCAATGGACTCGTCGTTGCGCCGTCGAACAAATGCCGGACCGAATGAATTTGTTGGATGGCTTCTTCGCACTCGCGCAGCCACGCGCTCGTCCCTTGCGATTGTGCCAATTCGACAAGTGCCGAAATTGTCACAACGAATTGGCGAACGGAGGACGAAAGTGACTTGAATTGGGGATGAGTATTTATATTCATTTCCAATGGAACACCTGAGCAAGTGACGCGTTATTTGGGTCGGTTTGGGCGGTGCGGAGACTAAAATGCCGAAATTTGTTCAACAAATTGAGTTTGATTTGCCCCCCCCTCCACCTTTCCAAATGCCAAATTCTTTGGTCCCCAAATTTGAAAGTGAAACATTTCGAACAGTTGAAATAACTCAAAAGGCATTTTAAGAAGCCATTCGCTGAAAAGAGACCTCTCAAAAGAGAAGAGAAGAGAGAGAGAGAGAGAGAGAAACGCTAAAATGGACCGCGAGGCAAGGCGGGGGGAAGCCGAAGCCGGGAAAGGAGGGTAAGTGGAAGGAAAAGGAAGGAAAAGGCGGAGGAGTGAGGGAATCGGGAGGGGAGGGGAAGGGTAAATGAGAGGGGGAAGAGGAGGAGAGGAGGCAGGGGAAGGGAAGGGAGGGGAAGGGGAAGGGGATGAATTGTCCTCGCGTCGCGGGAACAAAAAACAACGACGAGAAGCGAAGCAAAACCCAAAGGCAAAAACCAAACAGACGGCCGAAGCGACGTGTTAGGATTTGTCGTCACCCCTCGAATACTTTTCTGGCTAATTTGAATTCATTGGAATGCTTTTCCTTCCCTCTCAATGGAAAAGCATTGTCCTAAATGGGAGGAGAGGAGTGGCGCCCATCAGCAGGCAAAGGCAGGCCTTGAGATGAATTACATTGTAAACAGAAGAAGAGGGAGGGCCCTTCGTCGCCCTCTGCGAGTTCGCCGCTTCCATTGGCATTTGCTTCTGTCGCTGCGACGTCTTCAACGGCACTCTAATTGCCCTCCATTAGCGCACTTTGGGAGGAGGGAGAAGCGATGGACTGAAACAATGGAGAGGCATAATGAATGAAGGAATGGATGAGTTATGCATAAATATCGTCGAGAAGGCCAGGCCAGGTCATCCATGACGGCCCCACCGCGGGGGCAACGTAAATTATCTGAGTGAGTGAGTGCCCCCGGGGGATGGAAATGCAATTCCCCCCCCCCTTTCCCACTTGCGCTTCGTCACTGTCACCAGCAACGAAAAGATTTGTGCATCCCAAGAGAAATGCAATGGAATGAATTGCCGCGAGTACGGAAGGGTTGGCTATTTTTTGTTGCCATTTGCATTTCAAGAGGACCCCCCGCGGATTCTTCATATTCATTAGACAATTTTCCCACAAAATTATCTTCCCCGGTTTTGAGGAAATATTCAAGTTAAGTGAAAATTTGGGGGGGGGGGGGGTAAAGCCAAAGGGATAAAATGAGAGGGAAAGTTAATTTTAGAATGGTAAAAAACTTCCACCCTTTGTCATCGATATGCGTTTAATTGCAAAGAAACAAAGGCAATATGAATTCGAAGTGTTTTATCAAATTTTAATCCGTTCTTTCGGGTTTTTAACTTTCATTCATTTTCCTATGAATTTTTAGGTGAAAATTAATAATTTTGATGAGAAAGGCCTTTCAAAAAAAATTAATTATAAAAAATGGCATTTGATCGAATTTGGTTGAGAAATAAAATAAACATTAGTTTCATATATTTCATATTAATTATACTTTAATAAATTATTTTTGATTTGATTAATTCACCGAAAACAGATTTTACATTTTTTCATTTCTTTTTCGCTTCTCCTCTCATTTGATTTGATTGTTTGTTTTTTTGGTTTTTTGTGTCTAAACAATTGCATCTCCAAATAAAAAAATTAATGAGTAAATAATCTTCAATTCAGGCGATATTAGCATTGAGCTTAATGGTAATTTCAACCTCTTTTCGTGCCAATTTTCTTGTCACTTCATTTGTGTCGCCCACGTCACTCAAAACATTTAAACATTTATTGCGTCTGCAATTAGCCTAAACGCTTTAATGGGCAAACTGCCAACCCGCTTCTTCGGTCACTCGCAAAATCCAATCTTTAATGTTGTTTTGCTCGGAAACGCGGCATTTGCTGCTTTTTTTGGGGGGGGGGGCGGAGTCCGTGCCACGTTAATATCGGTGCTTAATCACCACTTATCCCATAGGCCGGCTCGAGATCTGCAACGCGTAACTCCGCGCCAAACCAAAGTGCCGTCCGCCGTCCATTCAGAGCCGAAACTTGTTCATCTGCTGTTTGTTCGGCCGTCGCCCATAAATGTCCACCCTTACCAGATTTTGTCCATTTACTCAACGAAAGAAAGAGCACAAAAGGCGGAGGACAAATTGCGGGAAAAGGCGGGCGATATTTCGTCGGTCGGTGGTCCCTCCGCCGAACCCCCGAATTTGTACAGCCAAAAATGGCGTGGAGAAGCAAAGTAATGCAATTCAATGAATGAATGGGTGGGGGGGGGATAGCTCACCCCTTAGCGGCTATTGTCGGAAGATAAAAAGAAAAAATGGCTATAAAAAGGGATAATTAGTGATATGTTTTGCAATGTTTGCCTTTCTTTGATCGTCCGTCACTCACAACTCATTTCATTCAACTCAACCATCTCAACTAAATATGCGATGTACATCCATTCATTCATATTTGTAATAACAATAATTAAATTTGGTGTGGTGACAGTCCGAGGCGAATTTTGGGCGGGGGAAAAAGACGAAAGAAATGACGAAAGGTTCAATTTCGCATTGAAAAGCCTAAAATTACTTTTGCTAAAATATGCCCAAACTCCATGAGATGAATGGTAATTCACTTAGTTGTTCGAATTTCCCTGGTGAGCTGAGAAAATGGCATAAAATGCTGCACAATTTGCCGCATTGGTCGTGACACCACGGCAATTGAGCAGACACCGGTCACATTTGTTGGCGTTAAAACCGAGGCAAAATGGCAAAAATGCCATGCTCAGTTCTGACTTCAAATGAGGGTGCCTAATATTTGTTAACCGTTAATTGAGACATTAACTTAATCCAAGCACAATTCATGGAAGTGATTCACGAGAAAAAAGTGAAAAATGGAATCCGAACATTGGCAAATTGTACAAGCATTTATGCCATTGTCGCGGCTCATTTAGGAAATTCAATCAATCATTGTGATTTTACCATTTCTCTTGAATTTTTATCCAAAAAAACTTTATTTCAATTACCCATAAAATAAAAAGGTTTGAAACTTTTAGTCACTCTATACGAAGTACGTTTTAATCGTAACAGCCCAATTTTACTGAATTTAATCGATCAAACTCACCTTTCGGAAGCAGCAAATTGTGTGATTTGAAGCTTAGATGAAGAAATATAAGTATAACAGTAATCAGTGACATTAATTAGTCTCTCAACTGAATGCCCAAACGGAAGATGCCCCATTCTGCGTAGGAAAAAGCCGCGATTTGTGTCACTTCACTGACCAATGATCAGCAGAAAATTTGACGGACATTTCCTGCCGATCGCCGACTGATCGATCGGTCGGCTGTCTGATCAGTGAATCAGTCGCTGACAAAATGCCTACGCAAAATGGACAATCCTCACAATCAGATGGGAAAGTCTCGTGCAAATGAATGAATGTGGAGGACGATGGACAAACGAATGAATAAAGTGGCAGACCGAATAATGTTTTGCATTGGCCCTTTTATTGTCGTCGTTTTGAATGCAATGCGCGACTTTCTTTGACTACCGTCGAATTGTTCCTGCCGTCTGAGCGGGGGGGGGGAAATGCCGGTAAAATGAGGCGAACGGTGCCTGCCCACCCGACCCACCTTCATGGCACTGTGAATCACTTGGTCCTTCAGTGCCGGCTCCGGTCGCTTTAAGCCTTGATTTTGGCTAAGAATTCAAAAGTTTTTTTAGATGGTTTCTAACTTTGAAAATTTAAAGTAATTGGTGTCCAGCGGTGCCAAGAGGAGTCGCTGGGAGGGGAAAATTTTTGAATTTTAATGAAATTTTTGCGCACTTAATACGCTCAGATAAGCACGAAAAACGCATTTTCCGCTTGGTTTGGGGAGTCTACGATGACTTTTATAATGCCTAACCTTTTGGACTTTTTGTGCTTAATGCCTATTTTTGTGCCTTTTACAAGATTTTCGTAAAAATCCTTAACAAAAATGAAAAATACCCCCTAAGAAACGACCCGAAAAAATTTCAGAAAATACAGCCCTAAGAATTGAAAAAATTTTTGGCTTAAAAATTGTCCTTATTCGAAAAAACTTTAAAACTATTGAAATATAAGCAAATTAAGTTTTTTTTTATTAATTTTTTACGCGTTTTGCTACCTAAAAAGCGTTAATAAAAAAATTTATTTGCATTCGAAAGATAGCAAGGATTAAAAATTGGTTGCTTTAGAGCAATTTGAATACCGTGCCGATAGGCCCGCGGAAAATTTTTGGATTTTTAATGAATTTGGTTAAGAATTTGTTCAAATTTTATATTTTCCCCTTTCCCCCTTTGTAGGCGACCTCCCACGGGAACCGCCCGGTTCGCCGCGGCCGGTTCGCCGCGGGTTTTTCGCTGCGGGGTTTTTTCGCCGCGGGGTTTTTTCGCCGCCGGCTTTTTCGCCGCGGCCAGTTCGCCGCGGCCGGTTCGCCGCCCATAGAAAAATGTCCTTTTCGCCGCCATAATTATTGTTCAAAAATTTTTTAAATTTTTTTTATTTTTCAAAAATTTGTTATAACTAAGGCTGAAACTATGATGCGAAGCGAAAAAAATTAATTAAAAATAAGTTTCTCTTTATTTTGGGCAATTTACATGTATATGTATTAGGATAAAATTCTGGCGATGGATACAAAAGAAGGAACGATTGAAAAAGGCGAAGCCGAGTGGTTTAAATAAAAATTTCGTCAAAATGTTACCGAATATAAAGGAGGGGTTGAGTTCTGGGCGTAAAAAAACTTATAAGCAAAAATTCTATCAATCTCTAATGCACAAGTACGGCCGACATTCTCACTAGCTTCAAAAATAATCAGCCATACGAAGACTCCAAACAAATTCAGCAATCGTACTACAATTTAGTGGTTTTTTAACATAATTTCAAAAAATTTTCGAGATTTTTTAATTCTGGCGGCGAAAAGGACATTTTTCTACGGGCGGCGAACCGGCCGCGGCGAAAAAGTCCGCGGCGAAGTGGCCGCGGCGAACCGACGCCGACCCACCTCCCACCGGAGTCGGGGGCGTTTGGGCCCCCGTTTTTGGGCCCTCGTTTTTGGGCCCAGGGTCGTTTGGGCCCCAAGTACAGAAAAATGAAAAATCACAGTAAAAACAACTTTTTAAATTTCAGCATAAAAATGTAAAATAAACATTTTAAAAATAATTCAACAATAATTTTAACAATAAAAAATGTAAAAATTAACAGAAATTCACGGGTTCATTCGATAGTTGCGAGAAATTCCCCGGAGAAACTCCAAAATAATGTGAAATTGATTTTTTGAACTCGCATCTCCAAAATTTTGTCATCCCATCAGAACTCATTTTAGCGAAGGTGTAAAGGTGGCCTTCGTAAGACAATTTTACTTTTTGTTTTTTGGTTGCAATTTGGTTAGCCATTTCTGAAAAATGTCCAATCAGAATGCACATCAAATTGGTTAACTATTAAAAAATAATAGGATTTGGAATAAGTAAAATTGTAAAAAATGAGCGAATGTTAATTAAACCTAACTTATGCCAAGTGGCGAGGGACCCCTCAGGCTTAGTTTTTAGAATCTTAATTTTTAAAAAAGCACATTTTTCTATTTTTGGGTTGGGGCCCAAACGACCCCGGGGCCCAAAAACGGGGGCCCAAACGCGGGGGCCCAAACGCGGGGGCCCAAAAACCGGTATCAGTCGGTTTTTGCCTGGCAATTTCTCCTTTACCAAGAAGAAAGTGACGCCGTAAGTGGGCAACGATTGGCACAATTCGCAGTATTTCTTTTTGGGCGCGGCCGAGTCTTCATACATCAACTCGCGGTACTCCTTCAGGGGGAGGGCATTCATTAGTCAGTCTAATTAGGGGAGGGGATTCATTCGTCAGTCCATTAGGAGGTCATTCATTCATTAGTCATTCCAATTCATTCGCCGCCATTCCCTTCTTCCGCTCACTTGGATAATATTCTTCTCCAATTCCTTGGCGGGGCCCAAACGACCCCGGGGCCCAAAAACGGGGGCCCAAACGACCACGGGGCCCAAAAACGGGGGCCCAAACGACCACGGGGCCCAAAAACGGGGGCCCAAACGACGCCGGGGCCCAAAAACGGGGGCCCAAACGCTCTGGTCCCCTCCCACCGGGCTTAAATTGAACTTTCCATCGAAAAGGAATAACATTGAAAAAATTGAAGAAAAAACCGACATTTGCGGCCCATTTCTTAAAGGTCATTTTCCGACATTTGCGGTCCCAACCCACTCATTTCAAAAAATTATAACAAGAATTAAGCATTTTTATTCCATAAAAATTTTAATCGAATTTATTATATGTTATGTTCTGTATTTAGCTATTTCTGATCAGTACAAGAATAATTCCAAACGTTTCATTAATTAGAGCATACATCAATAGGATTGGCATGAATTTCTCCGATCTGCCGATTTTTTTTATCTTCGCCATCTTTTGCTGTTCGAATTTTATGTTAAAATAAGATTCATTTAACAATAAATCCCCTACTGTGGAAGCAAAGCTCCTCTAAATTGTTCCGACCACTCAATTTTTGTTCTTCTATAAATAAAAATTCAGCATTGAAATTTTCTGCATCGATCAAAAATTCGCTGCTGTCAATTTGAAAAAGAATTGGGAAAAGAGGTAAACCAATTCGGACATACAGTCAGGTGCAAAAGTATGGAAGAAAATTTTTTTATAATTTAAACCGGCTCTCCAAGAGATCAATGTTTGAATGAAACTCTCCCCTCTGCCAAAAGAAACCCCTAATATTTGCCTTTTAAAAAAATAAAAAAGTATCCCGATTAGTCAAGCCATCAAAAAGTTATAGTGCCGCAACCAAATTGATCCAATTTTTGGCGGTGCAAAAATATGGAAGCAAAAAGTTTAATTGACCAAAACTCAATTTTATGTAGAGAAAAAATTCTGAAAAATTTCTGCTAAGCCAACTTTTGATTCTGATCAACAAAGTCTTTTACACCAACAGATCAGATCACTCCTTCATGGTGATCTGAAAACTTAACTCACGTAAAACATTTCTGAAGAGCCGTACTGACGAGGCCTCCCACCCTTTCCATTACTCTTTTTTTAACTGCTCGGTTTACCTCAGTTGGGCCGACACGATTGGGCCCCAGAACTTTTTTGGCTATAACTTTTTTCTCTGTCAACCAAATCCAACATTGTTGGTATCATTCGAACGCTTAATGTGATGTGTTTAGAAGCAATTTTCTAAGCTATTGTTTCGCGATTAGACAATTACCAAAAAAGTTATACATGAAAATTGCGAAAAAGTCGAAATTTTGAAGTTTTTTCTTAATAAAATTTTTTCCAGGCTTGAAAATCTATTCGCTTTTTGTAAGGCTAATAGAGCATGTGAAGAGCTTTCGAATGACACCAACAATGTTGAATTTGGATTACAAAGAAAAAAGCTATAGTGGAAAAGCATGCTGGGCCCAACCATGCCGGCCAGGGCTGGCCGTGATTGAATTTACAATCACGGAAATCCGTGAGCCGTGATCACGGGGCTTAAAAAAAATCCGTGACCCGTGATCCGAGATCACGGCACCCCAAAAACCCCGTGATTTCCGTGATCCTTTCTAATGATTTTTTTATTTAAATTTATTTAGAAAAACGGAATTTTGGGGTCAAAATTTCAAAAATACCGGTAAAATGGGGGTCCGTCCGCCGGTGGTGCCGACAGACGCCGCCGGGAAAAATTTTGAAATTTTGAGTGCATTTGTTAACAGATTTTGTCCAAAATATGTCAAATCATTGGTTAATTTATTGGTCTATGGACGTTTTAAAAATAAAGAAAAATAATTTTCAATGTTAGGAAATTTCTTATTAATTAAATTTCAATTAAAATTATCAAAACAAAATATAAAAATTCTCCTATCCCAATGGTGAATTGAACCCAAGAGATATTTATTTCTCTCCATTAGTCAAACACTCGAGGTTAAATGATCTTAAATTATTTTAATCAAAGAATTTCCAATCGCGCGAAACAAAAACAAAAAAACAAAAGAAAACTCGCCCATCCAATCGTTTCTCTCCTCCAATTCACTGTTATCACTTGTCATTTTCGGCTTTTACATTTATGTACAATAATTGCTTAATTAGCTTTTTGGTTCTTTCGTTTTCCTTTGTGCGTTTCGTAATTTTAATTTTGGGGTCATTATGGCCGGCCACGACATTTGCAACGCTTTTCCCGCCTCTGTTGGAGTCCGTCCCTGGGGGTATGGCGACGGGCGTCTCCCCCCCCCCCCCAAGTCCATCGTCCCTCTCCCCCCCTCCCCCTCCCTTCGCCGCCGCTTCGGCCGTGTCCATTGACTGGCCAATGTGTGTAGTGCAAGTGCATTGAAAGAGAAGGGGACCACCGACAACTTTCGAGATTTGCTTCTTAGCATTCGCCAGAAGAAGAAAGAATGGACGGGAGATTTTGGGGAAAGATGCTGTAAAATGTGAAGGAATTGGGATGAATGGACGGACGGACTTTGGGAGTCTCTCGCCCCCCCCACTTGAAAGCGCATCACTTTCCCTTCGTCCCCATTTTCCGACGAAATCTACTCGAAATTGGCCAATCGAAGCAAAAGATTAGAGAGTTGAGATCAAAGGGTCGGGTCCCTCTTCTTCTTTGTCCTGTGCTCTTATCTTCTCTCTTTCTCTTTTCCTTTGTCTCTCTTCCCTCATTTCCTTTCACCTTTCCCTTTGGGGGTTGTAAGTTGAGGCGATGAAAAGACCGAAGGCAAAAAAAGGAAGAATAAGTGGGGAAGGGAAGCGAAATGAATGCATCGGCAGGAGGAGAAAAAAGGGGGAGGGGAGAGGGAGTGGGAGAGAAGGGGCTGGTAGGCGCCTCACAGAGCCAATAAATGCCCCCCCCCCTCTCCCCCCGCCCCATTTTCCCTCCGTCCGCCGTTCGTTCGTCCGCCTTCACTTTCCGTCCCTTTTCTTTTCCCTTTTTTTTCTTTTGCTCTTCTCTCTTCTGTCTCACAGTTTTTGTGTGTGTTTGTTGTTGTTTATTTCGAAGAGACGGAAAATCGAGAAAATATGAGAGAGAAAGAGGGAGGGAGAGAGAGTAGAGGAAAAAGAGGTAGAGATAAAAAGGAATGGAAAAAGAGCGAGAGAGAGAAAACAAAGGGAGAGAGGATAGTAGAAGCTAGTGAGTGAAGCTTTGCGGAAGGGGAAGAGACGGACGTATCGACAAAACCAGTGGAGAGGTAAGAGGGAGGGGTAAGACTTTCCGAGAGTCAAAATAACGACAATTCAAGAGCGAAAGAGATAGGATAGAGAGGAGAGGAGAGGAGAGAGTGAGAGAGAGAGAGAGTGTGTGAGAGAGAGAGAGTGTGTGAGAGAGAGAGAGAAAAGAGAGAGAGAGAAAAGAGAGAGAGAGGAAGAGAGAGAGAGGAAGAGAGAGAGAGGAAGAGAGAGAGAGGAAGAGAGAGAGAGAGAGGAAGAGAGAGAGAGAGAGGAAGAGAGACAGAGAGAGAGAGACAGAGAGAGAGAGAGAGCGAGATAGAGAGAGAGAGGAAAAGAGAGAGAGAGAGGAAGAAGAAGAATGGCTAAAACCCTAAAGATGTACGAAAGCGAAGAAGGTGAAAGGGACGGGGGAGATTCAGCTTTTGGCTGAAGAAGCAAAGTTATTGAGAGCAATTGGCCCAGGGGAATTCACTCGATTCACTCACTCACTCATCAGTGCACACAATCCGCCAAAAGGCATTCATTCGCCCTCCCCCCCCCCCACCACCACTCATTTCCTTCCCAATTTCCCCTCAGGGGCGTCTTTCGATTTTTCGGCTTTCATCAGAGAGAAAAAAAATGGAAACGAGGAAAAGAGAAGAAGAAAAAGGACGGATAAAGCGGACAAAAAGAAATGATTGAAGAGACAGAAAAAGGAAAGACGACAGCCGACGCAAAAGCAAACTTCAAAAAAAATTGCTAATCTGTCCCTCTCACATTGTTGGCAATAATTTGTTAAGCCGAACTTCGCCATGCGCCGGACGCACTCTCCTCAAAAGGTGAAAACCGACTAATAAAGGAAATGTAAAAAGTACAAGAAGATAAATTCTCGGTTTTAAGTATGTCTTGAGTATAAGGCTTCTTTCTGACTGATAAACCTCTATATATGTATGAGCGTCAAATCTGAGATGTGATCTGCCGAATGTTTACTGTTATTACAGGTGCTGTGTCGAAGTGCAAAAAGTGCGAATGAGTGATGATCAGAAGAGGCGGGTTGTTGTTGTCTCCCAGTTTATGTGCACAGGTTTCTTTTCGAAGATCGCTTCGATATGTCTGTTCTTTTCCCTTTTCTGTCCGACAAATCAATCCGAAAATGAATTTCTGTCAGCGCAATTTCCAAATTTCCATCATTTTTCCCCTAAATTCAATTAATTTTTTCTAGTCTCTGGCACAGGCTGGACCAGATGCTGAAAGACATGGGTAGTATGAGACGTTCATGTGTGTAAATGCCAAAAGTCGTGTCATCTACTCTGTTTTTCGGCATTTGCCTCTCGCTAAAGTGCCAACCGAAGAATTTTTTCTCTATTAATTAATTATTATTTTCACATTTTTGCCAACCATAATGCTGGCGGCTATTTCCATTAATTTTATTTTTATTCGCGCTAATTTTCGTGACCAATTAATTAATTAATCGATGTGCTTGGTTTGTACGCCTAAAGCGGCGCCAGTGATTTGTCGCGTTTATTCACCACAGATTCATATCACAGCCTGCTTTAGCGTACAAACTCAAAGCGGCGGCACAGAAATGGCCTTTCCTCGTCGAATTGGCTTCTCCCGCAACACAAAGCCCAACGCAATGGCATTTCCCGTGAGAAAAAGCATTGTTTTTGTTTTTACATATAAATGACTGATCGATCGGTCGCTTCCCCTCCCCCCCCTCCCATCGTCTTTTTTTTTAATTTCGCTGATATTTTGCCGCCCAATTCGTCCGTCCTCCGATGGTTGAGAAGGCGTTGTTTGTTTTGGCATTGTTCGCCGGTCCGCCACCGATTGAAATTGAGGACGACGAATTGCCCAGTGAGTTCGCATTTGAATTGGCATTCGGCGGTTGTTGGCGAGGCGCACCAAAAGAAGGGACGTAACCTAAGAGAAAAGGTATTGGGACGGAGGATTAGCAGAACAAATGGCAGTGGAAAGAGGAAGAAAATGCACACATTTAACTTTCGTTTTAAGCCATTCGCCGAATGTAAGGGGATGTGCCATCCTTCGCTGGGCGCACGCATTTTTTTTACCATTTTTGAAATTGTTTTAAATATTTCCAACCATAAGCGTATTCGAAGCGTGCCTGAACCGACGAAAGGATTCCGCCGCCCGTCGTTTGTTTGGCGCCGCTCTGTTGCGACGGTTGTGCGATTGCCTTTCGATTGATGCCCGCCGAGAGACTGGACGAGCCGTTGCTTCTTAGCCCTTCGAATTGATGTTTTATGTCTAGGGCTAATATTTAGGTTTTTACCTATTTTTTTCCTGAGCTCCCTAGGGTCTGAAATGCACGAAAAACATGTTTTTTAGGGGGTTGTTAAGCTACTTTTCGAGTTATTAGCACCTATTTTCTAGGTTTTTATTTTTAGCACCTTAAAAAATTTTTAAAAACGTATTTTCACCTATTTTGGCGTTTTGCCCAAAATTTGTTAACAAAAATGCAATAACCCTAAGAACCGACTTAAAATTTTTTTCAAAAAATACACCCCTATGAATTGACCCGAAAATTTTCAAAAATGCACCTCTAAGAAATGAAAATTTCTCAAAAATTCACCTCCAAAATTTATTTATTTTATTTTCTTGACGATAATTTTTGATTTTGAAAATTATGTATATCCTTAATGACCTGGCAAAATATTTCTGCTTTTTGATGAAAATTCTCAATTTTACACCCCTAAATTTGGAACTTTTTGGCACCTATTCACCTTTGGGGTTTTTTAGGACCTAAAACCTACCTATTTCGGCAGTTTTTAGCACCTATAAAGGGAGAAGAGGAGAGAGAGAAAAGAGGAGAGAGAGAAAGAAGAAAGGAGAGAGAGGAAGAGAGAGAAAAAGAGAGAAAAAGAGAAGAGGGAGAAAGAAAGAGAGGAGAGAAGGGAGAGAGAGAGAGAGAAGAGGAGGGAGAGAAGAGGAGAGAGATAGAAAAGAGGAGAGAGAGAGAGAAGAGGAGAGAAAGGAAGAGAGAAAAAGAGAAGAGGGAGGAAGAAAGAGAGGAGAGAAGGGAGAGAGAGAGAGAGAAGAGGAGGGAGAGAAGAGGAGAGAGATAGAATCTCGATTTGGACAAATAATGTTCCTTGGCTGTCGTCTTCTTCCCACTTATGCTTCGTCCGTTCGTTTTGCCTTCCTTCGCCCCTTCGTCGCCTTCGTTTGATGTCCCAATTTGCGTCTGCCCTTTTTGCGTCGATTCGTCCGTTTTCTCTTCGTACGGCACTTTTGTACTGAAGTTTCACCCCAATCATTCGTTTGAGGTCTGCCTTGGTATTTTCCCACCTTTTTTTCGCCGTGTCCATTAGTAATCCGGCCAATCCCTCCACTCCGAGGCTCCCTTTGCTCAAAGATAGGTTTCTGTTCCGGTCCGGCCCTCTCATTGGCATAGCCGTTGTTTTTGTGCCGCCTTCCGTCATGGAATTGTCCCCCCTTTGCTCCTTCTGCTGTTGTTCCGTCGTCACTTTGTCCGTCCCGCCCTTTTCCCCCTTCTCCGCCTCGGCTAATTCGTCCTCGAGCCCAGCCAACGGATTGTCCGTTAGTCCGTCCATTGGCACATCCTTTGTCGGCACCACTTTCTGCGTCAGTTTGGCGTTTACTCGTTTCGCCAAAACCAATTTTGAATCGCTTTGGGTTGAGTCGGAGCTGTTTTTTCTGACTGCCGAAGTCGCCGGTTGGGAAATGATCGGAGCACCTAACTTTTGTCCGACTTGGAAGTATTTGTGTCTGAGGCACTGAAAATGAATCATTTTCCATTACTTGGTTCGTTACATTTCATTCAAGATTCGAACATTTTTCGTAATTTAGTTTGGCATTTTTCAAAATGTAATTAGCAGAGGCTTCTCTCACGTTCGATGCCGTCGGCCTTTTCTCGGGGCTCCACGCCAACATTTCGGCCATCAGTTGTAGTCCGTCCTCGCCGATTGTGTTAACAATGCTTTTCAACTGAACTCCTTGCGACTGGTGGAAGTTGAAGTTCATCTGAGCCGCCAATTGAAAGCCCGAAATTAACAATAAATCAAATCAAATCGAAGGATCATTCAATCGAAAGCATTTATGGCATTGGCTCTTTTACCTTCAGGCCATTCTTCCTAAAAGGGGGGGGGGGGAATTGTTAATTACACTAATTATGATTTTTGCATTTAACCAAATGTTCACCCTTCGCGGAGTGCCGAGAATGTTGACAATTTTGAAAATTTGATCCAACTCGGAAGTGCCGGGAAAAAGCGGCCTTAGCATGTACAGCTGCAAACCGGGAAGAAATTCATGGCATTTTCGAGCTCTCACTTCGGCCATAATGCAGCCAAGTGCCCAAAGGTCTATTGGAGAATTGTAATTGGTCGATCGGAGCAGAATTTCGGGGGCGCGGTACCTTTGGGGGACAAAGAATGAACGCGGGGCGAAATAATGGGACAGAAATCGGCCGACTGACCAACGGGTGGACACATAATCGGTGAACGGGGGACGGGAACGAATCTCACGGGCCAAGCCGAAGTCGGCCACTTTGACCAATTCGGTGCCGTTGCACATGATGTTCTGCATGGGAATGCCCGAGTGACCCTTACATTTGATCAGAGCCAACCTCGGGTTTCATGTCGCGGTGGAAAAACCCTGAGAAGGGGAACTTCACTTTTTGTGAAAAAGAGAGGATAATAACACACCGTTTCTGTGCATGTAGGAAAGGCCCTGAAGCACTTGGTAGATGATGTTGCGGATGGCATTTTCGGGGAAGTAGCGATCCCTGCCAAAGGGGGGGGTGAGTTGGAAATCCATTCTGAGTGGACGGATTAGCAATTCATTGGGGGAGGGGGGGGGGGGTGGTTGGCAATTTGTTGCGTCCCCCAATCATTTATTTCTCTGCTAATTGGGCCAATTAGTGCACCTGTCCTTCATCAGTTCGTACAGATTCTCCTTCATAAACTCGAACACAAAGTAAAGGACGTCGTTCTCGCGGATCACTTCTCTGAGTCGGATTATGTTCGGATGGTTCAGCTTCTTCAGCGACTTCACTTCGCGCAAATTCATCGCCTCGTCCCACGAATAAAACTTCTTTTTCATCCTCAAACGGAGAAGACAAAATGAATGGAATAATGACAAAAGAGGGCATTCATTGGCAAATGAATGACCTTTTAATTGCCACCACGTCACCCGTGTCCAATTTAATGGCCAACGAAACTTCGCCGAAAGTCCCATCGCCAACCTATCATAAGGAAAAAGTAGAGTGCAGCGGGACCGGACCGGGAATTCCCGGTCCCGGATTTTGAAAAGCTCAGGTCCCGGTAGGGCAACCGGGAACCGGGAAAAACAAGCACTGGTAAGAATGGGGGTCTGAGTGAAAAATTAGTGAAGAAAATTGGAGTTAAAGGAAAAAATTTAAAAAATATTAATACAACAATTAAAATGGCCTAGTGGTTAATCTTCTTGGTTTTCGACTTCTTTTCCATGGTTCAATCCCTCTACAGAAATTAAAATATTTTCTTTTTGTATACTCATTGGTTTCCTATTGAGAAAATATGATTCCTCATAGTCTTCTTTTTAATTGACACATATTTTATCATTTTTTAAAGAAATCCATTTACAATTTCAGCCTATTATCCCAAAAACCAGCCTTTTTTTTGCTGAAAATCTGTGAACAAATTACACGCAAATTTTCAAAATTTCTCGCGGCGGTGCCTATCGGCACCGCCGGCCCCCCGGTTCCTTAAAAGTTTTTTTGAAAAAGCGCGCAGAAAAAAATTGATGCGAAAAGTAAATCTGAATTTCTAATAATATTCGATCATTTAGTCCAAAAGTGATTAATTAATTGTTTGAAATAATTGAACAAAATTTGTTTGAAATTTTTATTAATTTAATTTTGTTTTAACTTTTGGATTTTATAAAATAAAAATCAAAATTTAATTATTTAATATTTTCACGTGAAATAAATTAAAATTTGAATTTTTTTTAAATTTTTAAAAATTTTTTGAACTTAAAAATTCCCGGGTGGTCCCGGTTCCCGGTCCCGAAAAAAACCGAGGTCCCGGCTTCTCAGGTCCCGGTTTTGCCCAAAATTCCCGGTCCCGCTGCACTCTAGGAAAAAGACAACGAATTGGTTGAATTTAGGAAAATGTGAGAATCAAACGGAGAAAAGGCCAAACCAAAGGGAATTAATCAAAAAAATAAATTAAATAATTAGGAAATTAAAAAATAATTGATGTAATTTTCCTTCGATCGCTGCTGCTGTTGGCCGCCCTTTCACCTTTTTGGTTATTCGATATCTGTCCGCCAAAGATTGTGCCGACCCCGCCGGCGCCGTTTTCAACCCGCTGCCGTGGGCCGGGGGGAGTCGTGCCAAACTAAGTGGGTTTTGAAGTGCCGACAGCGCAGTCGCTGCCGCCGCTTGAGGCGCCGTTGTCATCGCCGCACTTTAAAAAGGAGCGGAGGACGGACAGAAAAAGGTGAGTTGCACATCGGAGAAGAAAAGGCAACAATCGGCGGATGGGAAACTGTTGGAAAATGAGCAAAAAATAAAATGAAAAAATGAAAAACCATCGCGTACAGTAATCCAAATGATGTGAGCTTAAAAACGAAACGAAAAGCCCAGCTGAACGATTGCGACGTCAAATTTAAACTTTTACAGAGACAGTTTAGGGAAAGGGTGCCGAGTTTGGTGGAAATTTTAAGGAGGAACAAAGGCCAACTCGCGACCCATTAATGCACGGCACAGAAATGTCCGTCCGTCCCCCGCCAATTTGCCATTCCGCCCCTTTCGCTTCTCCGCCGGTGCCGTGGCCATGGAAACGCCGTCGCCACACAAACCCAACTTCGCTGTGTTATAAATTACGGGCGACGGACGTGCGTCTCTTTGACATCTTTTGACCTTTCCCTTTTCCGTTTCAAGCGGAGTCAGTTGTTTATTTATTCAGTAGTGAAATTAATTAACCACAATCAATCTTAGTAATGCCGAGGTTTTAAGAAAAAAGAAAGGATGAGACCACCAAAGACCCACAAGAAGAGGATGGAACGATAAACACAACAAACGAAGAAGAGGAAGGAGGTCAGACCTTTTCAGAAAATGACAAAAACAAACAGAAAATGGAAATCGATTCGGTTAAACTTTGTCTTCAGCAACGTACAGAGTTGGGATTGGGTCGAGATGAAAGTTCAAGTCGCGGAAAAAACGATGGGCCAGCGCCAATTTTGCGGTAACTCGGTCCATCGGAGGGTAAATTAGCATCTGATCGAGCAAGTCAACGCCGTCCTCACTTAGCGACTTGAAGAGCTCCTTTAGGCTTTTCCGCGTCCATTTGGGAAAATTCCCTCTGAAGTCGTTGAGCCGTTCCACGCCAGGCCAATTCTTGGAAATGTTGAAAAATAAAACTGGTGAAAAAGCACAACACTTTGGAATTGGGAGTGCCGAGAAGTTGGAAAATGCGAAACAATTGGTCAATCTCCGAGTCGCCCCTGAACAACGGCTCGTTGCGAATGCATTCGGCAAAAATGCACGCCAAGCTCCAAATGTCCACCGCGGTGGAATAGAATTGGGCGCCAAGCAAAATTTCTGGGGCACGGTACCAAAGGGTGACCACCTCGTGGGTGTAGCAACGGCTGGGCAACGAAAAGGAACTGAAGGAGGGGGATGTGGGCATGTTACAATTGGAAATGGCAAATTGAAATTGGGGGGGGGGCAAAGACAGACCGGGCCAAGCCAAAGTCGGCGAGTTTAATGGTCCCGTCATTCTTGACCAGCAGATTCTCTGAAGAGGTGTTGGGGGTAAGCAACAGATTATCGAAGCGGACAATTCACGGGGTTTGAGGTCTCTGTGGACGACGCGATGGGTGTGACAGTAAGTGAGCGCCTGAAGCAATTGCCAGACGAAACTCTGAACGGAAGGGAAATGGCATAATTTGGCGAAGAAATGGTCAAACAAAATGGAAAATCGAAAAAAAGAAGAAAGACCTTAACGTAATTAATGGGCACAGAACGAGGGGAGAGACGCTCGAGCAACATTTTCAAGTCTTGGTCAATGTATTCGAAGACGAGAAAGAGACGACGGCCCTCTGAAAATGCCACACGGAGAAAATGCCATGGAATTAATGCCATTCATTACTGTGTATTTTTACGTCGTCAAGACGAACTGAAGAGGGGAAATGAAGAAGGAATGGAAATGAAAATTTAAACAGAGGGAGGGGGAGAGGAGAGACCGATGTTCGGATGGGACAACTCCTTGAGCAGGCTGATCTCGCGGATGCAAGTGCTCGGCACACCGTCATTCCCACTTAATGGACAAATCTGTGCCAATTCATTGACATGGCACAGGCGGAAAAAACAATTGGCAAACGGTACAAAAAACGATTTATTTTGGTACGGAACAATAAAACAAAGACAGACGGAGCAACTCGATGGGCCCCAGCCCACCTGTTCAGTCGAATTTGCTTCAACGCTTTGGTCTCTCCGTTGGCCCTCATCCGCACTTTGAAAACGATTCCGTAAGTGCCCTCCCCAATTTTCTCCGCATCTGCGAAATCGTCCAACAAATGGCCATCGCTGCTGCTCGATTCACTCATCAGCAAACGCTAAATGGCCATCAAAAAGAATAACGAAAGATAAAAATAAAATTTAAAAGGAAATAATCGGACTGAAAACTTTATAAATTGTGTAAAATGGTAGAATTCGTATAAATTTATTATGCTATTCTTAATAATTATAAATTATGAGGTCATTAATAAAATTGAGAGCAAATGGTAACAAATCACAAAATGAATTGCAGCGGGTCAGTAGAAAGAGTCACCGAAAGTGCCTTTTGCTGGGGACTTTCAAACAATTAAAGTCGGGGTGTTAATTTGAGAGAAATTTTGACGGACGGACGAAGGATCAATTCGGGTTTCAAGCCCATTTGGTCGCGACGGAGCAGACTTTCGATACGGAAGTTGCGAAGTAACCAAACGAGCATCGTTTTCTCCTCGAGAAGGGCGAAGCGTTGGCCAATGCAATTTCGACTGCCAGCGGAAAAGGGAACGAAGGCGTACGGGTGCCGACCCTTCATATTCTCACGAGAAAATCTTAAAATTAATAAAATGACAAATAAAAAGAACCGCAAAAAGAGTTGCCAAATGCCACCTGTCCGGGTCGAACAGCTCCGGGTTCGGCCAGTGTTCAGGCTCCCGATGGATCAAGTAGATGTTCAGCAACACTTGGGTATTCGCGGGGATTTTGTTTCCGCCAATGATTGTGTCGGAGCCGAGACGACGCGCGACGAATGGGACGCTGGGGTAGAGGCGGAGGATTTCCTTGACGCAGCACTCCAGGAAGCTAAGCCTGCCCAACTGCTCAATGCCGACTTCCTCAGTCGGGTCGCAGCCGCACACCGATTGGATTTCGTCGAATGCCCTCTGCTGAATGGCCGGATGATTTCCAAACATAAACAACGCCCAAACAACGGCGGCCGAAGTGGTGTCATGGCCTTCGAACATGAAAGTGTCGACCTGAAAGAAGAGTCCGCCAAAATTGCATTGGCATCAGTCAACCACCTCATTCTGAATGTCCTGCTCCGTCAGCTCGACGTCTAGTTCCATCGCCAACAACAAATCCAAAAAGGCCAATCGTTCAGTCCGTGTTCCATTTCCATTCATTTTTCGCATTTCCCTTCGTTCAACAATAACCTAACAACTCATTCGTTTGATTTGGCAAATTGGCGATTTGACTGCACCTTATGAGTGAATGAGTGCAGCACCTCCAAAGCCCATGAGTGCTCTTTTCCGTCACCGAACCAATTGAAAAGTGTGTCCAGCCACATCAACGGGTTGCACTGCCGACGTTGGATGATGTCGTTGATTCTGAGCACCGCACGAACGTATTCAGAGTCGGACTCAAACTGCGCATTGACCGACTGACCCATCGAAGTCTCACAAATGATATCCAACGCACAAAGACTGACCAACGGCGAAACGTCTGCAACTAATCCCCTAGATGTTGGCATAATTTAAAATGTTTGTTCGCCATTCGCTACCAACTTGTTCTCTTGACTAATTTTGTGCAATTTCTGTACGAGAATGCTCGACTGATGGTTGAAAATGTGCAAGAAAAGCTTCAGAATGTCGTAATGAAATGTCGGGGTGAGTAATTTCCGCCTGGGCCTCCATTGTTCGGCACAACTGAAAAAGGTGGGAATTTCCTATTGGAAACAGTGCAGCCCCACCTGGTCAACAGCCCATTGCCGAGCCACGGTCTCAAAAATTCGTATGAAAATCCTTTGTTCAGATGGTCCGTGTTGCCGGTGATTGACTCGAGCAGCGTGGCAGAGTAAATCATAATGGTAGGAGTGGGCCCAATCCAAAAGGCGGTCATCCGCGGATGGGACGGGTAAAGGTAAGCCATGGCCATTATTTGACCGATTGTCTCCTCAATGTCCGGTTTGGTGATGAGCATGTGTCCTATGAAGGGATAGGAGCGAGGGGAAGGGACGGAACTGAATTGGCGACGAAGTTTGAGGTGGCGAAAAACGAAAAGGAAGGAGCAGACGAACAGCGGTAAAAGCAGCAAAATGAGGGAAGCCATGGAGAGAGAACTGGTTCAAATGGTCATATTATTACATTGAAAAAACAAACAAATAAGCAAAAATGGAACGATTGGAACAACCAATTGATTATTCTAGAAAATTTAAGAAACACATATAAAACCTTCGAAATATATGCAAAGATTAGAAAAATCAAATCGAAACGGAAACAGGAAAGACAATCAATAATTGAACAGAAGACGGAGTTGTACTCAACTAAATGATCCTTTCTGACTGTGAGTCTGTTAAATGTTAGCCTTTTTCGCATGGGCGAGGAGATTGGGCGAAAAGACTTCAGACAATTCTTCTTGCAGTAGGCTCATTCTGTTTGCCCCCTTTTTGGCGGAAGAAGCGAACTGCGGAGATTTCTTCTTCCCGTCGAGAAAGAGGGGGTCGAACTGTTCCAAATGAGGCGGACAAGGTGCCTTTTTGTCAGAAGAAGCCGAAAGAAACTGAAACAAATACAATTAGAAATAGTTAACAAATGTGACATATCTAAATGTAATTTCCATACATAATAAGTACAAATGTACCTCGACGGAACTGTCGCCTTCGAATGCAAAATTTTTGGCAGCATGCACAATTTGGCCTTTGTCGTCGGGCTCAACGAAAGAAAAGCCGAACGATGAACGTGGCCGATTCGGTGCCGAGTCCTTCGATGTGCCTGCCTTTCCGTCGACCCTTCTCTTTTTTCCTCTGTCTTCGAGAATCGCGCGCAACTGTTCGATCTCCTTGCGCAGTTCGTCGTTTTCCTTTTGTTTTTTGAGGCGTTCCAACCGTTCTTTCTTTAGATCGACGATAACTATTTTGTTCTTTTTGACCTCTTCGTCGCGTTGCCTAAATAAATTCGTAAATATATTAAATAGTTAATTGAAAAACACACTTTCTCATCAAGTCGAGAAACTTAGCTTCGTCTGGGTGGCCATTCTGATTGATGTACTTGTCAATTTTTCCCTCATCGCCACCGCCTCTCATCAGCAAATCATAGCTAATATATATATATATATATATATATTTAGTTTTTAAAAATAAATCACAATCACAGACAATTCACAGACAACGAGGCGCCGTTTGTACTTTTCGTTTGTTTCCTTCAGAACCTTCTGGTCAAAAAGCTGTGACTCCAAAGTGGCGATGTGTTGTGCCTTCCTTTGAATTTGCATGTTCAATTCGTTGCCTTTGGTCTTTTGTTGCTTCAGCTGAAAGCGTCGCACTCTTTTTTAATAATCGCTTGTCATGTTAATGTCCACCTTAAATTCCAGAAGGGTCAGTCGCTCGTGCTGCTCTTTAATGGTTTTCTCCAAAAAGCATTTCACGTCTTGCGCCTCTTTCAGTTGAGCAAGAAGTTCTGCCTAAAAACAATCACATTAAAAAACCAATAATATAAATGGATGAAATTAGAAAAAAACGAGCATTGGCCGGTTCTTGCACCAATTGACTAAAAGACTTTTCGCCCTCATCAAAGAAAAGCTTCAATATGTCGCGCTTGAGATTCGATGTCCGGCAATTTGGACAAGTTTTGGAATTCTAAATGTTGACTAATTGGAAGTTATAAAAAGCCAAATCACCGCAATCCATTTGTCGATGCATTGGTAATGATACGTATGACCACATTTGAGAGCTGAAACATCGTTTAAGTCAAAGCTTAAAGTGCAAATGCTACACCGTCCGAGATTCATAATAAGAAAATTATTTTAGTTAATGCTGATAAATTTAGTTTTGTGTTTTTGTATATGAACTAATGGAAAAAGGTAAAAGCAAAGGAAGGGAAAACGAATTCAGCTGATTAGGCACATCATAAATAGGCAATTATATGCGTTAATCTAATAATTAATTGTTAAAAAAAATAAATAATTTTAATGAATAAAAAAATTAGGTAATTTAAAAAATTTAAATAAAAATTATTCGCCAAAGATCACTTTGACAAAAGTCATTTTACAAATTTTAATTAAATTTAAAAAAGCACTTCGCTTATTTATGTTTTTACCTGTATTAATGGATGTCCATGACGAGGAAGTTGAAATTATTGGGACTAGGTCAAATGAGAGGCAAATGGACCGGGCTCATCGACAAGAACAACAGCAGGAAAAATTTTACTCCCAACAACAAATGTCTGAGGAAAGTGAAGAAGCATTGTTTTGCATTTCTAAGCATGACGTTAAAGAAATAAGCCAAGTGGTCAAAGCAATGGCATTCCGAGACGTGAGAAGCAATGGCAAAACCATGGCAGAAAACATTCCGTTTTAGCATTGCACATTAAATGTAAGCAATGAGGGCATTCGCTTGGCAGTTGACGACCAACACAATCAGCAAGGCAGTGCCTACTTCAGATCCGAGCACTTCCAAGACTTCAACTTTCGTACCCAAACATGCAGCATTAAAATACCGATGAGGCCTCTTATGGTAAATTTATCAAAAAATGTACACTTTTGGATTCTTGGCCAAATTTTGAACATTAATAGGAAGCACTGAATATGTTTTCCGGTACGATGACAATGGTGCAAATTTCGTGGAATGGCGAAGGCTTTCCATTGCTCGTCATTTTGGAAGACGAAGGCAGGTGCTTACAATTAGCAATCATCCTCTTCCATTTTGTCT
This sequence comes from Heterodera glycines, assembly GCA_004148225.2. NCBI lineage: Eukaryota > Metazoa > Nematoda > Chromadorea > Rhabditida > Heteroderidae > Heterodera > Heterodera glycines. The sequence continues at coordinate 8,586,835 of CP049710.1, forward strand.
TTTAAGGAGTTGTTGTCCACACCGAAATTCGAACTTTGATAGCGCCCGAGGTGTAAAAAATATTTTCCATTTAGTATGAGTATTCTGCCGCTTCAGATTCTCGAATTCGATTTCGACAATGAAAATGTGACGGCCAAGGCAATTCTGAACTCTCTACCAATTCGGGAGATTATGCGCGACTTGGACGACTCCGCCGAAACGGTGGTGCTCACTTTCACTCCCGGTTATCTGCAATTTTATGTGGCCGGCGGAATGGGACGAATGAAGGCACTCTCTTCGAGTTTTGAAATGCATTATCACAAAATAGGCATGAAGCATTTAATCATCAAATTTCTTCAGACCCATTTTCTTTATTGATAATATTTTTAGGTGGAATTACCCACAAATTGTGACCAATTGGAGCTTTTGAATGTGACCACCGATCGCGTTCAACACCGGTATCGAATGAGCCTATTTAAACGGCTCAAAGACAGCATTCGCTTGTGCAACAAACTTTCATTTCGCATCGACAAGAATGGGATTCTCAGTTCACAGATGATGGTACAACAAAATGAGCAAAATGTTTTCATCGAATTTTATGTATGTTTTAATTTGGAATGGCAAAATGAATTCCTTCAATAAAAATTTTATTATAATTCAGATTATGCCTGAAAATGAGCATTATTATGAAAATGAATCGTGAACAGAACAAGCAAAGCGACATTTGATTTATATTTTTTGTTTTCATTTCTTAAATTAAATGAATAAACCAAATGCATGATTTCATATTTTAAAACTGGAATTTTTGGTAATGTGTAGGAATATTTAAGTAAACAGTCAAATTAAGTTACCTAATTAAAGAATTGATTTAAAATGATAACAAATGATGACGAGATAGGCAATAACAATAATTATATTAAAAATTAGGGGAAGAAATTGAGAGTCTGATTCGACGCGGACCCAACCTTAAAAACACGGAAACCGATGTTTCGCAGATTCTCTTCCTTGACAATTCGGCGTCCGTCGAACAGACATGCCGGCTTTTTCATGTCCCCGTAGATTCGATTATAGTCCAAATCCTAAAAGGCGATAAGGATTTTAACGGGGAGGGAGGGGAGAAGTGACTTTGAATTCGTCCCACTCGGTTAGAATTACGACCGCGTAACAGCCAATAGCTGCTTCGTATGGATTGTCGTGGACGGAGAACAGTTCGCGAACTTAAAAAGTAAAGCAAAAATTTAAATTAAAAAAATTGAAAATGACGAGCAAAAAAAGGGAATCCCCCAAAAGCCAAGGGTTTGGCCAAGCCGTTGTGGCTGTTTGTGTGTTTTGCGTCGTTCTGCTACTTACCATTTTGAACTTCAGAGACCCTTTCCAACTCGTGAGCAATGGTCGCTTCCGGAACTTTCGGGTCGTAAATCCGCAAATGCGCGTGTTCTTCCAGCAAATCACGAGCGACATAAATTGCGGGAGATTCCCTGAAAGAAAACGACCATATTGCAATTGATAACAATGTTAATTGATATGCTTGCCGTGTGTCGCCGGTGTCCTTTTTGAATGAAAAACCGAAAATTGCGATTCGTTTGTCCACCGCCGTGTTGAACAGTTCCGAGACGACTCTCTCCGCGAATCGCCGCCGTTGCCAATTGTTCAGTTCGATCACCTGCTGCCAATAATCTGAGACGGGCTTTAGGTGAAGCACCTGCGAATTGGGAAAAGCATTGGATAAATGGACAATCCCTTCGTTCGGTCGATCGTTTCGACTCACTTCGCACAAATAAACCAAAGAAAGAACGTCCTTTTGGAAACAGCTGCCCCCGAAGCCAACGCTCGCGTTCAGAAATTTGTCGCCAATTCGCGAGTCGCAGCCGACCGCCCGCGCGACTTCGCCAACGTCGGCGCCGGTGGCCTCGCAAATGGCCGAAATCGAATTGATGCTCGAAATGCGCTGGGCCAAAAAGGCATTGGCCGCCTGAGAATTTTAGGGTCACAAAATATGCCATTAACAGCAATTGGCCGACCAATTTGGAAAGTTCCGAGGACCACGTGTTCGTCGTGATAATTCGGTCGCGGGGCACCCATCGCTCGTAAATGGACACCAATTGGTCAACGGCGGACAATCCTTCAACGGAACGAGTGATCAAACCCACCAATGCCGGAGAATTCTCCCACCTTCTGGCGATTGTTCGCCACCGATGAGCACTCTGTCGGGAGTAGCTAAATCGGTGATGGCCGTCCCCTCGGCAAGAAATTCGGGATTTGAGAGGATCTTCAAAATGCGGAAAAGTGAAGAATGTGCACAAAACAAATACGGTTTTCCAAAAGACCTGAAATGCGAATTTGTCCGGGTTCAGTTTCTCCGCCTCGCGCAGAATGTGCCGAATGCTTTCCGCCGCTTTCACCGGCACCGTCGACTTTTCAACCACAATTTTGGGGCCATTTGCAAATTCGGCAATTGACCGCGCGACCGATTCCATGTAACGGAGGTCGGGGGCACGGCCCTAAACGGAGGGGCAAATGCACAGCGAAAAAGTGTGAAATGGAAGGAAAATTCCGAGCTGACAGAATTCATCAAATCACTTTCAAATTCCGATGTGTTTGAAAAAACCACTAAAAGTGGGAAACTTTAAAATTCGAAATTTCCACGATTTACCACAGCATTCGTTGGGAGTGATTTGATATGACAGTTCGGAATATGTGTGAGAACAGCGAATTGAGTGAGTTCAACAGACCCTTCCGCGGCCGTACGTCTTCGTGGGAGTGTTCACTGACATGAAAATGATTTGCGCACTTCTAATGGCCGACGGAATGTCGTCGGAAAAGAATAAATTGCGGCCACGACACTCCAAAACGATTTCCTCGAGGCCGGGCTAAAAACTTGCAAATTCATTTTTAAATTTGCCATTTTCTCCCGCCTCAAAAATTGGCAATTTGTCCGAATTCCATTGTTTGATCCTTTCGCTGTTCATGTCCACCACTGTCACCGCAATGTCCGGACATTTGTGGGCAATCATTGCGCAGGTCGGCCCCCCGACGTAACCGGCGCCAATGCACGAAATGTGCCGAATTCGCCCATCGACGGCGAACGAAGAGAACGACGCGTCGCATTTGACCACGCCGTTGCAAAGCTAACAATAAACCAAAATAAGTCAAAAAAAATGAGTGCATTTCCCTTTTCAGTTTATACCTTTTCCTTTTCATTTGGCGCCATCGAAAATGGAGGGAAAATTTTGGTTAAATTATCCTAAAAAAGGACAAAAATAAACAAAACGAACGGACGGACGGACAAATGATTTTGGAGGTTATCAAATTACGACGGTTATGGCAAATGCATTCGCTTTTTGAGGCAATTTATTGAGAAATTTTGATTATTGAAATGGAAAAGGGTTTTTATTCAATTCTAATGGGAACTTTGAATTGGAATTTCTGGAGAACTAACCCATAAATATTTCAGAATTTAATGTATGTGTTAGAAATGAAGGAACAGTAAAAATAGAGCATTTTATTGAAGAAACAAATAAACGGCACATTTTGATATGAAAGTGAAATTGGGGAAAATGACAAACAGAAAAAAAAGAAAGAAAGAATAGCGATGGCTGTGATAAATTGAAAAATAAATGAGCAAGCAAAAGACGGAGAAAGCTTCGGAAATTAAGGCAATTGCAAAGGTTGGCTTAAAAAATAAAACAAAAAATTGAGACAAATTTGACAGAAAAAAAGGAAAAGTTAAGTTAATTTTTAAAATGAATTCTTTTGGGAATTATTGCTTTTCTGGCGAGGGCTCCGGCGACTTTTCATACCGAGACCTGTTCAGCTGCGCCAGTCGGTTTCTCGCCTCTGAAAGTTCGTCGTTTCTTTTTATACATCATTTTCCCTTCCCGTTTCTCCCCCTACCGTATCCCTTCCATTGTTTTTGTACCGTTCCCTTCCCTTTCATTTTTTGTCTCTTTCCCTCTCTTTTCCCTTTTTCACCTTTCAATTCGCGTTCCTTTCTCAGCACTTCTTCGTGCGCGTCCATCATTTGTGTAATGCCCGTGACAATCTCTGTGAAATTATCGATGTTCCGCCCTTTGTTTTGCCTCCCTCACTTTCCGAGATGACCAACCCGCGACAGTCCTCTTGCGTAATCGCTTGCCGAGCCGCGTTCACCAAATGTTCTGTTGCCGTTTTAACCGCATGACCTCAAAAAGAGGGAATTTTTAGTTAATTAATTGCGACAATCAATCAAAAACAAAGAGAAACATTTGTCAGATTCATCCAAAGTGCAACCCAATTTCTTTTGTTATTATTTTTTCAATCCAAAAATAACTTCCCATTTTTGCGTTTTGTTAATTATTTTCTGACCGGCACTTTGGAGTCGTTGCATTGCTCGGCTGTTCAAGTCGCATTTGACTTTGCACGCTACCAACAGATGGGCGGTGGAAGAAGCAACCTCAAATGGGCCAACAAGGCAATGCATTAAAAGTACCGGATTTATGGCGATAATTTGTCCAATAATTGCCGTGATAAATCCCCTGATTTTCCTCCTTTGTCTTCTTCACCTGTTTCGCCGCTGCGATTAGCTTTTCCTCCGTCGAATGGCCCTGAACCAATCCGTTGGCAGCTTCACAAAGTTGGTTAGTCGCAGCGGCGACGAGTTTAGCGGCGGAGACCAAACCTAAGGCAAAAGAGTGATTAGCTTATTTGTTAGCTTATGCTGCGGAGTTTTGGCTTCTCCACCTGCAGTCCATTGCTGCTCTTCGCTGCCATTTGCTGGGCCCGGGTCGGCCACTCGCCCCTGGGCCACCAATTCCTGCTGCGCAGACGAAGCGGCCTTTTCCGATGGGAATGAAAAACAAATTTAGACAAACCAAAGATTACTTTGACGAGTGTTTGGACGGCCTGAGTGATTGACTTAGCGGACGAAAGAATTTGCTCATCGTACGTTAGGTTCTCATCAGGTTTCTGAAAAGAAAAATGATAAAATTGAAAAAGCAAAATTATTGTATTTATTTCAATATTATTGCAAAAAAAAATTTCATTTAAAATGTCGAAGTGTCGAAGGAATAGAAGCGCAGGAATGGCACGGCATTTGACGGGGGCAACGGAACATGCGAAGGGTGCCGACTCTGATATGCCCTGCACGATGGGTTCCTCGTGGAAGCACCGACCCAAGAATACAAGACATATCAGAGCCGGGCCCTCCTCCGCCGCAAAAGCGTCGTTAATTATCAGTCCAGTAGCAATTTATCAATTAAAATTGAAATAAATTCCAAGCCAAAAACTTGCATGAATTTCCCTTGGACGCATTTGTGCCAATTTGTAAGAAACGGCCTCCACGGAATTTGCGGCCACGAGAAGTTCGTTGCCGACAGCCATCACCGACTCCTCCACTGACATTGCAGTGGAAGCGCCGTTTGAGCGCAACTGATCACTGCACTGGGCCAATTCGGCCACCATCTTTATTTTGGAAAAAATGCCATAGGGATGTGCCAAAAGAAAAACAACTAAAAACACCTTGGCAATTTCGTTGGCCGTTGTTAAAACTGCGCTTTTTGTTGTTGGATCATCGGGACGAGTTAGCAAGAAGAGAAGAGAGGCGAGCAAATGCTTCACGTTCAGTGCCACGTCTCTGCCATTGCTCAACATTCGGTACTTCAGCTCCACATGTTCAGCAGAAGACGCCGCCGCACGAACAATCAAAAGCAAATCGCTAACCGACTGACGAGACATATTAGCAGCTAAATGACAAGAGTTAATTGGGCAATTAGTGACGATACAATGGAACCCATTCAAGAATTTAAAAAAGAGTTTGCTAAAAAAACTACTCTCTCATTTCAGTTTGCTATTTGCAATTTCTTTGTATAAATTTAAATTTTAATGATTGGCGTTTTGTTTGCCATTGCCAATTTGATTATTTTTGAATTCCGTTTGCTCATTTAACCTGCTATCAAATTTTCCTGGTGCAGCAGTGAGCTTGCCCCCGCCGCTTTTGTGGCCGCGTCGGTCACCGCCCGTGTCGCTCTCAAAATGTCTTCCGCGGTCGCCGGGCGGCGTCCGGTCGCTTCGCTGTTGTCGAATTGCTTCAGGGACACTTCGATGGAATTAATCGCCGCCTCCAGCGCTTGTGCACCGCGTTGCGAAGTGTCGTCCACCGTTTTTATCGCTCGCAAAAGACTCCCCACGTTTCTGACCATCACTTTGGACGCCTCCTTCAGATTTCCGATGGCCGGGTCGTTCGGAGTTCGGCCCGACGCGTGGGTCGTCGCTTGGATCAAATTGGACAGCGCGGCAGCGACGTCGCGAACGGCGTGAATTACCTAAACGGGGGGGGGACATGGCAAATAGCCAACTCAGTCCATGAAATTGGTCAGGGATTGGATTGTGTAATCCGAGCAGTTCAATTGGTTGCTATGCCCCCTTTTGCCTACCATCACTTGCGCTTCGGCCGAATCCGACGAAAGTGTCGCTGCGCCGCATTTCACCGCCTCACTGAGCTGGAGAATGGTGCGTACCGCATTCTGTGCCGCGACTGCCAACTGTTCTTGGTTGGAGGCGGCCCCGCTGACCAACGCTTTTGTGTCCTCGACGAGGGCCTGAATTTGGGTAGACTTAAATATTTATTGGCGCTAGTTACAAAGTGTAGTATTTTGAAAATTTTTCACTTTTTTTGACATAATTTTTTTTATTTAAAAAGTCCTAAAACCAAGTACCCGGGGGTTTTAGAGGTCGCTGATCATGCATACGACAATTATTTGGGCCTATTAAGCAAATTTGGCGCTAGTTATAAAGTGACAGATTTTTAATTTTATCAAAAACAATAGGGGGGACCCTTTTGTTTTGCAAAATTTTTTTGAGATAAAAAATCGTGAATATACTTTTTAGTCGCCATAATTGTCTTGTTAATGCTTAATATTCATCATAATGTGTAAATAAATTAAAAAAAAAAATTATGTAAAAAAAAAGTGAAAAAAAAGTGAAAAAATTTTCAAAATGCTACGCTTTGTAACTAGCGCCTATTTATTCAAATAATTTAATAGGACCTTCGCTGTCTTCACAATTGTGTCTCTGTGGTCGCTAAATTCCGCCCCGGGCGCCAATTGCGGGTTTAATGAGCCGGATGTGGCGAACAAAATGGTTGTGTCCAAATCGCCAATAATTCCGGAAACAGTTTGTGCCGCGTTGATGCACGCCTGCGTGCCTTGGGAGCCTTCGCTGAGAACGGCAACAATTTCGCGGATTCGCTCTTGGATAAGCACCGAATGTTGTGAAAGTTGCTGATAAACGCGCTTAATGGAGAAGGGGGAAAGAAATAAATAAACACTCAAAACAAAGGCATGGCCAAAAGAATTTTGAAATTATTTTGCCAAAAAAATGAATATAAATTTAAAAAAACAAATGCCAATTTTCACTTGGTCCGTCGGATAATTCCTCCGCTGAGCTCCGAATTTGATCAGTTCAATGAGCACAGTTCCCAACTTTTGCACCGACATTTTGAGCTTTTGACTCAGTTCCGGCGAATTCATTAAATTTTGAGCGATTTGCACAATTTCGGCTAATTGGCGATAATTTTCTGCAAGTTGAAGGGAAAGTGTGCCGAGATGTTCGGGCTGAATCAGCGGAGCGTCGGACGCATTTTGAGCCATTTCATTTAAAATGGAGGCAATTTGGGCCTAAATGTATTCTTCATGGCATATTTGTGTACGACTAATTAGTGCCACCTGAACATTCACTAATGAGTCATTCTCCGACGGTTTTCGCGATTGATCCGCGAGAGCGATGGAACGCGAAACGTTGTCGATAATCCCAGAAACGACTGAAAGGGCAAAGAACGAAACTCAGCGGATGATCGGCCCAATTGATCACCGCCTGACTCCGAGTCGAGCAGTTGCACTTGGCGTTGCAAGTCCGTCAGGGCCAATCTCTGCTGCTCCGCACTTTCCTCCACAATCGTATGCAATTCGACCGCTTTTGGGTTACCGCCGGAATCTTTGGTGGCGTACATCTGAACAATTAGGGAAAAGCGAGGCATTTTTGCGCGAGAGAGAGGACGGAAGACCATTTGGAGGGACGCCTCGAGCACGGTTTTGCACTGCTCGAAAAGGTTGCTTTGGGTGCGCGAGTCGTAGGAGAGAGACGCGGCCTGGACACAGGCGACGACCAACGTTTGGATGGAGGCGATTTGCTGCCGCACATTGCGACCGATAGCCTCCGCGTGGCTAATGGCCTTTCAATTGAAAAAATTGCGAAATGACACCAGACAGAACACCTAGTGAATTCACCGAAATCTTTAGCGGATCGATGGAGTTCAGAATTTGCTGTGCGCTGTGCTGAATTTGTTGGTGCGCGCTTTCCACCGCCGTTTCAGCACGGGCCAATTCCTCGCGGGCCGCGGCAATCGCCGCGTCGTCAATCTGTTGGATCAGCTGCATGAGCACATTCGTCGCGTTGGACAAGTCGCTTTGGCCGGGTGCCTCGTCGCGAATGGCGGCCACCAACTGTTTTATGGACTCGCTGACCACGCTGGAACTGTTCGCGATTTGCTGCCAAGTTGCCGCGTCTGACGGATTTTCGTCCAACGACTTGGCCGTCCTTTGTAAGCATTTGTAATGTGCCAATTAAATAAATCTTCCAAATGTTACGTTATCATGTCCAAACTCGCGTCCAACATTTTCGTGGCCGAATGGACCAGCGGTTGTTGGGCCCGACGCCCAGCGAGAGCAATTCGCGCCGGGAGGGCACCGAAGTCGGGATTATCGACGAATTTGCAGAGATTGTCCGCTGCCGAATGCAACTTGTTCGCCTGCTCCACACACTTAGCCAAATCCGTTGCCCTCTCCGATTGGTCGTACAGTTTAACCGTTGTGATCAGTGCCGCGGTGACCGATGTGATTTCCCTTGCGCAGTTCACAAATTGACTTCGCACTCCGACGTTGGCTGACTGTTCGGACGCGTCGCGGCAAACGCTCGCCAAAACGGAGGCGTGGGAAGCGAGCACCGTGGTGTCCTAAATTGGGGAAGGGCGTCGTCGTGCCAATTAAGAAAACCCCTTTGCCAATTTGGCCAAGTCGTGGCCATTCCTATGTCTTTTTACATTTATTATTTGCCGCTTTTCGCTCCGTCCTGTGCAGATTTGTTCGGTTAATTGTTTGACTGCCTCAAGAGACTGTTCGCATCGTCCAACGTCGTAAATGGCCGCTCGTCCGGGCTCACTTTGTGGGTCTCCAACTCCGATCAAATACGCCTTGAGAATGAGAGAGAATCAGTTTCGAATTTGCCTCTTCCGTTATGCCATTTTCTTACGGATTGCGCCGCGTTTTTGGCCAATCCGCAGACGGCATTTGCCACTTGTCGCACTGCTAAGCACAACTGTTCGTTGTCATTGCGACGTGCGTAATGTGCCAATCCGTTCATCCCTTCCAATTCAATTCACTTGCATTTTGCCTTTCCCTTTGCCAAAACCAACCGTCGCCCAAATTGCGAGCTTCGTTTGTCACTTCGGCCAATGACTCGTAGTAACTGTTCCCGTTCAACGGCACATTCAATGGACTCGTCGTTGCGCCGTCGAACAAATGCCGGACCGAATGAATTTGTTGGATGGCTTCTTCGCACTCGCGCAGCCACGCGCTCGTCCCTTGCGATTGTGCCAATTCGACAAGTGCCGAAATTGTCACAACGAATTGGCGAACGGAGGACGAAAGTGACTTGAATTGGGGATGAGTATTTATATTCATTTCCAATGGAACACCTGAGCAAGTGACGCGTTATTTGGGTCGGTTTGGGCGGTGCGGAGACTAAAATGCCGAAATTTGTTCAACAAATTGAGTTTGATTTGCCCCCCCCCTCCACCTTTCCAACATAATTAGTGCCGATTCCTTGGCATCTCCGAGTCTTTCTGCCATTTCTTGGCCCGTCGTGTCATTCGCTTGCGCTGTCATTTTGCTGACTGTCGTATGAAATCGGGCAAAATTGGTGGTGAATTCGTTGATCCCCCGGGCGTTCTCTTCGGTCGAATTGTGCAAAAGGGTGGGCAAACGATTGGCCGATTCGGTCAATGCGACGGCAACCGCGTGGAATTCATCGGCGGACGGAGGCGGCAAAATTGGGGAAAGTTTAGCCGATTGTTGGATGGTTAACGCGTTCAGCTTGTCAATCTGTGGATGGAATGATAGCATGATAGCCATGCTGGCAAATTCGGTGCCAAAATCACCGCTCTGTCCACAATGGCATTGTCCGGCAGAGAAGCGAGTGTTTTCCGCAAAGACTCAGTCACTCGTCGAGCCGCTTCTTCCAACTGTTGGGCCGTGCTCTGTTCGCGAACTCTGCAGAGAACGTTTCCCGAGTCGTGGACCACCGACCGCGCGTTCAGAATCAAACGGAAATGGGAGGAGGTCGATTCAACGCAAAAGCGAGCATTCCCAGCCCCCAAACGGCTGAGGACTCACTTGTCCACCCTCTCGTCGCCCTCTGCGAGTTCGCCGCTTCCATTGGCATTTGCTTCTGTCGCTGCGACGTCTTCAACCGAATCGGCAAAATCACTGAGTGCTTGTGCCATTTCGAGCATCGCTGTGCCCATTTGGCGACTTTCGCTGGAATGTGTGGCGGAGACCATTTGGGCGATCGTCGAGTTCAAAAGACGGCACTGCTGGCGAAATGTTCGCGTAGTTTGCTGCGGACTGTCCATCGGCGGGGAGGAGGGCGGGAGAAGCGGCTGACCGAGTCGAATTCGTTGCGACAATTGCTGAAGCTGGGCATCCAATGAACGGATGAGCTCCTCCGAATGGTCCAATTGGGAGCCAAAGTCCAATTGCTGCACATTATTAAGCACTGTACGAAGCTCAGCGACATTTATCTTTAATCAATTAACCAAATAGTTAATTAATTAGGGCAAACGCAATCGAAATTGGACTACCGAAAGCTGCTGACAGTTTTGGAGCAAAAGGCCGGCGGAGTGTTTGTCGCGCACATGCGAAACGGAAGAGCGACTTTCGTCGACGAGTCGCGTCGCGGGGCCAACCACCGCCTGAGAGTCGTGAATAAGGCCGACCTTCTGCAAGGCACACAAATGCTGCATTTTTGTGAATTGATATAACTGACAGCTCGGAACTGTGCCCCCGCTTCGCTCGCCCCCTGGTGCTGTTTGATGCGTTTGATCAGCGGAGGCACATAACGGCTAACATCGGCACACTCGCGAACAAGCGAATCGAGCGGTTGCTGGGCGAGAATGTGAGGGCGAGCCTATACAGTAACAAATGGGGGATGAAGGCATCGGCAGACGTACTGTATAGGCACTGACCGAATTGGCGGCAGCGACGGTTTGAGTGATCGAAGCGGCGGTCTCTTTGGACACTTTTTCAAGCTGTTGGATGGTTTGTTGAATTTGTCGTTCGCCAGTCGCCTGATTGGTCACCTGTGAAAAATGCAATTTCACAACAAAAAATGCCAAAATGGGAGTTGAGTTATTTCTGATCAGTGATCACTCACACACCCAAACGGAACGCCAAAACAATCAAATTCAAAACAAACAAAAAAAATCGGGACTTTTTTTTTAGCCTTACAATGGTGGAGGAACACAGCGGCAGCTGAAGAGAATAAAAATGAGTCGAATTGAGCCCGAATTTGGACAAAGGAATTGGAAATTTGAGGGGGGGGGGCAAACACAGCAAAACGAGAAAAGCGAACAAAAAAGCAGAAGACGAAGGAACGACGGAAGCTTACCAAAAGGAGGAGGAAAAGTGTTGCCGAGACGGCGAAGAACGTCTTGCGGATGATGGGCAAGGAATGGCATGGAAAATGAAGTGAACCAACTAATCAGCGATGGGAGGCGACGAAAAATTGGAAAAAGGGGGGGGGGAGAGGGAGGGACACAAAAGTAATTAAGAAACTAATTAAAGGAGAAAAGCAGCAAAAATGAAATGCCAAATTGGAATATTTATATGTACTAATATATCATAAAATAACAAGGCAAAACATTGCAGTAACAGAAAAGCACAGAGAGAGAGGAAAAGCCTATGATAAAAAGGAGAAAGCATAATTTACAAAAATGAAAATGCTAATCAGTAGCAGGGCGAAAAGAGGCTATTGTCGGAAGATAAAAAGAAAAAATGGCTATAAAAAGGGATAATTAGTGATAAATGGGCATGGCAAAAGTGGCAAAGGACACTTTGAAGGATATGTGCAGGGGATGAAAGAGAGGGCGATCGGTCAATGAAAAGAGTGTGGAAAAAGAGGAGGAAGAGAAAGAGACAAACAAATAAAGAGAGAGAGAAAGAGAAGACGGCGCAGACACAAAGCGGCGGGAAAAGTTTTGTGGGAAAAGAGTGAGGCGGAGATTCGCTGATCGCTCTGATCAATGATGGTGATCAGATCGTCCTCCCCCAACCCCATTCAATTCGGCTCAATCTCAACTGACACTCTCTCCTCAGCCCGCCGCTGTTTCCCTCCGATGGCGTTCTGGCTAAATTTGCCTTTGTTCGTTCCTCTGATCACTGATCGGCTTTTTCTCACCCTCCCATATATTATGCTTTCAATCATTTTCCCATTGCAATGTCATGTTTTGCAGCTGCCTCCCACCTGCACAAGGTGTTCGGCCGCGTTTCGCAGTGCCACTTGAGGTCCAACTTCGCCGGGTCGACTTTGGCACTCGCGCGTCGCGTCGATCATCGAACTCGTCGCTTGGGCAACCGAACCTTAAAACGATGCACCGCGTAAAGCATTGCGCTTTCCTCGCTTACGAGCAGCGTTCAACAATTTGTTGCGCTGTTCCGCCGGACTGAGCTGAGCCTCTTGCTCCATGCCCTCCACGAGTAATTGGGACGAACTGAACAAACGACGGACGGAGTGATCAGAGGATTGATCAGTACCGAATTGCTGACTCGGAGTCGCGCACAATGGCCCCCGGCTGATGGCCTTGGTTTGTGATGATTCGGTTGGATGATTCGACGATTTCTGAAAGTTCTCTGACCAATGACCATCGGGTGCCCGTCCGTTTCCGCCCCCCCCCCTTCTCCACGCCTTCCGTTTGCTTACGTTCGAATGTGTAGTCCTGCGTGGTTTTTCGGTGGTACCCCCAGGGCCCGTCCTGCACGTGTCCGATCAGATGGTCCAATGCGCCGGACACGCGACGCGCCGCGTCGTGCAAATTCCCGTATTGCTCCTGGCCTTTTTCGGGCGGTGCCCGCTGACAAGCTTTGCTTGCGTCTTCGAGCAGTTCCTGCACCGCCCGGGCGACGTTGTGCGCCGCCTCTGTCAAGTGCTCCTTGCAAGGCGCATGTTCAATGGTCGGGCCGACGACGCGAGTGCACGCGACCAATTCGGAAGTGGCAAATGCCGTCTGAGCGGGGGGGGGGGAAATGCCGGTAAAATGAGGCGAACGGTGCCTGCCCACCCGACCCACCTTCATGGCACTGTGAATCACTTGGTCCTTCAGTGCCGGCTCCTCACATTCGGCGGACACCGTTTTGGCTCTTTTCATAGATGGATTTCAAATTCGAAATTCCATCTCAAATCCTTCAGCCCAAATCCTCCCGGTCCCCACTTACTGAAGCACCAGCTGTGCCGTGCTCGTGGCAACTGCGCGTGCCCTGCGGTTGAGTTCCTCGTGGAAAGTCCGCTCCTCCTCCGTCTGTTCGTGCATTGTGCTGATCATGTCGTGCGAAAGTTCGCCAACTCTGCTCGCAGCCGACAAAATCGTCGCGCGTTTCTCCTGCTTCTCCGGGTGCACCTGACAATTAGCAATGCCATTTCGCTCTGAATTGCTTCTCCCCAATGGAATTCACCTTCTCCAAAAAGTCTCCAAAAGCGTTGCACAATTTTCGCGCCGCGTCCATCAAATCGCCGGCACGGCTTTCGTCCGGCATAATGGCGGCCAATTGGCGCACCCCGCGGCCCATTTCCGGAATATTCGAGCCAATTGTTGCAATTGCGTGCCCAACGCGCGTGTCCAAAGTTTCTTCGGGAATTGCGGTCAATTGAACAACCTAAACAAATGGCAAAGAATAAAAAGGCCAATTTCGTTTTTCTTGTGCTTTATTTGCTTAATTGTTGAGACGTTTTTAGCCCAATTAGGTATGCCAATTAGTCATGCCTTTTTTGCCCCTTGGCTAATTCGGATTAAGCCTTCCCTTCCCTTTTCCCCTCATTCACTGCCTAATTGGTCGGCCTACCTCCGCCGTCGCGGCTCCCATCGCGGCGAGTCGGTCGCTGACCGCCTCCTTCTCCACCTCCACTCGCCAGTGCCGTTGCGTTTCGCCAAACTGTGGCAATTCGATTTGCGGTGGCTTTTGGATTTCCTCCTCCGCTTCTTCCACCGCTCGAATTGTCGCTTCGATCGTTCCGACCAATGCCTTTTGACTTCGCTCTCGTGCGTCCAAATAGCGAATTCGTTCCCCCTATATAAAATGGCCCTTCGCCCCTTCGCTTTCATTTCCCCCACTTTTGGAATTTCTTGTGCGATTATCATCCCACTGACACCGCCGTACTGCGGAGCTGAACCGACCAAATGAATAGGCAATTGCTACAATGTGTCTGTAATTGCTTAACCTCCAGCCGGTGTTTCGGCGGTCGGACGGAATGCCCCGTGGGGCAAATACCCCTCGGGGGCGGGGTAAGGCGGCGCGAGATCGCTGTGGGCGAGGAGAGTCGCTTTGGCCGGCGCGACAATGTCCTTCAAAGGGAGCGAATGGGTTTGTGTGTCTTTTTCATTCTTCACATTTATTGGTGGTCATTTGTCCTCTTACTTCTTTTTTTGTTTGATTATTTGTCAGTATTTTTTTGGGCCACGAAAAATGACAAAATTATTTCTTTACCACAAAAATAAATAAATTAGCAATGGATGCCAAAGATTATTTTTGACCCATTGTTGGCACAAATGTTGTTTTTGTTATTTGCCGCTTTCCTTTTGCTTTTTTAAAATTTGAAGAGCGGCCCATAACGGAAAAGTCAAACGCCATACTCTTCGTTAGTTGATCATTTGTCCCCCACCCGTTTGTTGGTAGGTCATTCGTCCCATAGTGGATCACTAGTCCACCCCCGTTTGTTGATTGCTCATTCGCCCCCCCCCCTCTTTTTCACCTCCACCATCGTCGCCCCTTCGTCTCCCTCAATTCCGCCACTGTCCACAATGCGCTTTTTCTTCAGAATGATGTCGATATATCCGCCAATTAGCTAAATAACAGTGCCTTTGTTTCTGTTTAATTACCCCTTTTTACCTGTCCAATGCGTTCGCCCTCGAGCGTTTGCACCGAATAATATCCGTCTTTATAGTCGCCAAAGTCGAGAGTGAACGTTTTGAAAGAGGCGGCCCATCGACGGACCTAAAAAAGAAATGTCCAATAATTACCAATTTAAAAAGGGGGGGGCGACCTGTTCTAGCGGCCATTCCTTCAGCACCGCTTTGGTCCGTTCGTCCACTCGCATCACCGAATCTTTGTTGACGCCGAGCAGTCGCGGTATCAGTCGGTTTTTGCCTGGCAATTTCTCCTTTACCAAGAAGAAAGTGACGCCGTAAGTGGGCAACGATTGGCACAATTCGCAGTATTTCTTTTTGGGCGCGGCCGAGTCTTCATACATCAACTCGCGGTACTCCTTCAGGGGGAGGGCATTCATTAGTCAGTCTAATTAGGGGAGGGGATTCATTCGTCAGTCCATTAGGAGGTCATTCATTCATTAGTCATTCCAATTCATTCGCCGCCATTCCCTTCTTCCGCTCACTTGGATAATATTCTTCTCCAATTCCTTGGCCTTCGCATATTCTTTCGGCAACAGATTTTTGGCACTAAAAGCGAGGGTCCTCCATCAGTTAACATTTGGCCAACTGACTCAACACTCCGTTGGATTCCCTCCTCGTAAGGGCCGTATTCAATGTAGCATTGGAGCGCGGCCAATTTGATGGCCGTGTCCCTCGAGACGGGATGAAGCCCCCGCAAGACGCCGTCCCGGCATTGAATGTACAGCTTAATCAGTCCGTCACCATTTGGCCAAGAATTCGATGCCGACGGAAACAAAAACTGACCAAATTCAGTTGGACCGGGTCCCTGGTGTCCACATTTGTGTCCGAGAAGAAGAATTTTCTGCGCAGAGTCAGCTCTTCCTCCTCCCCGATGTTCTGTTCCCTGAGGGTCTTGGAATGGTCCACCCAATTAATTTCGGCGTCCGTGTGCAATTTGGCCCTTAATTAAGGCGGCGAAATGGCCCAATGTTCGGCATGGCTTTGCACCTCAGCTGCTGAATTTGCCGCTCCTTCTTCCGTCCGATTGTGTTCATGAACGTGTGCTCCAACCCGCTGCGCTGTTTCGGCCGCGCTTCGTCCGTTCCGCCGTTTGAGTACGGCGTCCTTTCCCTTTCGCTCTTGGCCATTCCGTTCTCCGCTCCGCTGTCCGTCCCCTCCGGCGATGCTCCCCTTACCAATGAGTACTCCTCGTGGTTGGCAATGCCCATTTTGGAGCAGATCACCACCATCAGCTGCGAAACGGGCTGCGATTCGTCCACAAAAACTGTTTTGATTGCCCCTCCGTCCAAAGTGCGCACCCGGAGGGGGCGGATTTTGTTTTTGTACTCCAAAGTGTCCTGTGGCAAGTCGAATTTGAACCGATCATTTGGCCACAGAGTGGCGGACCAACCCCATTTCTGATCAGATAATATTCCAATGTCCGACCATTTTCCATCCAAACACATTTTGTCGGGTTGTCCTCCAGACGAAAAAGGCCATAATCATTCGCTAAAGCCCAACAGTCGTTTCGCTCACAAATCAGTGATTCGATTGTCCGCCCTTTGGTACTTACGATTGCCCGGCATATGCCCCAATTTGTCTCTGATCAGTCGGCACGCGTCGTGCACCAAAGTGCGCGGTTCGAATTGCATTGTCTTTTTGACGCCCTTCTCGCGACATTCGATGTTCAAAGTGAGCACGCCCATCTCGAGAAGAGAAGAGGGGAAAGGAGAGGGCGGCTGAGAAAGAAACAAATTCGGTGGAATACCCTAAGGCAAAATTAAACCATTGGCAAAAAATAATCACGCAAAAGCGAATATGAATATGTAAAAACGAACAGAATGCCATGGCAGAATGCCATGAATGAATTTTTCGTTTAAAAATTGTTTAATTGATTTAATAAATCGACAGAAAAAGAAAAATGTTCTAAGAAATGCAAAATTTAATTGATGGATTAAGAAGGAAAGAAAGAAGGGGAAAAGTGAACAGAAAGAGAGACGGGGAGAGAGAGGCAAAACGAATGTTTATTGTTTGAAGGGTAAGCGAGGAAAGTGACCTCTAACAATAAGCAACAGAGGGAATAATTGGATCAAATGGGGGGGGGGCTTTTGATCAGTGATCGGAATGAAAAAGCGCATGGGGTGACGAGGAATGTTCAGCCATTCCCCGAACGAATGCTAATCTGAAGAATAATTAGCGATGGGTGGGCGAGGAACGAAAAGCGCAGCAGTGGAAGAGGAAAAGCAAAACAAACTGAGAATTTGAGAGGAAAAACCACGGAAATAAATTTGGCTAACGTCTGATGAAGGGAAAGGAATCGATTGCTGCTGATAGACAATTATTCTTCAATTGGACGATGGCTGAGTATAACACATTTTAATATTTGCGGTTTTGAATTATGCAAAGCTCAGATAAAGCAAAGCGGAAAACGGGGGAAGAGCGGGGAAGGGACGGCACAGAGGGAGAGGGTAAAGGACAGGAAGGACGGCATAGGGGGAGTAAAGTTAAGGGAAGGAAGTACGGCACAGGAGAGGGTAAAGAGAGGGTAAAGGGGATGGAGTACGGCATAGGGTTGAGGAAAGTTATGGGAAGCGAGTACGGCACATTTGGGAAGGGGCAAACATCGTCCCAAAAAATCTTCCATCAGCAAGCAGCAACAGAGGCAGAAGAAGGAAAGGCTGCTTTTCCGGCTCATTTTCGGCCAATTTTAGCGGACGATGCGAGGCCAATTGGCCGGCCACGACATTTGCAACGCTTTTCCCGCCTCTGTTGGAGTCCGTCCCCTGGGGGTATGGCGACGGGCGTCTCCCCCCCCCCCAAAATTACGGGTGAAATCCATCCCATTCCCCCTCCCTTCGCCGCCGCTTCGGCCGTGTCCATTGACTGGCCAATGTGTGTAGTGCAAGTGCATTGAAAGAGAAGGGGACCACCGACAACTTTCGAGATTTGCTTCTTAGCATTCGCCAGAAGAAGAAAGAATGGACGGGAGATTTTGGGGAAAGATGCTGTAAAATGTGAAGGAATTGGGATGAATGGACGGACGGACTTTGGGAGAGGGGGGAGGAGAGGAGGAGGAGGAGGGGAGAAGTGGATAGGCTTTGTTGGGACGGACAGAGGCGGAGGAGAGCCAAGGAGACGGGAGCCCGGGTGGGGGGGGGGGGAGGGGCAGAGATTGTGCAAAGCGGCAGCTTGGGTGAGGGCCGAGAAGTACTTTCTTTCCTTCTCCCCGCCCTCCCAAGTCCACTAAATTTGTTTTTGACAATCTTTCATGGGTCTCTCTCTCTCTCCTATTGCGGCAAACAGGAACTGCTTGGCTTGTCTCTTTGGTGCCATGCCAAAGCCGTTAGTGACGGAAAAGCATTGTGCCATCAAAGAGAAAGAAAATGATGGATTGGTGGGGGGGGGCACCAACATAGCGGAAACGGCACAAATTGAAGGACAAAGCAAAGGAAAGAGACTGATCGAGGCTTTTTCTATATCTCCAATTAATACATATTTTGATTAACAAAATCAGTAGTATTGTATAAAAATCTGGGCCCCCCCCTGGGCAGAGAGATGCGCATTCACTATAGGAGAGAGGAGAGAATTAGAGAAAAAGAGTAATTGTTAAAACTCGAAAAAACGATTAAATTGTAAAGGGACAGCTTTTTTTCTCAATCCCCTCGGATGAAGGAAATAACGAAGCCGGAGAAGCAGCGGAAGGAGGGCGAGCAAAAGGAAAGCTTCGCGGAAGGGGAAGAGACGGACGTATCGACAAAACCAGTGGAGAGGTAAGAGGGAGGGGTAAGACTTTCCGAGAGTCAAAATAACGACAATTCAAGAGCGAAAGAGATAGGATAGAGAGGAGAGGAGAGGAGAGAGTGAGAGAGAGAGAGAGTGTGTGAGAGAGAGAGAGTGTGTGAGAGAGAGAGAGAAAAGAGAGAGAGAGAAAAGAGAGAGAGAGGAAGAGAGAGAGAGGAAGAGAGAGAGAGGAAGAGAGAGAGAGGAAGAGAGAGAGAGAGAGGAAGAGAGAGAGAGAGAGGAAGAGAGACAGAGAGAGAGAGACAGAGAGAGAGAGAGAGCGAGATAGAGAGAGAGAGGAAAAGAGAGAGAGAGAGGAAGAAGAAGAATGGCTAAAACCCTAAAGATGTACGAAAGCGAAGAAGGTGAAAGGGACGGGGGAGATTCAGCTTTTGGCTGAAGAAGCAAAGTTATTGAGAGCAATTGGCCCAGGGGAATTCACTCGATTCACTCACTCACTCATCAGTGCACACAATCCGCCAAAAGGCATTCATTCGCCCTCCCCCCCCCCCACCACCACTCATTTCCTTCCCAATTTCCCCTCAGGGGCGTCTTTCGATTTTTCGGCTTTCATCAGAGAGAAAAAAAATGGAAACGAGGAAAAGAGAAGAAGAAAAAGGACGGATAAAGCGGACAAAAAGAAATGATTGAAGAGACAGAAAAAGGAAAGACGACAGCCGACGCAAAAGCAAACTTCAAAAAAAATTGGCTTTATTTCGAGTTTTGGCTTCGAATTATAATTTGTTAAGCCGAACTTCGCCATGCGCCGGACGCACTCTCCTCAAAAGGTGAAAACCGACTAATAAAGGAAATGTAAAAAGTACAAGAAGATAAATTCTCGGTTTTAAGTATGTCTTGAGTATAAGGCTTCTTTCTGACTGATAAACCTCTATATATGTATGAGCGTCAAATCTGAGATGTGATCTGCCGAATGTTTACTGTTATTACAGGTGCTGTGTCGAAGTGCAAAAAGTGCGAATGAGTGATGATCAGAAGAGGCGGGTCATTTCAGTACCGAATAATATTTTAATTAATTAATAATATAACTATTTTAATTTATTAATTTTATTTGCTGGCCCTAATTATAATTTAGCTTTATATTTAATATTTCCCAAACAAATTACATTTTTTCAGAAATACAGTGCCCCAAAAAAGTCTTGACTCAAACCTGAAAACTATCTTATAGTTCATTTAAAAACTTGAAATAATTCATGCTCACACAACTTTTGGTGCTGATCAAAAAAGTCTCTTACACCAACTTGATCAGATCACTCCTTCCTAGTGACCGGGACACCCAAAATACACTGAAAATCGGGGAAATTTTCGAAATCCCTAGGGGGTTGGGAAATCTTTTCTAGAAAAAATGGGCAAGCCCACTGGAAAGAGCACAAAATTCTCTACTGATTTGACTTTTGAATAATGGGGCTACGACTTCTTCATAAAAAGATATACTTGGTTGAACATTTGATCACCATAAAAATGATCAATTTTTGATCAGCGCCATAACTTTTTCTAGAAGCATCCAAATTAAACAATCTTGGTATGCTTTGATAGCTCTAAGTGTCCTCTACTTACCTGTAAAATTTCAAAAAATTTCATTGTTTCAAAAAAGTTGTGGCTTGTAATTTTCATAAATTTATTTGGTAAACCTTTTTGACCGTGCTGGGTCGTTTCTTAAAAACTGCCACCATGGGCGTTTCTTAAATACTGCCAAGTTGTAGGAAAATAAAAAATGTAAGACATATAAATTCATAACTTAGCTCAAATACAACCAAATTAATAATTCTTGGTATCATTCAATAGCTATAGGTGTTCTCTATCAGCATATTATTTTATTAAATTTTTTACTTAAGTATATAAAAAGATATGGTTATTCAACTCCACAAAACCTTAAGTCAGAATTTTTTGTCCAGAAAAAATTAAAATTTTCAAGGCATTAAAATGCAATTAAGAGAAAATAAATTTATATATTCGATAGTCCTAAGAATTCTCTATTTATGAATAAAATTTCAAAAAATTCCATCGAGTTTTAAAAAAGTTCTGGTAAAATAATTTGACTGAAAATTTATTGAAAATTTATGACCATAACTTTTTTAAAATTTTGTAAAAAAATTTTCAAAATTTCTATTCTGATAGACAACACTTAATGCTATTGAATAATACCAATAATTATTAATTTGGATGAAATTGGGCCAAGATACGAATTTATATGTCTTACATTTTTTATTTTACTACAACTTGGCAGTATTTAAGAAACGCCCATAGTGGCAGTTTTTAAGAAACGACCTAGCACCCTTTTTGACCACAACTTCTTTGAAACTCAACGAAATTTTTTGAAATTTTAAAGGCAAATAATGGAACACTTTAGGCTATCAAATGGTACCAAGAATGTTTAATTTGGATGCTTCTTGAAAAAGTTACGGTGCCTTAAATTTGTAAAATTATTATATTGTCATGTCAATTTTTCGTGGTCTTGTAAACTGAAATAGAGCCAAATATATTTTTTATTATTATTAGCTTATCATTCGAATATAAATTTAAATCTATCTATATATTAATTTTGCGCTGTAACTAATACATTTAAAAGTAAACAATTTATCGAAACGAATTCCTTTTGGAAAATAGTTCAGTCTTTTTTTCTTTTCTTTTTTGTTTGTTGTTTACGTCTTTTTTGTGTTATGAGCGAGCACATATTTCTTCATTATTGGAAAAATCGAGGAGAGAGAAACAGAAGAGGGAGAAAGAGAAAGAAAGGGAGAAGAGGAGAGAGAGAAAAGAGGAGAGAGAGAAAGAAGAAAGGAGAGAGAGGAAGAGAGAGAAAAAGAGAGAAAAAGAGAAGAGGGAGAAAGAAAGAGAGGAGAGAAGGGAGAGAGAGAGAGAGAAGAGGAGGGAGACGGACCAAATCACCAATTTTGAATTTATTATTTTTTTGAGTTTCTATATTTCCAAATAATCTTTCCCAAATAATTCCTGCATTTTCAAAAGTAACAGATATTGGCTTGATCCCCAGGGTCCTATTCACACTGTTGTTAATGTTTGTTGTTATTTTGTCTATTACATCGACCCATCGTAGAGTGTCTTTCTTTGTAAAATATCTGTACAAACGCTCCTTTATTGTCCGATTTGCCCTTTCAACGACTCCGGCGTGAAGATCGGGGCTATACATCACATTTTTGATAATAAATTTTTCCTCAAAATATTTTTTCATTTTTCCAGCCTGAAACTCGAGTCCGCTGTCGCTATATAAAGAGAAGAGGGAGAAAGAAAGAAAAGAGAGAGAGAAAGAAAAAAGGAGAGAGAGAGAGAAAAGAGGAGGGAGAGAAGACGGTGCACTGAAGATGAAAAAAGGAGAGACAAGAGGAGAGAGATAGAAAAGAGGAGAGAGAGAGAGAAAAGAGGAGGGAGAGAAGAGGAGAGAGAGAGAGAGAAAGAAAAAAGGAGAGAGAGAGAAAAAAGGAGGGAGAGAAGAGGAGAGAGATAGAAAAGAGGAGGAAGAGAGAGAGAGAGAAAAAGAGGAGAGGGAGAAAGAAAGAGAGGTGAGAGAGAGAGAGAAGATAATAAATTTTTTCAAAGCTCGGCTAGCGCGAGGTGCGCGAGCGAAGCGAGCGCGCCTGCGCTAGTATTATATTAATCGGCAGTTAGCCCCGCCCACCGTTCAAAACAAAGAATTTTTCGACGCGATTTCTTTTCCCTTCCATTCTTCTCCCCGAGGGTGTTTATTTACTGCTTTTTCCCTTTTTTGCTCACTGCTTTTTGTTTACCATTTTCAATCTTCCGTTTTCTTTGGAAATTCTGATGTGAATAAGTCAGTGATTTTAATTTTAAGTTCTTTCATTGTCCAGCAGTCCACTTTGTGGAGAGAGAAATAGGTATGTCAAAAATTCACCTGACATGCACCTACACTTATACTTCCAGGCACACACATCGCACTTGTCTTTGCATTAACTTTGCACAACACCACATGAGAACGCACGCATGTACGTACACGGAACGCATGCACATGCAAACAAACACACTTGCACCTGAATTTGACCACACACACACACATGCCTGCACCAAAAATACACTCACACATATGCTTTTTCACCTTACATATCTGCACCTACACATGCAGACACTCACACATTGCACAAATACACTCACACGCACAGCATTTGCACATACGCTGAACGCATGAACCTGCAAACAAACACACTTGCACCTGCACCTGACACACCCACACACACCTACCTACGCCATAGCACACACACAACCACATGCATTTGCATTTAACTTGTATTTGCACCTGCAGTTGCAAAGAAACAGACTTGCACCTGTACCTGAGTCAAAAAAAATTGATTCAAATTAATGCGACAAATAAAATAATTATGATTATAAAATTTTGCCAAAAATAATAGAAAAAATAAAGTAATCGTGAAACTGTATTTCTCATTTTTGGTTGCTGTTTATTTATCAATATTTGCTTAAAAACTTTAATAAATACACTAAATCTACTAAAGAATGGAAACTTAAAAATTCCGATTTTTTAAATTATCGTCAATAATATAAATCGTTCATGGTTTTTGTGATAATTAATGGATTTTGAACCATGGATATTTCGGAAGAGAACAAAATATGTCTAAATTAGCAGGGTTTTTCGACACTTTCTATTCTCTTCCATTTTAAATCTATATCTGTTTTGTGAAGAAAAAATTTGGGGTCGGAATTCCGATTTCTAAAACGTTGGAATTCCGAGTTCCGAAATTTTTGAAAAAAATTTTTGTGAATTTTTTAGAAATTACACTGAAATTTTCAAAAAATTTTCCCTGTGGCGTTTATTGGCACTGTCCCGACTCTAAAAACAACCTTAATTTTTTAAAAAACGATACAAGAGAGAGTGTTATGAGACTTGGATGAAAAACGAATTTATTAAAAATAAAAAATACTTTTTAGTTAAAGTGTTCAAAAAATTTATTTTTTGACTCTACTCTTAAAAAAAGTAAACTCTATCAAAATTTATTTTAAATTATCGGAAAAACCCCCGAGCGGTTGGCGCCGCGAAGCGGCGCCTAGCGCTCGTAATAATTAATCATTAGAATAAATCTTCGGTACTGAAATGACCCGCCCCTTCTGATCACCACTCATTCGCACTTTTTGCACTTCGGCTCACCACGTTATGTATTACACAAGTATTAATCTTTGTTTGAAAGTAACAGCTTTTCCACCAAAATTTATTCTTAGAATCACTGCGTCTCAATTAAAAATTCTTTGAAAAATAAGGAGAAAATGAAATTTAATATTGTAAAAACAGACATTTAACAACCATTCGTCGTCGCTTTTCTTTGCTTTCGTCGGTTTGCATTTGCGGCAACAAAATGTTCAAAGTCAACGTCGATTTTTTTGACGCTCGCAGAAAATGTTGATGAATTTCATTCATATTGGAGGATTGAAATTCGTTGTTTTTTCTTTAAATTTTATGTTCCCCCTAATTTTATGTCTAATCCGACTTTTACAATTTTGACTTTGACCCATAAAAAATAAAAAAATGAATAAATGAGTGCGAAGTATGGCCATAAAATGTCAAAAGTTTAAAAATGCCCCGGGCCGAAATGCGCGGCCAATTTTTTTTAAAATTTTTTTATCGACCCGTTATTTATTTATTCATTTGCTGTTGCACTCTCCCAAATGTGATTTTATTTGGGAAACTTCTTCAGTTTGGTCGCGTCTTTTGCGCTCTGTAAAAAGTGAAGGGAATGAGAAGGAAGAAAATGAGAAATTGTGAAGGGAAAACTGAGGGAAAAAAGGGGAAAGGGGGGGAGAGATAACTCGATCCAATTCAATTCAATTGTTGTCGGTTGCCCACCGCCCCACCCGCTCCGCCGCGGTTGAGTTGCGCAGCATCACTCCCAAATTGCGCCCCCCCCCCCCTCTTTTGCCCAATCTCGCCGTCCCCGCTCCCCCCTCTCCTCTCCCCTCCCTCCTCTTTCTCCATCTATCTCATCACCATTCCAAAAGTATGTTTTTGTTTGGAATGAGTGGCCAAGTAATCTTTCCCCACCCATTTCCCCCTCTTTCTCTGTTACTCTCCACAATTCACACTGTCCATCCTCTGCTTCGCGAGTCGCTTTCCTTAAGACATCAAAGGCACCGCAACTCCCTCCGCCCCTAGGCCCTCTCCGCGTCATTTCCCTCAAATGTTTTAACCCTCGCGTGGTTCAAAAAAGGAAAATGAAAAGAATCTTTTGTCGGCTGTTGCTTATTGGTCCACAAATTTTACCTTCTTATTTAGCGATTTCATCCGAAAATTGTAAATATTCTATCAAAATCAAAATATTCTTTTTGTTAGACATAATTTCCAATTTTTTCCTTCAATAATAAATCACCTAATCGCCCCTCTGTCCATTCCCCGTCCCTCGTGTCCCCTCGTTTCCCCCATCCTCCGCCCCTTTCCCCCTTTTCTCTTCATTGCTCCCCCTGTGACCCCTCCCCCTCGTCTCTTCCTATCTCGCCCCTTCCTACTCCCCCTTCCTATTTGGGCCACATCCCCGTGCCCCCGCCCGTCTCCCCGTTTAGGCCCTAAAACTCCATTATTTTTTTGTTTGGTTTTAACTCCTTACCCGCACAAACCCCCCCGTCATCGCTTCATCTTCATTAGATCATCATCCAGCGCCAAAAGTTTATTCATCCATCCATTGTTTTTGATTTTCGTACCCTAAAAACGCTGCCTCCTTAATATTTCATTACCCAACCGACACTCGTAAAATCAACGGGCGACACAATTCCAAATTCCATCCGCCGCTCGACTCCGCTCAACCAACTCGAAATGATCAACCCCCCCCCCACCAAATCTGACCCAAAATTCGACCTTCCCCGATCATTTCATCTCTTTCCATCCTTTTAATAAGTTTCATCTCCCAATTTCTCACGAGTAAAATCTATTGGTCTGGGAACTTTCCATTATCATTCATATAATTACTATATTTTGTTGTTTTGTTTATTTGATTTTTATAAATTTAAAAGAATTAATCGCATTAAGGAAAAGTGCAAATTGAAGAGAGAGAGAGAGAGAGACAGAGAGAGAGAGCGAGAGAGAGAGAGAGAGAGACAGAGAGAGAGCGAGAGAGAAAGCGAGAGAGAGAGAGCGAGAGAGAGAGAGCAGGGGGGGAGGGAAATTAAAATTACAATTTGAGAAAAGGGAGGGCACTTAATGAGGCGCGGCTATGTCTTATACGAGTGGGAAATGGAGGGAATTGCGCATTCAATTAATGGGAGGGGGAGGGGAAAGGGCATGGACTGATTGCTTGAGAGAGGGCTTCATTTTGGACATCCTGAGGCCACCCGGAAGCTTCAACTTTCAATTTTAAAAATTTTCTGACATAATTCTTAAATAAATTTCCATCAAAATTTTCGTAATGATAACCGCGGTAAAATCTATCAATAACAGCCCCCAATTCCAAAGCTGAAATAATTTTTTATTTTTTTAAAATACATCTATCACCTTTTTTCAATTCTAAAGTACAAAATTCACCAGTAAGTGCCCGCTGTTCAGCACTATGTCTACACTTTTTGGTATTTTTTGAATAAACAAAATTTGGTCTTCTTGGCACACGAAGAACAATTTGTAAATAATAATAAATCATCCTAAAAAATCTATAAAATTAAAAAAACTGTCTTAACCTACAATATGAAAAGGTAAAACAGGAAGGAATTGATTTTTTGGAGGGATCACTCGTACTTTCAAAAGACCCTCATAAGGAATGTCATCAGGTGAAGTCCTAAAAATGCATTGAATTTTGTATTTTTTACCGAAATTACCATTTTACTATATATTGTGTTTCTTCCCTTTCCCTTATTTTCTCCGTTTTTGTCCGATCACTTTCGATCAAATTTGCTCTTTTCCCTCTTTCATTGCATTTTTCCAGGGTACAAATTAACTTCGTTCGTCAAATGCCTTTCCTCCGCTTTTCCCTTTCTCTCTGCCCATTTGTTTTTCTGTGTCTAATCGCCCTGACAAATGGCCAAAACAATCAGCCAACTTGTGGCCCAAACCAAATATTCAATGGCCAACAATGCGCTTGTGGCCCGGGGTCAGTTCAAAGCATAATTTCTTTATTTGTTTCGGGCATATTAGCCCCAAATAATTTCTGATCCTTAAGATACTTCGACAAAAGTTCAAAAGATCGCTGCGAGGACGAGTGCGGCGAGGTCAGTCCGTCCCCGCCCCTTTCCCCTCCCCCGCACTTCCCCCGTTCCCCTTCCGCGATTCTTCCATTTTCCCGATCACTTTCTTCAGGAGTACCAATCCTCGCTTTTCGTTTACGGTGAATGCTTCCAATTCGGCAAAAATGCCAAAGCGTCAGTGCCATGTAAGGATGCATTTTTTTGTCCGATGGCTCGTATTTCGCCTAATGTCCCTTAGGCAATTTCAAATGCGCCGTTCGGTTGCGCCTGTGGACAATTTTCGCTCTCTTCGCGGTGA
This sequence comes from Heterodera glycines, assembly GCA_004148225.2. Lineage (NCBI taxonomy): Eukaryota > Metazoa > Nematoda > Chromadorea > Rhabditida > Heteroderidae > Heterodera > Heterodera glycines. The sequence continues at coordinate 8,614,239 of CP049710.1, forward strand.
TCGCCGCGGCGGTGGTCATTTTGGCACTGATTTTGCCCATGTGCGTCATCAATTGCTTCTCCTGTATCCACTCCAAAAAGGTCCGCCGGCGGAGAAAAATTAATTATTCAAATAAAAATTTTTTTTTAATTGGAATTTATTTTTAAAAAATGTTTAAGGCTTCGAAGCACAGCAAAAGAGTGGCCATTGAGACACAGCAAATGCCGAGCAAAGAGCAGCAGCTGCAAACCCTTTCCTATAATCCTTATGTCAGTGGTGGAAAGTGCCAAAAATATTTCCAAATTTTTAGAGTTATTGGCCATACTATGGGCGCTGATTGATTAACTAATTTGCGGGAATGGCGACGATTCGATCAATTAACAAAACCACGCGTTTCATTTCATTTGAGTTTGAATGAGATGCAACCGCATCCTTCTGAACACCGTCCAATCCTTTCTCTTACCGTATCCTATTGTCTTCGCTACCGTATCCTCCGTCTTTGTCTCTCACCTTTTTCTTTTTCATTCCGCTCAAATGTTCTCGCTTTTGCCTCAGCACTTTCTCAAAGCTCCTAATAACAAGAAAATAGTTTTTTAAAGAAATTTAAAAGTGCCGATAAATAAATATTCCTTATTGAATTTGAACAAAAAATGAACAAATTATCACATTAATTGGTCAGTTAAATATAAAAAGGCATTGGACTTTTCCTACGAATGCTTTTTTAGAGAGAATTGTGAAAAGTGTGACAATTAGTGCATCCAAATGACTCCCTTAAATTGAATCCCTCCCCATTTGTTTCTCCCCACTTTTCCCCTCATTTTGCCACCTCCAAATTTCCTCATCCCTTTTCTTTCTTTCCTTTTTCATCTTGTTTTCTTCACCTTTTCGGCTCAATTGGTCTGTCGATGGCTAATTTGCTTCTTCTTTTTTCCTCTCCACGGGGATGATCGCCCGCCCATCCCCCGGGGGTTTCTCCCTCTTCCCCCCCCCTCTCAGCGTTCCTTCGCTTTTCCTTCTGCCGGGCCGGACGGATCAGTGGCGGCGGATGGGATGACGCGGTCAGCGGGAAGCCAATTCAACTGCAATGAGTTTTAATCCCTCTGGGAGGGTATTCTTCGATTTATTTGATCCCAAATTAATGGGTTTGTGCTTCGTTCCTTCCCAACTTTCTTTCCCCAATCTCTGCCACTTTTCCCTCACTTTTAAATTCACAAAATTTCTTTTGTGCCCTTTTTATTCTTTGTTTGTTCATAATGCGCTTCAAATACCCACCAAAACGTCGACTGTCTCTCCTCAAAAAGGGAAATTCGCCGTCCCCCGAGGGATTTGTGCGCGTCTCCCCCCAATTTGACGAATTCGCTTTGGCCCTCAAACTGCGGCGCTGCGCTTTCATTGCCATCGCCGTGGCCACTCTCACCACAGTCAGTGCCGTTTTGGTGGTGCCGATGCTTTACAATTACATTCACCTCATTCAGCACCAAATTCAGGTCGTAGAGAGGACAAAAAAGCAATTAAATTAATAAATGCCAACAATTCTCACATTTAAGTTGGAAATTGACTTTTGCCGCGATCAGTCGGACGAACTTTCGCACCAATTCGTGCAGTTGGAGCCAAGCAAATATTCGCCCTATTTGACCAAACGATGGAAGCGGCAACTGAGCACGCGCAAAGGCGGAGGGATGGCACGGGAGGGAAACGCCGCCGCGGGCAACGGCAGCAGAGGCGGCAACTTCAAAGTGTCGGGGATCGCTTCGCTTAGCTCGAAAAGGTTGGGGGTCCGCGACTGGTGCCAGGATTTTCTGCCATTTTCTCAGATTGATGGGTAACCAGCGTCGTTCTCCGTATGTCCGTCCGCCGTCCGTCCCTCCGCCCGCCTATGTTTCTCTATATACCGCCACTCCGTTGTCGTCCTCCTCCGCCTCGCCGGCGTCGTCTTCCGCTTGTTGCAGCTGCGCAACGGGCAGAGCGGGGCCCGTGGGGCCTCCCGGAACAGACGGAATCCCGGGTTGGCAGCAGCAACATTTTGCTTACATGGCCCACTTTCGGTTTGATTTTAAGGCGAAGACGGCGAAAGTGGCAGAGACGGACGCCCGGGGGAAGATGCTGCCCTCGGGGCACAGCCCGTACAAAAGGAGTTTTGCTTTGGTCTTTTTGCTCCATTCGTCCCAGTCATTGTCCCCCCCCCCCATTCATTCAGATTGCCCTGTCGGCTCCATGGGAAGCCCCGGCTTTCCAGGAAATCCGGGCCAACCCGGTCAACCAGGAAATCCCGGACAACCCGGGTACTCGCCGTTGCCTGGAGCACCGGGCCTACCGGGCGAGCAGGGCAAACCCGGTTTCCCGGGAAGCCCCGGAGGAGCAGGATTGCCCGGACTGCCAGGGGTGCTGCTCGAAGTTGAGGGTGAGCTATCAATTTGTGGGTCCAAAAAGCCAACTGTTA
>CP049710.1:8620814-8641155 GCA_004148225.2 Heterodera glycines
CAGCACTTCCCGAGAAGATAGGAAAAATTTCGATTCAAGTATCGGGCACAAAAATCATCGGAATAATAAAAATATTTTTGGAGCATTCTCCCACAGAGGTTTGTTTAGACATTTATATTTTTTTGCATTCTGAGTTGCTCTTCTCTGCTATTGTGGAATTTTCCTTGCTTTGCATTTATAGTTTAAATTTAAAACATAAAATCATCTCAGATGATTTACCAGTGAATCAATTATATACCGTGAATTTTCACATTCGCCTCCCAGTATTTGAAAATCGCATTTAATGTCATTAATAGTTCATATTATTCATGAGAGAATTTTATATTTGTTTAGAATGAGTGTGTTTTTCAAATAAAATTTTAAAAACTTTAAATTTTCAGCACTTCCCGAGAAAGATAGAGAAAATTTCGATTCAAGTATCGGGCACAAAAATCATCGGAATAATAAAAATATTTTTGGAGCATTCTCCCACAGAGGTTTGGTTTAGACATTTATGATTTTTTGGCATTCTGAGTTGCTCTTCTCTTGCTATTGTGGAATTTTCCTTGCTTTGCATATTATAGTTTAAATTTAAAACATAAAATCATCTCAGATGATTTACCAGTGAATCAATTATATACCGTGAATTTTCACATTCCGCCTCCCAGTATTTGAAAATCGCATTTAATGTCATTAATAGTTCATATTATTCATGAGAGAAGTTTTATATTTGTTTAGAATGAGTGTGTTTTTTCAAATAAAATTTTAAAAACTTTAAATTTTCAGCACTTCCCGAGAAAGATAGGAGAAAATTTCGATTCAAGTATCGGGCACAAAAATCATCGGAATAATAAAAATATTTTTGGAGCATTCTCCCACAGAGGTTTGGTTTAGACATTTATGATTTTTTTTGGCATTCTGAGTTGCTCTTCTCTTGCTATTGTGGAATTTTCCTTGCTTTGCATATTATAGTTTAAATTTAAAACATAAAATCATCTCAGATGATTTACCAGTGAATCAATTATATACCGTGAATTTTCACATTCTGCCTCCCAGTATTTGAAAATCGCATTTAATGTCATTAATAGTTCATATTATTCATGAGAGAAGTTTTATATTTGTTTAGAATGAGTGTGTTTTTCAAATAAAATTTTAAAAACTTTAAATTTTCAGCACTTCCCGAGAAAGATAGGAGAAAATTTCGATTCAAGTATCGGGCACAAAAATCATCGGAATAATAAAAATATTTTTGGAGCATTCTCCCACAGAGGTTTGGTTTAGACATTTATGATTTTTTTGGCATTCTGAGTTGCTCTTCTCTTGCTATTGTGGAATTTTCCTTGCTTTGCATATTATAGTTTAAATTTAAAACATAAAATCATCTCAGATGATTTACCAGTGAATCAATTATATACCGTGAATTTTCACATTCTGCCTCCCAGTATTTGAAAATCGCATTTAATGTCATTAATAGTTCATATTATTCATGAGAGAAGTTTTATATTTGTTTAGAATGAGTGTGTTTTTCAAATAAAATTTTAAAAACTTTAAATTTTCAGCACTTCCCGAGAAAGATAGGAGAAAATTTCGATTCAAGTATCGGGCACAAAAATCATCGGAATAATAAAAATATTTTTGGAGCATTCTCCCACAGAGGTTTGGTTTAGACATTTATGATTTTTTTGGCATTCTGAGTTGCTCTTCTCTTGCTATTGTGGAATTTTCCTTGCTTTGCATATTATAGTTTAAATTTAAAACATAAAATCATCTCAGATGATTTACCAGTGAATCAATTATATACCGTGAATTTTCACATTCTGCCTCCCAGTATTTGAAAATCGCATTTAATGTCATTAATAGTTCATATTATTCATGAGAGAAGTTTTATATTTGTTTAGAATGAGTGTGTTTTTCAAATAAAATTTTAAAAACTTTAAATTTTCAGCACTTCCCGAGAAAGATAGGAGAAAATTTCGATTCAAGTATCGGGCACAAAAATCATCGGAATAATAAAAATATTTTTGGAGCATTCTCCCACAGAGGTTTGGTTTAGACATTTATGATTTTTTTGGCATTCTGAGTTGCTCTTCTCTTGCTATTGTGGAATTTTCCTTGCTTTGCATATTATAGTTTAAATTTAAAACATAAAATCATCTCAGATGATTTACCAGTGAATCAATTATATACCGTGAATTTTCACATTCTGCCTCCCAGTATTTGAAAATCGCATTTAATGTCATTAATAGTTCATATTATTCATGAGAGAAGTTTTATATTTGTTTAGAATGAGTGTGTTTTTCAAATAAAATTTTAAAAACTTTAAATTTTCAGCACTTCCCGAGAAAGATAGGAGAAAATTTCGATTCAAGTATCGGGCACAAAAATCATCGGAATAATAAAAATATTTTTGGAGCATTCTCCCACAGAGGTTTGGTTTAGACATTTATGATTTTTTTGGCATTCTGAGTTGCTCTTCTCTTGCTATTGTGGAATTTTCCTTGCTTTGCATATTATAGTTTAAATTTAAAACATAAAATCATCTCAGATGATTTACCAGTGAATCAATTATATACCGTGAATTTTCACATTCTGCCTCCCAGTATTTGAAAATCGCATTTAATGTCATTAATAGTTCATATTATTCATGAGAGAAGTTTTATATTTGTTTAGAATGAGTGTGTTTTTCAAATAAAATTTTAAAAACTTTAAATTTTCAGCACTTCCCGAGAAAGATAGGAGAAAATTTCGATTCAAGTATCGGGCACAAAAATCATCGGAATAATAAAAATATTTTTGGAGCATTCTCCCACAGAGGTTTGGTTTAGACATTTATGATTTTTTTGGCATTCTGAGTTGCTCTTCTCTTGCTATTGTGGAATTTTCCTTGCTTTGCATATTATAGTTTAAATTTAAAACATAAAATCATCTCAGATGATTTACCAGTGAATCAATTATATACCGTGAATTTTCACATTCTGCCTCCCAGTATTTGAAAATCGCATTTAATGTCATTAATAGTTCATATTATTCATGAGAGAAGTTTTATATTTGTTTAGAATGAGTGTGTTTTTCAAATAAAATTTTAAAAACTTTAAATTTTCAGCACTTCCCGAGAAAGATAGGAGAAAATTTCGATTCAAGTATCGGGCACAAAAATCATCGGAATAATAAAAATATTTTTGGAGCATTCTCCCACAGAGGTTTGGTTTAGACATTTATGATTTTTTTGGCATTCTGAGTTGCTCTTCTCTTGCTATTGTGGAATTTTCCTTGCTTTGCATATTATAGTTTAAATTTAAAACATAAAATCATCTCAGATGATTTACCAGTGAATCAATTATATACCGTGAATTTTCACATTCTGCCTCCCAGTATTTGAAAATCGCATTTAATGTCATTAATAGTTCATATTATTCATGAGAGAAGTTTTATATTTGTTTAGAATGAGTGTGTTTTTCAAATAAAATTTTAAAAACTTTAAATTTTCAGCACTTCCCGAGAAAGATAGGAGAAAATTTCGATTCAAGTATCGGGCACAAAAATCATCGGAATAATAAAAATATTTTTGGAGCATTCTCCCACAGAGGTTTGGTTTAGACATTTATGATTTTTTTGGCATTCTGAGTTGCTCTTCTCTTGCTATTGTGGAATTTTCCTTGCTTTGCATATTATAGTTTAAATTTAAAACATAAAATCATCTCAGATGATTTACCAGTGAATCAATTATATACCGTGAATTTTCACATTCTGCCTCCCAGTATTTGAAAATCGCATTTAATGTCATTAATAGTTCATATTATTCATGAGAGAAGTTTTATATTTGTTTAGAATGAGTGTGTTTTTCAAATAAAATTTTAAAAACTTTAAATTTTCAGCACTTCCCGAGAAAGATAGGAGAAAATTTCGATTCAAGTATCGGGCACAAAAATCATCGGAATAATAAAAATATTTTTGGAGCATTCTCCCACAGAGGTTTGGTTTAGACATTTATGATTTTTTTGGCATTCTGAGTTGCTCTTCTCTTGCTATTGTGGAATTTTCCTTGCTTTGCATATTATAGTTTAAATTTAAAACATAAAATCATCTCAGATGATTTACCAGTGAATCAATTATATACCGTGAATTTTCACATTCTGCCTCCCAGTATTTGAAAATCGCATTTAATGTCATTAATAGTTCATATTATTCATGAGAGAAGTTTTATATTTGTTTAGAATGAGTGTGTTTTTCAAATAAAATTTTAAAAACTTTAAATTTTCAGCACTTCCCGAGAAAGATAGGAGAAAATTTCGATTCAAGTATCGGGCACAAAAATCATCGGAATAATAAAAATATTTTTGGAGCATTCTCCCACAGAGGTTTGGTTTAGACATTTTATTTTGGATTTTCCTTGCTTTGCATATTATAGTTTAAATTTAAAACATAAAATCATCTCAGATGATTTACCAGTGAATCAATTATATACCGTGAATTTTCACATTCTGCCTCCCAGTATTTGAAAATCGCATTTAATGTCATTAATAGTTCATATTATTCATGAGAGAAGTTTTATATTTGTTTAGAATGAGTGTGTTTTTCAAATAAAATTTTAAAAACTTTAAATTTTCAGCACTTCCCGAGAAAGATAGGAGAAAATTTCGATTCAAGTATCGGGCACAAAAATCATCGGAATAATAAAAATATTTTTGGAGCATTCTCCCACAGAGGTTTGGTTTAGACATTTATGATTTTTTTGGCATTCTGAGTTGCTCTTCTCTTGCTATTGTGGAATTTTCCTTGCTTTGCATATTATAGTTTAAATTTAAAACATAAAATCATCTCAGATGATTTACCAGTGAATCAATTATATACCGTGAATTTTCACATTCTGCCTCCCAGTATTTGAAAATCGCATTTAATGTCATTAATAGTTCATATTATTCATGAGAGAAGTTTTATATTTGTTTAGAATGAGTGTGTTTTTCAAATAAAATTTTAAAAACTTTAAATTTTCAGCACTTCCCGAGAAAGATAGGAGAAAATTTCGATTCAAGTATCGGGCACAAAAATCATCGGAATAATAAAAATATTTTTGGAGCATTCTCCCACAGAGGTTTGGTTTAGACATTTATGATTTTTTTGGCATTCTGAGTTGCTCTTCTCTTGCTATTGTGGAATTTTCCTTGCTTTGCATATTATAGTTTAAATTTAAAACATAAAATCATCTCAGATGATTTACCAGTGAATCAATTATATACCGTGAATTTTCACATTCTGCCTCCCAGTATTTGAAAATCGCATTTAATGTCATTAATAGTTCATATTATTCATGAGAGAAGTTTTATATTTGTTTAGAATGAGTGTGTTTTTCAAATAAAATTTTAAAAACTTTAAATTTTCAGCACTTCCCGAGAAAGATAGGAGAAAATTTCGATTCAAGTATCGGGCACAAAAATCATCGGAATAATAAAAATATTTTTGGAGCATTCTCCCACAGAGGTTTGGTTTAGACATTTATGATTTTTTTGGCATTCTGAGTTGCTCTTCTCTTGCTATTGTGGAATTTTCCTTGCTTTGCATATTATAGTTTAAATTTAAAACATAAAATCATCTCAGATGATTTACCAGTGAATCAATTATATACCGTGAATTTTCACATTCTGCCTCCCAGTATTTGAAAATCGCATTTAATGTCATTAATAGTTCATATTATTCATGAGAGAAGTTTTATATTTGTTTAGAATGAGTGTGTTTTTCAAATAAAATTTTAAAAACTTTAAATTTTCAGCACTTCCCGAGAAAGATAGGAGAAAATTTCGATTCAAGTATCGGGCACAAAAATCATCGGAATAATAAAAATATTTTTGGAGCATTCTCCCACAGAGGTTTGGTTTAGACATTTATGATTTTTTTGGCATTCTGAGTTGCTCTTCTCTTGCTATTGTGGAATTTTCCTTGCTTTGCATATTATAGTTTAAATTTAAAACATAAAATCATCTCAGATGATTTACCAGTGAATCAATTATATACCGTGAATTTTCACATTCTGCCTCCCAGTATTTGAAAATCGCATTTAATGTCATTAATAGTTCATATTATTCATGAGAGAAGTTTTATATTTGTTTAGAATGAGTGTGTTTTTCAAATAAAATTTTAAAAACTTTAAATTTTCAGCACTTCCCGAGAAAGATAGGAGAAAATTTCGATTCAAGTATCGGGCACAAAAATCATCGGAATAATAAAAATATTTTTGGAGCATTCTCCCACAGAGGTTTGGTTTAGACATTTATGATTTTTTTGGCATTCTGAGTTGCTCTTCTCTTGCTATTGTGGAATTTTCCTTGCTTTGCATATTATAGTTTAAATTTAAAACATAAAATCATCTCAGATGATTTACCAGTGAATCAATTATATACCGTGAATTTTCACATTCTGCCTCCCAGTATTTGAAAATCGCATTTAATGTCATTAATAGTTCATATTATTCATGAGAGAAGTTTTATATTTGTTTAGAATGAGTGTGTTTTTCAAATAAAATTTTAAAAACTTTAAATTTTCAGCACTTCCCGAGAAAGATAGGAGAAAATTTCGATTCAAGTATCGGGCACAAAAATCATCGGAATAATAAAAATATTTTTGGAGCATTCTCCCACAGAGGTTTGGTTTAGACATTTATGATTTTTTTGGCATTCTGAGTTGCTCTTCTCTTGCTATTGTGGAATTTTCCTTGCTTTGCATATTATAGTTTAAATTTAAAACATAAAATCATCTCAGATGATTTACCAGTGAATCAATTATATACCGTGAATTTTCACATTCTGCCTCCCAGTATTTGAAAATCGCATTTAATGTCATTAATAGTTCATATTATTCATGAGAGAAGTTTTATATTTGTTTAGAATGAGTGTGTTTTTCAAATAAAATTTTAAAAACTTTAAATTTTCAGCACTTCCCGAGAAAGATAGGAGAAAATTTCGATTCAAGTATCGGGCACAAAAATCATCGGAATAATAAAAATATTTTTGGAGCATTCTCCCACAGAGGTTTGGTTTAGACATTTATGATTTTTTTGGCATTCTGAGTTGCTCTTCTCTTGCTATTGTGGAATTTTCCTTGCTTTGCATATTATAGTTTAAATTTAAAACATAAAATCATCTCAGATGATTTACCAGTGAATCAATTATATACCGTGAATTTTCACATTCTGCCTCCCAGTATTTGAAAATCGCATTTAATGTCATTAATAGTTCATATTATTCATGAGAGAAGTTTTATATTTGTTTAGAATGAGTGTGTTTTTCAAATAAAATTTTAAAAACTTTAAATTTTCAGCACTTCCCGAGAAAGATAGGAGAAAATTTCGATTCAAGTATCGGGCACAAAAATCATCGGAATAATAAAAATATTTTTGGAGCATTCTCCCACAGAGGTTTGGTTTAGACATTTATGATTTTTTTGGCATTCTGAGTTGCTCTTCTCTTGCTATTGTGGAATTTTCCTTGCTTTGCATATTATAGTTTAAATTTAAAACATAAAATCATCTCAGATGATTTACCAGTGAATCAATTATATACCGTGAATTTTCACATTCTGCCTCCCAGTATTTGAAAATCGCATTTAATGTCATTAATAGTTCATATTATTCATGAGAGAAGTTTTATATTTGTTTAGAATGAGTGTGTTTTTCAAATAAAATTTTAAAAACTTTAAATTTTCAGCACTTCCCGAGAAAGATAGGAGAAAATTTCGATTCAAGTATCGGGCACAAAAATCATCGGAATAATAAAAATATTTTTGGAGCATTCTCCCACAGAGGTTTGGTTTAGACATTTATGATTTTTTTGGCATTCTGAGTTGCTCTTCTCTTGCTATTGTGGAATTTTCCTTGCTTTGCATATTATAGTTTAAATTTAAAACATAAAATCATCTCAGATGATTTACCAGTGAATCAATTATATACCGTGAATTTTCACATTCTGCCTCCCAGTATTTGAAAATCGCATTTAATGTCATTAATAGTTCATATTATTCATGAGAGAAGTTTTATATTTGTTTAGAATGAGTGTGTTTTTCAAATAAAATTTTAAAAACTTTAAATTTTCAGCACTTCCCGAGAAAGATAGGAGAAAATTTCGATTCAAGTATCGGGCACAAAAATCATCGGAATAATAAAAATATTTTTGGAGCATTCTCCCACAGAGGTTTGGTTTAGACATTTATGATTTTTTTGGCATTCTGAGTTGCTCTTCTCTTGCTATTGTGGAATTTTCCTTGCTTTGCATATTATAGTTTAAATTTAAAACATAAAATCATCTCAGATGATTTACCAGTGAATCAATTATATACCGTGAATTTTCACATTCTGCCTCCCAGTATTTGAAAATCGCATTTAATGTCATTAATAGTTCATATTATTCATGAGAGAAGTTTTATATTTGTTTAGAATGAGTGTGTTTTTCAAATAAAATTTTAAAAACTTTAAATTTTCAGCACTTCCCGAGAAAGATAGGAGAAAATTTCGATTCAAGTATCGGGCACAAAAATCATCGGAATAATAAAAATATTTTTGGAGCATTCTCCCACAGAGGTTTGGTTTAGACATTTATGATTTTTTTGGCATTCTGAGTTGCTCTTCTCTTGCTATTGTGGAATTTTCCTTGCTTTGCATATTATAGTTTAAATTTAAAACATAAAATCATCTCAGATGATTTACCAGTGAATCAATTATATACCGTGAATTTTCACATTCTGCCTCCCAGTATTTGAAAATCGCATTTAATGTCATTAATAGTTCATATTATTCATGAGAGAAGTTTTATATTTGTTTAGAATGAGTGTGTTTTTCAAATAAAATTTTAAAAACTTTAAATTTTCAGCACTTCCCGAGAAAGATAGGAGAAAATTTCGATTCAAGTATCGGGCACAAAAATCATCGGAATAATAAAAATATTTTTGGAGCATTCTCCCACAGAGGTTTGGTTTAGACATTTATGATTTTTTTGGCATTCTGAGTTGCTCTTCTCTTGCTATTGTGGAATTTTCCTTGCTTTGCATATTATAGTTTAAATTTAAAACATAAAATCATCTCAGATGATTTACCAGTGAATCAATTATATACCGTGAATTTTCACATTCTGCCTCCCAGTATTTGAAAATCGCATTTAATGTCATTAATAGTTCATATTATTCATGAGAGAAGTTTTATATTTGTTTAGAATGAGTGTGTTTTTCAAATAAAATTTTAAAAACTTTAAATTTTCAGCACTTCCCGAGAAAGATAGGAGAAAATTTCGATTCAAGTATCGGGCACAAAAATCATCGGAATAATAAAAATATTTTTGGAGCATTCTCCCACAGAGGTTTGGTTTAGACATTTATGATTTTTTTGGCATTCTGAGTTGCTCTTCTCTTGCTATTGTGGAATTTTCCTTGCTTTGCATATTATAGTTTAAATTTAAAACATAAAATCATCTCAGATGATTTACCAGTGAATCAATTATATACCGTGAATTTTCACATTCTGCCTCCCAGTATTTGAAAATCGCATTTAATGTCATTAATAGTTCATATTATTCATGAGAGAAGTTTTATATTTGTTTAGAATGAGTGTGTTTTTCAAATAAAATTTTAAAAACTTTAAATTTTCAGCACTTCCCGAGAAAGATAGGAGAAAATTTCGATTCAAGTATCGGGCACAAAAATCATCGGAATAATAAAAATATTTTTGGAGCATTCTCCCACAGAGGTTTGGTTTAGACATTTATGATTTTTTTGGCATTCTGAGTTGCTCTTCTCTTGCTATTGTGGAATTTTCCTTGCTTTGCATATTATAGTTTAAATTTAAAACATAAAATCATCTCAGAATGAATCAATATATACCAGTGAATCATCAATTATTATATACCCGTGATTTTGAATTTTCACATTCTGCCTCCCAGTATTTGAAAATCGCATTTAATGTCATTAATAGTTCATATTATTCATGAGAGAAGTTTTATATTTGTTTAGAATGAGTGTGTTTTTCAAATAAAATTTTAAAAACTTTAAATTTTCAGCACTTCCCGAGAAAGATAGGAGAAAATTTCGATTCAAGTATCGGGCACAAAAATCATCGGAATAATAAAAATATTTTTGGAGCATTCTCCCACAGAGGTTTGGTTTAGACATTTATGATTTTTTTGGCATTCTGAGTTGCTCTTCTCTTGCTATTGTGGAATTTTCCTTGCTTTGCATATTATAGTTTAAATTTAAAACATAAAATCATCTCAGATGATTTACCAGTGAATCAATTATATACCGTGAATTTTCACATTCTGCCTCCCAGTATTTGAAAATCGCATTTAATGTCATTAATAGTTCATATTATTCATGAGAGAAGTTTTATATTTTTTAGAATGAGTGTGTTTTTCAAATAAAATTTTAAAAACTTTAAATTTTCAGCACTTCCCGAGAAAGATAGGAGAAAATTTCGATTCAAGTATCGGGCACAAAAATCATCGGAATAATAAAAATATTTTTGGAGCATTCTCCCACAGAGGTTTGGTTTAGACATTTATGATTTTTTTGGCATTCTGAGTTGCTCTTCTCTTGCTATTGTGGAATTTTCCTTGCTTTGCATATTATAGTTTAAATTTAAAACATAAAATCATCTCAGATGATTTACCAGTGAATCAATTATATACCGTGAATTTTCACATTCTGCCTCCCAGTATTTGAAAATCGCATTTAATGTCATTAATAGTTCATATTATTCATGAGAGAAGTTTTATATTTGTTTAGAATGAGTGTTTTTTCAAATAAAATTTTAAAAACTTTAAATTTTCAGCACTTCCCGAGAAAGATAGGAGAAAATTTCGATTCAAGTATCGGGCACAAAAATCATCGGAATAATAAAAATATTTTTGGAGCATTCTCCCACAGAGGTTTGGTTTAGACATTTATGATTTTTTTGGCATTCTGAGTTGCTCTTCTCTTGCTATTGTGGAATTTTCCTTGCTTTGCATATTATAGTTTAAATTTAAAACATAAAATCATCTCAGATGATTTACCAGTGAATCAATTATATACCGTGAATTTTCACATTCTGCCTCCCAGTATTTGAAAATCGCATTTAATGTCATTAATAGTTCATATTATTCATGAGAGAAGTTTTATATTTGTTTAGAATGAGTTGTTTTTCAAATAAAATTTTAAAAACTTTAAATTTTCAGCACTTCCCGAGAAAGATAGGAGAAAATTTCGATTCAAGTATCGGGCACAAAATCATCGGAATAATAAAAATATTTTGGAGCATTCTCCCACAGAGGTTTGGTTTAGACATTTATGATTTTTTTGGCATTCTGAGTTGCTCTTCTCTTGCTATTGTGGAATTTTCCTTGCTTTGCATATTATAGTTTAAATTTTAAAACATAAAATCATCTCAGATGATTTACCAGTGAATCAATTATATACCGTGAATTTTCACATTCTGCCTCCCAGTATTTGAAAATCGCATTTAATGTCATTAATAGTTCATATTATTCATGAGAGAAGTTTTATATTTGTTTAGAATGAGTGTGTTTTTCAAATAAAATTTTAAAAACTTTAAATTTTCAGCACTTCCCGAGAAAGATAGGAGAAAAAATTTGATTCAAGTATCGGGCACAAAAATCATCGGAATAATAAAAATATTTTTGGAGCATTCTCCCACAGAGGTTTGGTTTAGACATTTATGATTTTTTTGGCATTCTGAGTTGCTCTTCTCTTGCTATTGTGGAATTTTCCTTGCTTTGCATATTATAGTTTAAATTTAAAACATAAAATCATCTCTCATGAATATTATATAGTGAATCAATCAGTGATATTATGATACCAGTGAATAATTATATACCGTGAATTTTCACATTCTGCCTCCCAGTATTTGAAAATCGCATTTAATGTCATTAATAGTTCATATTATTCATGAGAGAAGTTTTATATTTGTTTAGAATGAGTGTGTTTTTCAAATAAAATTTTAAAAACTTTAAATTTTCAGCACTTCCCGAGAAAGATAGGAGAAAATTTCGATTCAAGTATCGGGCACAAAAATCATCGGAATAATAAAAATATTTTTGGAGCATTCTCCCACAGAGGTTTGGTTTAGACATTTATGATTTTTTTGGCATTCTGAGTTGCTCTTCTCTTGCTATTGTGGAATTTTCCTTGCTTTGCATATTATAGTTTAAATTTAAAACATAAAATCATCTCAGATGATTTACCAGTGAATCAATTATATACCGTGAATTTTCACATTCTGCCTCCCAGTATTTGAAAATCGCATTTAATGTCATTAATAGTTCATATTATTCATGAGAGAAGTTTTATATTTGTTTAGAATGAGTGTGTTTTTCAAATAAAATTTTAAAAACTTTAAATTTTCAGCACTTCCCGAGAAAGATAGGAGAAAATTTCGATTCAAGTATCGGGCACAAAAATCATCGGAATAATAAAAATATTTTTGGAGCATTCTCCCACAGAGGTTTGGTTTAGACATTTATGATTTTTTTGGCATTCTGAGTTGCTCTTCTCTTGCTATTGTGGAATTTTCCTTGCTTTGCATATTATAGTTTAAATTTAAAACATAAAATCATCTCAGATGATTTACCAGTGAATCAATTATATACCGTGAATTTTCACATTCTGCCTCCCAGTATTTGAAAATCGCATTTAATGTCATTAATAGTTCATATTATTCATGAGAGAAGTTTTATATTTGTTTAGAATGAGTGTGTTTTTCAAATAAAATTTTAAAAACTTTAAATTTTCAGCACTTCCCGAGAAAGATAGGAGAAAATTTCGATTCAAGTATCGGGCACAAAAATCATCGGAATAATAAAAATATTTTTGGAGCATTCTCCCACAGAGGTTTGGTTTAGACATTTATGATTTTTTTGGCATTCTGAGTTGCTCTTCTCTTGCTATTGTGGAATTTTCCTTGCTTTGCATATTATAGTTTAAATTTAAAACATAAAATCATCTCAGATGATTTACCAGTGAATCAATTATATACCGTGAATTTTCACATTCTGCCTCCCAGTATTTGAAAATCGCATTTAATGTCATTAATAGTTCATATTATTCATGAGAGAAGTTTTATATTTGTTTAGAATGAGTGTGTTTTTCAAATAAAATTTTAAAAACTTTAAATTTTCAGCACTTCCCGAGAAAGATAGGAGAAAATTTCGATTCAAGTATCGGGCACAAAAATCATCGGAATAATAAAAATATTTTTGGAGCATTCTCCCACAGAGGTTTGGTTTAGACATTTATGATTTTTTTGGCATTCTGAGTTGCTCTTCTCTTGCTATTGTGGAATTTTCCTTGCTTTGCATATTATAGTTTAAATTTAAAACATAAAATCATCTCAGATGATTTACCAGTGAATCAATTATATACCGTGAATTTTCACATTCGCCTCCCAGTATTTGAAAATCGCATTTAATGTCATTAATAGTTCATATTATTCATGAGAGAAGTTTTATATTTGTTTAGAATGAGTGTGTTTTTCAAATAAAATTTTAAAAACTTTAAATTTTCAGCACTTCCCGAGAAAGATAGGAGAAAATTTCGATTCAAGTATCGGGCACAAAAATCATCGGAATAATAAAAATATTTTTGGAGCATTCTCCCACAGAGGTTTGGTTTAGACATTTATGATTTTTTTGGCATTCTGAGTTGCTCTTCTCTTGCTATTGTGGAATTTTCCTTGCTTTGCATATTATAGTTTAAATTTAAAACATAAAATCATCTCAGATGATTTACCAGTGAATCAATTATATACCGTGAATTTTCACATTCTGCCTCCCAGTATTTGAAAATCGCATTTAATGTCATTAATAGTTCATATTATTCATGAGAGAAGTTTTATATTTGTTTAGAATGAGTGTGTTTTTCAAATAAAATTTTAAAAACTTTAAATTTTCAGCACTTCCCGAGAAAGATAGGAGAAAATTTCGATTCAAGTATCGGGCACAAAAATCATCGGAATAATAAAAATATTTTTGGAGCATTCTCCCACAGAGGTTTGGTTTAGACATTTATGATTTTTTTGGCATTCTGAGTTGCTCTTCTCTTGCTATTGTGGAATTTTCCTTGCTTTGCATATTATAGTTTAAATTTAAAACATAAAATCATCTCAGATGATTTACCAGTGAATCAATTATATACCGTGAATTTTCACATTCTGCCTCCCAGTATTTGAAAATCGCATTTAATGTCATTAATAGTTCATATTATTCATGAGAGAAGTTTTATATTTGTTTAGAATGAGTGTGTTTTTCAAATAAAATTTTAAAAACTTTAAATTTTCAGCACTTCCCGAGAAAGATAGGAGAAAATTTCGATTCAAGTATCGGGCACAAAAATCATCGGAATAATAAAAATATTTTTGGAGCATTCTCCCACAGAGGTTTGGTTTAGACATTTATGATTTTTTTGGCATTCTGAGTTGCTCTTCTCTTGCTATTGTGGAATTTTCCTTGCTTTGCATATTATAGTTTAAATTTAAAACATAAAATCATCTCAGATGATTTACCAGTGAATCAATTATATACCGTGAATTTTCACATTCTGCCTCCCAGTATTTGAAAATCGCATTTAATGTCATTAATAGTTCATATTATTCATGAGAGAAGTTTTATATTTGTTTAGAATGAGTGTGTTTTTCAAATAAAATTTTAAAAACTTTAAATTTTCAGCACTTCCCGAGAAAGATAGGAGAAAATTTCGATTCAAGTATCGGGCACAAAAATCATCGGAATAATAAAAATATTTTTGGAGCATTCTCCCACAGAGGTTTGGTTTAGACATTTATGATTTTTTTGGCATTCTGAGTTGCTCTTCTCTTGCTATTGTGGAATTTTCCTTGCTTTGCATATTATAGTTTAAATTTAAAACATAAAATCATCTCAGATGATTTACCAGTGAATCAATTATATACCGTGAATTTTCACATTCTGCCTCCCAGTATTTGAAAATCGCATTTAATGTCATTAATAGTTCATATTATTCATGAGAGAAGTTTTATATTTGTTTAGAATGAGTGTGTTTTTCAAATAAAATTTTAAAAACTTTAAATTTTCAGCACTTCCCGAGAAGATAGGAGAAAATTTCGATTCAAGTATCGGGCACAAAAATCATCGGAATAATAAAAATATTTTTGGAGCATTCTCCCACAGAGGTTTGGTTTAGACATTTATGATTTTTTTGGCATTCTGAGTTGCTCTTCTCTTGCTATTGTGGAATTTTCCTTGCTTTGCATATTATAGTTTAAATTTAAAACATAAAATCATCTCAGATGATTTACCAGTGAATCAATTATATACGTGAATTTTCACATTCTGCCTCCCAGTATTTGAAAATCGCATTTAATGTCATTAATAGTTCATATTATTCATGAGAGAAGTTTTATATTTGTTTAGAATGAGTGTGTTTTTTCAAATAAAATTTTAAAAACTTTAAATTTTCAGCACTTCCCGAGAAAGATAGGAGAAAATTTCGATTCAAGTATCGGGCACAAAAATCATCGGAATAATAAAAATATTTTTGGAGCATTCTCCCACAGAGGTTTGGTTTAGACATTTATGATTTTTTTGGCATTCTGAGTTGCTCTTCTCTTGCTATTGTGGAATTTTCCTTGCTTTGCATATTATAGTTTAAATTTAAAACATAAAATCATCTCAGATGATTTACCAGTGAAAATTATATACCGTGAATTTTCACATTCTGCCTCCCAGTATTTGAAAATCGCATTTAATGTCATTAATAGTTCATATTATTCATGAGAGAAGTTTTATATTTGTTTAGAATGAGTGTGTTTTTTCAAATAAAATTTTAAAAAACTTTAAATTTTCAGCACTTCCCGAGAAAGATAGGAGAAAATTTCGATTCAAGTATCGGGCACAAAAATCATCGGAATAATAAAAATATTTTTGGAGCATTCTCCCACAGAGGTTTGGTTTAGACATTTATGATTTTTTTGGCATTCTGAGTTGCTCTTCTCTTGCTATTGTGGAATTTTCCTTGCTTTGCATATTATAGTTTAAATTTAAAACATAAAATCATCTCAGATGATTTACCAGTGAATCAATTATATACCGTGAATTTTCACATTCTGCCTCCCAGTATTTGAAAATCGCATTTAATGTCATTAATAGTTCATATTATTCATGAGAGAAGTTTTATATTTGTTTAGAATGAGTGTGTTTTTCAAATAAAATTTTAAAAACTTTAAATTTTCAGCACTTCCCGAGATAGATAGGAGAAAATTTCGATTCAAGTATCGGGCACAAAAATCATCGGAATAATAAAAATATTTTTGGAGCATTCTCCCACAGAGGTTTGGTTTAGACATTTATGATTTTTTTGGCATTCTGAGTTGCTCTTCTCTTGCTATTGTGGAATTTTCCTTGCTTTGCATATTATAGTTTAAATTTAAAACATAAAATCATCTCAGATGATTTACCAGTGAATCAATTATATACCGTGAATTTTCACATTCGCCTCCCAGTATTTGAAAATCGCATTTAATGTCATTAATAGTTCATATTATTCATGAGAGAAGTTTTATATTTGTTTAGAATGAGTGTGTTTTTCAAATAAAATTTTAAAAACTTTAAATTTTCAGCACTTCCCGAAAAGATAGGAGAAAATTTCGATTCAAGTATCGGGCACAAAAATCATCGGAATAAAAAAATATTTTTGGAGCATTCTCCCACAGAGGTTTGGTTTAGACATTTATGATTTTTTTGGCATTCTGAGTTGCTCTTCTCTTGCTATTGTGGAATTTTCCTTGCTTTGCATATTATAGTTTAAATTTAAAACATAAAATCATCTCAGATGATTTACCAGTGAATCAATTATATACCGTGAATTTTCACATTCTGCCTCCCAGTATTTGAAAATCGCATTTAATGTCATTAATAGTTCATATTATTCATGAGAAGTTTTATATTTGTTTAGAATGAGTGTGTTTTTCAAATAAAATTTTAAAAACTTTAAATTTTCAGCACTTCCCGAGAATAGATAGGAGAAAATTTCGATTCAAGTATCGGGCACAAAAATCATCGGAATAATAAAAATATTTTTGGAGCATTCTCCCACAGAGGTTTGGTTTAGACATTTATGATTTTTTTTGGCATTCTGAGTTGCTCTTCTCTTGCTATTGTGGAATTTTCCTTGCTTTGCATATTATAGTTTAAATTTAAAAACATAAAATCATCTCAGATGATTTACCAGTGAATCAATTATATACCGTGAATTTCACATTCTGCCTCCCAGTATTTGAAAATCGCATTTAATGTCATTAATAGTTCATATTATTCATGAGAGAAGTTTTTATATTTTGTTTAGAATGAGTGTTTTTTCAAATAAAATTTTAAAAACTTTAAATTTTCAGCACTTCCCGAGATAGATAGGAGAAAATTTCGATTCAAGTATCGGGCACAAAAATCATCGGAATAATAAAAATATTTTTGGAGCATTCTCCCACAGAGGTTTGGTTTAGACATTTATGATTTTTTTTGGCATTCTGAGTTGCTCTTCTCTTGCTATTGTGGAATTTTTCCTTGCTTTGCATATTATAGTTTAAATTTAAAACATAAAATCATCTCAGATGATTTACCAGTGAATTCATATACCGTGAATTTTCACATTCTGCCTCCCAGTATTTGAAAATCGCATTTAATGTCATTAATAGTTCATATTATTCATGAGAGAAGTTTTATATTTGTTTAGAATGAGTGTGTTTTTCAAATAAAATTTTAAAAACTTTAAATTTTCAGCACTTCCGAGAAAGATAGGAGAAAATTTCGATTCAAGTATCGGGACAAAAAATCATCGGAATAATAAAAATATTTTTTGGAGCATTCTCCCACAGAGGTTTGGTTTAGACATTTGACATTTATGATTTTTTTTCATTTGAGTTTTGGCATTCTGAGTTCTCTCTCTTGCTATTGTGGAATTTTCCTTGCTTTGCATATTATAGTTTAAATTTAAAACATAAAATCATCTCAGATGATTTACCAGTGAATCAATTATATACCGTGAATTTTCACATTCTGCCTCCCAGTATTTGAAAATCGCATTTAATGTGATTAATAGTTAATATTATTCATGAGAGAAGTTTTATATTTGTTTAGAATGAGTGTGTTTTTCAAATAAAATTTTAAAAACTTTAAATTTTCAGCACTTCCCGAGAAAGATAGGAGAAAATTTCGATTCAAGTATCGGGCACAAAAATCATCGGAATAATAAAAATATTTTTGGAGCATTCTCCCACAGAGGTTTGGTTTAGACATTTATGATTTTTTTGGCATTCTGAGTCGCTCTTCTCTTGCTATTGTGGAATTTTCCTTGCTTTGCATATTATAGTTTAAATTTAAAACATAAAATCATCTCAGATGATTTACCAGTGAATCAATTATATACCGTGAATTTTCACATTCTGCCTTCCAGTATTTGAAAATCGCATTTAATGTCATTAATAGTTCATATTATTCATGAGAGAAGTTTTATATTTGTTTAGAATGAGTGTGTTTTTCAAATAAAATTTTAAAAACTTTAAATTTTCAGCACTTCCCGAGAAAGATAGGAGAAAATTTCGATTCAAGTATCGGGCACAAAAATCATCGGAATAATAAAAATATTTTTGGAGCATTCTCCCACAGAGGTTTGGTTTAGACATTTATGATTTTTTTGGCATTCTGAGTTGCTCTTCTCTTGCTATTGTGGAATTTTCCACGCTTTGCATATTAGAAATAGTTAAAAAATAGTGAAAAAAACGCCAAAATAGTGAATTTTCACTATTTTAGTGACGAAGCGTGAAAATAGTGATTTCTAGTGATCGATAGTGAGATCCAAATCGAAAAATTTCAACGCAGAAATGCGTTTTTTGAGCTCCTTTCTTCAAAACAATCGAGCAAAAAAAAATTAGTTAAATCACTAAAAGTTGCATCCCTAATAATTAATGCATAAAATATTAAATAATTCTTTTCCAAGATGACTTGCCGCTGCTGCAAATTCGAATTTTTGTATTGCTGTGGCAACAAATACAATCCAAAACGTTGTTTATTCGGACAAACACATGCTTTATTTTGCCGAAGAAAGGAGTAATATTGATAAAAAGAAACAGAAAGTCGAGTTGATGAACTTTAAGCAATTTTGAACTTGAAAATTTTGCGACTCTCTAATTTCTCAGATACTTCATCATTAGTATTTTCCCAAAAAATTAATTATCCTTTTGGATTGGGCTGTTTCAGTCCCGTGCCAGTAGCTCTTTAGGCGAATTTTCCCGCCAATTCTTTCATTACAAACAGAGAGGAGATTGTTTGATAAATAAATTAATTGGCTTTGATTCAATGGTTTCAAATCCATATTTTCATAGGATGAGTTGCGAGAAAAAAGTGCAGATCCGTGCCATTTTACATCCATTCCACTCCAGACAGACTCCTGCGCATTAAAACCCCAGGCTATTTAGCCTTCTCCATTGTATGAATTCAACATCATTAATAAATAATTGCTTCTATTTCGATATGATGATATCATTCTAAGAAAGAAGCTCGCTGGGCGCTTAAAATACGTAAAACGGGGGTTGATAAGATCCATAAATAGAAAGGGCATATGTGCTGGCCGTGCTGGGTCGTTTCTTAAAACTGCCAGCGCGTTTCTTAAAAACTGTCAAGTGGGCGTTTCTTAAATACTGCCAAGTTGTAGGAAAATAAAAAATGTAAGACATATAAATTCATAACTTAGCTTAAATACAACCAAATTAATAATTCTTGGTATCATTCAATAGCTATAGGTGTTCGCTATCAGAATATAATTTTATTAAATTTTTTTGCTTAAGTATATAAAAAGATATGGTTATTCAACTCCACAAAACCTTAAGTCAGAATTTTTTGTCCAGAACTTTTTTGAAACTCAATGAAATTTTTTGAAATTTAAAAAAATAATAGATTAAATAAAGTACTTGAAATTCTAAAAAGAAAATTTAATCTAATTGCTTCTGAAAAAAATTATAAAGCATTAAGCAGGCTAAAATTAAAATTTTCAAGGCATTAAAATGCAATTAAGAGAAAATAAATTCCTAAGAATTCTCTAATTATGAATAAATTTCAAAAAATTCCATCGAGTTTTAAAAAAGTTCTGGTAAAATAATTTGACTGAAAATTTATGACCATAACTTTTTTAAAATTTTGTAAAAAAATTTTCAAAATTTCTATTCTGATAGACAACACTTAATGCTATTGAATAATACCAATAATTATTAATTTGGATGAAATTGGGCCAAGATAAGAATTTATATGTCTTACATTTTTTATTTTACTACAACTTGGCAGTATTTAAGAAACGCCCATGGTAGCAGTTT
>CP049710.1:8642155-8707152 GCA_004148225.2 Heterodera glycines
GTTCACTTCCCGTGAATGATCAAATGATTTTGCTGAAAAGATTTGCAATGCCATGCAATGTGCTCGAATATGGGTATTTCACTGCCCAAATTGGCCTTGACGATGTTTGGCTAATTTCAAATGGCACTTGCATGCCGAGGAGTGTTAATGTTTTGCCAATAGAAAGCAAGGCGAGACCGGGCGACATTCGAAAAAAACATTTTCGTTCAGACTTTGGTAACAGAGGATAGGAAGTGGCGTCAAGAGAACCTTTACAGGCAAATGACTGACCGTTGCATTGACGAAGTGTCCACTCCGCTAAGGAAACTGCAGCTGAAACCAGAGGAATTAGTCACCCTGAAAATCCTCCTCCTTTGTAGCTGTGGAAATCACGACCAAAACGGTTAAATGGGGGAGGGAAAGTCGGTTCCTTTTGCGTCCATCGTTAGTGTGTCGATGATAATTTAGTAGAAGACGGTGGCTCTTTGTTTATCTCCAACGAATCTCGGCGTATGACATCAAAGTGGAAAGACCAGGTACAGATTTTTGGAATTTAGTTTTAATGTTGCTTATTTCAGGTTATTGCTGGCCTATTTCAATACTACAACCACGAGGGCCTAAAATACAGCGCAGGTCACTCATTAACTGGATTTTACAATAGTTACTTTTATCAATATTCTGTTAACAGAACGCTTTGGGAACATTGTACTATTAATTTCTGGAATTGTCTCTGCAGGTTTTAAAAGCTTATTAAAATGACGACTTTTCCATGTATTTTTAGCTTCTGCCACATTGGAGTCCTACCAAATCATGAGACTGTTCAAATTTGCCAGTTTCGACAGAATTTCGGAACAAATCCTTTTTGGTGTAACGCGACACGACGATGACGAAGATTGATATTTAACATTGATAAAACTACTTTATGTGCCAGAAATAGTTTATTAAATACACCGCGGACTCATTAACTAAATTAAATGATGCTATTTTTGGCTAGCCACCCATCCAATTACTCTTTGAAACAACGATTTTTCAAATGGCACGACGAACACTTCGCACAGTGTTTGTATGTTTGACGGACACAACTTAAAAACACCCAATTATTTTATGTTTATTGTTAGAATAATAAAGAAATCTCAGTACGAACTAACGATTTTGTTGGATTGTAATAACATATATTCTCTACTCATAGATTTTATTGAATTCTATAGGAGCAGCTCGTTTCCCTTCCCCGTCGAAAATTTTTGATTAATTGACGTACCGTGAACATCGGTTACAGTGAAAAAATGGTGTACCATCCTTAAAACAAAAATTGCCTGTATTTTTTACAAAGAAATACCTTCGATGTGCATTCCCCACACTTCCAACAATGTTTGTTCTGCTCAGAAACAAATCTGTTACATTGCTCGCAAAAATGGTAACCATCTTTTGTTGGAAGAACGAATAAACAATTTGGAATATCAGTGAACATCCGAACAATACTTTTTGGGGGACGTGAGAAGTGACGATGATTTGAATAAGTGACCTTTAAAGGAGAATTTGGTTTATATTAAGAGCAAAAAAAAAGAAGCATTATTGAATTTAAAAAATGCCTTAAAGTCGACCATTGTCAGTGGGTGCTCCTTCAGATGTTTGCCAACAAAATAAGGGAGGAAAAGGATCACATTGAAAACGGAATTTCTAAATAAAAACAAAAGATAAACCATATGGAATAAAAGTACTGTTGCTGAGCAGAAACTGAACAAAACATTCCACGGAGAAGGGAAAGTGTTTGCATTAGTGCTGAAACATGAACGCCAAATGGAGGGTCACAGAGACAAAGAAGTTTTTGACTCCCCCGGAAAAATTCAAGAAGGTGGTTGCGCGAAATTGACAAGAAGAAGTGGCAAACGAGCATGGAAAAGCGGGCAAATTCATCCGGGCCATAAAAATGAGCCTTCAATGAAAAGCTTACAATTGAGGAGAGAATAAATGGACAATTTAATGGAAAAAGTGAAGAATACTGACGGATTGAAAATGTATAAAAGTTAAACAGATCAATCGACGCATCTAGGTCTTTAATTAAAGAAACTGAAAGAATTTTTACTAATAGTTTAGATGGTTCCCGGTCCCCCATTTTTTGGTAAATTTTTTTTCAAAAAACTTGAATGTTCTAAAGGATTTTTGGGGTCACTGATCATGAAAATGGCATCCATTTTGGCCTATCCGAATAAAAAGATGGAATTTAAATCATTGGACGGTTCAATCCCAAGGCCATTCTCATTCTGCCACTTCAGTCCCTGGTCTGTAACTCTTGAGAGCGATTGTAGCAAAGGAATTCTTTCATTAGAGACGAAAGGAGTGGATTGATTTTAATTTTAACATTTTCAATCACGTTAATATTCTTTCCTTTTACCTAAATTTTATTGGAGAACATTCTTACCAATCGGTCGTCATAGTCCAATAAAAAGGTCTTTATGTTACTTCCTTTGAAATGTTCAAAAATTGTGGGGACGCCGATACAAAGAAGCGAATCGAAATGCTCCGCTTCAATGACATTGCTTAACAAATCAACGGTCTCCGATGAAAAAAAATATTGCTGAATGTGAAAAGTAAGAGGCAAATTCAGTGCCTAAATGTTCCCACCGCTTCACCCGCGTCGTCCTGCAGAGGATCGAGCAATTCCAAAGGCTTCTTCCATTCGCTGTATGGTCCGCTCAGTTTATGATCATGTTTTTCACTGCCAAAATAATTTGCACAGCATTTGCACCACCAAAAAATTTTTGCGCCTGATTTGACCAAATTTTCATACCTTAGAAATAGGTTTTATTAAATTTGGATATATTTGCTGAGGGTAAATCAAAAATCAAAATCCGGCGGCGTACCCTTTTCTCGCTTTTCCATACTCTTCAATGGGTAATGATTCAATTGCTTCCTCAGCTTTATATGGCTGAAGGACACCATTCTGATGGATAGTTACGGAAAACGCACACCGTTTCCTGGACCGAAAAACGGAACAAGCAAACCACTTTTTTGTACCGTCTTCATTTGAAAATAAAAGACAAGGCCCTTAATTTATAGTCATCTTCAAATGTACCAACCAGCAAAACTACCATGTTTGCATTCAGGCAACCTTGAAGATCCTGAGTTTTGGTGCGTGTCAATTAGTCTCAAATTTAAGCGTTCTCTTTTGCAAGTTTTCTTTATTATAATTTGATTGTCAGACTTTCTAATATTTCTCTGTCTTTTGCGCTTCTTTACAGAATGTGCTTTTTTCATCTTCACCTGTAAATACAAAATTTTAAAATGTTTAGAATATACCTAATCCAATTTTTTTAGTTCCTAAGCCAGGTTAAAAAGAAAAAAACAATTTGAAATGGCTTTTAGTAATTTAACACGTACAAAATGCCAAATAAAAATATTTTCGTCATTCGATTGATTTACACTGTTTCGTTAGTTGGTTGTGAAATCTTATGCTTAAGTTCACATAGTCTTGCTTACATAGACACATCGTTACTTTCATTATTCTTTGTTCATGATAAGGTCTAAAATGGTCAATCAAATTCTTCTGCTTAACCAAAAATCTTTTGCATCGCTTCTCAACTGGACAGTCATTCGATATGCTTCAAGGTTTGGTTCTCAGAGTGCAGACTTTGATTATGCGAGTGACCAACATCGTCCTTCATCCGGGCGGCGTCCTCTTGGCGATCAACTTACGCATTACGTGCAATACAAGAAAAAGTTTCAAAGAGTTGGGGGCGACACTCAATTGTGAGATTTATTAACCATTATTGGATTACTTTATTCCTTTCGTTTTAGCTTCTCTCCTCGAGGCAGACAAAGCAATGTCACTGGTTTTGGTGGTCGGCCGCGTTTGGGTAAGACAAAAAATGAGCAATTTTCATATCGTTTCTTTAGATTCATTCGGAAAGAAGAAATTCGACATGCAAAGTCTTGTTCCTGTAAATTACGAAGAGATGCAGCTTAAAGCCTTTGAAAAGAATTTCTACGAAGTTCATGAAAATGTTGTCAAAAGAGAGCAATTGGAAATTGACGAATGGCTGGCAAAGAACAGCAGCACAATTAGAGGAAAAGATGCGCCTCGTCCAGTTCTTGGGTTTGATGAGACGGGATTTCCAAGTATATATTCCTTGATTCTTGGTAATCTTTTTTTGTATTCGCGCAGGCAAAATAATCGAACATCTGTGCAACAATTTTGACAAACCGACCGCAATTCAAAGCATTGCTTGGCCAACTGCTATGAGGTTAGGCACTTAAATTTTGTCCTTTATTGATCTAACAAGAATGGCTGGAACCTAGAGCCCGTGTTAAGATAATTTACTAAAAAAAATATTGGTTTAAGAGTGGAAAAAATGTTTTTCATACTTCTCTCATCTTAAAAACTGCTCTCACCGTTTTCTTTTATCGTTTAACTTAATAAATATTTTTAGTGGCCGTGACATGGTTTCAATTGCAATGACCGGTTCCGGCAAAACTCTGGCCTTTATTCTGCCGGCAATTGTCCATTTGCTTAATCAGCCACAACTTAAGCCCGGCGAAGGGCCAAAAGTGCTTGTCCTTTTGCCGACGCGTGAGTTGGCCAAGCAGGTGGAGGAGGTGTCGCGTGATTATTGCCGCATGATGGGACTCAAAGTGACTTGCTGCTATGGTGGAGCCGGTAAAATGCCTCAAGAAAACGCCCTAAGAGCGGGTAATTCTTAAACAATACAACCCTCAAATTCTGCTTGTCTTTTGGTAGGCG
The DNA here is from genome assembly GCA_004148225.2 of Heterodera glycines. Taxonomy (NCBI): domain Eukaryota; kingdom Metazoa; phylum Nematoda; class Chromadorea; order Rhabditida; family Heteroderidae; genus Heterodera; species Heterodera glycines. The sequence continues at coordinate 8,646,873 of CP049710.1, forward strand.
TTGACATTTGTGTGGCCACCCCTGGTCGTATAATGGACTTTATCAATGACCGTGTTACGAACTTGCACAACTGTACTTATCTTGTTCTTGACGAGGCCGACCGAATGCTGGACATGGGATTCGAACCGCAGATTCGATCAATCGTTGGACAAATCCGGGTCATTCATTTCTTTTGTCGTCTTTATTATTTACCTTTTTTATAGCCAGATCGCCAGACTTTGATGTTCTCTGCCACTTGGCCAGTTGAAGTGCGTTCTCTTGCAGCCGATTTCCTTTCTTCACCAGTCGGACTGAATGTCGGCTCCCTCGATCTGTCGGCTAACCACAACATCAAACAAAATGTTGAGGTCATCGAAGACTTTGCAAAGAAAGACCGATTATTTGTTTTACTCAATGACATTTTGAAACAGGTAAATCAAGCACAAAAATGGGAATCAGAATTTCAACAAAAAATATTCATTTAGACAGAATACAAAACGCTGATATTTGCGGAAACTAAGCGAAAAGTGGACGAACTCACCAGAGAGATGCGCTACAAGGGAATTCCCGCCCTTTGCATCCACGGAGACAAAAGTCAAAAAGAACGCGAATGGGTGCTTAGCGGTGAACAAATGAATTACGGATGCAAAATCTCATTCAATCATAAATTTTAGAATTTCGTGGGGGCAAAATGCCTATTCTTATCGCAACTGAAGTTGCTGCGCGAGGATTGGGTTAGCTTTTTCAGGGAGAATTTGATGAGAATCTGTATTTGTTCTCAGATGTGCGCGACATAAAATATGTGATTAACTTTGACTATCCGAACAATGCGGAGGGCTATGTGCACCGAATTGGTCGGACTGGACGACAGGACAAAACGGTAATACGAAGTTCCATATTTCCTATTAAATTTAATTTCTCAGGGAATTGCTTACACTTTCTTCACTCCTCAAGACGGACCGAAGGCGCGCGAACTCGTCAAGGTTTTGGAGGAGGCTAACCAAGAAGTGCCGGACGTTCTTCGTCGGTTGTGCCAAATTCGCTGATAATGAATAGTCGCATCACTTTTGTTGTTTTTGTTTGTTTATGTTCTGCTCTTTTCCTTTCCTGCGTTTTCCTTATATTTAGTTCATTTGGAAAGATTCTCTCTCAAGATAAATAATAAAAAAACAAGAACATTTTCTTTGAGCGCTGCGCGCCCTCAAAAAGGGATCCCCTTGTTTGTATTTTGTCAAAGTTTTCACACTCTTACACACACCATCCCAGAAATGAGCTCCTGTGCCTGAAAAGATTTGCATGTGTGGCTCAGTGGTTTTTGTAAGATAGTAAAGGGACAATGGGCGGAGGTTCGAGTCCGTTGTGCAACATGAATATTTTCATTTATTTATGTCCAAAATATTAAAAAATGACGATTTTTGGGAATTGTTTTTGAAGCTTTTTCCCAACCAAATTGGACAATCTTGGTATCATTCGAAAGCTCTTGATGGGGAGAAGCTTTTTCTAAGCAAATGCTAAGCAATTTGATGAGTTAGAAAAAAGATATGATGCTTTGAAATTTTGTTTTTTGAATAAATTCTCGAATCGACCTATTTTCAAATTAACCTGACCTATCATTAGATGCAGAATATTTTTCTCTATCGATATGCAAAATTAAAAGAAATTCTGCCTGAGGAAAAAAAAGTTATGCTGTTCGAAGTAAATGTTGCTTTTCCTAATAATAAAAATATTAGATAGTACGCCGAAAGGAGACAAAAAATTAGAGAAAAAAAGATAATGTTTTTCTCTGGCATTCTCTATTTATTGGTACACATCAGGGCTGGAACGCGACCGCGATCCGCGATTCGCGGCGTTTTTTTTGCGCGATCCGCGATCCGCGACCGCGGCAATTTGAATCCGCGATGCGCGATCCGCGACCGCGGGATTTTTCTGTGCGCGGCGCGCCGCGCATTTTTTAGGGCAAAATTTTTATAAAGAAAATTTATTGAAGCGATTTTCTTTTTTGAATATTTAGATTTGAAGGTATAAAATTTTGAAAACGACCAAAATGCCAATTTTCTCGCGCATTTAAATGGAATATGCAATCAGAAAATATTTATACATTCATCGTAGTAGTATTGGGGTAAAAATCTTGGCCCCCCCTGGGCAGAGAGATGCGTATTCACCATACGAGAGAGAAGAGAATTAGAGAAAAAGAGTAATTCATAAATCTCGAAAAAACGATTAAATTGTAAAGAGACCTCGGCCACTAAAAAACCTCAGCCTAATGGTATTCTCGGGTACGCTTTAGCACCACTGCGCGAGTGTTCAGCCGATTTTTTTATGCCCCCCCCCCCAATTAATCGATATCAACGGAAATTATCGATTTGTGAATTGCAACAATTTTTAAAACACATAGAATTATGAATTGAAAAAACTTAAGAAAAACGATCGGAATAAACCCCTCGGTTCTCTTTTGATCTTCGAAAATTTATTAGTGCGGGAAATAAAGGACTATGAAAATGCACGATTAAATTAATAAATAAATTCTTTTCAAATCTATCCTATATTCGAATTCATACATCTGATGAATTCACAATTAAAAGGCTTGTATTTTGGGACTCCTTCCATTAATCAATAAACCTCACACCCAATACCGAAAAATTATAATATGAATAAATGAAAAATATTTTTTAATGCATATGTAATTAAGAATCGAAAAAATAAATTTTTGCGGGAAATGAAGGGCAATTTTATTCTCGTTTAATTTTTATTAATAAGTATTTTTCCCAATTTATATCATGAAAATTATAATAAATATTTTCATTTCGGGAAAATTGCTCTGTTGTCAAAGGGTTTTTAAAAAATATCAGAGAATTTCGCCCCCATCTAAAGCTATCAGTTATATCTATTTGTTGTTGTTAAAAAATAATTAAAACCATTAACTAATAATATATGATTAAAAATGTTTAAAATAAAAATCTGCTAGGATATGGCGGTGCGCGCTGCCATCCTCTTTTCGAAGATGGTCCCTTTAATCGACCCCCATGGAAAATGATTCGTAAGATACAAGATGAGAAATTAAAAGACAAAAAATAAACTGAAATTTACATAAATACAAAACCAAAAGTAACGAAAAAATAAATTGAATTTATAAAAAATTTTTGAAAAAAGAAAATAACAATAATTTGAAATTATTGTTTAAATATTTTTAATGAGAAGGTGAGAAAAAACGAATATTTTGAAAATAGTTGTGAATTTTCAGAAAACTATTTTATTTTACAGCCACCTGTTTCAGAATTTCAAACTTTGTTTTCATTTTCTCCAAATTTTTTGTCCTCTTTCGTGACCTAAAAATCGAAAAATTTTCTGAAGTGAATATCACCAATAAAACATTGGTCCACCTCAATTGAATTATAGGTCCACATGCGTCGTGTGGTGGTAAAGAGTATTACCAAAATAGTTGTAAATTAGCACATGCGTTATCGGCTCACAAACAGTTGCTTTTTCAAACACTTGCAATCCCCTCCCCACCCCACATCTATCGGAAAGTGAAAAGAGTGAGTAAAATATTTCAGTAAAATAAAAATAACAAAAAATTTGAAAATTTGAGAAGGGAAAAAATCGATGACTAATTGACAAACTGACATCGCGCAATTTTTGGGGCAAAAACAAGTGAAGTGAAGAGCTTTTATCTCTGTTTTAAATCGGACTACTAAAAAATGTTTTACGGTAAGGTAAATAAATGAATTACAAAAAATGAAAAATACAAAAAAAGTCAGGGATTTTAGGGAGTTGAGTTCACTGTAAAAACAATTTTCCTTTGTATTCAAAATTCAAATTTGGCACGTCTTTTGGCCTAATTATTTTGCAAAATCCTGCCCGTGCTGACTCAGTTGTCAATCGAAAATGATTGATGAGTTAATTTATGCATTTTTTGCAACAAAAACGCCACGTGACTGGTCATATGACCAATTATTTCGCAATGCGATGCACCGCGCGGAAAAATGAGTAAGCTGTCAACGAATGTCTCGCAGTTGTCAATGAAAAATGCGGCCAACCGCTGAACATGTCAATACCGTGCCAGGCGGTCCGCCTGTCACTTGGGTCTTCCGGGGTCGCTATAAAAGGCGCAATTGTGCAAAAATATTTCCTTTTTTCGAGAAAAAAAAACTGACGCGAAAAATTATTTAGCAAATTGAATTTTAATTTTAATTTATCAATAAAATATTTATTTTATATTCAAAAAAACATATTTCACTTATAAAAATGTCCCAGGTCCAAAAAAAATTCCTGACCGTCCCTGCGGAGAAAAGAAAAGAAAGAAACATAAAAAACTATTTTAAAAAAAGCATTGACGAAATAAAATTAAATAAAAACAATTATGTCGAAATTTCTTCGACTGAAAAAAATACGCCCGACTTCGGGATATATGAAAACACAACCCGATTTATTTTTAAAAACCCGAAAAAAGAAAATAGAAAAGAAACTTCAGAAAATTTTAAAAAAATAATACAAAATCTAATTAAAAAGGTAACTTTAAAAAAGAGAAAGGGCTGGAAAATACAGAGAATTTCGATTGATTTGTACTGTGAACTGCTGAATGATCCAATTTTATTACCGGCCCGGGACCCCAAGCAAAATACGGCGGAAACTGTTCTCCATGAAATATTTAGAATTAATCAGTCATACAGTGAGTTCGACCTCCTCCATGAGCCTGTTTCCTGCATTATAACTACATACAGTACACCGACCGGAACAGGTAAAAAATGAAAAATAATTTTAAAATATAAATTTTAAAGGCTTTAATCCTATGCATTACTGCGAAATTAAAGAGTTAGGCAGAATTAGTGTTAGAAATTCGGACAGTTTTTGTAAGTTAATAAAAAATAATAAAATTAATGGCAATATTTTTTAGGTTTGTTTTATGCGTTAATTTTAAGCAGATTTTATCAATTAATTAATAAAAATGATGAGGAGAAAATTTCGATGGATCAGTTTCGTAAAATAATAAAGAATGAACAAAGGCAATGGGAAGCGGTTAAACAATTAATTAATGAAACCAAAATCAATATGCGCGCAAAAAATTATGGATTAGAACACTTACAAATTGTTCAAGATTATTGGGTATGTCAAAGTTAAAGTTAGGATACCCCTTAGACAATTTTTAATGGGTAATAATTTTTCAAAAATATAAAATTTTAGGACTCGAATTTTCCTGGTAAATTTCGGATTGTTGCTTTTTCGAAGGACGTCGGCCTTCGCCCAATCTTTAAGGGGAATGGTCCCCGAAAATATAATGTTTGCATTTTTCACGAAAATAATCATTGGGATGGTCAGTCTTAATATTAAAATTTTTCTAAAAAGATTTTTTAGGCATCAAAAGTATAGGACAATTTTTCCCCATCAAACATAAATTCTGTATAAGCTGTGAAACTACTTTTCACATAGAGGAAAAGCATAGTCTTAATTGTGAGGAAAGGTGTAAGAAATGCTGCAGAATAGGTAACGATTAGCGCAGCCAAAACATCGGCGGGTCCAAAAGATTTGCTCTGTCGCCTAAGGGGAAGAATAGCAATACTTAATTAGCTTTTTGTTGGCTTAACAGAGCGGCGGAATTGGCATGTGCAACATCACAAAAATAAAATATGTCATTTATATCAAAAATGTACAAAATGTCAAATAGAGTTCAGGACGGATTTGGAAAATAAACATTCTTGCGGTATTTTCAAAATAAAATAAATTAGAAAATTTTTAAATTATTTTAGAAGAACAACATTGTAGAAAATGTCATTTATTCCATGATCCAAAGAAATTATGCTTTATGCAAAAATTGAAAATCAAAAAAATGGCCCCATATAGGATTGTTGCATACGATTTGGAGTGCACGGTATTTATTTTTAAGTTCAAAAATAATATTTTAATTTAGACTAATACAATTTTGGACGAAAATTCGCTGAGAAAAGAGACTGTACATAAACCGAATTTTATTAGTGCCCGATTTACCTGTTCATTATGTGAGGGAGAAATAAAGGATTGTGAAATTTGTGGGAAGGAACCGCGACATTTAAAATGGTGTAGTAAGGATGGGATTGACCCGTTAAACTCTTTCGTTAAATGGATTATAAATTTGGAAAAATATGAAACGTATGCATTCGCACACTTTAGCGGTGAGAATAAAAAAAATAAAAAATGATGAAATTCTTTTTTAGGGCGTTATGATTCACACTTTGTTTTGAGGGAACTTGCGAATTTGGGATATAAGCAGCCGGAATTAACGATAGCGGATTTAAAAATTTATGAGATTAAGTTTAGAAAAAGTGAAAAATTCCCGAAAATTCATTTTCGGGACAGCTGGTTATTAATGCAAAACAAATTGGCACATTTACCCAAAACATTTGGTTTGGATTGTGACTCTAAATTATATTTTCCCCATCAATTTAATAAAGAGGAAAATTACGGTAAGAATTATTTTTGTCGTTACAAAAAAAAAGAATTTAGGCAAAATTTTGACAACCCTCCCGCCTTTTGAGGATTATTTTCCTGATGAAATGGGTGAAGAAGAGTATGAAAAATTTAAAAAATGGTATTATATGAATTACAATAATGGATTTATTTTAGGTAAGAGAAAAAATATTTAAGTTAACTATTTAATATTTTAGAAGAAAAATTGGATGAATATTGTTCAAATGATACGGACATTTTAATGAAAGCGCTTATAAAATTGAGAAAGATTTTTATTGATATAACAATAGATAATGAAACACCGAATGGGATCGATGTAATGAGATTATCGACAACTATTGCGTCATCATGCATGAAGTAGGGACCAAAATAAAAGGAAAATAACTCAACTTTTAGCATTTTTCGTGCCAAATTTTTAAAAAATAGTGAAACAATACCCATCATTCCCGAGAGCGGATTTGAGCCTAAAGATAGTCAGAGCAACATAGCGATAAAATATTTTGAATGGATAATGCATAGGGATGGAGTTAAAGCGAGACATGCTGCAAACGGGGGAGAAATTATGCTTTTTGGAGATAAAAAATTAAAAATCGATTGCATAATTGGGGCGCAAAAGATAATAATTGAATTTCAGGTAATAATGGAAATGAAATAAAATATTAAAAAGATTTTTAGGGATGCGCTTTTCATGGATGTAAAAAATGTTATAAGGGATTTATGATTCAAGCGAATGGACTAACAGCGGAACAAAATTATGATAGAACTCAACAAAAAATGGAGAGATTAAGAATTGCGGGGAAAAAGATGGGATATACTGTAGAGGAAGTTTGGGTAAATGCCAAAAGTTTATTCAAAACATAATTGTGTTTTAGGAATGTGATGTGAGAAAAAAGTTAAATCGAAAGAGTGAAATTTATGATGAAAACATGGCAAAATTTTTTAATAATTTACCGGAAATTGGACCTATTATCCCAAGAAATGGTTTTGCGGGTGGCCGTACTGGTAGATTTATTCGTTTTTTCTGAATTAATGATTAATTTTTAGGCCCATTATGTCTATTTGCTGAGGCTTCTGAAAATATGGAAATTTCGATTTATGATATTGTTAGTCTGTACCCTTGGGTGAATTATTCCACCCCCTATCCGGTTGGCAACCCAAAAATAGTCATTCCTAAACAACGTCTTGGCCCGGCTTCTGCTCTCGCTGCTGTCCACTCCGTCGTCCCTTTTCCCTTTGTCCCCCGATGACATTCCTTATGAGGGTCTTTTGAAAGTACGAGTGATCCCTCCAAAAAATCAATTCCTTCCTGTTTTACCTTTTCATACTGTAGGTTAAGACAGTTTTTTTAATTTTATAAATTTTTTAGGATGATTTATTATTATTTACTAATTGTTCTTCGTGTGCCAAGAAGACCAAAACAGATTTTGTTTATTCAAAAAATACCAAAAAGTGTAGACATAGTGCTGAACAGCGGGCACTTACTGGTGAATTTTGTACTTTAGAATTGAAAAAAGGTGATAGATGTATTTTAAAAAAAATAAAAAATTATTTCAGCTTTGGAATTGGGGGCTGTTATTGATAGATTTTACCGCGGTTATCATTACGAAAATTTTGATGGAAATTTATTTAAGAATTATGTCAGAAAATTTTTAAAATTGAAAGTTGAAGCTTCCGGGTGGCCTCAGGATGTCCAAAATGAAGAAGAAAAATTGGAATTTGTGAAAACTTACCGAGAAATATATCAAATTGAATTGGAAGCAACAAAAATGAATTTTAATCCTGGATTAAGACATATTGCCAAATTAGCATTAAACTCGTTATGGTAAGAAAAAAATGAAAAAAAGTAAATAAAAAATTGTTTGTAGGGGAAAATTTAGTATGCGGAATAAATTAAGCACAACAAAAATGATAAGCAAACCGTCGGACTTTTTTGAATTGGTTAACGATTATACAATTGAAATGGCTAAACCTATCAGATTTAATGACAACACTTTACGTGTTATATTTTGCAAAAAGGACGAATATATTAAGGAGCATAAATGCTCAAATGTTATGATTTCGATATGGTAGTAAAACGATATTTTTCGATAAATAAATAATTATTTAGGACCACCGCGCAAGCGCGGCTTAAACTTTACTCTTATATGGAAAAAATAAATAATGCGGAAAGTTGCAAATTAATTTACACGGATACAGGTGGACCAAATAAAATAAATAACTTTTTTTATTTCTATTTTTTAGACAGCGTATTTTTTATGCATCCAAAAGGAACATGTCCTATTAAGGAAGGGAGTTTTTTTAGGGTACGAAAATAGCAAAAAAAAATTTCATTTTTAATTTTAGTGAAATGTCTAAAGAATATAGTGATTCAAAAATATTAGAAATTGTTTGTGCGGGTAAGGAGTTAAAACCAAACAAAAAAATAATGGAGTTTTAGGGCCTAAACAATATGCTTTGAAATTACAAAAAGAAAATGGAGAAATATGGTACAAAACAAAAATTAGAGGAATGACACAGAATAAGAACAACAAAATTGATTATGAAGAATTTAAGGACATGGTTTTAAATTATGAGGAAGAAAAGAAAATCCAGTTTAAACACCCAAATAAATTCGGGTATGTTTTATAATTTTAACAGAAATAATTAATTTTTCTTAGGCCAACGAGAGAAAGTTATGTGATTAGCCGAAATATTGTAAAGGATTATAAACCAATTCAAAAGAAGGGGTTTGTACTTATTTTCTAAATTTAATAACTAAAAAAAACATTTTAGGATTATTTTAGACGATGAAAATTTAACCGTTTTGCCTTTTGGTTGTTGGTGATCTTTTGAATAAATATTTTTAAATGCTGTCTTTTATTTATTTTTTGGTTTTTTACCCTTAATATTTTTTAATGTATAAAAGAAATAAAATAACAAATAAAATAAAAAATGGATAAACAAAAGAAGCCAAGAGGAAGGCCTCCGAAAAAAGTGGAGAAAAAAGAAACTCCTCAAAAAGAAAATTTGGAGAAGAAAGAAATTCCTCAAAAAACAAAAGTTAAAACTCTAAGACCCAAAATACAGCTTAAAGGAAGAAAAATAGAATTGGAAACAGAAAATAGTACTAATTCCATTCCAACTAAAATAAAACTTCCTCCAATTTATGTAAGACTGTAAATTGATTGTTTATTAATTTAAAACTTTAGAAATGATTAAAAGTATTCTGATCAGGAAAGTTATAAAGATGGAAAAATATCAAAATAATAAAATTATCAATTGCGGTTGTGAATTATAAATGTGGAGGTAAAACAGAAAATTAATTGTTGATTGGTGATTAAAAATGAGAGTTTAGGAATTAATCTCATGATCAAGCAGTGAAAATGGTGAAAAATCATTGCTAAGAATGTCTAAAATGAGTAGATGTCTACGGATGCTTGGAAGTGGTGTTTATGAAATGATCAAGTAAGTGTGTGAGTGATCGTGTGATTAGGGACGAGTGAGTGATTAGGAACGAGTGTGTGATCAAAGAGAGACACAGAGAGATCGGTGTGAGTGAGTGTTAACAGAGAGTAAGTGATCAGAAAATGATCAGAGTAAGAGTTAGAGGTCAGATAGTGATTGGGAACTAATAAATGATCAAAGAGAAAAAATAAGTGATCACAAGTTAGTGTGAAAGGGTATGTGAGTAAGTGATTGCGTGATCAGAAAAATAATCAGTGTGTGAGTGTTCACATGTGAGAGAGAGTGATTGGGATGAGTGTGATCATAAAGACTGAATGATTAGAAAATGATCAGAGTGAGTGAATGTAGATTAGAGTATGATTAGGAGTGAGAATGAGTCATTATAAAGTGAAAGAGTGATTACAAGTGAGAGTATGATCAAAGAGAGATAGAAGAGTTATCAGTGTGCGAGTGAGAGTGTGATTGAAGTAGTGAGGGATTACAAATAAATGATTGCAGAGAGAGAGAGAGAGTAATCGGGGTGATCAGAGTAAGAAGTGTGTGATATTGAGTGATCAGAAGCTGCCAGAGTGGGAGTGAGTGATCAGAAGATGATAAGTAGGATTGAGTGATCATAATATGATCAGACTAGGACAAAGTGACCAAAAGTGATCGGGATCAAAAATTATCAAAATGATCAGATAAACATGTGCGAATGTGCGAATGCGTGTGAATCATCGGAAAGAGAAAATATACTCAGAAAATGATCAGAGTGAGAATGAGTGATCAGAATGATCAGAAGATGATCAGAGTGCGAATGAATGATCAAAATAACAAGCGGCCCCTATATCTTAATGATTTGTAGGTGTTGTGATGGGGCTTGTGAGTGAGCATGTGTTTGTGTATGAGTGATCGTGTTAATGTGCTTATGCGTGCACGTGCATGTGTGTATGCGCATTTACATTTAGATGTGCATGTGTGTGCGTGTATGTGCGTAGGTGCATGCGGGCGTGCGTGCGTGGGTATGTGTGTGCGTGCGTGTGTGTGTGCATGCGTGAGTGTGTGGTGTTGTTAAAATTTTGGTGCAAAGTGCATATGATGTGACTGAAAGTGTAGGTGCAGGTGGTTGTTAAGTGCAAATGTGTGCGTGTTTTCGGTGCAGGGCAGACACAAGATTAGGTGAAAAGTGTGTTATGTGCACGCGTTTTGGGTCTAGGCAGGTATGTGTGGGTGTGTCAGGTACAGGTGCAAGTCTGTTTCTTTGCAACTGCAGGTGCAAATACAAGTTAAATGCAAATGCATGTGGTTGTGTGTGTGCTATGGCGTAGGTAGGTGTGTGTGGGTGTGTCAGGTGCAGGTGCAAGTGTGTTTGTTTGCAGGTTCATGCGTTCAGCGTATGTGCAAATGCTGTGCGTGTGAGTGTATTTGTGCAATGTGTGAGTGTCTGCATGTGTAGGTGCAGATATGTAAGGTGAAAAAGCATATGTGTGAGTGTATTTTTGTTGCAGGCATGTGTGTGTGTGTGGTCAAATTCAGGTGCAAGTGTGTTTGTTTGCATGTGCATGCGTTCCGTGTACGTACATGCGTGCGTTCTCATGTGGTGTTGTGCAAAGTTAATGCAAAGACAAGTGCGATGTGTGTGCCTGGAAGTATAAGTGTAGGTGCATGTCAGGTGCAAATGTGTGTATGTCAGATACAGGTGCAAGTGTGTTTGTTTGCAGGTGCAGGTACAATTGTTGTTTTGGTATGTAATTGTAGGTATTCATGTCCAAAAGATAGGTACCAAAAAGCAAAATACACATAAAAATAAGGAGTTTCATATATTTTTTGCAAAAAAAAATGAAAATATGGTAAAAAGTAGAAATGAATATATAAAACAAAAATGATCAAAAATGCAAAAATAAAATGAATAAAAATAAAATTTTAACAAAAATTTATTATAATTTAAAATCTCCGGCAAGTTTCGCTGGGATTCAAAAAATTTTAAATGAGGCCAAAAAGATTGACCCGGAAATCACGAGTGAAGATGTGAATAAATTCCTAGAAAAACAGAGAACATACACGATTCACAAGCCTATCAGGAAAAAATTCTCGAGACTGAAGACAATACCGAGTGGCTTCCACACCGATTGGCAGTGTGATTTATGCATATTTGACCAGTTGAAAAAGCATAACGACGGTTACAAATATCTGTTGGTATGCATCGACGTGCTGAGTCGAATGATCTTCAGTGCACCGGCCAAGTCAAAGAAGAGTGAGGACATGATTGAGGCTTTTGATCGGGTGTTCGAAAAGTCGAAAATTATCCCGATGAAAATATATAGCGACAGCGGACTCGAGTTTCAGGCTGGAAAAATGAAAAAATATTTTGAGGAAAAATTTATTATCAAAAATGTGATGTATAGCCCCGATCTTCACGCCGGAGTCGTTGAAAGGGCAAATCGGACAATAAAGGATTTGACAAAAGCAAAAAATAAATAATGAATAAAATAATTTTCTTCGTAGTTTTTGGTTTGGCAATCGGCCAAATAAATAGTGATTGTTGTTGCCTATCTAATGAAGAGAAACAACAATTAAATTCTGCTAGAAAAACTATTGAAAAATGTTTTCGGGATACATTCCGATTAAATAACGAAGCCCGAGATTTTGCTGCTGCTTCTCATAGGGCAATTACGGAGGCAGAATTCGTCATCCTGAGGCACCGGGTATGAAAACGTGGTTCGGTAGGTTATTAGAAGGGGTGAGAAAAGTACAAGGAATTTCCGAAAAAATTAACGAAGAAAGGCAGAAAATAGGCCACATTAGAAAAGAAATGGATAAGTGTTTGGACCGAAAAGATGTTTTAATGTGTCGTGAATTGGCAGACGAAGCGAAGGGAGCATTTGAAATTGTTAAGCAGTATAGACAGGACGTCGGTACTGCGTACCGTAACGCCTATACTCAATCTGACCTCGGGATTGGGGAATTGGCCGATAAAGTTAAGGAAACAATGAAGGAATATTTATCCCGCCCGGACCTTCCCCAAGACCAACATTTAAATACCAATTTATATCTGATTAATGTATAAAAGAGAATGGAAAGACAATAATAAATTTTTAAAAATGATTCAAAGAACAGAAAAAGGAACAGCAATTTTGTTGGAAGCCTCAAAAAAAGAGGCTGAAAGGGCATGGAAGGAAGTTTCAGTATTGGTAGAAGAAGCTGATGATTATTCCAAATCTGCTCGTGGAGCCCTTAATCGGGCAATTAAATCCCGAGAAAAGGCCCCCTATGCCCCAGGGGTTCGAGATTTGTTCGTGAAAATGTCAGATTGTATCTGGGAAATTTACACCGTTTTGGATAAAATTAATGCAGAGTCTGAAAGGGTTGAGACGATGTGGCGTCAGATTGAACATTCTAAAGATTTCGATCAGACCACAAAACTTGAGGAGAAAGTATTTAAGAGTTTAAACGAAACCAAGAAGTTGCATTTCGAGTCCCGTCGGATTCATACTAAAATATTGGAGCAAGAAAGCAGAGTTCAGTCTATAGTGTTGGGATTTATTGAGCTTCACGAGTAAAATGGAGGCAATTCAGTATAATTGTCACGTAGTTAACAAATTTGGGATCAAAAAACATATTACAAAGTTTATTTTTTCCGGTACATCTGATTATGAATTTAAACAATCTCTAGAAAAAAATATTAGAAAATGCATATATAAAAGAATCAGGAATTTTTAAAACAATTCTAAAACTACAATATTCTAATTTTCTAGTAGTCTTGCCATTACGATTATCACAGGAAAATACAATTGACGTTCTGTTAGAACAGCCTGTATTTTCACACTTTTTACCGTTGGATGATACCGTAATTTTTGAAATAACAATTGTTAATTTTAATAATGACAACTATAGACCAAGAAATTAATTTTATAAGGACACAAGTCGAAAAGGCTTGGAAAAGGGGTAGAAAATTAGTTAAAGAAGCAGATAACTTGGTAGCCTATGCCTATGAGATTTCGAAAATTGCTGAATATTATATTACAGAAAATGACCCACGAAATAATCTATTATTCAAAGATTTTTTGAAACAGATGAGAAAGACTTGGATTCTTTTTCAGAAAATCTCACAAGAATATAAAAATACTGCCTTTGCAATGAGCGGAATTGAGAATTGCCTAAATACAAAAAATTTGATTATTTGCCAACGAGCAGAGAATATTTCGAAAGAAAGCCAAGAATTATTTGAAAATTATCAAAAACAACTCGAAAATATTAAAATTGAATTAGAAAAAGTAATTAAAAAAATACGTGAGCCGAAAAAAATAGAGAAAGAAATATTCTTTACGCCTTACCGTAGAGGGCAGTCCAAAATTAATAAAGTTTATGAAATATTATACACACCTTATCATAGGAAATGAAAATTGAAAATTCGAGTTCTAAAATTTACCAAATGTCAAAATTGAAAATTAAAAGATTATTTATATACCTTTCCATAACTATTTTAAATAGTATGAAATCTTTATTTTTATCCTTTTTAACTTTCTCGTTTTAATAAATTTGGTTCATTTTTAAAATTTTTTTAACTTGCTTTCAACTGATTTAATCGATATAAAAAAAGACAGTTTCCTTTGGGTGGGAGGACAAAAGGAAGCGCAAAATTTTAATAGTTTCCCCAATTTTTCATCCAAATCCCACTGACAATATCCTATGCGATGATCATTTTTGATTTAATATGCAACCTAAATTTTTGTTCATATCAACTAATTTTAAAATAATCCTTCGCTTCGACTTTTAATTAGTGTATAATATAGTTAGCACATCTATCATGTTAAAGCATTTTCTTTATAAAAATTTATTTCCAAAAAATATTTTTCAACTATTCGTTTTGCATTTATTCGCGCACTCTCTTCGATTTTAAAGGACACTTTTCATTACCGAAAATAAATAAGAGTTTTCCCAAAATAAAAATCATCTCGAAATTTTCGTAATATAAAATCGTGAACAAAGGATAAAATATTAAAACCAAAAAATTTTCGCACACTTTCATAGTCCTTTATTTCCCGCACTAAAAAAATCAAAAATAGAACATAGAGGGAGGAGAATTCAAAAAAAATTTTACTAAATTATTTATTTTTTCAATTCATAATTTCGTGTGCATTAAAGTTGTTGCAATTCACAAATCGATAATGCAATTCACAAATCGATAATTTCCGTCTCTCTCTCTCTCTTCTCTCTCTCCCTCTTTTTGTTTCCTGTTGCCTATTTCACTTTCCCATAAACTTTTCCGTGAACGCGAATACCATTAGGCTGGGTTTTTTAGTGGCCGAGGTCTCTTTACAATTTAATCGTTTTTTCGAGATTTATGAATTACTCTTTTTCTCTAATTCTCTTCTCTCTCGTATGGTGAATACGCATCTCTCTGCCCAGGGGGGGGGCCAAGATTTTTACCCCAATACTACTCATCGTTCATTTTATAGACAATTTTCCTCTTTGTAATTTAGACTAAATGACCAACGAAAAAGACTCTATTTGGTTTTATTTTGACAAAATTCACAATTCTTCTTATGCCAAATGTAAGATTGAGCTTAATAATCGCAAAAACCAACCTTTTTTTTGTTGAAAATCTGTTAACAAATTGCACCCAAATTTTTAAAATTTCCCCCGGCGGCGCCTATCGGCACCGCCGGACCCCTTCTTTCCCAAAAGTTTTTTGAAAAAGCGCTCCGAAAAAAGTGATGTGGAAATCAAATCTGAATTTCTATTAATATTCGATGATTTAGTCCAAAAATGATTAATTGTTTGAAATAATTGAAGAAAATTTGTTTGAAAATTTTCATTAATTTAATTTATTAAATAAAAAACCAAATAATTTTGTATTATTTTCACTTGATATAAATTAAAATTTGAATTTTTTTTTAAATTTTTAAAATTTCCCGGTTGGTCCCGGTTCCCGGTTTTTCTTGCGGTCCCGGTCCCGGTCCCGAAAAAAAATCGAGGTCCCGGTCCCGGCTTCTCAGGTCCCGGCAAGTCCCGGTCCCGGTTTTGGCAAAAATTCCCGGTCCCGTGGCACTCTACTTTTTTGTATGCAGGATTTATTTTGAATGACCTCCGAAAAAGTCTCTCGCATGAAAATCTCGAACGGCTTATTTTTCTTCATCATAATATTATCCTTTACAATTTTGATTATTGATAATATGGGAATTTTCTAATTATGCTTTTACAAATATGCGATCCGCGGCGTTTTTTGCGCGATGCGCGATCCGCGACCGCGGCAAATTGAATCCGCGATGCGCGATCCGCGACCGCGGGATTTTTTTTGCGCGATCCGCGACCGCGGCAAATTGAATCCGCGATGCGCGATCCGCGACCGCGGGATTTTTCTGTGCGCGCCCCACCCCTGGTACACATCTCGTTTTTTGGGATGGTGTGTACATTAGAGACGAGAATGATATCAATTTTGTCGCAATTCCATCCGTTTTGAGTCAGTGGACGGTTCAGTCCCAAAGCCATTTTGCCACTTCAGTCCCGGGTCTGTAACTCTTCATGGATTGGTTGCCGCCAAAAAATTCGGCTCTAATGCACTTTATGAGTCCATTCGACTTATATGAGTCCAATCGACTTTTATGAGTCCAAAGATATTTTATGAGTCCAATCAATTGACAATCCCGGGTTTTTATACAATAATTTGGTTCATGTTCGAACAAACCCTATCTTTTTGATATCATTCGAAAGCACAAAGTCTAACGAAGCTAAAATATATAAAATCGCAGCGTTCAGGCAATACCAAAAAAGATTTGATTAAAGTAGTATAGGGACAGAAATCTGGGCCCCCCCTGGGCAGAGAGATGCGCATTCACCATAGGAGAGAGAAGAGAATTAGAGAAAAAGAGTAATCACCAAAACAAAGGAAAACGATTATAATGTAAAGAGACACCCGACTATTAAGTTAATGCAAAAACCCATGCCTATTGGTAATGGCGGATCCTTCTCATAACTGCGCGAGTGCACTGTTGTTTTTTGGACCAACAATTATAGAATCAAATAAAACAATTTAAAATATTTATTAATTGAAAAAATATATTTTAGGAAAAGCATTTGGTTAAAATCCCGCCCTCCCTATTGTTTTTTGTTTGGGTGAGAAAAAAATTATGGACCTAAATAAAAACCACAATTTTAGAAAATTTCTTTGGATTATTAAAAATCTACCCCTCCCCCTCTGTAGACCTATGACATTTTTTAGTGCGGGAAATCAAGAAATATGAAATTGAGCGAAAAATGATTTTTATTACTATTTTTCTCGTTTTTATATCATAGAATTTCTAGTAAAAATATTTTCATTTCCGGTGTAAATCGTTTTATTGTCAATTTTAGACAGTTCACGCCCTCAGCTAAGCTAAGCGCTATATTTATTTTTGTTGTTTAAATTGTTTAAATAAATAATAATATTATGCTCGAGAAAACAAAGAAAAGCGATCAAAAAAAAGATGTGAGAATGGAAGATATAATTTATTACAAAAAATAGAAATCTTATTTGAAATAAAAATCCGCTCGGGTATGGGGGCGCGCGCTAACATTCTCTTTTCGGAGATGGTCCCTTTAATCGATGACAAAGGAAATTGATTGGAGATGAGAAATTAAAAGACAAAAATAAATTTAAGTATGAAACCAAAGTCGCGAAAATTAATGCAAAATTAAGACAATAAATATGTTAAACTAGGAGAAAAATAAAACGAGTTTTTTTTTGAAATTTTTGAAGGAAAAGAAAAAAGCAATAATTTAAAATAATTATTTAAATAGTTTTAATGAATGTTTGAAAATTTTTTTTCTGTTTTGGAAAACAATTTGATTTTTTTGAACAACAGAAATATGTCTCCATTTTAATTTTCTTCTTGTCCACTTTTCGAGCCCCCCCCCCAAGAGAATGCCACCCAGGACTAAACATTGTTGAAAGGGGTCCAACGCCACGTCGTTGTTGCAATACCGTTTCAACAGCTATTGCCGACAAAAGACGCGCATACCATGCCCAAAATGGTGTTTTTACAGGTTCAACTGTTTTTAATTTAAAATATTTTATTCCTCCGATAGGGACTGTAAAATACTTCCATATTTGGATTTCGAATAAATTTTGTGTAATATATTTCGGTTTTTATTGGCTGGTTTAAATGATTTATCTCACATGCTTGTATTTTTTTAAATAATTCATCCACATGGTTTCAGAAACTTCTTATCTGTTTTTTAATTTTGAAACATTTTGTAATACCTTTTTTTTGATTTAATTTCATTTTCTTGACATTTTTTAAGACTACATTTTTCAACCTCGCTTAAAGAATTAGAAATGTTTTTATATTCGTTGGAAATTTTTAGATATAGCAGCCGAATTTTTATGACAGAATCTAAAAAATTCTCATACAACACATGTATTCCTGGTGCACTGAAGGCAATAATTGTAAAAATTTTCACATATTTAGAAATATTATTACAGTAAATAACTAAACTATCTGCCTCTTTGATCATTTTTCTTTCCCTTTTCCACCAGTTTACAATTCGATTTTTTATAAAATTAATTTCTTGGTCAATTGTCGTCATTTTTTGCATTTAGAGATACAATGATTATTTCAAAAATTACGGTATCAACTAACGGAAAAAAGTTTGAAAATATAGGCTGTTCTAGCAGAACGTCAATTGTATTTTCCTGTGGTAACCGTAGTGGCAAGGTTACGAGAAAATTAGAATATTGTAGTTTTAGAATTGATTTGAAGTTTCCCAATTCTTTTATATATGCATTTTCTAATGTTTTTTCTAGAGATTGTTTAATTCATAATAAGATGTACCGGAAAAAATAAACTTTGTAATATGCTTTTTGATTCCAAATTTATTAATCACATGACAATTGTAAGAAATTGCTTCCATTTTACTCGTGAAACTCAATAAAACGCCAGACAACAGACTGCACTTTGTTTTCCAAATCCAAAATTTTGGTGTGGATACGACGGGATTCTAAGTGCAACTTTTTTACTTCACTCAATTCCTTAAATACCTTATCCTCTAATTTCGTAGCTTGATCGAGGTCTTTGCATCGTTCGACCTCGTACCAAGTTGACTCTACCTTATCAGACTCGAGATTAATTTTATCCAAAATGGTGTAAACTTCCCAAATTGAATCCGATAATCGAACAAAAAAAATCTCGAACTCCTGGAGCATATGGGGCTTTTTCCCGGGATTTAATTGCACGGTTAAGTGCCCCCGAGCCGACTTGGCATAATCATTGACTTCTTCTGCCAGTACAGATACTTCTCTCCACGCTCTTTCTACTTCTTTTTTGACAGCTTCGAGCAAAATTGCCGTCGCCTTTTCAGATTTTTGAACCATTTTTAAATGTAATTTGTTTTTTCTTTTGTTTCGTCTTTTATAGTTTAACCATCGATAAATTCGTCTTTGAAAGTGGGTCTTGTAGTGGGCCTCGGGCGAGACAAATGTTCCTTTAACGTTTCTTTTACCTTTTCGGCAAGCTCGCCAATACCAAGGTCCGACTGTGTATATGCGTTACGGTACGCACTACCGACATCTTGTCTATACTGCTTAACAATTTCAAAAATCCCTTTGGCTTCATCTGCCAACTCACGACACATTAACACATCTTTTCTGTCTAAACACTTATCCATTTCTTTTCTAATAAATCCAATTTTCTGCTTTTCTTCGTTAATTTTTTCGGAAATTCCTTGTACTTTTCTCACCCCTTCCAATAGCCTACCGAACCATGTTTTCATGCCCGGTGCCTCATGATGACGAACTTTAATTTTCTCTGCCTCAGAAATTGCCCTATTAGAAACAGCCGCGAAATCTCGGGCTTCAGTATTTAATCTGTGTGTATCCCGAAATGCTTTTTCAATGGTTTTTCTCGCAGCGTTCAATTGTTGTTTCTCTTCGTTAGATAGGCAACAACAATTAGGATTTGTTTGGCCAAATACCAAACCAAAAAGTACGAACAAAACTATTTTATTCATTTTATTATATTTATTTTTTGTCTGAGTTCTTTTATATTTTATTTATTTGATTTTTCGAAACTTTTACCAACTCGGCATCATAAAATATTCCCTTAATATTATCCCCATTTAAATCTTCAATTCGGTAAGCGATTGGATCTGATATAAATATTTTATATATTTTCAAAATTTCTTCCGTAAAATTCGGAAGATATCCCTTGGCGAATTTTCCTTTTTCCTTGGTAATTCGCACTAAATCACCAATTTTATATTTATTATTTTTTTCTGTTTCTAAATTTCCAAATTATCTTTCCCAAATAATTTCGGTATTTTCAAAATTAATTGAAGACGGTTTGGCTCCCAGGGTCATATTCACACTTGTTAATGTTTATTGTTATTTTGTCTATTACGTTGACCCATCGGAGAGTGTTCTTCTTTGTAAAGTATCGATACAACCGTTCCTTTATTGTCCGATTTGCCCTTTCAACTACTCTGGCGTGCAGATCGGGGCTATACATCACATTTTTGATGATGAATTTTTCGTCAAAAAATTATATTTTTATTCATTTTATTTTTGCATTTTTGATCATTTTTATTTTATATATTCATTTCAACTTTTTACCATATTTTCATCTTTTTTGCAAAAAAAATATATGAAACTCCTTATTTTTATGCGTATTTTGTTTTTTTTGGTACCTAGCTTTTGGACATGAATACCTACAATTACATACCAAAACAGCACTTGTACCTACACCTGCAAACAAACGCACTTGCACCTGTATCTGCCATACACACATTTGCACCTGACATGCACCTACACTTATACTTCCATCACACACATCGCACTTGTCTTTGCATTAACTTTGCACAACACCACATGAGAACGCACGCATGTACGTACACAGAATGCATGCACATGCAAACAAACACACTTGCACCTGCATTTGACCATAGACACATGCCTGCACCAAAAACACACGCACACATATGCATTTTCACCTTACGTATCTGCACCTGCATATGTATGTAGACACTCATACATTGCACAAATGCACTCATACGCACCGCATTTGTACGTACACAGAACGCATGCACATGCAAACAAACACACTTGCACCTGCATTTGACCACACACACATACGCACGCATGCACGAACACATGCACATACACATACACACAACACAAACATTCATTTTTATGAACATACACCCACATTCATGCACATACACACACACAAACACATGCACAACACGCGCACACATATCGCATGCATTTGCAACTAACCACATGTATGTATACAAAAATCCCAATTCATATGTTTATTCTGATCATTTCTGAGCACTCTCTCTCACTGATCACTTAAATCACACACACACTCATTCTGCTCACTGATCTCTCTCTCTCTCATCACACACTGACACAGTCACTCAGATGCTTCTGATCGTCCTGATCACTCACTCTCACTGATCCTCATTCTCTATCTCTCTCTATGACTAATTACTCCGATCATTCTCACTCTCTATGATTAATCTCTCACTATCACTCTGATCACCTTCTGATCACGCACGCTCACTCGGATCACCTTCTGAGCACTCACTGTCTCTGTGATACCATGTTCATCCCTATCTCTCTCTATACTTCTTAATACGATCACTTTCTCTCACTCTCTATGATCACCTTCACATCGATCATGTAATCTCTGATCAATTTCTGAACACACACTTACTCATTCACTCACGTACTCGGATCACGTTCTGATCAAATAATAATTCCGATTTCTCGCACTCTTTCTCTGTGACCACCCACACATTGATTATTTTCTGATCGCGCACTCTCACTCTTTCTTAATTATTCATTCTCTGATTACTCACTCATTCCTAAACATTGATCATTCTCTCATTTACTTATTTTTTAAACGATTTCTTTCTGATCACTCACATACTTACTCTTATCACATTCTGATCATGCATTCTCTGATCATTCCCTCACGCCGATCACGTGATCACTAACACACTCTGATAATTCTCTGATCACGCACTTTCTCTCGCTCTGTTACACTTGTTCCTAATCACCCTGCTCACGCACTCGTTTCTAATCACTCTTGATCATTCACTCGTTCCTAATCACTCTCACTTTCTGATCAATCACTAACTCCAATCACTCGGGTAACTTTCTTTCTCTCTCTTTCTGATTAACTCACATTCTCACTCTGACTATGATCATCCTTAATCATTCATGTACTCATTCTGATCAGTAGATATAGGGCGCACTCTTTGCGGGCCCTATTCAACTTTTTTTAGCTGGACCTTGGGGGTTGGTTTACCAGCCATCGGTGTTCACTGGGCCTATTTGCGCCCATCAGACCACCACCCCCCTCCGCCCGACCCGCACCGATATAAGCGTATGCGCCCCCCCTCCCCCGCCCCCACCACCTCTGCCCCGTTTGTCTTCTCTGGTACTTTGCGGGCCCTGTTCAACTTTTTTTCGCTGGACCTTCGGTTGGTTGGCCAACGGTGTTCACTGGGCCTATTACGCCCTCCACCCGGTCCGCACCAACACAAGCGTTTGTGCCCCCCACCCCCATGTGCCCCGTTGGTCTTCTTTGCCACTTTGCGGGCCCTATTCAACTTTTTTTTGCTGTGCATATTTGTTCAAGGTTTTCTTACTAGGCCAAACATTTGGATGAAAAAAATAAAAAAGTTTTATTGAGAAGAATGGAGTTGTGAAATGGTGTTGGAAACATTGTTCCCAATTTAGCATAGGGCACCACTTGGGGGCGTGCAATAAATTGGGCAACCGTGTTGCCATCACCATTTTCCGCTCCGCAATTTTACGCATTAGTCACACGGGACAGGAAGTGATCCGTCGGCGAACCAAATTTATTTCACTGAACCACTAGTAAACACATTTGAGTTTGTCCTTCCATCATTATATCAATAGCGTTCCTTTTCTTCTTCTTTTTCTTCTTCACTGTTGTGTTGCGTTGCTTTTTTTCTACCAGCGCCACTTTGTGCCGACACAAGCATGGGAATGGCCACGGAGGAGGTCACAGCGCTACGCATAGGCTCCGGAATTGCAGCAGCAAGTTGGGAGGTCACCCGGTGCGCCTCACGCACCATTGCCTCTGTAGTGACAGTATCAGCAGCAGCAGCAGCAGCAGCTGACGTGTGGCGTTGTTGTTGTTGCCGTACGTCTTTCTCATGCCCTGCCTTCTGCTCAACGGTGTCCTCAAATATGGTGTGAAGGCCACCGTAGCGGTTGGGGTGTTGGGATGTCGACGGTGATTGATGAGGCGGAGGCATGAGGCCGGAGCGGCGGAGCCAGTGTACAACCATCATCCAACACAGTAGGAACATTGGCAGCACGATTGTGTAGTTGGCGATAAGGAACAGGGTGGACAAAATCTGAACAGCCCCATCCACTCTTGCCCCCGCCGCGGTCATCGCCGTCGTTGATGTCACGGCGGCGGCTGACGTCGTGTCTATTAATGTGCACATTGCCAAGACATGTAATGTAAAAGATAATAAAAAACAAACAAAAATATGCCAAGACATGTAATGTAAAAGATAATAAAAAACAAACAAAAATATGATGTCGAAAAAAGCGGAGCGGTGGCAATGACGCGCGCCGACATTTCCGGACCGGGGTCGAACAGCGGATGGGGTACCATACGACCACCCTCACGTGGCTCGTACAAAATCATCCAGCTTAGGTTTGACATTTTGGATTTGTTATCGTCAATATGTTTATGATGATGATGATGATGATGATGTTACGATTTTTTGGAAACAGAATGGTCTTTTACACAACGGCAACTTTATTTATGCAATTTTTGAGTCAGACACAATGTGACGGTTGTAGTCTATCATTATCAACTGATCAAATTCCCCGAGCACAACCATCTCAACGCCGCCGGCCGGAATCTCTTCGTTGAAAGCGAGCCGAATGCTGGTAGTGCCGGAGCGGAGCAGTTCAAAGCCGCAGCTGTCATCCAGCGTCGAGGTCATGGGCACCACAAAAATTGTCCATCCGTCGCGGAACTGGTCCAGCGTGATGTCCATGGAGCGTTCAGAGTTGGCCATGCCCAGCGCCTCGTACATGTCAACAAAGGGTCGAATGTAGGCGGAGCCGGAAAAGTCCATGCGATGCGGCACTGCCGGGTACATTTGACCGCCGGCGTGCACGCTGATCTCACGGATGGAGTATGGCTTGAAGTTGAACGGTGACAGCGCCAGACTACATGGTAAGACCACTTGAATTATCGATTGATTTTCTCCGCTGAGCGCAGAGAGGATGAGCGGGCGGGTCCGTGCCTATTAGGTGGTTGTGTCTGCGTCTCTGACGGGAATGGGGTGGGGGGATGCGTCGGGAGATGTGGGTTCGGGATGGTGGTAGGTGCGCGGGATGGTGTGGGGTCGGGATTTGGGGGTGTGGGAAGGGGGTTGCACGAGATTTTGGGCCGTGGGGGTTAAATGCGCGGGAGTTTCGCCGCGCGGGATTGAACCCGAGATGGTGGTTGGTAGGCGCGTTAACCAGTCGGCCACCGATGGAATGGGCGGGGTCGCGATATTTTGCGTTAAAAGGCGCGACCCCCTCCCCGCTGGTCGTCACCGCCATTTCGCGGGGCAGCGCGGACCCCCTCTCTTCCGCGGACCCTCCCCACCATTCCGCCGTCAGTCGGCGCGGACCCCCTCTCTTCCACGGACCACCTCCCTCCACTGCCGCGGACTCCTTCTCTTCCACGGACCACCTCTCTCTACTGCCGCGGACCCTCCCCACCATTCCGCCGTCCGTCGGCGCGGACCCCTCTCTCTACTGCCTCGGACCCCTCCCTTATCATTTATCAATTACCCTTTTGCGCATTTATTGATTATTAATTAGTGCCTCCCGTTCTTCTATCGTTTCCCATTTTCCTTCATGTTAATAGAGCGCACATTCTCCGTTACATTCGATTTTTTCCGTCCGTCGGCGCGGTCCCCCTCTCACCATAGCCGCGGACCCCCTCTCTCCGACGGCGCGGACCCCCTCACCCCGCCGTTCGGCTTAAGGAGTGGTGGAATGATTGCCTGTTAAATTTGAAGTCAATCGTACAAGGGGTGAGCGAGTTTTGGTGCGCGAGTCTCGGTGTGCGCGAGGGGGCGGGGCGTCGGGACAGTACTGCTTGAAATGGTGCCTGAGGCGAAATTCTTTCGCCGTTCAGCTTAGGGATGGGTGGATTGACAGACTGTGAAATTTGAAGTCAATCGGACAAGGGGTGAGCGAGTTTTGCTGCGCAATTCTCGGGGTGCGCGAGGGGGCGGGGCGTCGGGAAAGTACTGCTTGAAATAGTGCCAGAGGCGAAATTCTTTTGCCATTCAGCTTAGGGGGTGGTGGATTGACGGCCCATAAAATTTGAAGTCAATCGGACAAGTGGTGCGAGGGGCGCATTTTTGAAAATTTTCTGGTCGATTCTTAGGGATGTATTTTTGAAAAAATTTTTGGGTCGGTTCTTAGGGGTGTATTTTTCTTTTTTATTGCATTTTTGTTAACAAATTTTGGGCAAAACGCCAAAATAGGTGAAAATAAGTTTTTTAAAATTTTTTTAGGTTTTTTAGGTGCTAAAATAAAAAACCTAGAAAATAGGTGCTAATAACTCGAAAAGTAGCTTAACAACAGCCCAAAAAACATGTTTTTCGTGCGTTTCAGGCCACGGGAGCTCAGGAAAAAAATATGTAAAAACCTAAAAATCGAAGCCCTATTGATAATATCAATTAAAGATTAATTTCCGGCATTTATTTCTACCAATCACCGAGCCCCAGACCCGAATTCGAACAAAAATTCGAAGTCAAATTTTATGAATTTTGAGTTTTATATCAATTAAAGATTAATTTCCGGCATTTATTTCTACCAATCACCGAACCCCAGACCCGAATTCGAACAAAAATTCGAAAAGTCAAATTTTATGAATTTTGAGTTTTTTGGTCCAAAACGGCTTGTATTTTGGGACTCCTTCCATTAATCAATAAACCTCACACCCAATACCGAAAAATTATAATATGAATAAATGAAAAATATTTTTTAATGCATATGTAATTAAGAATCGAAAAAATAAATTTTTGCGGGAAATGAAGGGCAATTTTATTCTCGTTTAATTTTTATTAATAAGTATTTTTCCCAATTTATATCATGAAAATTATAATAAATATTTTCATTTCGGGAAAATTGCTCTGTTGTCAAAGGGTTTTTAAAAAATATCAGAGAATTTCGCCCCCATCTAAAGCTATCAGTTATATCTATTTGTTGTTGTTAAAAAATAATTAAAACCATTAACTAATAATATATGATTAAAAATGTTTAAAATAAAAATCTGCTAGGATATGGCGGTGCGCGCTGCCATCCTCTTTTCGAAGATGGTCCCTTTAATCGACCCCCATGGAAAATGATTCGTAAGATACAAGATGAGAAATTAAAAGACAAAAAATAAACTGAAATTTACATAAATACAAAACCAAAAGTAACGAAAAAATAAATTGAATTTATAAAAAATTTTTGAAAAAAGAAAATAACAATAATTTGAAATTATTGTTTAAATATTTTTAATGAGAAGGTGAGAAAAAACGAATATTTTGAAAATAGTTGTGAATTTTCAGAAAACTATTTTATTTTACAGCCACCTGTTTCAGAATTTCAAACTTTGTTTTCATTTGCTCCAAATTTTTTGTCCTTTTTCGTGACCTAAAAATCGAAAAATTTTCTGAAGTGAATATCACCAATAAAACATTGGTCCACCTCAATTGAATTATAGGTCCACATGCGTCGTGTGGTGGTAAAGAGTATTACCAAAATAGTTGTAAATTAGCACATGCGTTATCGGCTCACAAACAGTTGCTTTTTCAAACACTTGCAATCCCCTCCCCACCCCACATCTATCGGAAAGTGAAAAGAGTGAGTAAAATATTTCAGTAAAATAAAAATAACAAAAAATTTGAAAATTTGAGAAGGGAAAAAATCGATGACTAATTGACAAACTGACATCGCGCAATTTTTGGGGCAAAAACAAGTGAAGTGAAGAGCTTTTATCTCCGTTTTAAATCGGACTACTAAAAAATGTTTTGCGGTAAGGTAAATAAATGAATTACAAAAAATGAAAAATACAAAAAAAGTCAGGGATTTTAGGGAGTTGAGTTCACTGTAAAAACAATTTTCCTTTGTATTCAAAATTCAAATTTGGCGCGTCTTTTGGCCTAATTATTTTGCAAAATCCTGCCCGTGCTGACTCAGTTGTCAATCGAAAATGATTGATGAGTTAATTTATGCATTTTTTGCAACAAAAACGCCACGTGACTGGTCATATGACCAATTATTTCGCAATGCGATGCACCGCACGGAAAAATGAGTAAGCTGTCAACGAATGTCTCGCAGCTGTCAATGAAAAATGCGGCCAACCGCTGAACATGTCAATACCGTGCCAGACGGTCCGCCTGTCACTTGGGTCTTCCGGGGTCGCTATAAAAGGCGCAATTGTGCAAAAATATTTCCTTTTTTCGAGAAAAAAAAACTGACGCGAAAAATTATTTAGCAAATTGAATTTTAATTTTAATTTATCAATAAAATATTTATTTTATATTCAAAAAAACATATTTCACTTATAAAAATGTCCCAGGTCCAAAAAAAATTCCTGACCGTCCCTGCGGAGAAAAGAAAAGAAAGAAACATAAAAAACTATTTTAAAAAAAGCATTGACGAAATAAAATTAAATAAAAACAATTATGTCGAAATTTCTTCGACTGAAAAAAATACGCCCGACTTCGGGATATATGAAAACACAACCCGATTTATTTTTAAAAACCCGAAAAAAGAAAATAGAAAAGAAACTTCAGAAAATTTTAAAAAAATAATACAAAATCTAATTAAAAAGGTAACTTTAAAAAAGAGAAAGGGCTGGAAAATACAGAGAATTTCGATTGATTTGTACTGTGAACTGCTGAATGATCCAATTTTATTACCGGCCCGGGACCCCAAGCAAAATACGGCGGAAACTGTTCTCCATGAAATATTTAGAATTAATCAGTCATACAGTGAGTTCGACCTCCTCCATGAGCCTGTTTCCTGCATTATAACTACATACAGTACACCGACCGGAACAGGTAAAAAATGAAAAATAATTTTAAAATATAAATTTTTAAAGGCTTTAATCCTATGCATTACTGCGAAATTAAAGAGTTAGGCAGAATTAGTGTTAGAAATTCGGACAGTTTTTGTAAGTTAATAAAAAATAATAAAATTAATGGCAATTTTTTTTAGGTTTGTTTTATGCGTTAATTTTAAGCAGATTTTATCAATTAATTAATAAAAATGATGAGGAGAAAATTTCGATGGATCAGTTTCGTAAAATAATAAAGAATGAACAAAGGCAATGGGAAGCGGTTAAACAATTAATTAATGAAACCAAAATCAATATGCGCGCAAAAAATTATGGATTAGAACACTTACAAATTGTTCAAGATTATTGGGTATGTCAAAGTTAAAGTTAGGATACCCCTTAGACAATTTTTAATGGGTAATAATTTTTCAAAAATATAAAATTTTAGGACTCGAATTTTCCTGGTAAATTTCGGATTGTTGCTTTTTCGAAGGACGTCGGCCTTCGCCCAATCTTTAAGGGGAATGGTCCCCGAAAATATAATGTTTGCATTTTTCACGAAAATAATCATTGGGATGGTCAGTCTTAATATTAAAATTTTTCTAAAAAGATTTTTTAGGCATCAAAAGTATAGGACAATTTTTCCCCATCAAACATAAATTCTGTATAAGCTGTGAAACTACTTTTCACATAGAGGAAAAGCATAGTCTTAATTGTGAGGAAAGGTGTAAGAAATGCTGCAGAATAGGTAACGATTAGCGTAAATTTTATTTTAATACTTAAATTAAGGATACGGGTTTCCTTGCCCCCCGGAACGGAGGACATTAAATTGCGAAAATTGTAACAGAACTTTTTTTAACGATAATTGTTTTGAACATCACAAAAATAAAATATGTCATTTATATCAAAAATGTACAAAATGTCAAATAGAGTTCAGGACGGATTTGGAAAATAAACATTCTTGCGGTATTTTCAAAATAAAATAAATTAGAAAATTTTTAAATTATTTTAGAAGAACAACATTGTAGAAAATGTCATTTATTCCATGATCCAAAGAAATTATGCTTTATGCAAAAATTGAAAATCAAAAAAATGGCCCCATATAGGATTGTTGCATACGATTTGGAGTGCACGGTATTTATTTTTAAGTTCAAAAATAATATTTTAATTTAGACTAATACAATTTTGGACGAAAATTCGCTGAGAAAAGAGACTGTACATAAACCGAATTTTATTAGTGCCCGATTTACCTGTTCATTATGTGAGGGAGAAATAAAGGATTGTGAAATTTGTGGGAAGGAACCGCGACATTTAAAATGGTGTAGTAAGGATGGGATTGACCCGTTAAACTCTTTCGTTAAATGGATTATAAATTTGGAAAAATATGAAACGTATGCATTCGCACACTTTAGCGGTGAGAATAAAAAAAATAAAAAATGATGAAATTCTTTTTTAGGGCGTTATGATTCACACTTTGTTTTGAGGGAACTTGCGAATTTGGGATATAAGCAGCCGGAATTAACGATAGCGGATTTAAAAATTTATGAGATTAAGTTTAGAAAAAGTGAAAAATTCCCGAAAATTCATTTTCGGGACAGCTGGTTATTAATGCAAAACAAATTGGCACATTTACCCAAAACATTTGGTTTGGATTGTGACTCTAAATTATATTTTCCCCATCAATTTAATAAAGAGGAAAATTACGGTAAGAATTATTTTTGTCGTTACAAAAAAAAGAATTTAGGCAAAATTTTGACAACCCTCCCGCCTTTTGAGGATTATTTTCCTGATGAAATGGGTGAAGAAGAGTATGAAAAATTTAAAAAATGGTATTATATGAATTACAATAATGGATTTATTTTAGGTAAGAGAAAAAATATTTAAGTTAACTATTTAATATTTTAGAAGAAAAATTGGATGAATATTGTTCAAATGATACGGACATTTTAATGAAAGCGCTTATAAAATTGAGAAAGATTTTTATTGATATAACAATAGATAATGAAACACCGAATGGGATCGATGTAATGAGATTATCGACAACTATTGCGTCATCATGCATGAAGTAGGGACCAAAATAAAAGGAAAATAACTCAACTTTTAGCATTTTTCGTGCCAAATTTTTAAAAAATAGTGAAACAATACCCATCATTCCCGAGAGCGGATTTGAGCTTAAAGATAGTCAGAGCAACATAGCGATAAAATATTTTGAATGGATAATGCATAGGGATGGAGTTAAAGCGAGACATGCCGCAAACGGGGGAGAAATTATGCTTTTTGGAGATAAAAAATTAAAAATCGATTGCATAATTGGGGCGCAAAAGAGAATAATTGAATTTCAGGTAATAATGGAAATGAAATAAAATATTAAAAAGATTTTTAGGGATGCGCTTTTCATGGATGTAAAAAATGTTATAAGGGATTTATGATTCAAGCGAATGGACTAACAGCGGAACAAAATTATGATAGAACTCAACAAAAAATGGAGAGATTAAGAATTGCGGGGAAAAAGATGGGATATACTGTAGAGGAAGTTTGGGTAAATGCCAAAAGTTTATTCAAAACATAATTGTGTTTTAGGAATGTGATGTGAGAAAAAAGTTAAATCGAAAGAGTGAAATTTATGATGAAAACATGGCAAAATTTTTTAATAATTTACCGGAAATTGGACCTATTATCCCAAGAAATGGTTTTGCGGGTGGCCGTACTGGTAGATTTATTCGTTTTTTCTGAATTAATGATTAATTTTTAGGCCCATTATGTCTATTTGCTGAGGCTTCTGAAAATATGGAAATTTCGATTTATGATATTGTTAGTCTTTACCCTTGGGTGAACTATTCCACCCCCTATCCCGTTGGCAACCCAAAAATAGTCATTCCTAAACAATATATAGTAAAATGGTAATTTCGGTAAAAAATACAAAATTCAATGCATTTTTAGGACTTCACCTGATGACATTCCTTATGAGGGTCTTTTGAAAGTACGAGTGATCCCTCCAAAAAATCAATTCCTTCCTGTTTTACCTTTTCATACTGTAGGTTAAGACAGTTTTTTTAATTTTATAGATTTTTTAGGATGATTTATTATTATTTACAAATTGTTCTTCGTGTGCCAAGAAGACCAAAACAGATTTTGTTTATTCAAAAAATACCAAAAAGTGTAGACATAGTGCTGAACAGCGGGCACTTACTGGTGAATTTTGTACTTTAGAATTGAAAAAAGGTGATAGATGTATTTTAAAAAAATAAAAAATTATTTCAGCTTTGGAATTGGGGGCTGTTATTGATAGATTTTACCGCGGTTATCATTACGAAAATTTTGATGGAAATTTATTTAAGAATTATGTCAGAAAATTTTTAAAATTGAAAGTTGAAGCTTCCGGGTGGCCTCAGGATGTCCAAAATGAAGAAGAAAAATTGGAATTTGTGAAAACTTACCGAGAAATATATCAAATTGAATTGGAAGCAACAAAAATGAATTTTAATCCTGGATTAAGACATATTGCCAAATTAGCATTAAACTCGTTATGGTAAGAAAAAAATGAAAAAAAGTAAATAAAAAATTGTTTGTAGGGGAAAATTTAGTATGCGGAATAAATTAAGCACAACAAAAATGATAAGCAAACCGTCGGACTTTTTTGAATTGGTTAACGATTATACAATTGAAATGGCTAAACCTATCAGATTTAATGACAACACTTTACGTGTTATATTTTGCAAAAAGGACGAATATATTAAGGAGCATAAATGCTCAAATGTTATGATTTCGATATGGTAGGTAAAACGATATTTTTCGATAAATAAATAAATATTTAGGACCACCGCGCAAGCGCGGCTTAAACTTTACTCTTATATGGAAAAAATAAATAATGCGGAAAGTTGCAAATTAATTTACACGGATACAGGTGGACCAAATAAAATAAATAACTTTTTTTATTTCTATTTTTTAGACAGCGTATTTTTTATGCATCCAAAAGGAACATGTCCTATTAAGGAAGGGAGTTTTTTAGGGTACGAAAATAGCAAAAAAAAATTTTCATTTTTAATTTTAGTGAAATGTCTAAAGAATATAGTGATTCAAAAATATTAGAAATTGTTTGTGCGGGTAAGGAGTTAAAACCAAACAAAAAAATAATGGAGTTTTAGGGCCTAAACAATATGCTTTGAAATTACAAAAAGTAAATGGAGAAATATGGTACAAAACAAAAATTAGAGGAATGACACAGAATAAGAACAACAAAATTGATTATGAAGAATTTAAGGACATGGTTTTAAATTATGAGGAAGAAAAGAAAATCCAGTTTAAACACCCAAATAAATTCGGGTATGTTTTATAATTTTAACAGAAATAATTAATTTTTCTTAGGCCAACGAGAGAAAGTTATGTGATTAGCCGAAATATTGTAAAGGATTATAAACCAATTCAAAAGAAGGGGTTTGTACTTATTTTCTAAATTTAATAACTAAAAAAAACATTTTAGGATTATTTTAGACGATGAAAATTTAACCGTTTTGCCTTTTGGTTGTTGGTGATCTTTTGAATAAATATTTTTAAATGCTGTCTTTTATTTATTTTTTGGTTTTTTACCCTTAATATTTTTTAATGTATAAAAGAAATAAAATAACAAATAAAATAAAAAATGGATAAACAAAAGAAGCCAAGAGGAAGGCCTCCGAAAAAAGTGGAGAAAAAAGAAACTCCTCAAAAAGAAAATTTGGAGAAGAAAGAAATTCCTCAAAAAACAAAAGTTAAAACTCTAAGACCCAAAATACAGCTTAAAGGAAGAAAAATAGAATTGGAAACAGAAAATAGTACTAATTCCATTCCAACTAAAATAAAACTTCCTCCAATTTATGTAAGACTGTAAATTGATTGTTTATTAATTTAAAACTTTAGAAATGATTAAAAGTATTCTGATCAGGAAAGTTATAAAGATGGAAAAATATCAAAATAATAAAATTATCAATTGCGGTTGTGAATTATAAATGTGGAGGTAAAACAGAAAATTAATTGTTGATTGTTGATTAAAAATGAGAGTTTAGGAATTAATCTCATGATCAAGCAGTGAAAATGGTGAAAAATCATTGCTAAGAATGTCTAAAATGAGTAGATGTCTACGGATGCTTGGAAGTGGTGTTTATGAAATGATCAAATAAGTGTGTGAGTGATCGTGTGATTAGGGACGAGTGAGTGATTAGGAACGAGTGTGTGATCAAAAAGAGACACAGAGAGATCGGTGTGAGTGAGTGTTAACAGAGAGTAAGTGATCAGAAAATGATCAGAGTAAGAGTTAGAGGTCAGATAGTGATTGGGAACTAATAAATGATCAAAGAGAAAAAATAAGTGATCACAAGTTAGTGTGAAAGGGTATGTGAGTAAGTGATTGCGTGATCAGAAAAATAATCAGTGTGTGAGTGTTCACATGTGAGAGAGAGTGATTGGGATGAGTGTGATCATAAAGACTGAATGATTAGAAAATGATCAGAGTGAGTGAATGTAGATTAGAGTATGATTAGGAGTGAGAATGAGTCATTATAAAGTGAAAGAGTGATTACAAGTGAGAGTATGATCAAAGAGAGATAGAAGAGTTATCAGTGTGCGAGTGAGAGTGTGATTGAAGTAGTGAGGGATTACAAATAAATGATTGCAGAGAGAGAGAGAGAGTAATCGGGGTGATCAGAGTAAGAAGTGTGTGATATTGAGTGATCAGAAGCTGCCAGAGTGGGAGTGAGTGATCAGAAGATGATAAGTAGGATTGAGTGATCATAATATGATCAGACTAGGACAAAGTGACCAAAAGTGATCGGGATCAAAAATTATCAAAATGATCAGATAAACATGTGCGAATGTGCGAATGCGTGTGAATCATCGGAAAGAGAAAATATACTCAGAAAATGATCAGAGTGAGAATGAGTGATCAGAATGATCAGAATGATCAGAAGATGATCAGAGTGCGAATGAATGATCAAAATAACAAGCGGCCCCTATATCTTAATGATTTGTAGGTGTTGTGATGGGGCTTGTGAGTGAGCATGTGTTTGTGTATGAGTGATCGTGTTAATGTGCTTATGCGTGCACGTGCATGTGTGTATGCGCATTTACATTTAGATGTGCATGTGTGTGTGTGTATGTGCGTAGGTGCATGCGGGCGTGCGTGCGTGGGTATGTGTGTGCGTGCGTGTGTGTGTGCATGCGTGAGTGTGTGGTGTTGTTAAAATTTTGGTGCAAAGTGCATATGATGTGACTGAAAGTGTAGGTGCAGGTGGTTGTTAAGTGCAAATGTGTGCGTGTTTTCGGTGCAGGGCAGACACAAGATTAGGTGAAAAGTGTGTTATGTGCACGCGTTTTGGGTCTAGGCAGGTATGTGTGGGTGTGTCAGGTACAGGTGCAAGTCTGTTTCTTTGCAACTGCAGGTGCAAATACAAGTTAAATGCAAATGCATGTGGTTGTGTGTGTGCTATGGCGTAGGTAGGTGTGTGTGGGTGTGTCAGGTGCAGGTGCAAGTGTGTTTGTTTGCAGGTTCATGCGTTCAGCGTATGTGCAAATGCTGTGCGTGTGAGTGTATTTGTGCAATGTGTGAGTGTCTGCATGTGTAGGTGTAGATATGTAAGGTGAAAAAACATATGTGTGAGTGTATTTTTGGTGCAGGCATGTGTGTGTGTGGTCAAATTCAGGTGCAAGTGTGTTTGTTTGCATGTGCATGCGTTCCGTGTACGTACATGCGTGCGTTCTCATGTGGTGTTGTGCAAAGTTAATGCAAAGACAAGTGCGATGTGTGTGCCTGGAAGTATAAGTGTAGGTGCATGTCAGGTGCAAATGTGTGTATGTCAGATACAGGTGCAAGTGTGTTTGTTTGCAGGTGCAGGTACAATTGTTGTTTTGGTATGTAATTGTATTTCATTTCGGGAAAATTGCTCTGTTGTCAAAGGGTTTTTAAAAAATATCAGAGAATTTCGCCCCCATCTAAAGCTATCAGTTATCTATTTGTTGTTGTTAAAAAATAATTAAAACCATTAACTAATAATATATGATTAAAAATGTTTAAAATAAAAATCTGCTAGGATATGGCGGTGCGCGCTGCCATCCTCTTTTCGAAGATGGTCCCTTTAATCGACCCCCATGGAAAATGATTCGTAAGATACAAGATGAGAAATTAAAAGACAAAAAATAAACTGAAATTTACATAAATACAAAACCAAAAGTAACGAAAAAATAAATTAATTTATAAAAAATTTTTGAAATACCGAGTGGCTTCCACACCGATTGGCAGTGTGATTTATGCATATTTGACCAGTTGAAAAAGCATAACGACGGTTACAAATATCTGTTGGTATGCATCGACGTGCTGAGTCGAATGATCTTCAGTGCACCGGCCAAGTCAAAGAAGAGTGAGGACATGATTGAGGCTTTTGATCGGGTGTTCGAAAAGTCTAAAATTATCCCTATGAAAATATATAGCGACAGCGGACTCGAGTTTCAGGCTGGAAAAATGAAAAAATATTTTGAGGAAAAATTTATTATCAAAAATGTGATGTATAACCCCGATCTTCACGCCGGAGTCGTTGAAAGGGCAAATCGGACAATAAAGGAGCGTTTGTACAGATATTTTACAAAGAAAGACACTCTACGATGGGTCGATGTAATAGACAAAATAACAACAAACATTAACAACAGTGTGAATAGGACCCTGGGGATCAAGCCAATATCTGTTACTTTTGAAAATGCAGGAATTATTTGGGAAAGATTATTTGGAAATATAGAAACTCAAAAAAATAATAAATTCAAAATTGGTGATTTGGTCCGAATTACAAAAGAAAAGGGTATATTTGCAAAGGGTTATCTTCCGAATTTTACGGAAGAAATTTTTAAAATTTATAAAATAATTAAATCAGACCCAATCGCTTATAGAATTGAAGATTTAAATGGAGATAACATTAAGGGAATATTTTATGATGCCGAGTTGGTAAGAGTTTCGAAAAATCAAATAAATAAAATATAAAAGAACTTTGACAAAAGCAAAAAATAAATAATGAATAAAATAATTTTCTTCGTAGTTTTTGGTTTGGCAATCGGCCAAATAAATAGTGATTGTTGTTGCCTATCTAATGAAGAGAAACAACAATTAAATTCTGCTAGAAAAACTATTGAAAAATGTTTTCGGGATACATTCCGATTAAATAACGAAGCCCGAGATTTTGCTGCTGCTTCACATAGGGCAATTACGGAGGCAGAAAAAATTAAAGTTCGTCATCCTGAGGCACCGGGTATGAAAACGTGGTTCGGTAGGTTATTAGAAGGGGTGAGAAAAGTACAAGGAATTTCCGAAAAAATTAACGAAGAAAGGCAGAAAATAGGCCACATTAGAAAAGAAATGGATAAGTGTTTGGACCGAAAAGATGTTTTAATGTGTCGTGAATTGGCAGACGAAGCGAAGGGAGCATTTGAAATTGTTAAGCAGTATAGACAGGACGTCGGTACTGCGTACCGTAACGCCTATACTCAATCTGACCTCGGGATTGGGGAATTGGCCGATAAAGTTAAGGAAACAATGAAGGAATATTTATCCCGCCCGGACCTTCCCCAAGACCAACATTTAAAGACCAATTTATATCTGATTAATGTATAAAAGAGAATGGAAAGACAATAATAAATTTTTAAAAATGATTCAAAGAACAGAAAAAGGAACAGCAATTTTGTTGGAAGCCTCAAAAAAAAGAGGCTGAAAGGGCATGGAAGGAAGTTTCAGTATTGGTAGAAGAAGCTGATGATTATTCCAAATCTGCTCGTGGAGCCCTTAATCGGGCAATTAAATCCCGAGAAAAGGCCCCCTATGCCCCAGGGGTTCGAGAATGGTTCGTAAAAATGTCAGATTGTATCTGGGAAATTTACACCGTTTTGGATAAAATTAATGCAGAGTCTGAAAGGGTTGAGACGATGTGGCGTGAGATTGAACATTCTAAAGATTTCGATCAGACCACAAAACTTGAGGAGAAAGTATTTAAGAGTTTAAACGAAACCAAGAAGTTGCATTTCGAGTCCCGTCGGATTCATACTAAAATATTGGAGCAAGAAAGCAGAGTTCAGTCTATAGTGTTGGGATTTATTGAGCTTCACGAGTAAAATGGAGGCAATTCAGTATAATTGTCACGTAATTAACAAATTTGGGATCAAAAAACATATTACAAAGTTTATTTTTTCCGGTACATCTGATTATGAATTTAAACAATCTCTAGAAAAAATATTAGAAAATGCATATATAAAAGAATCA
Organism: Heterodera glycines; assembly: GCA_004148225.2. Lineage (NCBI taxonomy): Eukaryota > Metazoa > Nematoda > Chromadorea > Rhabditida > Heteroderidae > Heterodera > Heterodera glycines. The sequence goes on from CP049710.1 coordinate 8,684,073, forward strand.
GGAATTTTTAAAACAATTCTAAAACTACAATATTCTAATTTTCTAGTAGTCTTGTCATTACGATTATCACAGGAAAATACAATTGACGTTCTGTAGAAACAGCCTGTATTTTCACACTTTTTAACGTTGGATGATACCGTAATTTTTGAAATAACAATTGTTAATTTTAATAATGACAACTATAGACCAAGAAATTAATTTTATAAGGACACAAGTCGAAAAGGCTTGGAAAAGGGGTAGAAAATTAGTTAAAGAAGCAGATAACTTGGTAGCCTATGCCTATGAGCTTTCGAAAATTGCTGAATATTATATTACAGAAAATTTTATTTTAATACTTAAATTAAGGATACGGGTTTCCTTGCCCCCGGAACGGAGGACATTAAATTGCGAAAATTGTAACAGAACTTTTTTTAACGATAATTGTTTTGAACATCACAAAAATAAAATATGTCATTTATATCAAAAATGTACAAAATGTCAAATAGAGTTCAGGACGGATTTGGAAAATAAACATTCTTGCGGTATTTTCAAAATAAAATAAATTAGAAGAATTAGAAAAAGTAATTAAAAAAATACGTGAGCCGAAAAAAATAGAGAAAGAAATATTCTTTACGCCTTACCGTAGAGGGCAGTCCAAAATTAATAAAGTTTATGAAATATTATACACACCTTATCATAGGAAATGAAAATTGAAAATTCGAGTTCTAAAATTTACCAAATGTCAAAATTGAAAATTAAAAGATTATTTATATACCTTTCCATAACTATTTTAAATAGTATGAAATCTTTATTTTTATCCTTTTTAACTTTCTCGTTTTAATAAATTTGGTTCATTTTTAAATTTTTTTTAACTTGCTTTCAACTGATTTAATCGATATAAAAACAGACAGTTTCCTTTGGGTGGGAGGACAAAAGGAAGCGCAAAATTTTAATAGTTTCCCCAATTTTTCATCCAAATCCCACTGACAATATCCTATGCGATGATCATTTTTGATTTAATATGCAACCTAAATTTTTGTTCATATCAACTAATTTTAAAATAATCCTTCGCTTCGACTTTTAATTAGTGTATAATATAGTTAGCACATCTATCATGTTAAAGCATTTTCTTTATAAAAATTTATTTCCAAAAAATATTTTTCAACTATTCGTTTTGCATTTATTCGCGCACTCTCTTCGATTTATTAGGACACTTTTCATTACCGAAAATAAATAAGAGTTTTCCCAAAATAAAAATCATCTCGAAATTTTCGTAATATAAAATCGTGAACAAAGGTCGTTACAAAAAAAAAGAATTTAGGCAAAATTTTGACAACCCTCCCGCCTTTTGAGGATTATTTTCCTGATGAAATGGGTGAAGAAGAGTATGAAAAATTTAAAAAATGGTATTATATGAATTACAATAATGGATTTATTTTAGGTAAGAGAAAAAATATTTAAGTTAACTATTTAATATTTTAGAAGAAAAATTGGATGAATATTGTTCAAATGATACGGACATTTTAATGAAAGCGCTTATAAAATTGAGAAAGATTTTTATTGATATAACAATAGATAATGAAACACCGAATGGGATCGATGTAATGAGATTATCGACAACTATTGCGTCATCATGCATGAAGTAGGGACCAAAATAAAAGGAAAATAACTCAACTTTTAGCATTTTTCGTGCCAAATTTTTAAAAAATAGTGAAACAATACCCATCATTCCCGAGAGCGGATTTGAGCCTAAAGATAGTCAGAGCAACATAGCGATAAAATATTTTGAATGGATAATGCATAGGGATGGAGTTAAAGCGAGACATGCTGCAAACGGGGGAGAAATTATGCTTTTTGGAGATAAAAAATTAAAAATCGATTGCATAATTGGGGCGCAAAAGATAATAATTGAATTTCAGGTAATAATGGAAATGAAATAAAATATTAAAAAGATTTTTAGGGATGCGCTTTTCATGGATGTAAAAAATGTTATAAGGGATTTATGATTCAAGCGAATGGACTAACAGCGGAACAAAATTATGATAGATTGGAAAATTATGTAAAGAATTAAAGGAAAATGCATATGTAGACAATTTTGTAATGATGTGTGAAGATCAAAATGAAATAAAATTTAAGCATTATTGGAGTAAAGAAATTTTCAAATTTGCGTCAATGAACTTACGAGAGTTTATTTCAAATCATGAAGAATCTAATAATGAAATTCAGAAAATTGAAGGCTCTGAAATGCCAAAAATAAGCAAGCTTCTTGGAATAAAATGGAACGTAGAAAATGATGAACTAACAATACCAATAAAAATTCCAACTATTTCAATTGGAACAACTAAAAGAAATGTAATTCATTTAATTGCAAAAAATTTTGATCCAATGGGATGGATTTCACCCGTAATTTTGCCACATAAAAGATTCTTTCAAAACTTATGGAAATCTAAAAAAGATTGGGATGACCAACTTAGTAATGAAGAAATAAAAAACTGGAATGAAATAACTTATGAAGAGGAAATTCATTTAAGACGTTTTCCATTTAGCAATTCTTTAATTCAACCAGTTGAACTACACATTTTTTCTGACGCTTCAGGTTCAGCCTATGCATCCACAGCCTACTTGAAATTAATTGAATCAAATGAAATATATTTAATTTTTGCTAAAACAAGATTAGCACCAGTAAAAGAATTAACTATTCCAAAATTAGAACTATTAGCCTTATTAATTGGTACAAGAATTGCTAAATTTATTATAAGGCACTTACTGGTGAATTTTGTACTTTAGAATTGAAAAAAGGTGATAGATGTATTTTAAAAAAATAAAAAAATTATTTCAGCTTTGGAATTGGGGGCTGTTATTGATAGATTTTACCGCGGTTATCATTACGAAAATTTTGATGGAAATTTATTTAAGAATTATGTCAGAAAATTTTTAAAATTGAAAGTTGAAGCTTCCGGGTGGCCTCAGGATGTCCAAAATGAAGAAGAAAAATTGGAATTTGTGAAAACTTACCGAGAAATATATCAAATTGAATTGGAAGCAACAAAAATGAATTTTAATCCTGGATTAAGACATATTGCCAAATTAGCATTAAACTCGTTATGGTAAGAAAAAAATGAAAAAAAGTAAATAAAAAATTGTTTGTAGGGGAAAATTTAGTATGCGGAATAAATTAAGCACAACAAAAATGATAAGTTAAAATTTTACTAAAATTTATCGTATATGTTTGTTCGAAAAAATCCACAAAATTCCAAGAAAATTTAATGACAACACTTTACGTGTTATATTTTGCAAAAAGGACGAATATATTAAGGAGCATAAATGCTCAAATGTTATGATTTCGATATGGTAGTAAAACGATATTTTTCGATAAATAAATAATTATTTAGGACCACCGCGCAAGCGCGGCTTAAACTTTACTCTTATATGGAAAAAATAAATAATGCGGAAAGTTGCAAATTAATTTACACGGATACAGGTGGACCAAATAAAATAAATAACTTTTTTTATTTCTATTTTTTAGACAGCGTATTTTTTATGATAATTGGATCAGATAATATAATTCGGGGAGCAAAAATTGAATTTCCAAATAAATCAATTATGAATCGACCCCTTAAATTAATATACCCACTTGAACTTTCGAAGAATATTGATGAAAATGATGAAATAAATAAACAAATAAATAATCTAATTCTAAACTCAAGAGATTCTATCCATACTGAAATCAAAAAATGCTCTTTTTGTTTCAACAATGACCATCTTCAAATTCATTGTACAAAATATAAAGGTTATAGAATGAGAAAAATGAGAGCAAAAAATTTATCACTCTGTTATAAATGTCTTAAACCTGGACACAGTATTAAAAATTGTAAAAATGAGGAAAATTTTGTGATAAATGTAAAATACATAAATCTATTTGCCTAAATTACCGAGAACATTACGATCAAAACTCTTCAAATAATGATGATCCAAATAATTTATTATCAAAGAAAAGAAATAACTCATCTCAAACAATTAATTCAACTCCCTCTACATTACTTCAAAAATTACTTTTTATTGCATTATTATTATTTTTAGTCCCCATGAATACTTATTCTAATTATAATTGTCCTAAAGACCTTAAAAACTATACCACAATTTTAACCAGTTTTTGTGTTGAAGAAGGAATTATTGTTCGTAAAAATTTACAAAATAACGAATTCTGTTCTGACATGTTATCATGTTTAAATAGACATTTAATCTACAATCATACACCGTACTGTGGACCTAAATGTAAATGTTCAAAATGGGCACAACAATGTTCATTTGTACCATATCAATCAATTAAAAAATATAACAAGAAAATTGTAAAGAAACTTATCAGACAAGCAGGACCTAGTATATGCGCATTCAAACAAAATCCTAGGTGTATGAACAAAACCAAAGGAAAATTCCACGCCATTCGTCTATATGACAATAGCATATATTTTGTAAAAAAATTACATATTCGTTATGCTCAAATTGAATCAAAATACGATTACCTTTGTCTAGGGGAGGGCAATCTAACGATTGGATCTCCAGGTTATTGTGAACTATTTCATTGTGATAAAAAAGGAACTAAATTTTGCTATCATGATCAAAGAGAAAGAATTTATCTTATATTAGGTAAAATTGAAATTCCAATAAAAGAATGGGGTATAATTGAAACAGAATATTACACGGAAGACAATCAAAAAAGAAAAATTGAAACAGAATATTACACGGAAGACAATCAAAAAAGAAAAAATCATAAACAAAAAGAATCATTGGATTCTTTGTTTTTCAATTCGAATTATACAGAGAGCCATCAAAAAGCAAAAAACAAACAAAAAGGATTGATGGATTCTTCATTTTTTTATTCAAATAATTCACTTATTTCAAATTCTTATCCGAAAATTGAGAAGAAAAAACAAAACGAAATAGGAGATACATTATTTAGAAATAAACGAGCTACTAACTTTTTAATTGAATGCATTACTGGCGGAATAACACTAAACATAATTAATCCTGTTGATATTATTGGGGTTTGTAGTCAAGGTTATTGTATAACAATAAACAAACCAAATTTAAAAGAAACAATTATTTTTCCACAGGAAATTATCAAAAACAATTATGAATTTGAGATTAAATTGATTTTGAATAATACAATAACAGAAGTAAGTAAATCAAATTGTAATGCCTCTCCGATCTGTGAAATGATAAAATGTAAAATTTGTATTGAATATTTACGAGCTCCACAATGCATAGAACACTTTCACTTTATTATAATAATCTCGGTAGTATTATTTACCATCTATATTCTGTCAATTTCAATGCAAATAATTAAATTTATTTACTCAACTTTAAAATGGATTTTTAAATTCGTGTTTTTCTGTAATAAGAAAAAGAATTTGTCAATTGGAGCAATCGGCATGTGTGCTGGAATTTCAGAATTCTCGAAAACTGACATCTTAGTGAGAACTGAAAACGGTACGGAAGAATTACAAAATAAGTCCCCATTTGGGCTTAAAAGGCCGACAAATGTCAATTGGAGCAATATTTTCGGCATGTAGTGCTGGAATTTCAGAATTCTCTGAGTGAGCATGTGTTTGTGTATGAGTGATCGTGTTAATGTGCTTATGCGTGCACGTCCCATTTGGGCTTAAAAGGCCGACAAATGTCAATTGGAGCAATGTTTTCGGCATGTAGTGCTGGAATTTCAGAATTCTCGAAAACTGACATCTTAGTGAGAACTGAAAACGGTACGGAAGAATTACAAAATAAGTCCCCATTTGGGCTTAAAAGGCCGACAAATGTCAATTGGAGCAATGTTTTCGGCATGTAGTGCTGGAATTTCAGAATTCTCGAAAACTGACATCTTAGTGAGAACTGAAAACGGTACGGAAGAATTACAAAATAAGTCCCCATTTGGGCTTAAAAGGCCGACAAATGTCAATTGGAGCAATGTTTTCGGCATGTAGTGCTGGAATTTCAGAATTCTCGAAAACTGACATCTTAGTGAGAACTGAAAACGGTACGGAAGAATTACAAAATAAGTCCCCATTTGGGCTTAAAAGGCCGACAAATGTCAATTGGAGCAATGTTTTCGGCATGTAGTGCTGGAATTTCAGAATTCTCGCAAACTGACATCTTAGTGAGAACTGAAAACGGTACGGAAGAATTACAAAATAAGTCCCCATTTGGGCTTAAAAGGCCGACAAATGTCAATTGGAGCAATCGGCATGTAGTGCTGGAATTTCAGAATTCTCGCAAACTGACATCTTAGTGAGAACTGAAAACGGTACGGAAGAATTACAAAATAAGTCCCCATTTGGGCTTAAAAGGCCGACAAATGTCAATTGGAGCAATGTTTTCGGCATGTAGTGCTGGAATTTCAGAATTCTCGAAAACTGACATCTTAGTGAGAACTGAAAACGGTTTGCAGGTGCAGGTACAATTGTTGTTTTGGTATGTAATTGTAGGTATTCATGTCCAAAAGGCAATCGGCATGTGTGCTGGAATTTCAGAATTCTCGAAAACTGACATCTTAGTGAGAACTGAAAACGGTACGGAAGAATTACAAAATAAGTCCCCATTTGGGCTTAAAAGGCCGACAAATGTCAATTGGAGCAATTAAAAATAAAATTTTAACAAATTTCAGAATTCTCGAAAACTGACATCTTAGTGAGAACTGAAAACGGTACGGAAGAATTACAAAATAAGTCCCCATTTGGGCTTAAAAGGCCGACAAATTGAATAAATTCCTAGAAAAACAGAGAACATACACGATTCACAAGCCTATCAGGATCTTAGTGAGAACTGAAAACGGTACGGAAGAATTACAAAATAAGTCCCCATTTGGGCTTAAAAGGCCGACAAATGTCAATTGGAGCAATGGTTTCGGCATGTAGTGCTGGAATTTCAGAATTCTCGAAAACTGACATCTTAGTGAGAACTGAAAACGGTACGGAAGAATTACAAAATTAGTCCCCATTTGGGCTTAAAAGGCGTTCGAAAAGTCGAAAATTATCCCGATGAAAATATATAGTTTCAGAATTCTCGAAAACTGACATCTTAGTGAGAACTGAAAACGGTACGGAAGAATTACAAAATAAGTCCCCATTTGGGCTTAAAAGGCCGACAAATGTCAATTGGAGCAATGTTTTCGGCATGTAGTGCTGGAATTTCAGAATTCTCGAAAACTGACATCTTAGTGAGAACTGAAAACGGTACGGAAGAATTACAAAATAAGTCCCCATTTGGGCTTAAAAGGCCGACAAATGTCAATTGGAGCAATGTTTTCGGCATGTAGTGCTGGAATTTCAGAATTCTCGAAAACTGACATCTTAGTGAGAACTGAAAACGGTACGGAAGAATTACAAAATAAGTCCCCATTTGGGCTTAAAAGGCCCGACAAATGTCAATTGGAGCAATGTTTTCGGCATGTAGTGCTGGAATTTCAGAATTCTCGAAAACTGACATCTTAGTGAGAACTGAAAACGGTACGGAAGAATTACAAAATAAGTCCCCATTTGGGCTTAAAAGGCCGACAAATGTCAATTGGAGCAATGTTTTCGGCATGTAGTGCTGGAATTTCAGAATTCTCGAAAACTGACATCTTAGTGAGAACTGAAAACGGTACGGAAGAATTACAAAATAAGTCCCCATTTGGGCTTAAAAGGCCGACAAATGTCAATTGGAGCAATCGGCATGTAGTGCTGGAATTTCAGAATTCTCGAAAACTGACATCTTAGTGAGAACTGAAAACGGTACGGAAGAATTACAAAATAAGTCCCCATTTGGGCTTAAAAGGCCGACAAATGTCAATTGGAGCAATGTTTTCGGCATGTAGTGCTGGAATTTCAGAATTCTCGAAAACTGACATCTTAGTGAGAACTGAAAACGGTACGGAAGAATTACAAAATAAGTCCCCATTTGGGCTTAAAGGCCGACAAATGTCAATTGGAGCAATGTTTTCGGCATTCCCGAGAAAAGGCCCCCTATGCCCCAGGGGTTCGAGATTTGTTCGTGAAAATGTCAGATTGTATCTGGGAAATTTACACCGTTTTGGTTGGGCTTAAAAGGCCGACAAATAGGGTTGAGACGATGTGGCGTCAGATTGAACATTCTAGAATTCTCGAAAACTGACATCTTAGTGAGAACTGAAAACGGTACGGAAGAATTACAAAATAAGTCCCCATTTGGGCTTAAAAGGCCGACAAATGTCAATTGGAGGAGCAAGAAAGCAGAGTTCAGTCTATAGTGTTGGGATTTATTGAACTTTAGTGAGAAAATGGAGGCAATTCAGTATAATTGTCACGTAGTTAACAAATTTGGGATCAAAAAACATATTACAAAGTTTATTTTTTCCGGTACATCTGATTATGAATTTAAACAATCTGAAAACTGACATCTTAGTGAGAACTGAAAACGGTACGGAAGAATTACAAAATAAGTCCCCATTTGGGCTTAAAAGGCCGACAAATGTCAATTGGAGCAATGTTTTCGGCATGTAGTGCTGGAATTTCAGAATTCTCGAAAACTGACATCTTAGTGAGAACTGAAAACGGTACGGAAGAATTACAAAATAAGTCCCCATTTGGGCTTAAAAGGCCGACAAATGTCAATTGGAGCAATGTTTTCGGCATGTAGTGCTGGAATTTCAGAATTCTCGAAAACTGACATCTTAGTGAGAACTGAAAACGGTACGGAAGAATTACAAAATAAGTCCCCATTTGGGCTTAAAAGGCCGACAAATGTCAATTGGAGCAATGTTTTCGGCATGTAGTGCTGGAATTTCAGAATTCTCGAAAACTGACATCTTAGTGAGAACTGAAAACGGTACGGAAGAATTACAAAATAAGTCCCCATTTGGGCTTAAAAGGCCGACAAATGTCAATTGGAGCAATGTTTTCGGCATGTAGTGCTGGAATTTCAGAATTCTCGAAAACTGACATCTTAGTGAGAACTGAAAACGGTACGGAAGAATTACAAAATAAGTCCCCATTTGGGCTTAAAAGGCCGACAAATGTCAATTGGAGCAATGTTTTCGGCATGTAGTGCTGGAATTTCAGAATTCTCGAAAACTGACATCTTAGTGAGAACTGAAAACGGTACGGAAGAATTACAAAATAAGTCCCCATTTGGGCTTAAAAGGCCGACAAATGTCAATTGGAGCAATGTTTTCGGCATGTAGTGCTGGAATTTAACTATTTTAAATAGTATGAAATCTTTATTTTTATCCTTTTTAACTTTCTCGTTTTAATAAATTTGGTTCATTTTTAAAATTTTTTTAACTTGCTTTCAACTTATTTAATCGATATAAAAAAAGACAGTTTCCTTTGGGTGGGAGGACAAAAGGAAGCGCAAAATTTTAATAGAAATATCTCTATTGGTTTATTTCTTCTCAAGTGCCGTCACGCTGTTTCTGAGGAAATATGACTATATGCTTGTTTTTGCAGTTCAACTATTGACGAAATTTTAATTTTAAAAATAATTTTTATTTTCATGAAATTTGCTCAATTTTTTATCACATCACAGTATTCTCGACTTAATAAAACTATTTATGTTAGCCAAATTTTTGGTGCACTTGCAAGGTTTCAATTCGTTTATCTACAATTTTCTCAACAGTTCCAACGCTGTTAATTATTTAATATTTAAGCTACTCCATTTGTGAGTTCAATTTAAAAAAATAGAAGCAATATAATTACAATAGCATAACAATAAATGTTATCAATTTATTTCAACCGACATTCTTTCTTTTCTTCCGAAAATATCTCTATTGGTTTATTTCTTCTCAAGTGCCGTCACGCTGTTTCTGAGGAAATATGACTATATGCTTGTTTTTGCAGTTCAACTATTGACGAAATTTTAATTTTAAAAATAATTTTTATTTTCATGAAATTTGCTCAATTTTTTATCACATCACAGTATTCTCGACTTAATAAAACTATTTATGTTAGCCAAATTTTTGGTGCACTTGCAAGGTTTCAATTCGTTTATCTACAATTTTCTCAACAGTTCCAACGCTGTTAATTATTTAATATTTAAGCTACTCCATTTGTGAGTTCAATTTAAAAAAATAGAAGCAATATAATTACAATAGCATAACAATAAATGTTATCAATTTATTTCAACCGACATTCTTTCTTTTCTTCCGAAAATATCTCTATTGGTTTATTTCTTCTCAAGTGCCGTCACGCTGTTTCTGAGGAAATATGACTATATGCTTGTTTTTGCAGTTCAACTATTGACGAAATTTTAATTTTAAAAATAATTTTTATTTTCATGAAATTTGCTCAATTTTTTATCACATCACAGTATTCTCGACTTAATAAAACTATTTATGTTAGCCAAATTTTTGGTGCACTTGCAAGGTTTCAATTCGTTTATCTACAATTTTCTCAACAGTTCCAACGCTGTTAATTATTTAATATTTAAGCTACTCCATTTGTGAGTTCAATTTAAAAAAATAGAAGCAATATAATTACAATAGCATAACAATAAATGTTATCAATTTATTTCAACCGACATTCTTTCTTTTCTTCCGAAAATATCTCTATTGGTTTATTTCTTCTCAAGTGCCGTCACGCTGTTTCTGAGGAAATATGACTATATGCTTGTTTTTGCAGTTCAACTATTGACGAAATTTTAATTTTAAAAATAATTTTTATTTTCATGAAATTTGCTCAATTTTTTATCACATCACAGTATTCTCGACTTAATAAAACTATTTATGTTAGCCAAATTTTTGGTGCACTTGCAAGGTTTCAATTCGTTTATCTACAATTTTCTCAACAGTTCCAACGCTGTTAATTATTTAATATTTAAGCTACTCCATTTGTGAGTTCAATTTAAAAAAATAGAAGCAATATAATTACAATAGCATAACAATAAATGTTATCAATTTATTTCAACCGACATTCTTTCTTTTCTTCCGAAAATATCTCTATTGGTTTATTTCTTCTCAAGTGCCGTCACGCTGTTTCTGAGGAAATATGACTATATGCTTGTTTTTGCAGTTCAACTATTGACGAAATTTTAATTTTAAAAATAATTTTTATTTTCATGAAATTTGCTCAATTTTTTATCACATCACAGTATTCTCGACTTAATAAAACTATTTATGTTAGCCAAATTTTTGGTGCACTTGCAAGGTTTCAATTCGTTTATCTACAATTTTCTCAACAGTTCCAACGCTGTTAATTATTTAATATTTAAGCTACTCCATTTGTGAGTTCAATTTAAAAAAATAGAAGCAATATAATTACAATAGCATAACAATAAATGTTATCAATTTATTTCAACCGACATTCTTTCTTTTCTTCCGAAAATATCTCTATTGGTTTATTTCTTCTCAAGTGCCGTCACGCTGTTTCTGAGGAAATATGACTATATGCTTGTTTTTGCAGTTCAACTATTGACGAAATTTTAATTTTAAAAATAATTTTTATTTTCATGAAATTTGCTCAATTTTTTATCACATCACAGTATTCTCGACTTAATAAAACTATTTATGTTAGCCAAATTTTTGGTGCACTTGCAAGGTTTCAATTCGTTTATCTACAATTTTCTCAACAGTTCCAACGCTGTTAATTATTTAATATTTAAGCTACTCCATTTGTGAGTTCAATTTAAAAAAATAGAAGCAATATAATTACAATAGCATAACAATAAATGTTATCAATTTATTTCAACCGACATTCTTTCTTTTCTTCCGAAAATATCTCTATTGGTTTATTTCTTCTCAAGTGCCGTCACGCTGTTTCTGAGGAAATATGACTATATGCTTGTTTTTGCAGTTCAACTATTGACGAAATTTTAATTTTAAAAATAATTTTTATTTTCATGAAATTTGCTCAATTTTTTATCACATCACAGTATTCTCGACTTAATAAAACTATTTATGTTAGCCAAATTTTTGGTGCACTTGCAAGGTTTCAATTCGTTTATCTACAATTTTCTCAACAGTTCCAACGCTGTTAATTATTTAATATTTAAGCTACTCCATTTGTGAGTTCAATTTAAAAAAATAGAAGCAATATAATTACAATAGCATAACAATAAATGTTATCAATTTATTTCAACCGACATTCTTTCTTTTCTTCCGAAAATATCTCTATTGGTTTATTTCTTCTCAAGTGCCGTCACGCTGTTTCTGAGGAAATATGACTATATGCTTGTTTTTGCAGTTCAACTATTGACGAAATTTTAATTTTAAAAATAATTTTTATTTTCATGAAATTTGCTCAATTTTTTATCACATCACAGTATTCTCGACTTAATAAAACTATTTATGTTAGCCAAATTTTTTGATGACAAAGGAAATTGATTGGAGATGAGAAATTAAAAGACAAAAATAAATTTAAGTATGAAACCAAAGTCGCGAAAATTAATGCAAAATTAAGACAATAAATATGTTAAACTAGGAGAAAAATAAAACGAGTTTTTCAATAAATGTTATCAATTTATTTCAACCGACATTCTTTCTTTTCTTCCGAAAATATCTCTATTGGTTTATTTCTTCTCAAGTGCCGTCACGCTGTTTCTGAGGAAATATGACTATATGCTTGTTTTTGCAGTTCAACTATTGACGAAATTTTAATTTTAAAAATAATTTTTATTTTCATGAAATTTGCTCAATTTTTTATCACATCACAGTATTCTCGACTTAATAAAACTATTTATGTTAGCCAAATTTTTGGTGCACTTGCAAGGTTTCAATTCGTTTATCTACAATTTTCTCAACAGTTCCAACGCTGTTAATTATTTAATATTTAAGCTACTCCATTTGTGAGTTCAATTTAAAAAAATAGAAGCAATATAATTACAATAGCATAACAATAAATGTTATCAATTTATTTCAACCGACATTCTTTCTTTTCTTCCGAAAATATCTCTATTGGTTTATTTCTTCTCAAGTGCCGTCACGCTGTTTCTGAGGAAATATGACTATATGCTTGTTTTTGCAGTTCAACTATTGACGAAATTTTAATTTTAAAAATAATTTTTATTTTCATGAAATTTGCTCAATTTTTTATCACATCACAGTATTCTCGACTTAATAAAACTATTTATGTTAGCCAAATTTTTGGTGCACTTGCAAGGTTTCAATTCGTTTATCTACAATTTTCTCAACAGTTCCAACGCTGTTAATTATTTAATATTTAAGCTACTCCATTTGTGAGTTCAATTTAAAAAAATAGAAGCAATATAATTACAATAGCATAACAATAAATGTTATCAATTTATTTCAACCGACATTCTTTCTTTTCTTCCGAAAATATCTCTATTGGTTTATTTCTTCTCAAGTGCCGTCACGCTGTTTCTGAGGAAATATGACTATATGCTTGTTTTTGCAGTTCAACTATTGACGAAATTTTAATTTTAAAAATAATTTTTATTTTCATGAAATTTGCTCAATTTTTTATCACATCACAGTATTCTCGACTTAATAAAACTATTTATGTTAGCCAAATTTTTGGTGCACATGCATTTTCTAATGTTTTTTCTAGAGATTGTTTAAATTCATAATAAGATGTACCGGAAAAAATAAACTTTGTAATATGCTTTTTGATTCCAAATTTATTAATCACATGACAATTGTAAGAAATTGCTTCCATTTTACTCGTGAAACTCAATAAAACGCCAGACAACAGACTGCACTTTGTTTTCCAAATCCAAAATTTTGGTGTGGATACGACGGGATTCTAAGTGCAACTTTTTTACTTCACTCAATTCCTTAAATACCTTATCCTCTAATTTCGTAGCTTGATCGAGGTCTTTGCATCGTTCGACCTCGTACCAAGTTGACTCTACCTTATCAGACTCGAGATTAATTTTATCCAAAATGGTGTAAACTTCCCAAATTGAATCCGATAATCGAACAAAAAAATCTCGAACTCCTGGAGCATATGGGGCTTTTTCCCGGGATTTAATTGCACGGTTAAGTGCCCCCCGAGCCGACTTGGCATAATCATTGACTTCTTCTGCCAGTACAGATACTTCTCTCCACGCTCTTTCTACTTCTTTTTTGACAGCTTCGAGCAAAATTGCCGTCGCCTTTTCAGATTTTTGAACCATTTTTAAATGTAATTTGTTTTTTCTTTTGTTTCGTCTTTTATAGTTTAACCATCGATAAATTCGTCTTTGAAAGTGGGTCTTGTAGTGGGCCTCGGGCGAGACAAATGTTCCTTTAACGTTTCTTTTACCTTTTCGGCAAGCTCGCCAATACCAAGGTCCGACTGTGTATATGCGTTACGGTACGCACTACCGACATCTTGTCTATACTGCTTAACAATTTCAAAAATCCCTTTGGCTTCATCTGCCAACTCACGACACATTAACACATCTTTTCTGTCTAAACACTTATCCATTTCTTTTCTAATAAATCCAATTTTCTGCTTTTCTTCGTTAATTTTTTCGGAAATTCCTTGTACTTTTCTCACCCCTTCCAATAGCCTACCGAACCATGTTTTCATGCCCGGTGCCTCATGATGACGAACTTTAATTTTCTCTGCCTCAGAAATTGCCCTATTCAGTACAGCCGCGAAATCTCGGGCTTCAGTATTTAATCTGTGTGTATCCCGAAATGCTTTTTCAATGGTTTTTCTCGCAGCGTTCAATTGTTGTTTCTCTTCGTTAGTATTTATGTTAGCCAAATTTTTGGTGCACTTGCAAGGTTTCAATTCGTTTATCTACAATTTTCTCAACAGTTCCAACGCTGTTAATTATTTAATATTTAAGCTACTCCATTTGTGAGTTCAATTTAAAAAAATAGAAGCAATATAATTACAATAGCATAACAATAAATGTTATCAATTTATTTCAACCGACATTCTTTCTTTTCTTCCGAAAATATCTCTATTGGTTTATTTCTTCTCAAGTGCCGTCACGCTGTTTCTGAGGAAATATGACTATATGCTTGTTTTTGCAGTTCAACTATTGACGAAATTTTAATTTTAAAAATAATTTTTATTTTCATGAAATTTGCTCAATTTTTTATCACATCACAGTATTCTCGACTTAATAAAACTATTTATGTTAGCCAAATTTTTGGTGCACTTGCAAGGTTTCAATTCGTTTATCTACAATTTTCTCAACAGTTCCAACGCTGTTAATTATTTAATATTTAAGCTACTCCATTTGTGAGTTCAATTTAAAAAAATAGAAGCAATATAATTACAATAGCATAACAATAAATGTTATCAATTTATTTCAACCGACATTCTTTCTTTTCTTCCGAAAATATCTCTATTGGTTTATTTCTTCTCAAGTGCCGTCACGCTGTTTCTGAGGAAATATGACTATATGCTTGTTTTTGCAGTTCAACTATTGACGAAATTTTAATTTTAAAAATAATTTTTATTTTCATGAAATTTGCTCAATTTTTTATCACATCACAGTATTCTCGACTTAATAAAACTATTTATGTTAGCCAAATTTTTGGTGCACTTGCAAGGTTTCAATTCGTTTATCTACAATTTTCTCAACAGTTCCAACGCTGTTAATTATTTAATATTTAAGCTACTCCATTTGTGAGTTCAATTTAAAAAAATAGAAGCAATATAATTACAATAGCATAACAATAAATGTTATCAATTTATTTCAACCGACATTCTTTCTTTTCTTCCGAAAATATCTCTATTGGTTTATTTCTTCTCAAGTGCCGTCACGCTGTTTCTGAGGAAATATGACTATATGCTTGTTTTTGCAGTTCAACTATTGACGAAATTTTAATTTTAAAAATAATTTTTATTTTCATGAAATTTGCTCAATTTTTTATCACATCACAGTATTCTCGACCCGGCGGTGCCGATAGGCGCCGCCGGGAAAATTTTGAAAATTTGGTTAGATCTGTTAACAGATTTTGTCCAAAATATGCTAAATTTTTGCGATTTTGAGCCAATTTTTTTAATAAGGTTTATGACTTTTTGGGCCCTGTGATGCCGATAGGCAGCGCTAAATTTTGGAATTAAGCTCTATTTTCTAAGATTTTTCACCAAAAAAATTTATGAATTTCGGTAAATTTTTGTTTTTCTTCGATATGTATTTTGTCAAAATATGCCAAGATTGGTCGATTTCTATGAGTATTTAATTTTAAAAAAACAATTTGTCTAAAATCGAGCAAATTTTCTTTATTTAATAAAAATTTGGCAAATGGTTAAAAAAATTCAAATTTTGTCTAACTTTTTTGCATTTTCTCCCACGAAAATGCCATTCTTAGGGGTGTATATTTAACCCCGACCCCGATCGGGGTTAAGGGTCGGGGTTCGGGGTTGTCGGGGTATGAAGCGTCGGGGTCGGGGTTTTCCCCGAAAATGGCCAAAAATGTCGGGGTTGGTTCGGGGTCGGGGCGGGGTCGGGGACGCAACCCTAGTGTGATGGGACGCGTAAAGTGTGATGGGACGCGTAAAGTGTGATGGGACGCGTAAAGTGTGATGGGACGCGTAAAGTGTGATGGGACGCGTAAAACCGACTAGAACCATTAACTTTTTGTTTAAAGATAAAAGGACACATATTTCCTTTTTGTCTTCTCAATGGATCACTCTCTTCGTTCCCCACAAAGTCATCGTACGGCTTTCGTCTTCTCTTCTTCTTTGTCTTCGTCGGATGCCTCCGTTCATTTCCAAAACATCAATAACACTGTGGCCAATGCAATGTCTCCAATTTTGGCAGGGCATCCAAATTGTGTCGTCATCGCTAAAGTTGACCTGACAATGAACAATTCACCGGCGGTGTGTCGCATTTGCTACAGTGGCGAGGAATCGGGTCCCAACGATGGCGAGCCGCTGATTTCGCCATGCCATTGCAAGTGAGAAAAAGAAAGGGTGGAAAAGGGACAAAAAATGAGTTGTATTTTGCAATTTCTTATACTCTGTCTTTGCATTTTCAGGGGGACTATGGGGCTTTACCATCGGACTTGTCTGAACAAATGGCTGGTCGTCTCTCAGAGGTAAGAAATTCCGACCTTAAAAGTTTTGGGTTTTCAAATTCGAATATCAATTCACCAACCTTTTTGTCTCTTAATTTGTTCCCCTCCTTAAGGACTCATTGCGAAATTTGCCAATTCAAATTCCAATTAAAACGGTGCGTTCGTCCGTTTGCCCCCGCATAAATGCATTTCCCCTCCCCCCCGTTTGTCTTCTCTGGCCCTCTTTCTTTGCCTATGTCCGTTCCGGCCATCCTCGTCCTGTGTTCGGTCTTCCGTTGACAATTCGCGGCACTCTTCTCACCGATTTCTTGTGCTTCCTCCTGCTAACGCCGCTCGTCCTTATGAGTGCCACCGTGTGCTTTCTCTCCGGGTGGCATTTGCTGCAGGGAAACACCGCCGGAATTATGGCAACCGACGGACCGCACACGGAAATTGGCGTCGGTGAGCAACGAATGGAGTCAAGTCAAATTTACTTGAGTTGAGGAGAAATATTTCGGATTAATTTGGGTAAACCGACTACGTACACCTTTTTCTTGCGTTTTGATTTTGGCATCTTTCGGAATTGTGGTCCCGAAAAAAAAAATTTTAATTCTTAAGGCACTTTTTCTAGGCTCAAAAAACGCTAATCAAATATGAACTCAGATTTTGAAAGTCTGATTTATTTATCAAAATTTCAAAATCCGAGTTCATATTTGTGATTAGCGTATTTTTTAAGCCTATAAAAAGTGCCTTACGAATTAAAAAAAAAAATTTTTCGGGACCACAATTCCGAAAGATTGCCATGATTTTGCTCAAACTGTCCCTTTTAGCACTTCTTTGTCTCTCAACTTTGCTTCTGTTCGCTTATTTCGTTTGGTTGGGCGTCACTTTCTTTTACCATCTCCGCGATTATCGTTCATGGCAAGTGCAAAATTGGGTCAGTTTGTTATATGAGTGCACTTTCTGTCATTTTTTATTTATTTGGTTTTGTCCAATCCATTGTTTCAGAATTATACGGTGGTCGACCAGCTCAGCATGGAAGAGTCGATGATGGTCAACGGGACGAGAAGCGTCGACAGAGGGCGACGCCGCAAGCAGAGACGGACGAGGAGCACCCGTCGATTGTGAGTGCCGTGGGCCTTCGCGGCAATGCCATTGCTCGCCCTCTGTCACTCTTTGATCTCTCTGTCTGTGTATTGGACCGCAATTTCCCTCTTTTCCCACATCCGCGCAATTTTTAACAATTATAATTATTTTGTCCATTTCCAAACTGAATTTTTGTCTTTTTATTATAATTTATGAATTTTTTTGGTGACCCGCGAACTTATGCAAATTTAAGAATGAATTTTTTTGGTGACCCGCGAACTTATGCAAATTTAAGATAATTATTTGATTATAATGTCACCATTTTATGAACAGTTTTATTAATTACTTCGATTTTGTTCCTGTGATTTCATTTAAAAAATAAATACTATAATTAATTTTAATTGCTTTCAAATGTTCACTATGGTCTGTTGTACGTTACTAAATTGTACTGCAAATTCGCCGTGCCGAAAATGACCCCGTCGTGGTTGAGTCCCTCCTTCTGAAATTGTTTTCCTTTCGGTGTTTTTTTTTATTTCGGGTTTCTACTTGAAATGCCGCATTCTCTCCGTCAATGGCACTGGCAATTCGTCCGCACGTTCTGTAGCCGACTTTTTCGTCTCCCGTCGAATAAATTGTGTAAATGAATTCGCCTTCGTATCGCTTCCTTAATTTGGGCATTTCCCGCCTAATTTGCCAATGTGAAAGCTCAGACTTTGAATTGATGTCCTTCAGAAAACGCGAGCCGCAGGACATTCCGTTGAGCAAATTGCAACTGCCAAAGGGCAACACACAGAGAAAGGAGCCCCAATTGGCACCCGCCACGCCGATGAAAGCGCGCACCAAATTGGTCAATGGGGGACCAACGTCCTTAAATAAGGACGGCGGAATGGGAGGCCAACGCACACAAAGGCACGGCACAGTTTGTGCTGTTTTGCCCTCCCTCACCGTACTTCGTTTGTGTCAACGCACACTCCGCCCAAAATGGCCTAAGAGTGGCAAAATGTCCTCAGTAAATGACTCCCCCCCCCCCCGCTTTTTATACCTTCCGAGCAACCGGCGAACCCATGGAAAAGGCGACGATGTTCACTTTGTTGTCGGTGTACGCGGACACTGCCACAATAATCATTCGAATCTATTGAGGGGAAAGTGTTCTAATCTCTCCCGTCGAATGGGCAGTGTGCCATTGGTTAGCAATAAAAGGCTTTCTGGCATGCCAATTATGCCCTACGGAAATGAGCGATTGATTTCTATTTGGCACTCAAAATTGGAGGGTTTCAGCTGGGCGTCAAACACCGCCATTTTGAAAATGGATATTTTTCCCATTGGCAATGTGCCCTCTCTGTCAACTGACCACTTTCACGTAGTGGCACGACATCGTAACAAATGCCTTAACATTTGGTGAACCATTGAACAACAATTTCCACACGGTCCCTCACAACGTTTGTTCGTCCCGAGTCACCGTATGTGGTACCGTACACTTCTTCGTCACCGTACCCGTTGTTCTGTGTGCAGCAATTTTTTCATGATACATTTGCATCACTTGCCAGGAAAAAGTGCTGTATTGAGCCGAAAGTGCCCGCATTATTTGTGATGCCGTGGACGAAAATCACCGGCCGACGCCTTCAGCCGAATGAATGGCATTGTTTTGAATTCACTTTCTTTCAATTAGGACTAACTTCGTCTGTTGTCCATTTTGATGAGTGCCGCCCCCGAAACTTCCGCCGCCGCCAACGTCTTCTCGGGAAAGTTCTTTGTCCACCGCGTCACCGTAACGTTCACGGAGAAATTGCCGAAAGGTCACGGAAAAAGTGGCACTAATTGAAGACGGAAAAAGGATCAAAAAACAGAGCGAAAGAGGAAAAAGCAAAGGGAAGGAAAGAAGCCGAAGGAAAAGCATCTGATGATGGCATGGGAAGGAGAAAAATTGGGGGAAAAGGGACAAAAGAAAAACTGGGAAAATTGCGATTGCATTTATAAATATGGGAAACCGCCGTGTTAATGATGTCAATGGTTGTGTCCCCGCAGAGAAATTGGACCGATTGGAGCAGCAAAAGCATTCATTTGGGCTTTTCCCCGCCGGTGAAAGGATATTCGGGGAGAGAAAGGGAAGAAAACCCGTTGTTTAGAAAGGAAGACGGGTTGAAGACAAAGGGAAGCGAAAGGGACGTGGCCCAAACGATTGGCTAATGGAAGTGATTTTTCCTATCTAAGGGGCGCCGCTTACCCCCGCCGCGGCTAATGTTTAATTTTAATTAGCAAATTCTACGGTTGATTTGAAATTCCATCAGCTGTTCTTTTTTTTGTTTACAATTGACAAAATGTCATTCAAATTTGAACATTTTAAACCATTTGAATAGGGCAAGCTTTTCAGCTGGTGATTACTTATGCTGTTCTTCGACTTCGTTCTTCGTCCTTTTGTTCAGTCCTCGTCGCTATCGCTCGACTTGAAAAAGCGGCGCACTTTCACATAATTCTTAAAAGGCAATTATTATTAAATTATTATGGCCAAATCCACAGCCTCACCCACCCCTCTCATTTTCAATTGCTAATCACTTTGCCCCCCCCCCTCGTCGGTCAGTTGTTCCTCTAAAATGCCATTTCTTTTCAAATCCTAATTTCCAGCTAAAGCTGCCGTGCCCTCCCCCCCCG
The DNA here is from genome assembly GCA_004148225.2 of Heterodera glycines. Classification (NCBI taxonomy): domain Eukaryota; kingdom Metazoa; phylum Nematoda; class Chromadorea; order Rhabditida; family Heteroderidae; genus Heterodera; species Heterodera glycines. The sequence goes on from CP049710.1 coordinate 8,704,699, forward strand.
CCCGCTTTGCCCTCGTTTTGCCTTCGGCGTTGTGGTCATTCGATGTGCGATGCCCTTAGGGATGATGAGTAAGTCGCCATACTCACTGACACATTTCAAATTAGTCAATTGACCGATTGAATTTGCTAATGCTCACCAAAAGATGCGTATCCAAACTCCGTCCTAAATTTGGGCATTCAATAAAGCTAAATCCATGTGTAAATCACTTTGGCTTCGACGTCGTAATATGCCGACCCTTCCAAAACCATCCGTGCTTGATCCTCGTCACTTTCCGTCTCTTCGAAAAGTTCTGCGATCTTCAAACAGAGTGCCATTTGAATGCTTTTCTTCCCATTTCCAAAATGGGCTTTGCCTTTTCCTTAAAATCGTTCGTCGTCTGTGCGTCCAATGTGTACGTGTCCTCCTTGGTGAAGTTGCGCTCCAATTTCATAATTGCAATTCGTTTTGATAATGCCACTTGGTCTTCCAAATCCAACTGACGAAGGCAAAATTAAAGGCACAGATTTAAGACCCATCTGATCAGTGATCGAACAATCAAAAAAAAAACCGATCAACAGACGGACAACAATTACCTTATAATAGAGGGCGCCCGTCCGTTTGGTCAATTCGTCCGGATTCACTTTAATGAGAAGGTGAGAAAAAACGAATATTTTGAAAATAGTTGTGAATTTTCAGAAAACTATTTTATTTTACAGCCACCTGTTTCAGAATTTCAAACTTTGTTTTCATTTTCTCCAAATTTTTTGTCCTCTTTCGTGACCTAAAAATCGAAAAATTTTCTGAAGTGAATATCACCAATAAAACATTGGTCCACCTCAATTGAATTATAGGTCCACATGCGTCGTGTGGTGGTAAAGAGTATTACCAAAATAGTTGTAAATTAGCACATGCGTTATCGGCTCACAAACAGTTGCTTTTTCAAACACTTGCAATCCCCTCCCCACCCCACATCTATCGGAAAGTGAAAAGAGTGAGTAAAATATTTCAGTAAAATAAAAATAACAAAAAATTTGAAAATTTGAGAAGGGAAAAAATCGATGACTAATTGACAAACTGACATCGCGCAATTTTTGGGGCAAAAACAAGTGAAGTGAAGAGCTTTTATCTCTGTTTTAAATCGGACTACTAAAAAATGTTTTACGGTAAGGTAAATAAATGAATTACAAAAAATGAAAAATACAACTCTCTCTCTCACTTTCCTTTCTCTCTGTCTCTCTCTCAAACAATTTTCCTTTGTATTCAAAATTCAAATTTGGCGCGTCTTTCTCCTCTCTCTCTTTCTCCTCTCTCTCTCTCTTTCTCTCTGTCTCTCTCTTTCTCCTCTCTCTCTCTCTTTCTCTCTGTCTCTCTCTTTCTCTCTCTCTCTCTCTCTCCGTTCTCCCCTTCTCTAATTAAACAATATTCAACAAATCACATTATTTACCGTTTGCTATTATCACAATAAACAGCAATTGCGGAGTAAGTGCTTTAGGCTAATATTTTCTACGAAAACGAAAATTAGAATAAAAGTTTGAATTTAAACTTTCCAAATTTTACTGGTCACACAATTAAATGTTATTGTGTGTTAAAATATGTAAAAGTGAGAAATTGTAAAAACGGGTGTTTTAGGATTTTTTTCCATGCAAAAAATGTCGTTGCAATCAGATCACTCTTCTGATCAGTTCCTTTTTCTGCTGATATCGTCTGCTGATCAGTATCCCGGCGCTGTCCTTGGCGGTGGGCAATGGTCCTTAATTTATCGATCACTAATTGCCAATAATGCTTCATTCACTTACGCATTGTCCTTGCGCTCCCGTGAAACCTGCCTGGCCTTGTTCCCCCTCTCTCCCCGGGTATCCGTCCTTCCCCGGCCTTCCCGGGTCGCCAATTGACCCTTGGGTGCCGAGTGGGCCTTTCGTGCCCGGTAGTCCGGGGTTTCCCGGCAGTCCAGGCACTCCTTGGAGACCAGGCGGACCAATAGGTCCGGGTTGACCTTAACAGTTGGCTTTTTGGACCCACAAATTGATAGCTCACCCTCAACTTCGAGCAGCACCCCTGGCAGTCCGGGCAATCCTGCTCCTCCGGGGCTTCCCGGGAAACCGGGTTTGCCCTGCTCGCCCGGTAGGCCCGGTGCTCCAGGCAACGGCGAGTACCCGGGTTGTCCGGGATTTCCTGGTTGACCGGGTTGGCCCGGATTTCCTGGAAAGCCGGGGCTTCCCATGGAGCCGACAGGGCAATCTGAATGAATGGGGGGGGGGGACAATGACTGGGACGAATGGAGCAAAAAGACCAAAGCAAAACTCCTTTTGTACGGGCTGTGCCCCGAGGGCAGCATCTTCCCCCGGGCGTCCGTCTCTGCCACTTTCGCCGTCTTCGCCTTAAAATCAAACCGAAAGTGGGCCATGTAAGCAAAATGTTGCTGCTGCCAACCCGGGATTCCGTCTGTTCCGGGAGGCCCCACGGGCCCCGCTCTGC
>CP049710.1:8708152-9158958 GCA_004148225.2 Heterodera glycines
AAAAGATAGGCAAAGTCTGAAAAAGAGATTCGCTGAATAAATTATTTTAGAATTGTGAGTCATTTCACCTGAATCCATTCAAAAATTGAAAACATTTCAATTTGTGTGACATTAAAAAGATCGGAATGCAGAACTATTTTCATGTGTGTGTCCTGTGCCTGATAAAAACATTCAGATCAAATATAAATTCTCATTTTCCCACCACTGTTTTCGTTCCCTGTTTTGCCACATCCGATAGTCTTTTGGCTTCTGTACGTGCCCGGATCAATTCGAATTTCCGCGCGCGAATAGCCTTGTCATTCGCAGTCAATGAGGCTATTAATTCCAAGAGGCATTCTCCGTTGCATGAAGGCATCATTACCGGTTCATTTGCAGGGGAATTATTAAGGAACTGAAATTTAGAAGAAATATCGGCAAGTGAATATTGAATGAGTAAATTTAGACCCAAGTTCATTCGTTCACCTTTAACGCATCTTCGCTCCCGGTTGGAGACGAAGTGCAAGGAGAGAATTGGTTGGGAGGGGTGACCGAAGATGCAACTGCTTGGTAACGACGACGTCTCTGCCGGCCGATCAAATCACGCTTTGGTTGGAGTGCTTCTCGACTCATTCCCATCTCGAGACACCTATGACAATCAAAATATAAACGACAAAATTCATTGTCCATCGAGGACCTACGAAATCGACACGAACGACAAAGTCGACGAGCCGACACTTCGAACTCACAAAAGCCTGGCTTTTTGCACACAGTGTCCTGGTTGTGCATAACAGCACTAAAACGAAATTCAAAAAAGAAAGCATAAAAACAAAAGGGAATAATTACCGACGAAAGAAAGTTTTACAACCAAGGCAACTTATACAACCTAAACAAGGGCATTGAAGTCAATTCTCGAGAAATGATTCTTCCCAAACAAACCGTAGTGTTTGCCAAAAGAAAGTTCCTTGCAAATCAAACAGAGACCAATTGCATCTGAATTGATTAAAGCATAGGTAATTGCTTTAAACAAAGAAGCGTTTTTACTGCTTTTTGGTATTCCACCGACAGCCGTTAACGGCATTCTTGGTGCCATTTCTAGAGAGTTGGAAAAATCAAAAGTTAATGGATTAAAATAAGCATTTTAAAAGCATAGATTTTGCTGATTGTGAGTACAAACTTTCTCTTGAAAAACACATCGTATCGTTAGGTTTTGAGTAATGCAATCAAATCTCCACGACTGGCAATTTCTAAATTATGAGAAATTAAATTTAATAGAAAAAATTTTCAATAAAATATATTTTTAATTAAATAAATTATCAAAGGAATATTAGACAAAGTACATACAATTAGTAAAGCCCAATAAGTGTGTGTGTAAACAATGTTTAGGTAATCTAAATGAAAACGTGTTGTTTCCGAGTTTTCGGGGTCCTTATCACGAGTCCACCACCCATTTCGACCAATTTCGAATCCTAGACCTTAATTTTTCGAACTTCGCATTTGGTTAAAAATAGTTTAAATAATCTTTTTTATTGATGTGTAAATAAGTTCAAGTTTGTTCCCGCGTCATATTTGAGCCGGTTTTGGACCAAAAAACTCAAAATTCATAAAATTTGACTTTTCGAATTTTTGTTCGAATTCGGGTCTGGGGTTCGGTGATTGGTAGAAATAAATGCCGGAAATTAATCTTTAATTGATATAAAACTCAAAATTCATAAAATTTGACTTCGAATTTTTGTTCGAATTCGGGTCTGGGGCTCGGTGATTGGTAGAAATAAATGCCGGAAATTAATCTTTAATTGATGTTTATCCATGTTGGGGTGGGGTGGTCTCGACAACTAACACGGGAAAAAGCCGGCCAGCTTTTATGTTAAAAATGCAAATGTTCTGGCAAAATAGACTTCGACTAATGGGGAATGTTAGAGCCATAGAATTTTGAAAAATTTTTTGATCACGACAATCAATTTCCAGCTTCTACGAGGAAGGCGAACTGCATCCAGTGGTGGTCCATGAGGAGAAGGAATTGACTCCGTCTGAGGCGGAGAAAAGGCCAGGAACATTGGAGCGAATTACGCACTTGTTCAAGCGGACAGCCACAGAGGGAGAGTGGCCAATGGTCACCGAGCCGTTCACTGGACCGCATGCTGAGACATCCCGAAAGGGGGAGCTTGAAGCACGCCCGCTTGGCGAACTCGTGGCTGCCTATGCTTCCGGCCGTTCTGACGAAGTCGGTCCAATGCAAACGATTGAGACGCAGGCTGCGACAACAACTGCGCGTGAACATTACCCGGCAACAGTTTCCTATGAAGGACCGCTGAGCGCAACAACACGGAAATGGGAGCTGGAAGGCGCTCCGCTGAACTCACATGTGACTGTGTACCATCATGGCCGCTTTGATATTATCAAATAAATATATTTGCATCAATCAATTTTAATATTTTATATACGTAATACTACTTTTACAATTTAGCCCATTCATCATATAACCAGTTTAGGTAGTTTGTTCTGGAATTTTTCATTACTAAAAACCCGTGCGCTTTATTAGCTCGAATTTTAAAATTAGACACCCAATTCACAGGACGAACTCAACATAAAAATCGAATGTAACGGAGAATGTGCGCTCTATTAACATGAAGGAAAATGGGAAACGATAGAAGAACGGGGAGAGCACTAATTAATAATCAATAAATGCGCAAAAGGGTAATTGATAAATGATAACACTGATTTGCAATCACTAAATTATCCATAATTTTATTCTGAAATGAGAAGTGAAAATGGAGGAGAGAATTGGCGAGAACTGTTACATATCACAAAAAACATCCGACATTGTTGAAAAGCAAATTGACAAATTAAAAATAATTCTTTTAACTGATCGAATTTTCACAATTGCGATATCTTCATCAGTACTGGAAAATGATGTAGAGGGCATGGATAATGCCGGGGATGTAGCCGAGAATGGTCAAAATGATGTTAATCAAAAGGTGGATGGAGCAGCCCGTCTCCACAAAAACGCCAAGGGGCTAAAATAATTGCAATTCAACAGTAACAACTAACAGCACAGTTGACTATTGTTGCATTATCATTATTTAATTCGATTACAAATCCAAAAGCCATACCCATTTAAATTCAATTTAATAAAATTATATTCAAAACTTAGCATATATATAATAAAACCAAATCTTACTCCACCGCACAACATTAATTAGAAATTAATAAATTATTTAAAGAGAAACAAACCGGTAAAATGATGGCACAAATGACTTTAAAGAAATCCGCAAAAGTCACTGCCATATTGGAATGAGAAAAGGGATAAAAATGATTATTAGGAAGGACAGAACCTGTGGAAAAAGCGCATTTGGTAATATGAAAACAAACATGTGCACACAAATGTATGTACACAACACAAATGAAAACCAAAGTAATTCGTTTAATGGGAAATTTTGGATGAGTCATCCATCCATTTCTGTTGTTAATAGTTAATTACAAAACACAACTTCGCTGGCCAAATCACCACTCTGTATGTCTGTCCTCTCACTGTCTGCGCACTCGAAAAGTGAATTGGCCATAAGCTTATTGAGCTTTCCCCTGTTTATAAATACTTTTGAACCAAATAGGTATTCAAATGGAGCCATGGCAGAAAAAGAGGACAATGGTAATGGAAATGATAAAATTTAACGAAGGACAGAGAATTGCAAAGAATGAGCAAATGTGGGGGATGGGCCCTGGGAATTAGTGACGGCAAGGGTTTCGGAGCTGTTCCACGAACCCTTTTCCTTCCGTTTCCTTTCCCTCCTTTTCCCTCTCTTTCCCTCCCTCCTTTTCTTCCTTTTCTGTGCTGTGCTCATTCATTTTCTCTTCACTTTCTCCCTATTTTAGACCTCTCTCTTTCTTCACTATTTGTTTGTTTTCGTGTGACATTAAGCTAACAACAAACAGTTCATTGATCAAATTTTAACACAAAATGAGAGGAAATATCAGGGCTCCCAACTGAAAATTTTCAAAATCAACATTTGGCCGGCAAAAAATCAGCATTTGGGGTCAAAAATCAGCATTTTGGTAAATTTTATTCCAAATTTATAAAACTCAATAAAAAGGTTTTTGCTGCACGCTTTATCCAAAAAAAGGGGCGTGGTTCCGGCTAAACAGATATCCACTGAAAATTGTGAATTTATTAGTCAAATTTTGAAAATTTCAAGGGAATTTTAGGGGCCGGCGGACCGATAGCTTAAAAATAGCCATTTTGAGATTTTGCTCCAACAATCAGCATAGATCAGCATCTCACAAAAAAATCAGCTTTGACCCCTAGAAATCAGCAAAATGCTTACTAAATCAGCAGAGTTGGGAGCCCTGGGAAATACAGAGAGAGAAAACAACAAAAGGGAGAAAATGTTGCTAGAGAATCGGTCAAGCAACAAACATTATGAAAGGACACATGGGAGAAGATGGCAGAGTCTGAGGCGGAGAAAAGGCCAGGAACATTGGAGCGAATTACGCACTTGTTCAAGCGGACAGCCACAGAGGGAGAGTGGCCAATGGTCACCGAACAGCAGCAACAGGAAAGCAAAAGAAGAAAAAGCCAGCCCGGTATTGTGGGTTAATTGTCTTATCAGCAATAAGCAAGAGTGAGAGGGAGAGAGAGCGAGAGAGGGGCTATCTATGGCACGTACAATGCTGTAATCCTAATTTAAAAACCGACTTTCGATTTTTGGACCCAAAATTGAATCCAACAAATGGGCTTTAATTACTATCGTTATATTATTGAGTTTGGTCTATGAACTTTAGAAATTTGAAATAATTTTTAATTTATTTTAATTGCCCAATTTAACTACATAATTATCAATTAGTTTTTAATACATACCTATTCCGTTTTCGCCCAACATCAATTACTAATGTTTAATTGTTTGTACTACAGAAAAAGGGAAATAAACAATCGATTGGCAGATTAAGCTTAAATGGCGAATAAAATAAATTACTAAAAAAGACTCGTGGCAACAGTCAGCAGATCGGCCACATAAAATGTCCAGTTTTTTTCATGGTCATCAGCGGACACATTCGCAAGCACAACAGGTTTTGGAGGAAAAGCGGGGAAAGAATGGAAATTGAGAAGAAATGCTAATTGTAAGCTAACCAATGATTGATGGGCGTTTTTATTTATGGGAAGTTGAATCTAATGAACGCCGCCAAATTTTGAAATTTAATGGCATTTCCTCCCCCCACCCATTGGCATTTCCTCCCCCATTTTCGTTTGTTAGCTGATCCCTCGTGGTCCCTCTGATCCGGATGATCCTTGCTCGACTGCTTCTCCCTACGACTCTGATCCCGTCCTCATCCCTTCCTGCGCTTTCCCCTCGGGGACCGATCGGCTCCCTCAACTGACCAACTCGCGCATTTTGCCCGCTGGCCGGGCTTCCGCCATGCGTTTCTCCACCTTGGGCAGTGATTGTTCTTCTTCGTATTACGGACTCCCCGGAGGGGTCGAAGAGCCAATTACGACGAGGTTGGCAGAGAGAGAGAAAGGGGACAAAGAGCGGACTTAAAGCATCAAATGGGGAATCCCTTTCCTGTTTTATCAATTTAGTCTGCTTCTTCAAATGAGTCTGTCTCATCCCCCCTCTCTTTTTGTCCCCTTTTCCCATTATATTTTGATTGTTTGTCCCCTTTCTCCCCCTCTTTCAGAAGTGTCCTTCGTGCCAACTTCCGAGTCGTTCTCGGTTCCGCCGCGTTGGCTTTGCTTGGCTCCGTCCTTTTGGTGTTCGGCAGTTGTGTAATGCTTTTCCCCAACGACATGGGTTCTGTCTGCTCCTCTTTTTTCTTGCTCATTTCGCTTTTCTCCACTTTAGATGTCCACGGATGGATTTTCCTCGTCGTCGGAGTGCTCTTCGCCATTCCCGGCTTTTACCACGTTTGGTACATCGGCTGCACTCTCTGCGGACGGCCCGGCTACAGTTTCGAGAATTTGCCAACTTTCACAAAGCCCAACTTTCCCTACTAACAATAAATAAACAATGTCCAGTACTTCTCTTAAAATTCGGCAACACATTCGAGATTTTCATTTTTAGGTTTATTTTAGCGATAACCCACAAAATTATAAAAAAAAACAAAATAATGTAAAGATTAAAAAATGAAGTTGAAATTGTCGGAAATGTAAGGGCAGAGAGAAATTAAAAGAGAGAGAAGTACTTACCATTGGTGTAGTCAATTTACCAATGCCTTTTGCAGTGAAAATGCTTTTGGATTTAAATACGAACTAAAATTGGAAATCGACTCCATCTTTTGTCGGCCAATTTACCCTTCAATTGGTCATTTGACCCTTCTGATCATTTGTCCGCCAATGATATCAACATCTTTTTTATTTCTACATCAGAATGTCTCTCCTCCCTTCTGATCATTCAATTGTCACCGTTTCTGATCAGTCACCGATTTCTGTGTCTGATCACTCATTGGTTTCCGTGTCTAATCTCTCACTGAATGCCCATTTTCTCCATTCCCTCATGGCCATATCTCGCCAGTTTGAAGAACTCACTTACTCGCCCAATTCCCTTCATATAATCACTCGCCTTCCAAAAATCTCTACCTCCCAGCTAAAATTTGATTGATCCTTAACTCCGTTCTTCGCATAATCTAAACCAATTACCTAAACAACTTAAGTAATAAATATTCCCCACATTTACATTCAGCAGAAGCATTGTTATGTAAATGTGGTGGTTCACTCTTTACACTTTTATTTACCATTTTCTTTTCTTCTTCAAATTTGCAATGTCTTATCAAATAAAGACGCCTTTGTGTTGGAGTGTTAATTTGTGTTAATTGTAAATTCCATTCATTTTATTAATTGGTTTAATTTTCGGTTTCCGTCTGTACGCATTTTCCGTTCAGTGCATAAAACGGGGGACAACAGCTCGGCTGGTTGCATTGTGTCATCAGACGAAGCTTCTCCGTGCACATTTGACTTGTTGCTGAAGACGCTTCGAGTTGTGGACAGAATCTGTTCATAAACAATGCTTTGCGGCAATCGGGGCGAATTGGGCAGGCGACGAAATTGCAGGCGGAGGATTCGAAGGATTTGTCGCTGGAGGGGAAAAAGGGGACAATTCGAAGGACGACGAAGTGGCCAACTCACCCAATGCACCGTTCACTTAAGCAGCTCCTCGTACGACTACGAATCCTGCAACAGTTCGAATTGTCGTCCCCCTCCCCCTTCTCGCCCCCCCCCCCACAAACCCACAACCCCCGCAGGGGCGCGAACATTCGCTCCACGGCCCCCACTCGCCCCAAATGTCGTTGCCCGGCAAAAAGGTCTTTCTGCCAACTGGCGTTGTGCCCTTTTTCTGTTTCTCCGTCGTCGTTCGATCGTCTGTATTATTATTCATCCGATGGTTCGCTGCTGGAAGTTGTGCTGAATTGGTTAAACTTTGGTTGGGAAGTGATCGGAAACCGACTCGCCCTCAGACGCATTCGGAAACCAATGTCCTGCGAAAGTTGGGCTCGGAAGAGAATCGCCATTTGATTGTGCTCCGAAACCATTTGTCCGGCAAAGCGTTCGTTGCAGCAAAATCTGTCGAATGGTCAGAATTTCCTTTCTTCGCCTTCGCTTCGCTTCACCTCGCCCCCGTCAGACGTTGGTCCATGGCCAATTTCAGCTCAACATAATCCAAACAGATGTTGCCACAAAACATGGAGAAGTCGTCAACAAATTCGACCAAAATGCGCGTCCCTTGGGGCGAGCGGACGACCCAATTGCACTGTTGGCCCACTTCGTAGCCATCCTCGGAATAGCCTTTCGGGGGAAGGCCGACCATCTCATTAGGGTAGTTGCCGTGCTAAATACCCACCGGGCGATTCCAATTGTGCCCATTTGTCCGTCCCAACGCTCAATTCGCCGCCACAATTCGCATCTGAACAATCACAATTCATTCCCTTTTCATCTTCCCCCTTTAATTTTGCTACACTCACTCTGCGCTTGTTGTGCCCTTTCGCATTGTTTTCCGCCGTAACCATTCGGACAAATGCACTCGGAACAGCGCGAAGGGTTGGGATAGCCATCGTTCAGACAGAGCGCCGCCTGGGGGGACGCGTGCTGATTTTGGGGATCGCTGACGGAAAGCGGACGGTCCGACTGCTGAAGTTGCGCAATCCCACCACATTTATCTGATCTAACGGCTTTGGGTTGGCAAAAGCAATCAATGCCATGGAAAATTCACCCGCACAATACGCCTTATTAATGGCCATCACCTGAAAATTAAGGGAAAATACGAAACGAATCGAATGGAAATCGAAAAATAAACAAACGGACATCGTAAAAGGCGAATTGGTCCCTAAATAATTCATTCTTTAAACTTTAAACATTCGAAATTGAGAATGAAACGGACCTCTGTCCGATGGTCGATTGAAAGAGCATATTCCTAAAAAGTCGCATAAAAATCGTTAAAATGGCACTGACTTTGCGATCAGAGTTTGGCTTGTTCCGTCCGTGCTAAAGGCGGTTGGGCCATAATGCCTAAATGTCTTTGGCAAATAAAATCCATTAGATAATCGCATTCACCCACATCACTGAGCCGTAATCATAAGGCAGTCCGAGCGTCATAATTTCGTCATCGTCGCGGAGTTGAAAGTCAGACAAATAGGAAGGCAGAACAAATTCCTGAAAACATGTATTAATCAGTGCTGGGTGACTAATTAGTGTTAATTGGTGTGCTTCTGTGCTCGACCTTTTCCACTTTGATATATTTCCACGCGTCGGGGCGCGACTGTTCGTGCCAAAGGCCTAAAAGGGGGGACAAATAAGGTGGATTTTTGGTGCTTAACACTGCAACTCACCCAACACGTGGCCAATTTCATGCTCCACAATGCCAAGCTGAAATTGGGAATGCTCTCTCGGAAAATAAATGTTGGCACTGCCAATGGCACCCTTTCGCATCCGCTGCCAATGGACACTCCCTGCCGCCCCCCGGAACGGCCGATCATCGAATAGCAACTGAAAGAGTCGGAGAGAAAATCCGCCATCAGTGGCAAAATTAAATCCGACCGACCCATGGCCCTTAAAAAAGTCCACAAAATCCTCTTCCTTTTCTTCCGCCGCCGATGGCTCCCGGTCCAAATGTTCAAAAGTGACGCAAGTGTTGTTCTCCCAAAAGGCAATGGCACTCGCAATTTGTTGAATGGCCGTCAAATCTGAAGATGAAAATGGGAAAATTAGAGAAAACAACAGAAAGAAGCAAACACCGAGCGAATCGTGCAGATGGAATTTGATTGGCATTTGATGCCAAAAGGTGTCCGGGTCAGCATTTATGCTACGCTTTGAGGATGAACTGTGTTGGCACATTGTCCGTTGAGGCGATGGCTTTCTGCGATTTTTGTTTTGCAGTTTTTTAAGGCGCCTTAGGATGGCGTCAATTTGTCGTTCGTTTAGGATAATGTCGCCTGAAGGGGGCAGGGAATGGCACTTCCCTTTGCACAATCACTGACCTTCAAAAAGCACCGGTGCCATTACGGCACTTACGTTTGGCTGTGACGGACTGATCGAAATGGGCCTCCTTTTGTCCGCCTCATTCTGTGCAACACCAATTTGGCATTTCTTCCCCTTGAAATTTCACTTACGTCGTGGGTGAATGTTCTGTCCCCAAATTCCTTTCGGTGCACATATTCTTTGGCATTTGCCAACTTTTCCTCCAGATTCAAAAATTTTCCTCCACTTATTTTGCCAAAATGCTCCCGCAACTCCTCAGAAGGAGATTTGGTCGTTTCTTGCCAATTGTCGTCAGTTGGAGGGACGGGAAATTCGGAAAGAGAACGGAGCGGATGAGAAGAGACGAATCGGCGAGTGATGAGAAGGAGGCGGAGGGAAAGGAGAAGGAAAGGAGACAAGCAAAGTGATAGCATTGGGAAGGGAGGCACAGTGATGGAGAAAAGTGATTTTGAAGAATAATTGAGGATAATAATTAGGAGACTAATTAAGAAGTGATTCGGAAGACTAATTAAAAAGAAGTGATTAGGAGGACTAAGTGAGGAGAAGTGATTAGGAGGACAACTGAGGGGGCGCGGGAACATAATTGGAAGATGAAAATGCCTGGGGCGGATTTTCGATCAGAAGGAAAGGACTGATCACTTTTTATTGACTTGTGAGAAAGAAACGGGACGATAAAGCAGACGAAGCGGGATGGGTGGTGACGCCGAGAGGGAGGAGACATTCGCTAATTAACGGATTCGATGGCTTACCATTTCTTGTTCAGCATATTTCGGAGGATGACGACCACCAATCATTAAGTCTCTCCGAATTTTCGTTTATTGGTCAAAAAGTAAAGTGATCAGAGATAAGTCAAAGGCACTTGCGCATCGATTCCGAATTGGCGATCAGCTAATCACACCATTATGTCATTTCCCGACGCGAATTCGCTGCTCGCTTCTTCCGGCGCACTGCTGCTCGATTCAGCAATTGTGGAGAGCCTTTTCTGCGCCGAGTCGATCCCCTCTTGACTGCACGATCTCGAAGTGCCCTGGGTGAGAATAGCACAAAGAATGAATGGTTAATAAATTGCTTGATTAGGTGATCGAGCGATCGATCGATCAATGCCCTCTCTTCCAATCGGTGGCCACCTGTTCAGCGTGTTCGTAGCTTTTGGTGGGCTCATCCTCCTCTTCGATTCCGTCCGCAACCCATGCCATCCCCCGCCACACTTGGTGCATTATGTGCACGGCCGGCGCTAACATTGCCACGGTGGCACGCGATTCTTGCCTTTAGCAGGGATGGGAATCAATTAAGAGGACAAAGGGCAGCAGGCAAAGAACGACGAACCTTAAGGGCAAATTACTTCCCCCGCCGGATTCACTTTGCGGCGGATCGTTCGCCGCGGCCGCCGCAGCCGCGCCGATTTGCATGGCCAACATTCTGTCAAATGAAGGGAAGAGTGAATGTCTTTGCTTTATCATTTCAAATTGCTTTTGGCTCTTTTGCTGCTCATTTACCTCGACCGAATTCCGTTCATTTCCGACGATGGATTTGCTGTTTTATCAAATTGTGTTGGGTTCGGATACATTTCCTAAAAGGCCCAACCATTGATTAGACCCAATCGTTGGACAATGGCCAAGTGCCTGGAGCATAAGGCAAAAGTTGGAGTACCAAACGGGGTTGGGACAAGCGTTTGGGTTGGCCACACAAAGCGCACAGGCAAGCATTGTGCCTGCCAAAAGTAAAAATTGGCCAACATTTGGCGGGGGGGGGGAAATTGGACAGAAAGGCGAATATTTGAAGGAAAAAAATAAAATAATTTATCAAATTTTATGGGGGGCAAAAGACGGAAAAGCCCACGGACCGACGATGCACAGAAGCACAATGTAAAGGCCGAAGTTGTACGTGTCGAGATCGATGATGGAGAGGCAAACGCAGCAGAGAATGATCAGCAGAAGGACGAGGATGGAAAGGCACGCGTAAAACATGGAAAGGATTGGCCAAGGATTGGGCAAATGCGAGGAGTTACGATTGGCTATTTTAATTGCAATTTATCTCCTCAATTAATTGCTGGAAACTATTTCCTCCAATCGGCATCTTATCCAAACAAATCCCAACAAATTTTATTTACCAATTACCCCTTTTTATGCCCCCCCCCCCTCTAATCATCATCATTTGTTGCAGGGAACAAATACAATGGGAAAGCCATCTCAGAAATTGGGGATGCGGAGGAGGAGAAACTATTAAGAGGAGTTGGAAAGCCTTCCGTGCACATTAATTATTTAGGCTCCACTCGGCACCATTCATTCATCGGCAAAAAGAGAAGTAAAAGAGGGGAGGGATATAAACAGCAGAAAATGGAAGAAGCCAAAATGGGTGGGGAGAGAAAGAGATTTTGGGATTTTTGAATTCCATAAAAATGGAACCCATCAATGAGTGAGCAGTTTGGCAGATTGACACGAAAAGGACAAAAGGACAATTTGAGACGAAAAGTGCCAAAGTTGAGACATTGGCAGGACGGGGGGAGAGGGAGCTAACGAGCCGGAAGGGAAAGAGCGGGCGGGGGAAGGGAGCAAAAGAGGGAGGGAAGCGATTGAAAAGCACAACTGACGCGCAGCAGTGGAAGAAGGCGAAATTCGGAAGAAGGGATTTGTCATTGGCAGAAGTGCCGGGGTGGAGGATTAACGGGGAGAGAAAGACGGACAGAGGGAGGGATTAATTGGAGTGGGCAGAGAAGGGAAGTGGGCGGAGAGACTGTGCAAAAAAAGGAGAATCGACACCAAAGTGTTGTTGCGCGTTCACGGAAAAGTTTATGGGAAAGTGAAATAGGCAACAGGAAACAAAAAGAGGGAGAGAGAGAAGAGAGAGAGAGAGAGAGAGGGGGGGATGGGATGGGGCATTTTTGGTAAAATCCAATTAGCAAACGAATGGGCGAGGGACACACAGAGGGAGGGAGGGGGAGAAAGTGCCGAAATGAGACGCACGGGAAAGAATGGGAGAGGAGAGAAAAAGGAAAATGATGGCCAAAAGAAAGTGCATAATGTTTATCCAATATTAAAAATTTCAGACTTGGAAATTGGTTCAATCATATTCCAGCCACTTTCTGCTTGTGCTTTCCTTCTTCGCTTCGCTTTTCGTCCCTCTGCCTCTGCCGTTCGTCGTAATCTCTTATCCGTACCGTTCCCGTTCCGGTGGTGGACAGGATTGAACGGATACCCAAAGGGTTGGTGAAGTGCGAAAATAGTCATAATAAAAAAAGAAAACCTTTTTTTGGTTTATCCATGTTGGGGTGGGGTGGTCTCGACAACTAACACGGGAAAAAGCCGGCCAGCTTTTATGTTAAAAATGCAAATGTTCTGGCAAAATAGACTTCGACTAATGGGGAATGTTAGAGCCATAGAATTTTGAAAAATTTTTTGATCACGACAATCAATTTCCAGCTTCTACGAGGAAGGCGAACTGCATCCAGTGGTGGTCCATGAGGAGAAGGAAAATAGACTTCGACTAATGGGGAATGTTAGAGCCATAGAACTCTCTCACTTCTCTCTCTCTCTCTCTTCTCTCTCTCTCTGTTTTGTTGCTGCCCTCCTCACCCAAATGCACTCTCTCCTCCAATCGCTCCATTGCCCGTGCCAAACTTCCTTCGCTCAGATCGCTTATTTCGCGCAGCAGTGGTGCTGGCAAATCGAGGTCCGGGATCGGGCTGATGTTCCACGGTTTTCTGTCGGTGATACACCCAGAATGGACCTGATGATTGGAAAGGCAGCGATCACCCAGAGAATGGAACAAAAACTGATCATTTTCTGCCCACCCTTTCCTCCATTTCCATGAGTCGCAAAGATTGGCCATCCCTTTGGCAATGGTCTGTCCTTTTCTTCGCATATTCTTCCAATGGTAAGCCGTCGGCGGGGGTAAAAGGGCGTCTGAGGCTTTTCTCCCAAAATTGGACCGATTGGGAAGTGGAGGGCAAATCGGGGTCGAAAAAGGTCGGTGATGGCACCCTTTTAGGTGACTTTGTCGTTGTTTCAGGCACTAAACAAATCGAACGCCACTTTGGCACCATGTGAAACAAATTCGCCTAACCTGTAGCCAACAGCTGTTCCATCGGCGATTGTCCTCCCTTACTCAAGGCCATCGGGAGTGTACTCACTCGGCACTCTCTCTTCCGTGCCCTCTCTTCCTGGGACTCTCTCTTTCGTGCCCTCTCTTCCTGGGACTCTCTCTTTCGTGCCCTCTCTTCCTGGGACTCTCTCTTTCGTGCCCTCTCTTCCTGGGACTCTCTCTTCCGTGCCCTCTCTTCCTGGGACTCTCTCTTCCTTACCCCCTCTTCGTATAACTCTCTCTTCCGTGCCCTCTCTTCCTCGGACTCTCTCTTCCTTACCCCCTCTTCGTGTGACTCTCTTTTCCGTGCCCTCTCTTCCTCGGACTCTCTCTTCCTTAGCCCCTCTTCCTGGGACTCTCTCTTCAGTGCCCTCTCTTCCTGGGACTCTCCTCTCATCCGTTCAGTCTCTTCCATCTGTGCATCTCTCTGCTGTCCCCTCACAAATGCGTCTCTCTTCCTCTGTCCCATCATTGATCTCGTGCTCTCCCTCACTTCCTTCCCTTCTTCCGCTCGCCCTTTGACCACCACAAAATCAGTCCCTCTGATCGGCTTCTTTACAAATGTTTGTTTAGGTTCTGCTGGTTTTTTCTCGAATAATCTTTCATCTAAAATGTTCTTTTTCAATTTATCTTTTGTTAAGATTTTGTTTTACTTCCAAAAGCGCGACGTTTAATTTGCGGAAAAGGCGGGGCGGCATGAGACTGATCAGCGGCACGGGTCAGCACTTTCCTCTGGGCACCGACTTGAGATGGCATCACAAAGCCGATGCTCAAGGCACCCTCGCGTAAAGTGTCCGCTGGGATGGACCTGCCTGCGTCCTTTTCCTCTCCCCGCTGCTCCTCCTTTTCCTCCTCCTCCCCCTCTTTTTCCTTTTTTTCCCCCTCTTTTTCCTTCCGTTCCTCTCGTTCTTCCTCTTCGAATTCTCCCCACTTCATTCCGTGCCTCTCTTGCTTTTTTCCTAATTCTCCCTTTTTTTGCTGTTCTTTATCGGTCTCTCTGTACTGCTCCATCTCTTCTATTCTCCCCCTTTCCTCCACTATTCCTTCTTGCCCTCTTCTCTCTGCCGTCTCTCTGCCAGCAATGGCGTGCTTCACTCTCTCCTCGCCATCTTTAGCTTCCTCTTGTTTTTGGATCAGTTCTTCCAATGATTCCGTCACACTTTCTTTTCTCTCTGCAATATGTTTATTGACCCTTCTCTCTCTGTCTCTCCCTTTTCCCTCTCCCCTCTCACTTTCTATTTCAAGTGATCCGTATTTTGCGAATTGATCACCCAGTATTTTGTACTGATCCCAAATGGTCGGTGTGCCCGTCCGTGAAGCGGCACTCTTTGGCCTCTCTTCCTCTCTCTCATC
Source organism: Heterodera glycines (assembly GCA_004148225.2). Classification (NCBI taxonomy): domain Eukaryota; kingdom Metazoa; phylum Nematoda; class Chromadorea; order Rhabditida; family Heteroderidae; genus Heterodera; species Heterodera glycines. The sequence continues at coordinate 8,723,025 of CP049710.1, forward strand.
GGGTGCTTCTCTCTCAGTCCTCTGTTTCTCTTCCTCCTCCACTCTCTCGCCCTCTTCATGTACCTCTACCTCTGTTGTTTCCTCCACTACCACCTCGCTTTTCGTTGTCATTGCGTCTGCTGATGGAAGTGACCCGAGTTTCGCTTCCGGCATAAGGATCAGTCCCGTCTCTGTACTGCTTTGCATCGTCGATTTTGAAGATTGTTCCGTCTGATGACGAACTGTCTGCTTCCCTGCCAGTCTCTTTTCTGCCTCCGCTCTCTCATCCACTCCCTTTTCTCTCACTGTCTCTTTCCCTTTTTGCTCCTCTCCCTCTTCCTCTTGAACGATTAAATATTCCTCTGAGTCTGATGGCATCAAGCGGTATGGAGAATGAATTGTCGCTTGACGAAGCCCATTGTTCATTGACGGTATCTTTTCCAGGGATGGCATTCATTCGCAGTCTCTCATCCGCCCCTCCCCTCTGATCCGACTGATCACTTCACTGATTAATCTTTATTTTTCGGATTGATCACTCTTTGTGTTTTGGATCAATCGGTCGGTCCTTCTACTGTTTTTGATGGCCAACCTTCAAAGTGATTGCTTCGTCTCCCCACGTCGGCTTCACACTTTCTCTTCGCATTTGCTCGATTTCGCTTTGACTTGTCCTTATTATTGGCACTATTTTCGGCGATTTCTTCCCTTTCTTAAACTTCAAACTATTAATGGTTTTAGAGTTGTTTGATAAATCAGACCAATTTGTTCAGTAAATTCATTAAAAAGTGCCGAAAACGGTTTCTGAGAACAAACGGATCGATTTTAAAGCAATATTTAAGACAGAGAAGCGAAAAAATGGGCAGAAGAAAGCAGAGCAACAGCAGCATGAGAAGCCAAACGATCAGACAAACGCCGAACAATTTGGTGCAACTGAACAGTCGGAGGGACGACGAAGTGATCGGACGCAAAGGAATGATCGGAACAGGCCGATCAACGCCATAAGTCCCTCCCCCCCCCCCCACTTTTCTTACGTTTGTAAAAGCACCGTCCCTTCGCATCGATGGCCTTGCCCCTCCGGTGAAGTGTCTTTTGTGCCCGGAAGACATTGGCACCGAAAGCGCAGTCCTTCCGGCAAACATTGTGCCTTTTTGTCGCAATTGTTCAAATCGCTCTGTTGGCATGCTCCGTCGGTCAGTTCTGTGAATCGACTCAAAATTGCCAAATGAAATAAAATGCCACCGACCGGACACTTTCACTTTCATTTCTGGCAAATTGCCGTGCGTTTTCGTCGCCTCTTCCAATTTGTCCGTCGCGCATTCGTCCGCACAAACGGAATTCACCACAATTTGTCCATCGTTCAAAAAGTTACGCACGCAAAAGGACTGATCAGGGAGTGAATCGATCAGCTAAACAAAATGAAATGATCAGAAAGTGGAGGAAGGCACCTTTAGAATGATCAATTGTTCTTGAAGGGACGGCTGAGAAGAGAGGGAAAAGTCGGCAAAACTATGGCCACAAAGGGAACCGATTTTGGCACTGAAAGAAAACATTGGCAAAAAGAAAAAATGGAGAAAAAACCTAAAGGTGGACACAGTCGAGAACACGCAGGAACCTGACAAGGAATAAAGAATAAACCAAATCGAAAGTGAAAAGCAATGAATTGGCTAAAAGAATGGCAAACCGTCGGATGTTCGGAATTGGCCGGGAGGACACGCGCAACGGACAGAGACATTCTTCTGAATGGATTGATGGAGTTCAAAAACCACGCGCCCTTCATAAAAATGTTCACAAATTCGTTGGCCATCCGGTTGATGCGTTCCGAACAGCTCAGTCCGCCAAATTTTTCCATGCCATTTTCAATGGCATGGGATGGGACGGGAAAAGCCCATCGATGGACAGCAACCGGGGTGGAAGAAGAGGAAGAGGAGGATGGGAATGATGATGTTAATGATGCTAATGATGATGATGATGATGATGGTGATGCTAATGATGCAAGCGGAGGGGGGAGGGACTGGGCCTGGGGTGCCGTTGTTGCTCGTGCTCCTCCCACCTTTGTCCACACTTCCACAATTCTCCCCTCCGGCTCCCACACTTCGGCCGTCGTCGTCGTACTTTCCGCATCCGTTGGCCCCGTCGTGCCAATACTCGTCACTTTTTCCGGGCGATGGAACGGCAATGCCCACAATTGCTTCTGTTCGGGCTGTACGCCCTCAACTTGTTGATCCCTCCCCGTGCCTTTGTCTTCCTTCCAATTCCGATGGCCTTTCCATTTTTCCTTACAAATATTATTTGAATTGTTTTTCAGCTTTTCATCTCACTTCTTCCGTTACCTTTTGCCATTCATTTGCCAAAATTCTTTTCGTTGTCGTCGAAATAGGCAAATTTGGGAAGATAATCCATTGTCGTTCCATGGATTTTTCTCCTCCGAAAACAGCTTCAAATTGTGGTGCGGTGGGAGAGGGCGACGCGGTCGAACGGAAAGACGGAGACACTCCGCCGACGACGGGGGGAGACGGCATCAGAGAGCGGGCGAATTCGGCACCGAAATGGTCCAATGCCAAACTGAATGATTGCTGGCCTTTATTTTAGCCATTTTCGCTTCATAAACTTCGCATACTCTGTGCTGCTACTTCTCCCGCCATTTTGGTTATCTTTTTCATTAATGGAAGGCCACAAAAGGGACTGAGTTGTGGGCGATGAGATGGCAAAATGCACAGAGACAAATGGCGGAGGCAAAGTGAGAGCGAAATAAGGGCCCAAATTGGAGGTAAGAGACAACGGAGAAGGGGGAAGTGGAGGAGGAGGAGAAGGGGGAAGTGGTGGAGGAAAAGGAGGAGGAAGAGTATGAAGAAAAGAGGGATGAACAAGAGGAGGAGAAGAAGGAGGAGGAGGAGGAAGAAGAGAAGGAGGAGGAGAAGGAAAAGGAGGAAGAGAATGAGGAGGAGGAGGAGGAAGAGAAAGAGGATGAGGGGGAAGAGAAGGAGGAGGAAGAGGAAGAATAGAAGGAGGAGGAGGAGGAAGAATAGAAATAGGAGGACCCGTTCTGCACCGGAATGTTGGGCACCAGCAATTTGGCCCAAACAGCGCCCCGCCGAAATTGGCCATAACGCTCAAAAGCAATACCATAAGAAAAGATGGCACTCAATCCATTCAAAAAAACGTTCATTGGCATTTTGCCATTTCCCTCTCTCTCTCTCCCCGCTCACTTCGTATACGGTGGACACGGCGTACAAATCCCATTTGCCCGTCCGATGGTCGGTGATGTTGCGCAAGCACAGCTTCAACTTGTAATTATCTTCTATGATATTCGAGGAGAAACTGAAACAGAAGAGACAAAAGCGAAGCGATAAAAAGGGACAACGAAATGACAAAAGGCACCGAATTGAAGGGTAAAAGTGGACACCGCCGTCGTAAAGCCAAGGGTAAGTGAAAAGCACCTGAAAACGGGGGATTAACAAAAGGAATGCCTTGGTTGATACTCTGTTCATTCCGCTGACATGGGCCAACAAAACCTCACGGTCAACCCGATTTCGATCGATCACCTAAGCAATGATTTGGAAGAGCAGGAGGAGGAGGAAGAGCAGGAGGAGGAGGAAGAGCAGGAGAAGGAGGAAGAGAAGGAGGAGGAGGAGGAAGAGCAGGAGGAGGAGAAGGTGGAGCAGCAAAAGGGGGGTGAACAGTCCGTCGTTGATCCAACGGGACAGAAGCAATGTTGAATAGGCTCTGAATCAGAGAAATTCGAGACTCGTACCCCATAGTGCCAGATTTGACCACCAACCGCGTAATTCTCGTCTTCGTCCGACCCATCCATGCAGTCTCTTTTTCCGTCCTTTAGCCATTTCTCGAAAATGCATTCGCCGTAGCCACGGCATGACACAGTGTTGGCAAAACCGCAAAGACGACGTTCTGTGAATTTTAACCAACAATTTAGTCACTTTATTTATATATCCTCCAGTTTCACTCGGCCGTTTTAGTTAAGCCAGAACTATATATGCCTTTGAACAATTTGACAAATTATCACAATGCCAAAAAATATACAGTCGACAAAAAGTTTAGACGTAAATGGAGAAAGGGGGATAAAAGTGGACGACTCACTGAGCAGAGGACAAATGGGCGACGGAGGGCCCACTCTTTGGGTACAATTCGGATTTTGGAGACATTCGCCAAGATGGACGAAATCGGCACAGAAAGTGCCACAAGAAATTTGTTCGGGAAAACAATCTGAAAAAAGAATTTTGGGAAAATGGGGGGGGGAAATTTCAGCAGAAGTTCTTCCAACTGACACTCGTCACTTCCGTCCGCACAATCAGCAATTCCATCGTGAAAATGTGACACGGACAAACAAACGCCGTCCCCGCAATCGAAAGAGCGTAGACTTTCACAACACCCGGGGAACCGAGACTGAACAGCTGAAAGGAGGTCGATTGAGTGGTTTTAAGGCTAATGAATTGGAAAATGCCTTCGAGAGACGGCCAATGGCCCAAAATGGCATTTGCGGACTTCGAAATTTGCAGAAGGAACAGAAACAGTCGGCTTAATTGATTCGGTTGTCGCACCTTTGGCACGGGGGGCGCCCCCATTTTACGACGGACAGTGAAAATGGCCAAACTGCGGCTGTTGCACGGCACAATCGTCCGCCGATGCCACGGCTACTTGGCCCATCGCCCTGTGCTTTTCCTTCCTGCTCCGCTGGACATCATTATGCTTCTTGTCTCACACCTTTACTTTCTCTTGCCGTGTTTTTTGGGATTTTGCAGCATTTGGAGGGGGAGGGGAGGGAGGGATAAAGAGGCGAAATTATTGATCGACGGGCAAAAAATGGTCAAGCAATGGAAGGACGAGAATGGAAAGGAGAAACGGGGACAAAGGGAAAAGGGACGACGGAGTGGACAGCAGCGAGAGCAGAAGCCGGGCCAAGACGCGTTATCAATTTGAGAGATAAGAGAAAGAAGTGGCAAAATGCACTTTTAGGAATTTGTCCTTAGCTGCTTTTTCATCATTTCGTTGCCAAATTCTTTCTGTTTTTTTTGTCTGTCAAGTTTCTGTTTCCAAAGACACACATTTTTTCCTGTTTTTCGGTGTTCTTTTAGCCACTTCTTTCCAATTCCAAATGCTATTTAGCAGGTCAATTTTTAAAATTCCTTTTATTGCCTTTTTTTGGCAAAATGTTTATTTTTTTTTCTAACTTTCATTTCTTTGCTCTATTTGTTATTTATTCGATTTCTTTCGAATTTTTCTCTTTTTTTAAATGTTTTATTTTATATTTGACCACTCCCCATCCTTTTTTGCACTGTTTTTGTGACATTTCCTGCTTAAATGCTTTTCAAACGTTTTGTTGTCCCCGTTGCGACGCGTTCTGTGCGCGCGGTGCATTTGCCCGGCACTCCCGGCATTTACAACACCAAACCCGTGGAAATCCCCAATTGGGAGCCGGCAACACCGACCGGCCCAATCCGTGACGGATGGCCGAACCACGTGAGAAAATTCGGACAATCTTTTGTCACACTTTTTTCATTTGATTTTCATTTTAAATCGCCCACTCTTTGCTCGTTTTCGTCCTTTTAATTGTAATGCAAATCCCTCCCCTTTTGCTCGGCAAAAAGTGAAAAATGCAAAAGGCGACAGAAAATTGACACGTTTAGATAAAAGGTTAATTGAAAATTCGCATTTTAAATGTGATTTGTCATTTGGCATTCCTTCCATCGGAATTCTCTCTCCCTTTCCTTTTCTTTTCCTAATCTCCATCCATTTTCCCTCCAATCGCTTTCAGCACTGAACATGCTGCCGTCGCCCCCGAATGGGCTTAGTGCCGTGCCCTCCTCCTCCTCGGCCTCTTCGTCGCCCAATTCTCCCCGCCTTCGCCCCCATTTCCCGCCGCCCCTCCGTTCGCCGCCTTTTGCTGTTCCTCCGCCGTCCCTTCACATCCTTCCGGAAGAAACGGCGGCCGATTCACACCATCGCCAAAAATTGGACTTTATCCGTTCATCTTTACAGCAATATGAGCAGAAATGGGAAGAAGAGGAGCGGGAAGGAGCAGAAGACAATGAAAATGGAGGGATAAATGAAACGGAATTTTGGGGAGAAACGGAGGACGACGAAGGGGAAGAGGAAGAAGAGGAAGACACGGAGGAGGAGGAGGAGGACGACTGGGCAGAGAACGGGTGGAGAGCAGCCATGGTGCAGAAAGTGGTCGACGAGGGATACGATAGGGTGGGTGGGTACAGTATCCTCAGCATTTGCTCCATGTCCAATTTCGACACTGACAATGAGACTTTCATTCTTCATTAGCTGATTTTGGACTAAAAATGAAAGTTTTGGGTTTTAATGCAACTGCTGGACGGAATTTAAAAAGAGAGGCAGAAATTCCATTGCAATTTTTTGAATTTAAGTGATTTTTTACGGAAACCCTTAATTACCATTTTTGTTTTTTACGCATTTTAAATATTTCCAGGAAAGTGCTTATTACGCGCTGAAATTGGTCAACTTTCGGTCGCTGTCCGAGGCGGTCGAAGTGCTTTCCTCCGTTAAGCAGGTCAATGCCACCGTATTATTTATTTGCTTCTGCCTACCGTACAGCGTTCCTTTTCCCTGCTGAAGAAATTAGTCAGACAGCAGCAAAACCAACAGAAACAACACAACGCCAACAAAGTGCCAAAATGCGCCCAATTGACTCCTTCTCGGTCGCTTGTCTTTGTGAACGAATCGTCCGACCAAAACCAGCACAAATCTGTGCCAAAATTCTCGGCTGGCCAAGACAGACATTCCCCGGCCAAAGGCGAACATTCTCTGCCCCCTGCTGACCCTTTCCCGCGCAGCGCTTACACTCAAAATGCCCTCTCACCGACGACCCTTCGGCAGCGAAGGACGGAAATGGCATCACCTGCAGCACAATTGTCGGAATGGAAATCGCCGCCTCAGCTAACCCCGAGGAAATCGTTGGCACATGCCAATTCCGCCGCTCTGTTAAGCCAACAAAAAGCTAATTAAGTATTGCTATTCTTCCCCTTAGGCGACAGAGCAAATCTTTTGGACCCGCCGATGTTTTGGCTGCACATTCCATTGGTCAAACTGATCACTGTGCCGTTGCCAACGGACGACGGAATCCGCCGCAAGGGATAGTGACGCGAATTGAACGGAACCGAAGTGAGCGAACGGAATGCAAAACGACGACGATGGACAGACCGCAAGAGAAAGAGGAGCAAATGAAAGAGACGGCGAGGGATAAAAAGGTGGCGAGAGACAAGGGGGATTAAGGAAAAAAAGGCAAGGGAAGTTATAAAGCGAGACAGTTAGCGCACAGAATAGAGAGAAAAAGAGAGAGAGAAAGCCAATCCTTCTGAAAATAATGCCAAAGTTCACTTTTCAGCAGCACTGTGTCACTGCTTTTCCCGTCTGTGCCCCCTCTTCCTCCTCTCCTTCCCGACCACATCAAAATGCGCCCCAACTCGTCCAACGCATTTTTGTCGATCCTCAAGTCCCCTTGTGCCGTGTGGCCAATAAATCTGCACCCGATTATAGCCAATTCATCTCTAATAAGGTAAAATAATTGTTGGGATGGATTTTTGGTATGAAAAGGGGAGAATTTCTGAAAATTCACGGGACATCGGAAATGGTCCAATTAACTCTCCCTCATAGTTGGCTAATTATGCATAATTAGGTCATTCATTCCCTTCCGCCAATTTCCCCCATTTCTTCGCCTTTTTCAGCAGTTTGCCGCTTCCTCCGCCGTTTCCCCCCGCTCCAATGCCATCAATCGGTGCGTTTCGCCGTTGCCCGAATCGGTCGCCAAAAAACTGAAAAACAACACTTACGACCGTGCTGTTAAGCCGTGTGTTTTTCTGTTCCCTTTTTTGTTGGCTATTAATTGTTTTGCCGTTTTCTTTCAGTTGTCGCGCGCCAATGTTTCGGTAGCATTTCAAAAAAGGCATTAATTTTAAATTGTCGTAAATAATTTCCTTTGCTAAAGCTTCTTCATGGAGCAACACATCGAAAAGCTAACGCAGCAGTACAAAGAGCGGAATCAGCGCGAAATGCAACTGATCCGCGAGATGGAACTGGCCGGACTGGCAGAGCCGGTGAAGGTGGGACGAAAGTGCCAAGAAAATGCCGAATTTGGCACCAATTACAGACGAGGATGTTGCGATTGCTGCGCCAAAAGGAGTCCAAATACATTCGGTTGAGAAGGCAAAAAATGAACCGGGAAATGTTTGAACTGATCAGACACATTGGAATCGGTGCTTTTGGGAAGGTAATTCGAGCAGATTGGCCAAGGGGGAGGGTCATTAGCGGATAATTAGGAAATGAGAGAAACATTTGGCAAAGGTCACTTTGGTGCGGAAGAAGGACAGCGACAACCAAGTGTATGCGATGAAAACACTGGTCAAAGCGGACGTCATCCAAAAGCAGCAGGCGGCGCACGTCAAAGCGGAGAGAGACATTTTGTCGGAAGCTAACAGCCCATGGATTGTGAAGCAAGTGGCAAATGAAAGAGCGGAGATGGGCCAACAATTGGCTAATTGGGCATGGAATGGCCAAAAACGTGGGATTCATTTGTCGGATTGAACGTTTTCCAATTGATTTGGCCACTGACACTGACTTTGACCATCTCCGTTTATCAAATTTCACTTATGTGTTGTGTATTTTATTTTTTGCTTTCAGATTGTTCTTCTCATTTCAAGACACCGAAAACCTGTAAAATTATTAAATCATTTTTCGCTTTTATTCCCCATTTGCTTACATAAGTTATTTCATCATGGAATACGTCCCCGGAGGCGATATGATGCAACTTCTGGTTGGTCCACCCAAACTGCCCTCTCTACACACAGATCATTTTCAGATTAACATGGGCATTTTCCCCGAAAGTCTCGCCAGGCAATTCAGACTAAATTCACTTCTTTGAATGTTTAACGCCAAACATTACAGATTTTACATTGCCGAGTTGACTTTGGCCGTGGAATATGTCCATTCCCTTGGCTTTATTCATCGTGACATAAAAGTGCAAATTATTTGATTTCAAAGTTTCAAATGCATTTAAATCGTTTAGCCGGATAACATTCTGATCGACCGGAGTGGCCATATTAAACTGACTGATTTTGGACTTTGCACCGGACTCAGATGGACCCATGACAAAAGGCATTACGTAGTCTACGACGAACAATCAAACGGAGCACCCATTGGCCATGTCCGGGACGACTCCTTCTCGTTGCCCCCTGGGTTGGACCAGCGCGTCAAAGTGTTGGAGATGCGGCACCACCGGAAGAGGGACAGAGCGCATTCGGTGGTCGGCACGGGCAATTACATGGCACCCGAAGTGGTGCAGAAAATTGGTGAGAAAAACGGAAAAATGTCAAAAAAAGGGGGGAATGGACATTCAGCGGATGCTTTTGATGTTTAAGTAGGATGGTCCATCATGACAAAGTTGTTCAGGGCATACCCAATTGTGCGACTGGTGGAGTGTCGGCGTTATTCTCTACGAAATGGTCTACGGACGACCGCCGTTTTTGTCGCAGCGCGACGACCCGGCGGAAACGCAATTTATGATAGTGCATTGGAGACGCTTTTTGGACTTGCGAAACGCGATGGGTGTGCGTTTGTCCAAACAGTGCGTGGATTGTGTGGCCAAATTGTGCTGTGACCAGGAGAACCGACTGGGACATCGCAACGGGGCCAAGGACATCAAAGCACACCCGTGGTTCAAGGTGGGCATTGCAAATTGCGAATTAGCAGTGCCAAAATGGAAAGAGCATTCACTCCCTTCCCGCAGGGCATCGATTTTGCCAATTTGCGCAACACTTTCCCCGAATATGTGCCACGAGTGCAGAATCCCGAGGACACGTCCAACTTTGACACCTTTGAAGTGGAGAACGAGGAATTGATCAGAACAAATGGAAATGGAAACGACCGATTAAAATGCGCGGCGTACGGCGGCGGAAAGCCATTGGGACCGAATTTCATCGATTTCACTTTTCGGCACTTCTTTAGCGAGGGAATGTGCCCTCCGGCACGGGGCCGGTCTCCGCAAGTCAGGCCAAGTTTGGCCCCGCTTATGGAGAGTTCGACTGAAGGGGGAAACGCAGCAAAATCGCCGGCGGGCGAAGTCTTCGCCAAACCGAAACAAATTGTGACGATTACGGGTAAAGCAAAAGTGGTGCCATTCACATCATCAAAACGTGTGCCGGCACCTTCGATTCCTTCTGATTCGTCTAAAGCAACAACAGTTCAAATCGGAGGAAGTGCATGCGATGCGAAGCAATGACAACAAAGACAGAAAAAGGGAAAGTCGGACAAACGATCACCGACTGACTGACCCAACAGACAATTGGCACGGATTACTTCGATTCGCCCATTGGCCATTTGCTAATTAGTTTTTCCCCTTTTTTTTCCTATTCATTTTTGTTTTTCTGTCTGCTCATGCAAATGATTATTATTATTAATTATTTCGCATATTTCGCTGCAAATGCGCAAATTTTACGTGTCATTCATTCGTTATTTCCTTTTATTATTCACTCATCCGCTGTTTGTTTTCACTTTAGCAGTAAAAAAGGTGTTTATCTCTGTTAATGAAGCGGCGGAATCACTTTACGATTGGGGGGGGGCGAGGGAATTGAATGATCGATCAATTCGTTCATTCACTCATTGTCCGATTGGAAATTTTGGTGGGCGCCGGAGGGTGGGCGGGCGGGAGGGAAATGCGCAAAAACAGTGTAAAATGGGGGAGGGGAAGGGGAATTGTTTTCAATCGAATTAACGGAGAGTTCGGCCGAGACACATTCTGTGCAATTGGGCGGGGGGGGGCAAACCACAAAAACACCGCGTGAGTCATTCATTCATTCATCGGCCGACCACAGCCCATTGGCATTTGAAAGCGGACATTTGGGGGAATTTTCTGCTGATAATGGCATTTCATTTGGCTTTTCCTTACCATCGCTTTTTCTTTTTGTCCCAATTTATCCTCACTTTTGTTTCCGTTGAGTGAACGAACTCCAACCGAAGAACAAACAAAGGCCCTTTTCCTTTTGCTTTGCCTTCGAATTCATTTCATAAACAATTGCCGTTTGATTCATCCGCCGTTTGCCCATTTCGCGTGATTTTCCCATTTCTTTTCGGCCCGTTGCGTTTTCAATTCGTTTCGTTTTATTTTACGTTCAAAAGATGCGCAAAGAAATGAAAATTCATTTTTATGGAAGCGGTACAATTCTTTAACAAAATTTTGATTCGTTCTTCCATAAAATAAGGCATTCGAAATGTTGACATAATATAATTAGTTGGCGGCGCTTCTTTAGGCCAGCATTCTGCTCAAATACCAAGCGTCCATTCTGTTGCGTGACACTCTCCACTCTTTGCTGACCAATTGCGAGCCGTCCGTCTGTTTGGTGGTGGTGCGTGAGGCCGTCTCCTGCATGTACCAACACACATTGGAGATTCTGCCCACCAACGAACAAAACTGTGTGTACCCTTTCCCTTGTTTTTTCTCTTTTAGGCAATAACCGAACGATTTTCAGTGGCCGGCCAACTCTTTGACATGGATTTGTTGCGAATTGCGCTGGAAATCAGTCGTCAGGTCGCCGAGATGTTTCTCTCCCATTTGCACTTCATTTTGGTCTGACCTTTGCTCATTGTTTCCCTTTTGTTGTAAATTGCTTTTTCAGTGTAATATTATTTATCCTATCTCTTCCAATTCTCTTCTCATATTTATCCTCTTTCTTCTAATTTCTCTCCTCCTAATGCATCTCACTTTGCTTCTGTGCCTTGTGATATTTTGTCATTTTCCTTGCCATATTAAATTTTTGCCAACCACTCACCTCCCCCGCTTCATCTCCCGCGGATGTGCCCATAAATTGATAGACATTGAGAGTGAATGAGTGGTCCGGATGCGTACACAAAAATCTGGAAGGGACTTTAGAAGCAGCGCTTCCCCAGACTCAGCTCTCTTCTTTCGCTTCCGCTTTTCGTCTGTCCCTCCGTTCTTTTAGCAGCTGTCAAACAAATGGCAAAATTTCCAAATTATTTTGACTTTTATTTCAACTGACCGATACTAAAACATCTCGTAAATATCAATAAGCTCCGCTTTCGTCAATAATTTCTCTTTTGCTTTCTTTTCTTTCCCTTTCAATCTTTCGCCACGTTTTTCATTTTCCGCTCTTTTTTCGTTCGATCGCTTCAATCATTTCGTTTCTTTGTTTCACCTTTTATTCCCTTTTCTTTCATTTTAAACAAAATTAATTAATTTGTTTATTTATTCATTTCTTTTTGTTTTTACCATTAGCGTAAAAACCAACAAAAGTCAAAATAATTACGCCTTTCTCAGCCTGAGAAGCGTTCGGTGTTCGTCTTCTTTTCATTTTGGTTTGACTTTGTGCCATCTCCCGGTATTCATTCCCTCCTCCAATGCCCCCCCCCTTCCTTCCATACATTTTGATCCACTCAATCAGTCATATCCATCGGTCTTTAAAAACGAAATTAATTTTAAATTCCTTCAAGCGTTATTCTTGAAGTATTCTTCCTGCCCCCACCCTTTCCCTTCCATTTGCCGTAGTCACTCACTCGTCAGTGTCCCCCAAAAGCAAATGGCCAACGGTCCAACGATAACTGTGCCAACATCCGGCATAATTTTTTTGCCTCCGTTTCCGTATTTTGTGCAATTTTTCACCGTCACTGATAAATCGACGATGTTCCAGGGAGGGGAGGCGTCCTCCGACTCGTCAATCCCTCCCCCACCCCTTTCTACAACAACAACAACAATTTATTGCTTTTGCTCTGTCCACTGCACAGTCCAGCCGATTTCTCGAGGGGATAAGCTTCCAATCCCTTCTGTCCATTGATCGCTTCCGCACCGATCATACAAATAAAAAAAACATTTACCATACACCGCGCAGTATTCAAAAAACAACAACAAAAGCTTACCACCTAAATCATTTTTCTGATAAATTCCTCATTTCATCCCTCATTAGTCCTCTAATTGTTTTTAATTATTAAATTAATAATTGGTGCCGTAATTAACCATAAATTGTCAAAATTGCCCTCTTCTTTGAGTTGCCTCACCAAAAGCAAATTCTCGTTTTCTCCCCCATTTAATCGCCGTCCGTTTTTATTTCCGTCTCAAAATAACAAAACTCAAAAAATGGTGGCCTTTAATCAAAATGAATGAATTACCAATTGAAACTTTCCGTTATTTTAAACATTTGCAATTAATTCCCAAAGAAATTTCCTCACTTTCTTTCTGTCAGAGAATGCCTTTTATCATTTTATTCGCCTTTTTTAATAAAATAATATTTTATTAAAAATTTTTTTCATTTATCCCTTTCATCAAAAGTAACTAATTAGCATTTAATTTTCTTCAGATAGGAAAAAATGTCTGACGGCAATCTGCCGCCGCGACCCCCGGGCGGCAGCTCCTCAGCGGGACTGCCAAAGTCATTCGGTCAGTCATCCAAATACAAATTTTGTTTTTGAAGTAATAATTAATATTGAAAAGTAAGGAAATTAAAATAAATTATTAAGTGTACTGTACATAATAATTTGTCGACCTTATCATTGTAGGTAATTAATTAATTAATTAATCACCAGGGGCTCCTGTATGGTCGATCACGAGAAAAGAACGGAAGGAAATGACACCACCGACAAGAGGGAGCAGAGAAAGCAGCGAGGAAAAGTCATCGGCAACGGATTCACCGTACCAATCGAGAACAGTGACAAGCACAGAACGGGTCAGTGTCAGCCGAGAATGATTTATGAACAGATCAATTAGCAAGAAACTTAAGGTTCAAATTGTGCAAATGCCATTGGAATTGAGCGAAGCGAGCGTTGAACAGCTCCGAATGTTGACACTGTCACCGCGGACGGAGGCGAGCAGAGAGGTGGTCATTTATGAACGATTTGTCAATGGGATTATGCTTTTTAAGGTGTGCACCACTTCAACCACAATTGGGGCGGGAAGTGTCCCCCTAATTGGCGGTGTCACTGCTAATGGGGTTCATTAATCAAATGTCATTTTGTATCATTATGTTGATCTATCTAACACTAAGGTCCCTACGATTAGCGGAGTGTTTGTTCACGGGGAATCCCGGCAAACGACAACAATAATCACCACTACCACGACTACCTACAAAATATTGGAGGATGAAGGGAGCAGGGACGACTTTGAACTGGTCGACCTCGAGGACCGTGCCCAGACGACGTCGGAACTGAGCGGAGAAATGCCGTTGAGGATGTCCTCAAAGACGGAAGAAGGATATGTGATGGTGAAGGAGGGCACTGAGAGTTCCATAACATCGACAAGCGAAGACGAAGGCCCATTGTCCTCTTTGACTTCGGCCGACGAAAGAGAAGACGAAACGCGGACATTGCTAAGCGGTGTCGCGAAGACGAACATCGTCGTCATTCCGTCCCGGGTAAAAACACCGCCCTATTCGCCACAATCCTTTGCCAACACCTCCACTTTCTCATCGCCGTCAAGCCGAGGCAGTGTTGAGCTTGTACCGGAGGAGCGCGCGCAGCAGCAACAAAAATGGGAAATAATCGTAGGGAAATTGAACGCCACCGAATTGGGAAGGGAATTGAAAGAGGAACCATTGCAAAAGTGGATAATGCTATCGGATGGGAGAAGAGAAATCAGCACACAAACAGCCGAAGCGAAGAAAATTTCAATCACATGGAGTCCCGAAATGGAAATAGCATCAACGAGCAAAATGGAGGAACATAAAAGTAGACCAATTGAAGAATATGTGCAAGTTTATTCAAATGGTTATTCATATGAAGCAGAGCAAAAGGGAAATGAAAGGGAAACAGAGCAAAAGAGAAGGGAAAGTGAGAGGATAAAGCCAAAGCCACACCATGAGGACTTCCCAGTCTCGGAGCCCTTCACTGGCCAATTGGATGAGACGGCAAGGGTTTCGGAGCTGTTCCACGAACCAATCGACGCAAGGGTCAGCGTCTACTCGGCCGGAAGATCTGATGAGCATGTCGTTGTCCAGCCAACAACAATTGCTGAGGCGGAGCCCGTACCGCTCGTTGAGTACCCGCGCACGACAGCATATGATGGTCCACTGCAAAGCACATCGAAAGGAGCAGAAATGGAGGGGCAGCCGTTGGATGCACATGTTTCCGCCTATCACCATGGGCGCTCCGACATGGCACCCCCAGCAGCACCGAAGGAGACAATCACAACAAAGCTCACTTCAATTTTCAAGAAGACAACCGCTCATGAAGACGAGTACCCGCCCAAGACTGAGCCTTTCCTGGGACCGGTGGCACAAACGAATCGCCAACGGGAGTTGGAAGCCGTTCCGGTGGTGGACAGGATTGAACGGATACCCAAAGGGTTGGTGAAGTGCGAAAATAGTCATAATAAAAAAAGAAAACCTTTTTTTGGTTTATCCATGTTGGGGTGGGGTGGTCTCAACAACTAACACGGGAAAAAGCCGGCCAGCTTTTATGTTAAAAATGCAAATGTTCTGGCAAAATAGACTTCGACTAATGGGGAATGTTAGAGCCATAGAATTTTGAAAAATTTTTTGATCACGACAATCAATTTCCAGCTTCTACGAGGAAGGCGAACTGCATCCAGTGGTGGTCCATGAGGAGAAGGAATTGACTCCGTCTGAGGCGGAGAAAAGGCCAGGAACATTGGAGCGAATTACGCACTTGTTCAAGCGGACAGCCACAGAGGGAGAGTGGCCAATGGTCACCGAGCCGTTCACTGGACCGCATGCTGAGACATCCCGAAAGGGGGAGCTTGAAGCACGCCCGCTTGGCGAACTCGTGGCTGCCTATGCTTCCGGCCGTTCTGACGAAGTCGGTCCAATGCAAACGATTGAGACGCAGGCTGCGACAACAACTGCGCGTGAACATTACCCGGCAACAGTTTCCTATGAAGGACCGCTGAGCGCAACAACACGGAAATGGGAGCTGGAAGGCGCTCCGCTGAACTCACATGTGACTGTGTACCATCATGGCCGCTCTGATTTGGCAGCACTTGAGCAACAACAACCAGTCGCTGAGAAAGTCACAACGAAGATAAGCTCATTGTTCAAGAGGAAGCCACACCATGAGGACTTCCCAGTCTCGGAGCCCTTCACTGGCCAATTGGATGAGACGGCAAGGGTTTCGGAGCTGTTCCACGAACCAATCGACGCAAGTGTCAGCGTCTACTCGGCCGGAAGATCTGATGAGCATGTCGTTGTCCAGCCAACAACAATTGCTGAGGCGGAGCCCGTACCGCTCGTTGAGTACCCGCGCACGACAGCATATGATGGTCCACTGCAAAGCACATCGAAAGGAGCAGAAATGGAGGGGCAGCCGTTGGATGCACATGTTTCCGCCTATCACCATGGGCGCTCCGACATGGCACCCCCAGCAGCACCGAAGGAGACAATCACAACAAAGCTCACTTCAATTTTCAAGAAGACAACCGCTCATGAAGACGAGTACCCGCCCAAGACTGAGCCTTTCCTGGGACCGGTGGCACAAACGAATCGCCAACGGGAGTTGGAAGCCGTTCCGGTGGTGGACAGGATTGAACGGATACCCAAAGGGTTGGTGAAGTGCGAAAATAGTCATAATAAAAAAAGAAAACCTTTTTTTGGTTTATCCATGTTGGGGTGGGGTGGTCTCGACAACTAACACGGGAAAAAGCCGGCCAGCTTTTATGTTAAAAATGCAAATGTTCTGGCAAAATAGACTTCGACTAATGGGGAATGTTAGAGCCATAGAATTTTGAAAAATTTTTTGATCACGACAATCAATTTCCAGCTTCTACGAGGAAGGCGAACTGCATCCAGTGGTGGTCCATGAGGAGAAGGAATTGACTCCGTCTGAGGCGGAGAAAAGGCCAGGAACATTGGAGCGAATTACGCACTTGTTCAAGCGGACAGCCACAGAGGGAGAGTGGCCAATGGTCACCGAGCCGTTCACTGGACCGCATGCTGAGACATCCCGAAAGGGGGAGCTTGAAGCACGCCCGCTTGGCGAACTCGTGGCTGCCTATGCTTCCGGCCGTTCTGACGAAGTCGGTCCAATGCAAACGATTGAGACGCAGGCTGCGACAACAACTGCGCGTGAACATTACCCGGCAACAGTTTCCTATGAAGGACCGCTGAGCGCAACAACACGGAAATGGGAGCTGGAAGGCGCTCCGCTGAACTCACATGTGACTGTGTAAAAACTTTATTAAGAAAATTAAAAACAAAATCGATAAAATAATAAACAAAAAGATAGGATGATATAAATAATGCAGAATGTCTGCAAGTCAATTAGGTATTTGACCCATTGGAGGAGCAGCAAATAATCTCAACGACGGGGGAACTAAAAGGTGACGGATTGCGTTTTGTTCGACCTTTAAGGGGGGTTCGTCCGGTCGGACCTGTCCAATTGGAGTCCGTTGACCATCGTCGCCGAATTCGCCGTCCGTCCTCTGTTTTGGCTGATTATTTCGCTGACTTTCCTCGCGAAACAATTGTCTTTTAATACAATGGCAAGAATGTGCTCACAGAGATGAAAGCCTTGATCTGTAAAATTTATCTTAAACGGACACATTAACAAATGCCACCGTTTGAATGGCATTGGCATTGGACTGATTTTGATTCATTGCACACATAAAAGGCGCATTGACCGGCACTGTCCTCAACGACAAACCGCTTTTTCTGCACATTGTCAGTAAGATTCAGAACGTCGAGGGCATTTGAATCGCCAACGGGAGTTGGAAGCCGTTCCGGTGGTGGACAGGATTGAACGGATACCCAAAGGGTTGGTGAAGTGCGAAAATAGTCATAATAAAAAAAGAAAACCTTTTTTTGGTTTATCCATGTTGGGGTGGGGTGGTCTCGACAACTAACACGGGAAAAAGCCGGCCAGCTTTTATGTTAAAAATGCAAATGTTCTGGCAAAATAGACTTCGACTAATGGGGAATGTTAGAGCCATAGAATTTTGAAAAATTTTTTGATCACGACAATCAATTTCCAGCTTCTACGAGGAAGGCGAACTGGATCCAGTGGTGGTCCATGAGGAGAAGGAATTGACTCCGTCTGAGGCGGAGAAAAGGCCAGGAACATTGGAGCGAATTACGCACTTGTTCAAGCGGACAGCCACAGAGGGAGAGTGGCCAATGGTCACCGAGCCGTTCACTGGACCGCATGCTGAGACATCCCGAAAGGGGGAGCTTGAAGCACGCCCGCTTGGCGAACTCGTGGCTGCCTATGCTTCCGGCCGTTCTGACGAAGTCGGTCCAATGCAAACGATTGAGACGCAGGCTGCGACAACAACTGCGCGTGAACATTACCCGGCAACAGTTTCCTATGAAGGACCGCTGAGCGCAACAACACGGAAATGGGAGCTGGAAGGCGCTCCGCTGAACTCACATGTGACTGTGTACCATCATGGCCGCTCTGATTTGGCAGCACTTGAGCAACAACAACCAGTCGCTGAGAAAGTCACAACGAAGATAAGCTCATTGTTCAAGAGGAAGAACCCGTCCTCGGAGCGAAAAAGATCGCCCTCAACTTTGCATTGAAATTCTTCCTCATTCAGCGAAGTGATTTTGTCATGCAAAATTTGTTTGATTTGGCCAATGGGAATCAGGCGAACGCAAGGGTAAGCGAAGAGAGGGGAGGCGGTCGAATTGACCAAGTCGAAGTCGTCGCAGTCGGAGGACAGCACGGATCTTTGAGTTGAGCAACAATATTCTTATCATTTTTCTCAAAATTATTTTCCGTCACATAGAAAGTAGTCATAAAAGCAAACGGACTTGTTTAATCATATATTTTTTTTTGCGCGAGTTTGTATAGTTATCTTTAATACAATCACAACAAAGCTCACTTCAATTTTCAAGAAGACAACCGCTAATGAAGACGAGTACCCGCCCAAGACTCAGCCTTTCCTGGGACCGGTGGCACAAACGAATCGCCAACGGGAGTTGGAAGCCGTTCCGGTGGTGGACAGGATTGAACGGATACCCAAAGGGTTGGTGAAGTGCGAAAATAGTCATAATAAAAAAAGAAAACCTTTTTTTGGTTTATCCATGTTGGGGTGGGGTGGTCTCGACAACTAACACGGGAAAAAGCCGGCCAGCTTTTATGTTAAAAATGCAAATGTTCTGGCATAATAGACTTCGACTAATGGGGAATGTTAGAGCCATAGAATTTTGAAAAATTTTTTGATCACGACAATCGATTTCCAGCTTCTACGAGGAAGGCGAACTGCATCCAGTGGTGGTCCATGAGGAGAAGGAATTGACTCCGTCTGAGGCGGAGAAAAGGCCAGGAACATTGGAGCGAATTACGCACTTGTTCAAGCGGACAGCCACAGAGGGAGAGTGGCCAATGGTCACCGAGCCGTTCACTGGACCGCATGCTGAGACATCCCGAAAGGGGGAGCTTGAAGCACGCCCGCTTGGCGAACTCGTGGCTGCCTATGCTTCCGGCCGTTCTGACGAAGTCGGTCCAATGCAAACGATTGAGACGCAGGCTGCGACAACAACTGCGCGTGAACATTACCCGGCAACAGTTTCCTATGAAGGACCGCTGAGCGCAACAACACGGAAATGGGAGCTGGAAGGCGCTCCGCTGAACTCACATGTGACTGTGTACCATCATGGCCGCTCTGATTTGGCAGCACCTGAGCAACAACAACCAGTCGCTGAGAAAGTCACAACGAAGATAAGCTCATTGTTCAAGAGGAAGCCACACCATGAGGACTTCCCAGTCTCGGAGCCCTTCACTGGCCAATTGGATGAGACGGCAAGGGTTTCGGAGCTGTTCCACGAACCAATCGACGCAAGTGTCAGCGTCTACTCGGCCGGAAGATCTGATGAGCATGTCGTTGTCCAGCCAACAACAATTGCTGAGGCGGAGCTGGGAGGAAATTGCGGGAGACAAATGTTGGTGCTGCTGACTGTGCGAGGAAGCCATCGAATTGTTGGCCGAGATACGGTAGGCACCGTAAGTTCGGTACAGAAACTCGGCATGAGCGAATTCGTAGACGACATGGCACCCCCAGCAGCACCGAAGGAGACAATCACAACAAAGCTCACTTCAATTTTCAAGAAGACAACCGCTCATGAAGACGAGTACCCGCCCAAGACTGAGCCTTTCCTGGGACCGGTGGCACAAACGAATCGCCAACGGGAGTTGGAAGCCGTTCCGGTGGTGGACAGGATTGAACGGATACCCAAAGGGTTGGTGAAGTGCGAAAATAGTCATAATAAAAAAAGAAAACCTTTTTTTGGTTTATCCATGTTGGGGTGGGGTGGTCTCGACAACTAACACGGGAAAAAGCCGGCCAGCTTTTATGTTAAAAATGCAAATGTTCTGGCAAAATAGACTTCGACTAATGGGGAATGTTAGAGCCATAGAATTTTGAAAAATTTTTTGATCACGACAATCAATTTCCAGCTTCTACGAGGAAGGCGAACTGCATCCAGTGGTGGTCCATGAGGAGAAGGAATTGACTCCGTCTGAGGCGGAGAAAAGGCCAGGAACATTGGAGCAGACTCTCTCCCTTTGGCATCAGGCGGACGATTTGGTCGTAATTGGAGCACTTTGCTGAGGTCAACACTTAAGCAAATAAATATTTTTGTTTGAAATTTGATGTGGCGCAACATACATTAAGCCATCGTGGCTGCCTATGCTTCCGGCCGTTCTGACGAAGTCGGTCCAATGCAAACGATTGAGACGCAGGCTGCGACGACAACTGCGCGTGAACATTACCCGGCAACAGTTTCCTATGAAGGACCGCTGAGCGCAACAACACGGAAATGGGAGCTGGAAGGCGCTCCGCTGAACTCACATGTGACTGTGTACCATCATGGCCGCTCTGATTTGGCAGCACCTGAGCAACAACAACCAGTCGCTGAGAAAGTCACAACGAAGATAAGCTCATTGTTCAAGAGGAAGCCACACCATGAGGACTTCCCAGTCTCGGAGCCCTTCACTGGCCAATTGGATGAGACGGCAAGGGTTTCGGAGCTGTTCCATTGATTTGAAAATCATAATTTTGTCAATATGTTAAAATGTTGCACCCTTTTTCGAATGAAGTAACCATATATGAGCAGCACTTTTTATTAGCCACTGAGATGATGATAGAACAATCACACAAAACATAAAACACTTACTGCCCTGCCAATAATCAATTTTTAGGAATATTTGACAATATTGAAAAAATTTCGAAAATCTATGAATCACCATGGGCGCTCCGACATGGCACCCCCAGCAGCACCGAAGGAGACAATCACAACAAAGCTCACTTCAATTTTCAAGAAGACAACCGCTCATGAAGACGAGTACCCGCCCAAGACTGAGCCTTTCCTGGGACCGGTGGCACAAACGAATCGCCAACGGGAGTTGGAAGCCGTTCCGGTGGTGGACAGGATTGAACGGATACCCAAAGGGTTGGTGAAGTGCGAAAATAGTCATAATAAAAAAAGAAAACCTTGAGCGAATTGCTGGGATGGTTGAGAAGGAATGGAAGGCGTATGTATGGCGAGTATCGATCTATTCGGTCGTCGTTTCGACACGGCGGCCGGTCGTCATCCTCCGTTGAGACTGGAGGGGACCGGGCGGCGTGCGGGCGCCCCTCGCTCGAATGTCGGTCATTTCCAGCTTCTACGAGGAAGGCGAACTGCATCCAGTGGTGGTCCATGAGGAGAAGGAATTGACTCCGTCTGAGGCGGAGAAAAGGCCAGGAACATTGGAGCGAATTACGCACTTGTTCAAGCGGACAGCCACAGAGGGAGAGTGGCCAATGGTCACCGAGCCGTTCACTGGACCGCATGCTGAGACATCCCGAAAGGGGGAGCTTGAAGCACGCCCGCTTGGCGAACTCGTGGCTGCCTATGCTTCCGGCCGTTCTGACGAAGTCGGTCCAATGCAAACGATTGAGACGCAGGCTGCGACAACAACTGCGCGTGAACATTACCCGGCAACAGTTTCCTATGAAGGACCGCTGAGCGCAACAACACGGAAATGGGAGCTGGAAGGCGCTCCGCTGAACTCACATGTGACTGTGTACCATCATGGCCGCTCTGATTTGGCAGCACCTGAGCAACAACAACCAGTCGCTGAGAAAGTCACAACGAAGATAAGCTCATTGTTCAAGAGGAAGCCACACCATGAGGACTTCCCAGTCTCGGAGCCCTTCACTGGCCAATTGGATGAGACGGCAAGGGTTTCGGAGCTGTTCCACGAACCAATCGACGCAAGTGTCAGCGTCTACTCGGCCGGAAGATCTGATGAGCATGTCGTTGTCCAGCCAACAACAATTTTGCTTGGACGTTTGGCCGCTGTCACTTCGAAACAGCTTTTGCTTGGCCAGAAAATTGTTATTGTGCGATGTAAGTTTTTTCTTTGTTTATTCTAAAATACTATTCGATCAAGGCGAATCCATCAACATTTCTGGCAACTTCCACCGTTCCAAGCTCAAATTCCTCGCATTTTTGCGCAAACGCTGCAATGTGAAGCCATCTCGCGGACCCTTCCACTACCGTGCACCATCTCGGATTTTCTGGCGCACGGTTTCTTTTCATATTTAGGCTAGGCTAAGCGTAGGCTTGTTTGGGCCTAGGCTTAGGCACAGGCTTTGTAAAAAAAAAATTTTATTGCACGAGTTGCCATTGACTCCTCCGGTAAAATATGATAGAAACCAAGTAAATTTTGAATCTTATTCATTTAGGTTCGTGGAATGCTTCCGCATAAAACCGCACGAGGTATGGAAGCACTGAAAAAGTTGAAATGTTTTGACGGATGCCCGCAGCCGTATGACACAAAGAAGAAATTCGTACTTCCCAATTCTCTTCGCCACATCGCATTGAAACCGCGACGCAAATATTGCACAGGTGAGAGGCATTACTGCTCCCCCTCATAAGGAATTGACTCCGTCTGAGGCGGAGAAAAGGCCAGGAACATTGGAGCGAATTACGCACTTGTTCAAGCGGACAGCCACAGAGGGAGAGTGGCCAATGGTCACCGAGCCGTTCACTGGACCGCATGCTGAGACATCCCGAAAGGGGGAGCTTGAAGCACGCCCGCTTGGCGAACTCGTGGCTGCCTATGCTTCCGGCCGTTCTGACGAAGTCGGTCCAATGCAAACGATTGAGACGCAGGCTGCGACAACAACTGCGCGTGAACATTACCCGGCAACAGTTTCCTATGAAGGACCGCTGAGCGCAACAACACGGAAATGGGAGCTGGAGCAACTTTTGATCAAATTGATTAAAATTTTGAAAATCTGATTTCAAAATTAATGATAGAATCAATGATTTTACAAATCTGATATCGTATTCGTGATAAGAAGCCACGAAAACCCCCCGGTTTGCTATTTTCGTAACAGAAAAATAATTTTTTGGATGGAGCCCAGATTCTCCAGCACCCGAGCTAAATATGAATTATCCCTTTCACTTGTACAAAATTAATTAAGCTTTCCGATCCCACCCGCCCCTCCTCCCTTTAAAGTATGAATGGCATAATCAGTAGTGCCCCATTTCTTATTGTTAGACAAAAACTTATATTCACCCGCGCACGACAGCATATGATGGTCCACTGCAAAGCACATCGAAAGGAGCAGAAATGGAGGGGCAGCCGTTGGATGCACATGTTTCCGCCTATCACCATGGGCGCTCCGACATGGCACCCCCAGCAGCACCGAAGGAGACAATCACAACAAAGCTCACTTCAATTTTCAAGAAGACAACCGCTCATGAAGACGAGTACCCGCCCAAGACTGAGCCTTTCCTGGGACCGGTGGCACAAACGAATCGCCAACGGGAGTTGGAAGCCGTTCCGGTGGTGGACAGGATTGAACGGATACCCAAAGGGTTGGTGAAGTGCGAAAATAGTCATAATAAAAAAAGAAAACCTTTTTTTGGTTTATCCATGTTGGGGTGGGGTGGTCTCGACAACTAACACGGGAAAAAGCCGGCCAGCTTTTATGTTAAAAATGCAAATGTTCTGGCAAAATAGACTTCGACTAATGGGGAATGTTAGAGCCATAGAATTTTGAAAAATTTTTTGATCACGACAATCAATTTCCAGCTTCTACGAGGAAGGCGAACTGCATCCAGTGGTGGTCCATGAGGAGAAGGAATTGACTCCGTCTGAGGCGGAGAAAAGGCCAGGAACATTGGAGCGAATTACGCACTTGTTCAAGCGGACAGCCACAGAGGGAGAGTGGCCAATGGTCACCGAGCCGTTCACTGGACCGCATGCTGAGACATCCCGAAAGGGGGAGCTTGAAGCACGCCCGCTTGGCGAACTCGTGGCTGCCTATGCTTCCGGCCGTTCTGACGAAGTCGGTCCAATGCAAACGATTGAGACGCAGGCTGCGACAACAACTGCGCGTGAACATTACCCGGCAACAGTTTCCTATGAAGGACCGCTGAGCGCAACAACACGGAAATGGGAGCTGGAAGGCGCTCCGCTGAACTCACATGTGACTGTGTACCATCATGGCCGCTCTGATTTGGCAGCACCTGAGCAACAACAACCAGTCGCTGAGAAAGTCACAACGAAGATAAGCTCATTGTTCAAGAGGAAGCCACACCATGAGGACTTCCCAGTCTCGGAGCCCTTCACTGGCCAATTGGATGAGACGGCAAGGGTTTCGGAGCTGTTCCACGAACCAATCGACGCAAGTGTCAGCGTCTACTCGGCCGGAAGATCTAGTGATTAGAAATCGTCGTCCCATCCGCTTTCATCGGAGCCACAGGCGAAATTATCAGTCGACGGATAGCGGTCGAAATTCTGAGTGTCCGTCAAACTGCGAACCTTAAATAGCAAAAGCCATCGGTTTCTTTCAATTTTCAGAAATGGAGAGGAGAAATTTAACTTTTGCCGTTTTTACCTTCGGTCGGATGGGCGGACGCATTGAGTGGTTGCGAAAGGAGGCGAAATCGAAGTTTTTGAACCTAAAAAAGGAAAGAATCAATGCGTTCCCTTGGCGAAATGTGCCGGATTAAAAAGGCATTTCTTTCTGCCAATTGGCGCCATT
This sequence comes from Heterodera glycines, assembly GCA_004148225.2. NCBI lineage: Eukaryota > Metazoa > Nematoda > Chromadorea > Rhabditida > Heteroderidae > Heterodera > Heterodera glycines. Next base: position 8,747,974 of record CP049710.1, read on the forward strand.
CCTCACCAAATGTCCTGCCTGACATCCTGGATACCCAAAGGGTTGGTGAAGTGCGAAAATAGTCATAATAAAAAAAGAAAACCTTTTTTTGGTTTATCCATGTTGGGGTGGGGTGGTCTCGACAACTAACACGGGAAAAAGCCGGCCAGCTTTTATGTTAAAAATGCAAATGTTCTGGCAAAATAGACTTCGACTAATGGGGAATGTTAGAGCCATAGAATTTTGAAAAATTTTTTGATCACGACAATCAATTTCCAGCTTCTACGAGGCCGGAGAGAAGTTCGAACATAAAAATGCCGAGGGACCAAAGGTCCACCGCACTGTCCTGCCCCTTGTTGAGAATCACTTCGGGTGCCACATATTCCTAAACAATTTGCGTTTGGCATTCGCTTCATTGGCCAAATGTAGCACCGCTGTGCCACAGAATGTCCATGCCCGTGAGCCCTCCGTCGGCAATTTCTTGCGCCCGCTTGGCGAACTCGTGGCTGCCTATGCTTCCGGCCGTTCTGACGAAGTCGGTCCAATGCAAACGATTGAGACGCAGGCTGCGACAACAACTGCGCGTGAACATTACCCGGCAACAGTTTCCTATGAAGGACCGCTGAGCGCAACAACACGGAAATGGGAGCTGGAAGGCGCTCCGCTGAACTCACATGTGACTGTGTACCATCATGGCCGCTCTGATTTGGCAGCACTTGAGCAACAACAACCAGTCGCTGAGAAAGTCACAACGAAGATAAGCTCATTGTTCAAGAGGAAGCCACACCATGAGGACTTCCCAGTCTCGGAGCCCTTCACTGGCCAATTGGATGAGACGGCAAGGGTTTCGGAGCTGTTCCACGAACCAATCGACGCAAGTGTCAGCGTCTACTCGGCCGGAAGATCTGATGAGCATGTCGTTGTCCAGCCAACAACAATTGCTGAGGCGGAGCCCGGACCAAATTGACCCGTCCAAACCCCCCAACTCCCAACGTGGAGACGGTCTTCAATTCTGCCAACTCCAAAATACCCAACATGGCGGTGTCACGTTCATTTGCTTCAGCACTAAAATTTAATGAGTCAGTAATCAATCAGTTGTCTCTCTCTCTCCCCTCTCTCTCTCGGCCCTCTAAATTCGCTTCTCCAAACAACCGCTCATGAAGACGAGTACCCGCCCAAGACTGAGCCTTTCCTGGGACCGGTGGCACAAACGAATCGCCAACGGGAGTTGGAAGCCGTTCCGGTGGTGGACAGGATTGAACGGATACCCAAAGGGTTGGTGAAGTGCGAAAATAGTCATAATAAAAAAAGAAAACCTTTTTTTGGTTTATCCATGTTGGGGTGGGGTGGTCTCGACAACTAACACGGGAAAAAGCCGGCCAGCTTTTATGTTAAAAATGCAAATGTTCTGGCAAAATAGACTTCGACTAATGGGGAATGTTAGAGCCATAGAATTTTGAAAAATTTTTTGATCACGACAATCAATTTCCAGCTTCTACGAGGAAGGCGAACTGCATCCAGTGGTGGTCCATGAGGAGAAGGAATTGACTCCGTCTGAGGCGGAGAAAAGGCCAGGAACATTGGAGCGAATTACGCACTTGTTCAAGCGGACAGCCACAGAGGGAGAGTGGCCAATGGTCACCGAGCCGTTCACTGGACCGCATGCTGAGACATCCCGAAAGGGGGAGCTTGAAGCACGCCCGCTTGGCGAACTCGTGGCTGCCTATGCTTCTAGCCGTTCTGACGAAGTCGGTCCAATGCAAACGATTGAGACGCAGGCTGCGACAACAACTGCGCGTGAACATTACCCGGCAACAGTTTCCTATGAAGGACCGCTGAGCGCAACAACACGGAAATGGGAGCTGGAAGGCGCTCCGCTGAACTCACATGTGACTGTGTACCATCATGGCCGCTCTGATTGGCAGCACCTGAGCAACAACAACCAGTCGCTGAGAAAGTCACAACGAAGATAAGCTCATTGTTCAAGAGGAAGCCACACCATGAGGACTTCCCAGTCTCGGAGCCCTTCACTGGCCAATTGGATGAGACGGCAAGGGTTTCGGAGCTGTTCCACGAACCAATCGACGCAAGTGTCAGCGTCTACTCGGCCGGAAGATCTGATGAGCATGTCGTTGTCCAGATAAATGAGTAGTTGTAACAGAAAGGAACAAACGAAGCCATGTGATTCCGAAATTTTGTAAATGTTTTCTCGGGAGTGAGAATGTTTTGAAGGAACGAATAAATAAATGACCACGGAAAAACGATCTTTTGTCTAAGGGATAATTATAAATAATGGCAAATGAATGAATTGGCAGGAAAAGGCGGAGGGATTAAAGGCAAATGGAACGGACAAAAGGAAATGTGTAAAGTTATAAAGCGATTGATGGCCAAAACTGGTGTCTGGAGAAGAAGACCAAACCATGGGGATCGCCAACGGGAGTTGGAAGCCGTTCCTGTGGTGGACAGGATTGAACGGATACCCAAAGGGTTGGTGAAGTGCGAAAATAGTCATAATAAAAAAAGAAAACCTTTTTTTTGTTTATCCATGTTGGGTGGGGTTTGTCTCGACAACTAACACGGGAAAAAGCCGGCCAGCTTTTATGTTAAAAATGCAAATGTTCTGGCAAAATAGACTTCGACTAATGGGGAATGTTAGAGCCATAGAATTTTGGAAAATTTTTTGATCACGACAATCAATTTCCAGCTTCTACGAGGAAGGCGAACTGCATCCAGTGGTGGTCCATGAGGAGAAGGAATTGACTCCGTCTGAGGCGGAGAAAAGGCCAGGAACATTGGAGCGAATTACGCACTTGTTCAAGCGGACAGCCACAGAGGGAGAGTGGCCAATGGTCACCGAGCCGTTCACTGGACCGCATGCTGAGACATCCCGAAAGGGGGAGCTTGAAGCACGCCCGCTTGGCGAACTCGTGGCTGCCTATGCTTCCGGCCGTTCTGACGAAGTCGGTCCAATGCAAACGATTGAGACGCAGGCTGCGACGACAACTGCGCGTGAACATTACCCGGCAACAGTTTCCTATGAAGGACCGCTGAGCGCAACAACACGGAAATGGGAGCTGGAAGGCGCTCCGCTGAACTCACATGTGACTGTGTACCATCATGGCCGCTCTGATTTGGCAGCACCTGAGCAACAACAACCAGTCGCTGAGAAAGTCACAACGAAGATAAGCTCATTGTTCAAGAGGAAGCCACACCATGAGGACTTCCCAGTCTCGGAGCCCTTCACTGGCCAATTGGATGAGACGGCAAGGGTTTCGGAGCTGTTCCACGAACCAATCGACGCAAGTGTCAGCGTCTAGAGAGAAAGAGGGAGAGAAAAGAAGAAATGAAGAGAGAGAGAGAGGGAAGAAAAAAAGGAAAAGGAAAATAGAGAGGGAGGGGGGGGGAAAGAGACGGATGGAAAATGAGAAGAGGAAGAGAAAACGGAGAGAGAAATGAAGGAAGGAACAAGAAAGAGAGAGAGAGAGAGTGGGGGGAAAGAACGGAGGAAAAGAGAAAGAGTGAAAATGGAAAGAGAAAAAAAGAAATGAAAATGAAAAGAGAGGGGGGGGAGAGAGAAGGATTGGAATAAACAGGGAGGAAGAGAAAGAAAGTGGACAGATGGGAAATGATATGATGTGAAGAACAACAATAGACTGGAAGCCGTTCCGGTGGTGGACAGGATTGAACGGATACCCAAAGGGTTGGTGAAGTGCGAAAATAGTCATAATAAAAAAAGAAAACCTTTTTTTGGTTTATCCATGTTGGGGTGGGGTGGTCTCGACAACTAACACGGGAAAAAGCCGGCCAGCTTTTATGTTAAAAATGCAAATGTTCTGGCAAAATAGACTTCGACTAATGGGGAATGTTAGAGCCATAGAATTTTGAAAAATTTTTTGATCACGACAATCAATTTCCAGCTTCTACGAGGAAGGCGAACTGCATCCAGTGGTGGTCCATGAGGAGAAGGAATTGACTCCGTCTGAGGCGGAGAAAAGGCCAGGAACATTGGAGCGAATTACGCACTTGTTCAAGCGGACAGCCACAGAGGGAGAGTGGCCAATGGTCACCGAGCCGTTCACTGGACCGCATGCTGAGACATCCCGAAAGGGGGAGCTTGAAGCACGCCCGCTTGGCGAACTCGTGGCTGCCTATGCTTCCGGCCGTTCTGACGAAGTCGGTCCAATGCAAACGATTGAGACGCAGGCTGCGACAACAACTGCGCGTGAACATTACCCGGCAACAGTTTCCTATGAAGGACCGCTGAGCGCAACAACACGGAAATGGGAGCTGGAAGGCGCTCCGCTGAACTCACATGTGACTGTGTACCATCATGGCCGCTCTGATTTGGCAGCACCTGAGCAACAACAACCAGTCGCTGAGAAAGTCACAACGAAGATAAGCTCATTGTTCAAGAGGAAGCCACACCATGAGGACTTCCCAGTCTCGGAGCCCTTCACTGGCCAATTGGATGAGACGGCAAGGGTTTCGGAGCTGTTCCACGAACCAATCGAACAGGAGGAGGGCAGCAGACAGAAAAAATTATGACGGGGGGGAGGGGAGAGGGATTGGATGACTTTGCCGGTCGAAAGGGCAAAAGCGGAGACAGACGCCGCGGGGGTGGGAGGGGAGGTGGAAGTAACGGGAAATTCACGTGATAGAAAGCTGGATGAGGAAAGAAGTGGGAGAAGGAAGGGAATATGTGGTGGGAGAAAGGGGGGGTAAGAAGAAAGAAAAGAGGGGGGGGGGGGAATGACGGACCAATGAACGGATGCTTTTTGTTTAATGTTAGCCAATTAGGAAAAACATTCAAAATAAAATAAAATCATCGGCTTTTAATTTTCCGAACGCTGAGAAGTCATTCTCAAACAGGTTCTCTTGACTTATACGGTGTTTTTTTCTCGTGGACCTATCTCGACGAATATGGTACCAATCGATAGCTCTCGATGAGACAAATCGATCTAGGGGTGGGCAAAGTTGATCCGACAAGTATAAACCGGTTTTTGAACCGATTAAAAACACAAAAAGTGAAGAAAATTGGGCATTTTTAATTGATTTATTTATTTTTAGTGGACATTTCAGTACCAACGAAAAATGGATAAAGCAAAAGGGAGCATGCGAAGACGGAGCAAGTAGTGGGGCGAGACGGAGGGCGGAGGAAGCAGTCTGACGAGCGCCACAGGCGGTTGACTGCGGGGGCCCGATGGGCCCCCGCCAATCAGTCAACCGCCTGCGGATCACGCGCGGACTTCTTCCGTAGCCCGTAGTCTCGCCCCACCTACTGGCCGCCGTAGTCGTGTGCGGCGGTTTTTTAGCGCAATAACCAAAATGACCTATTTGCACCAGTTTCCCTGCATTACGTTTGGTACTGAATTGGCACAATAAGACTTGAATCGGTTCAAAAACCGTTTATACTTGTCGGATAAACTTCCCCCCCCCCTAGTGGGCGCCAGCATGTTTTTGGACTATAACTTTTTTCTTTGTCAACCAAATCCAACATTGTTGGTATCATTCGAAAGCTCTTAATATGCTCTATTAACCTGCAAAATCCCAAAAAATTTCGTCAATTTTGAACAAATTTATGACCAAAAAGGTTGGAAAATCTGGTTTTTTGAATTCTTCTGGCCATATTTTTTTGAACCTTAATGAAATTTTTCAAAATTTTGCATACTAATAGAGGAAACTTAGGGTTTTTGAATGATACCAACAATGTTGAATTTGGTTGATAAAGAAAAAAGGTTATAGCTGAAAAGGTGCTGGCGCCCAAACGTGGCGCGCACAACTGACGGTTCCGCTCTCCCCCAATTAAAAGGAAACTGCGAACGAATGAATTTTTGTAAAAATAAATCAGCCGCCGGCGGAGGGTCGAAAGGAGCAGAAATGGAGGGGCAGCCGTTGGATGCACATGTTTCCGCCTATCACCATGGGCGCTCCGACATGGCACCCCCAGCAGCACCGAAGGAGACAATCACAACAAAGCTCACTTCAATTTTCAAGAAGACAACCGCTCATGAAGACGAGTACCCGCCCAAGACTGAGCCTTTCCTGGGACCGGTGGCACAAACAAATCGCCAACGGGAGTTGGAAGCCGTTCCGGTGGTGGACAGGATTGAACGGATACCCAAAGGGTTGGTGAAGTGCGAAAATAGTCATAATAAAAAAAGAAAACCTTTTTTGGTTTATCCATGTTGGGGTGGGGTGGTCTCGACAACTAACACGGGAATAGACTTCGACTAATGGGGAATGTTAGAGCCATAGAATTTTGAAAAATTTTTTGATCACGACAATCGATTTCCAGCTTCTACGAGGAAGGCGAACTGCATCCAGTGGTGGTCCATGAGGAGAAGGAATTGACTCCGTCTGAGAATTTCTTTACGATAGAATTGAGGAGGAATGCTAATGAAATTACGAATTCAATTTTGGATGTTGTTGTCTCTGTGCAGCATCACGGCTTTTCTGATCAAGACGATTCTTCTCTGAGAGGATCCATTGAAACCATCGAAACAATTTTAGTCCGACCTTCTGCTAAACCAACAGAGCTTGAGGAGATTTCGTCTGATTTGTCCACTGTTCCTACACAAATACATGTCTCCATTCCCGAAAATCTTATGAATTTTGACGGCACTGAACTAATCGACCTTCCCATTGACAAATGCGTCATTGTTTACCATTGTGGAATTTCTTATGGCATTGAACCTGAATTGTGGAAAGCAAAAACAATGGAAAAAATTGATGAGGACCAAATCAAACAAACTCAAGAAATGGACACTAAACAATTGGAGGATTATGTCACTGTTTACCATCATGGATGGTACGGTCGTTTTGAGGATGAACAACAACAACAACTAATTGACGAAGAGGAGGAGCAAAAAAGACAATTTGACAAAAGTGAAACTGACCGAATTGCATTATCAGTGGAGCAGAAAAAAGAACAATTGGCTGCCGTTGACCACAAAAAAAGTGGTTTAAGAAAACAATCTTTTAATCCTTGGCATATTCTTTCAGAATCACATGAATTGTCTGATAATTCTGTTGAACCGATGGAAGACAAAATCGAAGACGGAATTAAACCAATTGATATATTTGAGAAGAAACCAGCAGAGAAAGAAGAACAGACTTTGATCATTGATCAGCAAAAACGGACTGATGGGAGAGTGACCTTCGAAGATGGTGCTTAAGCAATGAATTTTAGGGGTTGTAAGCCCATTGTTTTACAGACTTTGCCCCGTCAAATGAACCGCTCGAATTGCATGTGCAAATCAAACAAATCGGAAAGAAAACGCCGAAGGAACGCGACTTTGGAGTTCCGTTTGGATTTGAAAGTGAACGGACCAAAGAGATTTACTCGCGGGCGACTTCGTTAAAAGACGGTCTCTTTGAAATATCGGGCATTTGATGTTGGATTCTGGCCCTTTCAGAACGGATTCATGGTGGCAAACCGCCTCCTCTTCGACATGCAAAGGCTGAGACTTTGGACGAGCAACGGCACATCCGTCCTTTGCTTCGTCAAAAGACTTCCTTCTCTCCACGCGGAGAGAATCTGTCAATCGATTCAAGCAAAGGTCGAAGCAATGAATGGGCAAAATGACACGGACTGATCAATTGATTGACTGTTTTTTGCTTTTCAGTAAAGCCGAGAGCACATTACGTGGCTAAATACCCTCAGCAGCAAACAAAGTTCAGTGCTGTTAATGACGTGGCACCGCCGGCTGGGCCACGACGGCACCCCGCCGGTTGGACAACGGTGACGGAAACGACGCTGATCACTTACGCAAAGAGACACACTTTTGAACGGACAGTTAATGGCCGTAAGCAGAATGTGGTGGAGGTGGGCGAGGGATTAGGGAGAAGGGAGCATCAAATGTGCTGATAAGGATATCATCGTTTACAACCACGGAGGGCCCAGAAGAGTGCCGCCGGGACTTCCCAAGTCTCCGATGGTGAGACAAAGCGCTTTTCCCCCGCAATATTTGGACGAACGGTACAACAACATCAGCGGACGCTACAATTATTACCGGTAGAAAATGGGCGGAAGCTTCGCATTGCTTAAGCTGAGCTTTCCCTTTCAGAAGCCGTTCTCAGGAGAACGACCGGCTCCGAACGCACGACAAATGGATGCAGACGGAGGACGAACCGACGACCGACAGCACTTTACGCCGCTCGGAATCGCGCTCAATTCGCACTGTCAGTCGATCGGAGGAGCGCACTTACCGCGCCTATTCCTCACAACTGTACGATCGTCATGCGTACATCCGCGACTATAAGCCACAAAGACGGACGGAGGAACACAACGAACACTTCGCCAGAGGATGGCAGAACAAAACAGAACGCCAAAATATGACAGAGAATGGCCGCGACATTGGTCAGTTAGAGAAAAAACACTAAATGAATTCGTATCTTTATTTACAACATTTTCAAGGCATTCGGCGTGCAAAAGTGTCCCGAGAGAATTCCGTGCCGCACTCGACGACCTTCCCGGTCACCGAGACAAACTCCACCTTCAATATCCGAAGAACGGTCAATGCGAGCGTGGACGGTCACCATTGGTGCGTCAACGGCGGACGCACATTCACAGCGTACAGCAGCAGCCTCCGACCGAAGGCGACGCCGGCGGAACGCACCGTTCACTCGCTGCACTACCAAAGGGCGAACATCGAGGAGTTGCCCATTGCTCAATTGCTCCGTCAAATTCCGCACCTTTGGGAGGGCGACGGAACCGCGCCGCCCGACGTTCGGCGCCAAAACGGCGGCGGTGCCTTTTCTTTTGCGGAGCCGCAACGAAAAGAGCGCACAGTGCCGCTGGAAACACGACTGCTGCGACCGGGCGAGCATTGGGCGGACGACGGCCCCGCGGGCGACAGACGGCGGCACTCCGCGCCCATTCACAGGGCACGGCAACGGATCAGCAACTATTGCACAATGCTATGAGCAGCCAAAGGGAGCAAAAACGAATAGAACGAACACACATATTTAGATACATTTAGATGATTTCCCCTTCCTAATTACATAATTTGCTCATTTTTTGGTCATTGCTTCTGCTGGAATTTTACTTATTTTAAACGTTTAAAATAATTAATCTACAAATTGCAGCAGCTTTTCCCTCTTAATTCTCTCCACTCACTTTCATTCGCCAGCTCATTGTCCCCGTGCATTTATTGCTTTTTATTTGCAAATCCTTCACTTATTCCCATTCTCAAAATTGCTAATTACGACATTGATACAATATAAACATTTTTTAATTAACTTAATAATTCTGAATATTGCTCCATGAAAGAAGCAAAAAGCGGTTTCCGTAGAAGAAAGTTATTTGTCGACTAAAAATTAAAATGATGAGATCAATCATTATTCCTAAGAAATTTCTCAAAGTACAAAAATGCAAATTAGTGAATAAAGAGGCCTATGTAATGTGAAAAGTGTCTTTCTGCGTTTTAATTTCTCAGAAAAGTGGCTATTAGCCAGAAATGGAATTCCTGTGACAAATGAGTCATGGCATCAATTGGTCGATTGAATTTTGCGTTTCGCTGTTGTCAGTTTTACCTTCGCCTCCAGCGATGCGTCCATAGGGAAAAAGCAATGCAAAGAAGCAAAGTGTGGTTGTTGTCAGTGATCGAAGCGCCGACCAAAGCGGCGGCACGCAAATCAGGCTCATAAATGAGCACCTGAGAAAAACGGACGGTGAAAGTCAGCAAAAGCCAACGGCAAAGGCAAAAGGGGCTAACCCCGTCCACGAGGTGAATGAACCCGTTGATGCCGGCGAGCTCTCCGCCCTCCAGCACACGCGCGACGCGATTGCCCCGGGGCCAGTACAACTCGAAGTCTGCGAGTGGATGCCAATGAATGCGAAAGGCATTCATTCGGTCGATGGCCCTTCACTTTTCTTTCCTTTTCCTGATCAACTCACATCGTCCCCGCCTTCGGATGATCACTTTCTCGTCGTTCATCATAACATAAGTCCGCTCCCGAAGGTCCGTGTACATCAGCGCCTGTCCTTGCAGCACGTGGCGCTGAACCGTCAGTCGTTTTGTTTTGCTTTTGCCATCCTCCCACTCACTTTGTAAACGTATTGCAACGCTTGCCAATGGTTTCCGTCCATCATTCTGTTCTTTAGCGATGGTGCGACCTGTCAAAATGTCCTCGTTTTGGTTCTTCGCTCATTTGCCTTCGCTTGGCAATGCCTTGTCCCACGCTTCATCGATGGGCACAAAGAAAGTGAAGTTTTGTTCGGGCGTCAGCACTTGCCACGGGTCCAAGCTGTATTTAAGCTGCAATTTGGTCATGTTTGATTTCTGATTTCATTTTTTGCTGTTTAATCACTTGCAAATTGCCCAACATTTCAAATGATCGCTGCGCTCGACTTTCGTTACGCAAAATTTCCCAAAGTGACTAAAAAGGGGAGTGATTAATCCTCTGTAATAACTTGGGCATCATGGCATTCCGCCCGTGCTCCGTCCACCTGATACGGCACGCCCAACACGCGGTCGATGTAATGGACAATTCCATTAACGGCTGTCACGTCCTCCTAAGGTACGGATGGAAACAGACAAATAAATGCGAATGAACCGACAAAACATAGCAAAATGCCAAGTGCCGACCATTTGAATTGCCGTTCTGACCCCTCCGCCGATCACGTAATAAGTGACGTTGTTTTTTGGCCATTCGCCGCTCACAAAATACAAATGGCGCATGTTGTCCACCGTGGCCACAACCGTTTCATTGGTTATTTCTTCAGTTGTCAATTCCTTCGCCGGGACAATGTGAAGTTTGAGAATCTGTGCTTTTGAATAAACAGAATGATCTGTGATGAGTGCATTCATTCATTCATTGGTTGATCAGTCCGACTCGCCTGTTCCAGCCAAATTCTGTCGCGCAAAAGGCGCCGTTCGATTGGCTCGGGAATTCGCTCAAACGCTTCGTTCCACGGGGCGAAAAAAGTGACCAAACCGCCGGTGGCGGAGAAATAATTGCGCACAATCTGTCAATTGGCAGCGGATGGGGAGAGAATGGGAAGGGAAGGAGTCACTTGTCCGATTGTGTTCATATAACGCATCAAAGTGGTGCAGCGGTAATTGTCCATTAGCATCTGATCACAAAATGATCAGTCAGAAAAGACGAGTGATCGGAAGAATCGAACGAAACGGACGGACTTGGTCAATTGTGTTGGTCACAATGCCCAGCACGTTGTCCACCACATGGACCACCCCGTTCTGCACCGGAATGTTGGGCACCAGCAATTTGGCCCAAACAGCGCCCCGCCGAAATTGGCCATAACGCTCAAAAGCAATACCATAAGAAAAGATGGCACTCAATCCATTCAAAAAAACGTTCATTGGCATTTTGCCATTTCCCTCTCTCTCTCTCCCCGCTCACTTCGTATACGGTGGACACGGCGTACAAATCCCATTTGCCCGTCCGATGGTCGGTGATGTTGCGCAAGCACAGCTTCAACTTGTAATTATCTTCTATGATATTCGAGGAGAAACTGAAACAGAAGAGACAAAAGCGAAGCGATAAAAAGGGACAACGAAATGACAAAAGGCACCGAATTGAAGGGTAAAAGTGGACACCGCCGTCGTAAAGCCAAGGGTAAGTGAAAAGCACCTGAAAACGGGGGATTAACAAAAGGAATGCCTTGGGTTGATACTCTGTTCATTCCGCTGACATGGGCCAACAAAACCTCACGGTCAACCCGATTTCGATCGATCACCTAAGCAATGATTTAACCGATGTAAAATAAAAATGCCAACAGTTTATCAATATGCACGGCGACCTTTGCGAATGCTTTGTTGTTGGGCAGAAAATATGTGTGGAAGCCATTCCAAGCGGAGCTTCCGTAAATGACCAAGGCGATGTCCGGCACTCTGTCCAAAATGTCACGCAATTCCCTAAAATGTTTCCGGGGATGAGTGCTTTCTCGGCATGGCTGACGTCAAATCCCTGTTGTCATAGTGTCGGTCAACAAAAAAGGCATTTTCGTCGTCGCGAACAAAAGAAAGTGCCGTGCCGGGGTATGGACGATGGCCCATCGGAGTGCACGTTTTGTACAAGTACTGCTCGCCGGTGATGATGCCCCATTGGTTGGTCACGTGGTTGCAAATTGCGCCAGCGTTTGCGAAATACGACTTAAAATGGAGATGAACCGTCGATAAGGGACGGCCCGCCCAATGCCCAACAAAATTGGCCGGGCCATTCTCGAACTGGGTGACGTAGATGTACCCGCTGTTGATCGTGCTTCGGATCAGCGTTTGCTTCTCCCACTTCCGACCAGAACTGATCTCCACCACTTGGGTGTCCACTGAAAATGGGGCATTCGCCAAGATTGATGGATTTGGCATTGATCAGTGTATGAAAAGGTGGGCTGACCACTTTGATCACTAGCAAAGGCAGTCGGCCTGGCCTTTCCAAATGTTTGTTTTGATTTTTTACCGATATGTGAAAGCACTTCTTTTTGGTCCATTGCTCGCAGGTCAGGGTTATACAGAAACACGTCGTTGACCGGGGCGAACACAGTAACGCGTGCATTTACGTCCTCCATGTACGCCTGCGCAACTTGGTAACGCGAGCAGAGCAACCGCCACTGAACAAATGCCATCCAAATGCTTTTCAAAGCTGACCGAAACTGGCACAAAATGACCTGCTGCAAATCGCTCATTCGCGCTGTTTCTGTCCAAAGATTTGCTTCCGAAAACGGAGAAACGAAAAGGAGAAAAAATAGACCAAAGAAAAACATTTGATGAAAAAAAAGCCGACCAACAGATTACACAAGCTTTTTAAAAAAGCGATTAGAAAAATTCTCTTTTGCAGGGGAAAGGGAAAAACGATGACTCAGCAAAGAAAGCAATTCGAGAAAAAGCACAAATATGACGAGTTGGTAGGAGAAAGGGCACAGAACAAACGCAAACATCGATCAGCAGACGGACGGAAAGTCCCAACGCCGGGGGGGGGGGGAATAAATGCGAAATTATTGATCGACGGGCAAAAAATGGTCAAGCAATGGAAGGACGAGAATGGAAAGGAGAAACCGGCAAAAAGGTTCGGCAACAGAGGGCATTTGTCCAAATATTTTCCGGCTGCTTTTTCACGTATAAAAACCGACCAAACTGTTAATCAAAGACAAAACCGTTCCCCCACAAAGATCGACCTTTGTTGAAAATCTGCAGCTTATACATATCTTCTTAAAACTTCATCATTATTTGAAATTACTTAATCTTTCCAAAGACACACATTTTTTCCTGTTTTTCGGTGTTCTTTTAGCCACTTCTTTCCAATTCCAAATGCTATTTAGCAGGTCAATTTTTAAAATTCCTTTTATTGCCTTTTTTTGGCAAAATGTTTATTTTTTTTTCTAACTTTCATTTCTTTGCTCTATTTGTTATTTATTCGATTTCTTTCGAATTTTTCTCTTTTTTTAAATGTTTTATTTTATATTTGACCACTCCCCATCCTTTTTTGCACTGTTTTTGTGACATTTCCTGCTTAAATGCTTTTCAAACGTTTTGTTGTCCCCGTTGCGACGCGTTCTGTGCGCGCGGTGCATTTGCCCGGCACTCCCGGCATTTACAACACCAAACCCGTGGAAATCCCCAATTGGGAGCCGGCAACACCGACCGGCCCAATCCGTGACGGATGGCCGAACCACGTGAGAAAATTCGGACAATCTTTTGTCAGGGTGACACTCTCTTTCGCTTTTCACCTTCTTTTCAGCTTGCGCCTTTCATGCAAATCAAAAGTTGGCGTTGGTTCATCGGCGCTTTTCTTTATTTGGCGAGCGGATTCGGCATTCCGTTCTTGTAATTTAGAATAGAATCAATCGTCCTGCAGTTGTAGTTTTTGAACCATAAATCTAAAAACTCGATTCAATTTGCTTTTTGTTCAAATTTGGTATTATGTTCAAGTTAATAAACCCCAAAAACCACCGGAAATGCTTGACGGATTCTCATACAAAAATTACTAGTATTCATTAAATGGAGAGGATTATAATATTTTCCCATTTTAATTTATTCAGTGCTGCCGAGTTCCAACTCAAGAAGCAAAACCAATGAGCTGAGGGAGAGGAAGACGATGGTTAGATGAAGTGATGTTATTGCAAAAAGATCAGTTACAGACAGCCGTATTTCAAATGTATGTTTAATGTTAGGAAAAACGAATAAAAACAAGGCATGTTCAATGAGTAAACTTTTCTATGGAATTCTGCAAATAATCGATCAAATAACTGTGGCGAGCACTCAATGCCTTCTTTGCACATTCATCCAATCTTTTCATGTTTTCATCGGATAGAAAATGACGCCATTCTCTGTCGATGATTTTGTTTTTGATCGACGGGATGAAATGTCCAGATAAAATTGTTGGAGCTTCGTTGCTTTGTTTGCTGTTGAACAACTTGGCAAACTTAAGAAATTTTGTTTTGCATTATAAATTCTTCCTTAGTAATTTGTTGCAAAAATCCAAAAAAAAAATAAATTTTTTCGATGGGGGAAGGGAAGAATGCGGTCGAAAATAAAATAAGTTGTTTCATAAAATACCTGCAACAATTCGGAAAGTATAAAGGCGCTGGACAAAGCGACAGGTTTCCGGCATTCGGCCACCGAAATGAACATTTCCCTGAGCAACACAAATCCCTGCGTTTTTTCTGGCGTTGCGTCATCGTGAAAAGATTTCAGTGCGTATTGGGCTCTGCAGAAAAGCCGAAAAACGATCATTTCATTGTTAATCCATTGGACGACCGCCTCTTGGGGCTGATCGTTGCCAAAACCAACAATTTTGGAGATACTGAAAGAAGAGGGGAAACGATGCATCGGTTAATGGCCTTCAAACATTTTGTCCTGGTCCATGCTCAAAAGGACGACGGAATTGACAACTTTTGTGCAAAATATTTTGTAAAAGTTGTTGCTTTTCTTGCAAAGCTTAACCTGAAAAAGGATTTTCCAGTTTTGTAATCAATTCGGAAATGACTTGCCAAAACGAGCAGAATGTGCTCCATCAGTTCGTTGTCCCATTTGATTTGCTCCTAAAATGGGTCTTTAATTAATGCAACGCCTTTCCCTTTACCAAATATCGCGTGCAAATTTTCTCCATTGCAAAAAGTTGTTGCGCTTTGTCGCCATGCAAAAGTGAAAATTTGTCGCCCTCTCGCCAACTGTCGACGGGGCGGCAGGCGAGGAGATCGTCGAAGAAGTTGAAGAGCCAACCCATCTCATGACTGGACACATTCTTCTTGGCGCCGTCGTTTATTCGATTTGCAATTGTGCGCGAAAGTTCGATGCGAAATTCTTTCTAAGAATGAGAAAACTTATAATTTGTGCCGATAAAGTGACTATTCCTTTTGCTAACATCAGACCTTCGTTTGATCGTTCTCAAAGGCGCTAATTTCACGTCTCAATTTGTCCTCAAAATTGGTAAAATATCGCAACCATTTGCAGAAGCAACTTTCAAATTCATTCGTAATTTCTTCATTTCCAAGCGATGAAATGATGGGACTTTTGGGCGAATTGCTGACTTTTTGTTGTTTTTTGATTGGCGTCGAAGTGCAGAAATTAGACTCGCTGGCCAAAGTCATCGAAAACAAAACTCCGTTTTTGTTTGTCTCAACATTTCCGCCTGAATTTAATCAATGAGAACGCCAAACTAAAATATGACCTAACCTTCAGCTTTTTCAGCAGCTCTTTCTTTGTTAATTGTAAAAGAATGCTCCGTTTGAGCATTTTCATTTATTTCGACGAATTCATTGCCTCCATTTTGGTCTTCATCGCTTCCCGATTCCTCCTCACTTTCGGACGAAAATTCGCAAAAGTCATTTGGCCGTAAAAATTGTACTGTAGAAGGAGAGCTAAATGCTTTTTTAAAAATGAAATACATGTAGAGTCCATAGTTTTTATGGGCCAACCTGTTTTTGTTCACGGGAACACAACGTACTGCTGGGTGAGTGATTTTTTCGTTAAAGGTGAGATAATCATTCTGATTTCAAAATTTCAATTATTGTTCTTTATAATATAAAATTCGATAACTAACGAGGATAGAGCATTTCGGATTCGGCGCCTTAACACGAGCAAGACTCAGTTTTCTTTCAAATTCCCTGTGAAGTTTCTCCTTCTCCAATTGTAAACTCCTCTCAAAGCGCATGAAACCATCCTCAATTTTGGCCATCAATTTTTTGTCATCGATATATTTCAAGTAATTTGCTGACGTAAAATCTTGGCTTCGCCGGTGGTACCAATTTCTAAGAAATATGTAAAGCAGGATAAAATTTAACAAGGCGAGAGAAGACCTGAGTTCTTCTAAATCATTTGTTTGTGATTTCGATGCGTTAGTGCTGTTCGACATATTACTACTAGTAGAAAGAGGAGTTTTTTTTACTTTCATTTTAATATTTTGCTGTATGTATAAAATATAAGAAAATAAGACACATGGAAATTTCACTTCAATTGGCCTATTTCTGTATAGATTCGAACACAAATGTGAATTTTAATAGGTTTGAATTGAATTTTCGATATTTTAATAAAGTTAAAAAAACCAAGTACTAGATGACATAGACAAAGTCATGCTTTTACAAAATCTAAGCTCAGATTTGTAATTTTTTTAAAGAGTTCGGGTTAGGGGTTGGTCAAAATTTAAGCCGTATTCGTGATCGCGACCTCGAAAAAGCTTGCAAACAAGATTTCACGACTTGTTATCACAAAAATTTTGTAAACCAGAAAGGTCCCTCCCCCTTGGTTTTTCAGGGACCCTAACCTGAAAAAGTGACTCAATTTCAACAAAAAAGAGTTGGGGTAATTAAAATGACTTGTGTCAAAAACAGTTAGGTTTTATTATAACTGGTTTATGTAAGTTCGAAGAATTCAACTGTTGTAAAATTACTTTTAAATTCCCTTCAAAATTCACCTCTATGCGGTTACCCCATATTTGCGCACCAGACATTTGCGCTATGTCCAAAATAGGGTTCTAATTTACATTTTTTCAATCCTGGATGGACTAAGATGCTTTGAATAAGCGATGAAAGTGATTAGATTTGATAATTGATCGTCAGCAAATTTTGAAAAAATAATAAATCTTTTCAATCAACAGAATTATTCTTCCTAATAAACCAAAAGAACGAGTTTTCTTAAATTTAATGCTGTTTAAGTCATCTATGATTAAAAAGTGTAAGTTTGAACCCGATTTGGGAGATAGGCGCAAATGTCTGGACACGCTTTATCCATTTGAATCACTGTGAAACCTATCGTACCTTTTCAAATGCAGCAAAAAGTTCAAAGCGACTAAAACAAATTATCTTTTATTTAGCTTTACTTCTCACAATCAGCAATTTCCCTGAATTTTGAATGAAGTTCCAGTAATAATTTGTCCTAATTCTGTAAAACTTAAATAATGGGACGTCCTGAGGAACGAATTAGCCCTTTTAAGAGACGCAGTCCGCTTGGCATTGTTCGTGTTCATTTTTTAAATTTTATTTCAAATGTTTTGTTTAGATTTCGAAAAAGGTTCGCGACTGTCTTTTTTCCGCTTCGTCGGCATTTGGTCGTTCTTTCTCTTTGGTCATTAGCAACAAATGGAACGGTCCGTCCATTCGTTGTTTTTTGTTTCTGTTTTTCCCTCATCTTTTCCACTTTTATGCTTTTTTCCTTTTCCAGTTGAACAACATAAGCTCTCGTCACTTCCACTTGAGCTTCTGTTCCATTTGTTCGATTCGGCAACCGGTCCTTTTTCACTTTACAAACTTTTGTGAACAATTTCCATTTCATTTTCAGTTGCCGACTTGCAGAATATAAGCCTTATCAACCACAGTCATCTGTTCAAAATGCTCGGCTATTTGACTTCCACCAATTTCAGCAAACGATTTGCATCTTTGCTGAATGCATCATTTGTCTCCAGCGGAGGCACTGACAATTCCAAAAAGCATTGCGACCGTATCGAGAAAAGTGTCAGCGAATATGGTCCTTTTTTATTTAAATTTATTAATTTTTAACTTACTATTAATTGGATTGTCGTCCTTTTTCAGCACGTCTCATCCGAATTTGTCATATTTTTCGAACACGCGAAGAATGCATTTGTTTTACCGTTAATTTGTTCTCAAAACTTAACTATGTCATCAACCGTAAGGGATTTGAATGCTTTGGAGCGATTTGGGGAATACTCATAACAGAAGTGAATGGATTGGGGGGAGGATTTCGACTGATTTGCCCTTTGGTTTCGCAGATATCCGCCAATTGGTCTCAGAAGGAGTTCTTCACTTTGATGCAAACTCTGATCAACTCTTTCGGGTTGGCTGAACGAGTTGACCCCGTTTTGCGTTCTGAGGTGGATTTTATTAAATTTCCAATGTGTTCAATTGTTTCTTTCTCAAAGGACACTCTGTGGGGGGAGGAGTTGCTCCTCCGCCGTTTGCTCCGTGGCCTTTTCTTCGACCATCGCTGTTCCTCGTCGTCAGTGTCCGTCCCCTGCCAAACTCCGCGTCGTTTCTCCCCCCATAACGCGTCATTCCGTCTCTCTGCGCTTCTCCGTTTGTTGGCGCCTGATTCTCTGCTCACTGCCCACCGTTTGCTGCTCATTGTCGGTGCTCCAATTGGCGTCAGTGTTGCGCATGGACAAATAAACGACACGGAAAACAACGAAATCAGTGCAGGGAAAGGTAAACGGACCATAAGTGGACAAGAGGGAAGTTAAGAGGGGGGATTCTGTATTTCGTACGGGGGTCCGAAGAATTTCATATGGTTTTCGAAGAAAAGCGAAAAAACAAATATTCTTTGTCAATAAATTGCTGAATAATTTATAATTTTCAAAGGTAATTAATTATTATTTTTTAGAAATGCATTCAAAGCAAACGGAACCCATAATTAAACTTTGTTATTTGTGTTGTATTACATTAGTGCATTCAATCACTTCATTTTCACTTTGTTCTCAGAATTCGTGGATTACCAACGCATTTACACGGAACCAATTGGCGATTTGAACAGTGCTCATGCAATTCTTGGTGAATTGCCATCGATGGTCTCTTTGCTGTTGGAAACATCTGATGCCGTTGAATCTGAGGAGTTGCGCTGGAACGACTTGGAAGTGTTCAACTGTTTGGAGATGCTTACAAGTGAAAAAGCAAAAATATTGTTTTTGTTGCCCAATACTTTAGTCATTTTTTTAATTTTAAAGCATTTTATTTATTGCTAGAAATGGACATTTTACCTGCTAATTTTATCAAATTTCTCCCTTCCATTAGCATTTCCCGAGCCTTGGGTGCTTCGCAATTTTGCCGCTTTGCTCATAATGGCCCCTGGCCTCGCCCGTGTGGCGGTGCAAACGCGCGCAATGCATGGAAATCCTGGCGAAGCGGGCAGCACATTTGTCAGTTGCATTGAGGTAATTGGGTACAATTCTTTAACAAAATTTTGATTCGTTCTTCCATAAAATAAGGCATTCGAAATGTTGACATAATATAATTAGTTGGCGGCGCTTCTTTAGGCCAGCATTCTGCTCAAATACCAAGCGTCCATTCTGTTGCGTGACACTCTCCACTCTTTGCTGACCAATTGCGAGCCGTCCGTCTGTTTGGTGGTGGTGCGTGAGGCCGTCTCCTGCATGTACCAACACACATTGGAGATTCTGCCCACCAACGAACAAAACTGTGTGTACCCTTTCCCTTGTTTTTTCTCTTTTAGGCAATAACCGAACGATTTTCAGTGGCCGGCCAACTCTTTGACATGGATTTGTTGCGAATTGCGCTGGAAATCAGTCGTCAGGTCGCCGAGATGTTTCTCTCCCATTTGCACTTCATTTTGGTCTGACCTTTGCTCATTGTTTCCCTTTTGTTGTAAATTGCTTTTTCAGTGTAATATTATTTATCCTATCTCTTCCAATTCTCTTCTCATATTTATCCTCTTTCTTCTAATTTCTCTCCTCCTAATGCATCTCACTTTGCTTCTGTGCCTTGTGATATTTTGTCATTTTCCTTGCCATATTAAATTTTTGCCAACCAATCACCACCGTATTTTGTGCCATTTCTTCAATCTTCTGTTAATTTATTTTAAATTGTATAAAATCCGCTATTTAAAAAATAATAATCTATGCCTTCTTTAATTGTTTATTTTATAAATAAATAGAAAATACATATATGCGTGTATATTAAATTGTGAATCTCAAAATACTCGGTTTTCTGTTTTATATTTTTCCTTAATAAAGGAAGACGGTGTCTTGCTCTTTCGATTTTTGTTCTTCATTCGTTTGCTTTTTTCTCCCCTTTAATGCCCAAAATAGCAAAACGCAAGGGGCGAATTGTGCCAAAACTGCGCTTATCAAAAGCCAAAAGGAAAAGCCCAACCTGGAAAAGATGGGGAGAAGGGATTATTGGGAATTTGACAGTTCACATACTAAGTAAATGAATTATCAAAAAAGTGCCCTTTCCCATCGCCCAATTTACCGGACGCATCCCTCCGATGAGAAACCAGCGGAAATATGTTCGGACAAAAGCACATTGTGGCGAAACCGAGTGAAGAATTGCCAGAGGAAAAGTGCGGCACAAATGCCGTAGGAAACAGCTGATGAGAAAAGGGAACAAATGGTCTTTTGGACAATTGGCAGAAGGGGCGCTGCCTTTCCCTCCCATATTTATCGTTTTCCGTCCATTTTTTAAAAACGAAATTAATTTTAAATTCCTTCAAGCGTTATTCTTGAAGTATTCTTCCTGCCCCCACCCTTTCCCTTCCATTTGCCGTAGTCACTCACTCGTCAGTGTCCCCCAAAAGCAAATGGCCAACGGTCCAACGATAACTGTGCCAACATCCGGCATAATTTTTTTGCCTCCGTTTCCGTATTTTGTGCAATTTTTCACCGTCACTGATAAATCGACGATGTTCCAAAGGAAGCCGAGGCCAATGGACAGCAAAAGGGCGAACCAAACATTGCGGTCCATAAAGCTAACGCCGGATTGGAGTTCCTCCAACACTTTAGAAATGTCAACACTTATTTTAACCCCCGTCCCCCACTGTGTCCTGATAATTTCACCCGAAAAGTGTTTCCGTTTTGGCCCAAATGCCCAGTCCAATTGGCGTATTCCATGGAAGAGTCCGCTGTTCATTTGGTTTTTGTTCGATTCGGTGCCATTCCTTCGCATTACGTCCGATAGAATCTGAAAGAATGGCGAAAAGTGAATGGGAAATAATAACAAATTAATTGTTGTTAATTTGTTTTCAATTGTTGCAAATTATACCCAAAAATCGGTGTGAAAAGCGGACGAAGCGAAGGCCAAAGAGACGACGGAGAGAAAGAGGGAAGCGAACACGGAAAAACGTTCACGAAACATTGGGGGCAAAAAAGGGACAAAAATTGAAAGGGAAAAGCAAAAGCCAAATTAGCCTTAGGGGTTATAGTTCTAATTGGATTAATATGCTGCGCATCAAAGGACGGATAAGCTTAAAACAAAGCACCCAATTTCTGATCAGTCGGTTGATCAAATCGATGCGAATGCATTCGCCGCGGAGATTTTGGGGGTGGCGACGAAGGAATAATGAATGAATGACCCCATCGCATCCATCGAAGGCAGAAGCAAATTTAGATTTGTGCTCGGATAGGGCGAGCATTCGACGGGGAGTGAATGAAAGGGAGGAAAAGTGGGCACTCATCACCCGAAGGAAATCGCCAAAATAAATGCATTTATTACAACAACAAATATTCACAAATAGTTCCAGGAACACATCAGCAATGAAAGTTTTCTTCAGGAGGGTCGTCGGTGTTTCTGAAACGTTTCGGTGCGCATCTCCGCCATCCGCGACACCGTCCGCGCGAAAGCGAACATTTCTTCGGAACCACTGAACACATTGGCAGTCGCGGATTCCTTAAGACCGAATGCAATACGGCAGCATTAAAATGTCATTTTGAGAAATGTTAAGCGATGGCCAACAGAAAGTGCCACCTCTCCGTCGCGCACGCTCAAGTCGTCCATTAGCATTCGCTGCGTGTCGCTCAATTCGGCCTCTTCCTCAAATTGGAAGAGTTTGTCCGGTTCGGCGTCGGCCGAGCAAATCACACGGACCTTCGAACGACAGAAATTAAAACTTTTGTTTCTTCTTTCACCTTTTGGTCGTAAAAAGTGTCGATTAGAGTGATGAAACGACGCGCTTCTGATAATTTTGCACGGGTGAAAAAGGGAATTCGACGGATGAGAACCGTGTGGAAAACGCTCGAAATGGCCAAGTAATCGTTGGCACTCAATGGCTTTTTGCAAAGCTAAAAACATTGGCACTTACAATTAGCCGTACAATTGCTATAGTAATTGATTAATCGTTTTGATGGTACGTCGTCAAAGTGAACATCCGCGACTCTTCCGCAACATCGCTCAATTTTGAGGGTCCGTCCCAAAATGTTGAGCGTTTTTGGACCGACAACTGAACATTTGTTCAACAATCCAATATTATTGTTATTATTTGCTCTATTTGTTGGCACATTAATTCCCCGGCACTCACCATCGTTCTCATGCAAAATCAAAAGTTTAAAGGAATTGTCCATTTTGGCATCAATTTCAGGCCCACTGCCAACAAAAAAAGAGTCTTCTGCCATTTTGTCAGAAATTTGCTTAAAAGGCACTTTTATTGGCAAAATGCTTTCAACACGTTCACTTTTCTGTAGTCAATGCCCGAATCGAGGCAAATCACACGGCACTTTTGTTCCAGCAAACGAATGAATGGCACAAATTGATGCCTTTGGAGCCCATTTTTGTACAGATCGACGGGCGGTCGATTCGAAGTCCTTCAAATATTTTGAATTGTTTTTGAGTGAAAAAAGGGCATTCGTACGCCACCAAAACCAATCCTCGGGAGAAAAGTTCGGTGAACAATCGTTTTAGAATCATTGCTGAAAAATGGGAAAAATGTTGAAATTGGACACAAAAAAAAGATAGGAAAAGTGTGAAAGAACGGACAGACAAAAGGGCTTATTGTTAAAATGGAAAAGGTGGTCAGTCCAACCAATTCATTTTTGGCTACCATCGGCGATGTCCACCACTTGGAACTCGTCGAAACAGAAAAGCACCGCCCGACCGATTATCGCCTCGGCAATTTTTGGGACCAAATCAGCCGAAGGGACAGCCGAAGAGATTTTCAGACGATGCAAATCTGAAAAAGAGAGAAATATTCGACGGATTTGGCCATTAGGAAGAACGGACCTTTGTGAAATTGCTGCATAAACTCGTGAAAATGGATTCTCTCCCGCCTTTGTATTTGAACCGACTCAAAGAACAAATCCATTAGCATTGTTTTACCGCCACCGGAAAAAACGAAAAATTAAAAAACATAAAATGAACAATTAATTATAAATCAGTTCACTTACCCACGGCCCCATGTAAATAAATGCCCATCGGTGCGTCCATTTGCTGTTGCCTTTTCAAATTTTTATCCGCGAAAAGTCGCGAAAAAAATCCGCCGATGGTTTTCACTGAAGGAAAAACTGTCCCTTTTTCACTGTGAGCAACAATTTCAAGAAGTAATCGGTCGAAATGTTTGATCACTTTTAGCTAAAAAATGTACTGAACTGCCAAAAAAAAATTATTGTATTTTATTTTACAATAATTGACTCAAAAACACGAGGCTTAATATTTGCTCTTTCTGATACTCAAAATTTGTGTTGTTTTTTTTTGTTCACGTAAAATGGACAAATGCCAACTTTTATTTACCTGCGCATTGTCTCTCTTTAAATTGCCTTCGGCCACACGCGTCAAATATTCGGAACAAATGGGTTTTGGAGACGATTTTGGCACATTCCCAATACTTTCAAATTCCGTTGCGTCGTACAAATTGGAAGCCGAAAAATGGGGAGAACGCAAAGCAAATGCTGGCAATGAGAAAAAGAATCAAAATTCAATGAATTAAACCTTTAAACGAACGAATGAACAAAACAACAAAGTGACTTAGTCACCTGCCGCTAGTCGAAGATGCGAACTTTTTATGTGCGAAAACAGCGGACGAAAAAGACAGAAGCGGAAGTTCGGGGAGTTTGCCATCATAGCCATGGTGTGAAATGCTGAAAATCGCTTCCTTTATCGTAAGAAACCCATGGATTAAATTGAGAGAATGGTCTGTTTGCATATTTAAATTTATACATTTTTACGAATGGCAAAATTAGCAATTAAAAACTTTATTAAGAAAATTAAAAACAAAATCGATAAAATAATAAACAAAAAGATAGGATGATATAAATAATGCAGAATGTCTGCAAGTCAATTAGGTATTTGACCCATTGGAGGAGCAGCAAATAATCTCAACGACGGGGGAACTAAAAGGTGACGGATTGCGTTTTGTTCGACCTTTAAGGGGGGTTCGTCCGGTCGGACCTGTCCAATTGGAGTCCGTTGACCATCGTCGCCGAATTCGCCGTCCGTCCTCTGTTTTGGCTGATTATTTCGCTGACTTTCCTCGCGAAACAATTGTCTTTTAATACAATGGCAAGAATGTGCTCACAGAGATGAAAGCCTTGATCTGTAAAAAGTTTATTTTAAACGGACACATTAACAAATGCCACCGTTTGAATGGCATTGGCATTGGACTGATTTTGATTCATTGCACACATAAAAGGCGCATTGACCGGCACTGTCCTCAACGACAAACCGCTTTTTCTGCACATTGTCAGTAAGATTCAGAACGTCGAGGGCATTTGCACGGGACAGCAAATCCATCTTTTGTGATCGATTCAAACCTAAAATTTAAAGGAAATTAATGGACGAAGAATTTCGAAAAGCAAACAATTAATTGCCTGAAAATATCAATGGGTCAAACGAATTCGCCGAAAGAGTGCCGGCAGCACTCAGTGCAGAAAGACCCAAATTGGACAAACATTCGCGACGTTCTAAAAAAGACAATGTTCTATACAACATTATATGAAAATTTTCACCATGCGCTGAAAGTTGAGCCCACTGGGAGGAGCCAATCCAAAAATGCGCTTTTGAGGGATGTAAGCGGACACTGTACGAATCGGTCGGCTGATCACTCGAAGAACTGATCACCGAATGGACGGCTCTGATCAGAAGATCTAAACAGCGTAAAATGTTTTGAAACAATTTTGCATATTTCCAGTGTTTGTTTGCCTGTGAACACTTGTTCCGTTGTGGAAATTGCATTTTGCAGTGCCGAATTCGGGTCGCTTTCGCAAAAATCCTCCAAAGTCGCGGAAAGATTTTGTAGTAAAGTTTCCTTCAGCGGCGCCAATGCCTCGCCCATGTCAAAGTGTGCGTCGTTTTGCGCAAACCCCGCCTTTATCCTTGCAACGAGCGAACACCGTTCGTATATCCATCCGCTTTTCTCGCGAAACCTTTGTTAGTTCATCATTTGAAAAGAATTTCGTTCAATTGTCCCACCACATTCGGAATCCGCTGGGCCATCCCCTCTCGACAATTCGTAATTTGCGAGCAAAATGCTCAAAACTGAGCAGAGAATTGAGCAACCCGTCCTCGGAGCGAAAAAGATCGCCCTCAACTTTGCATTGAAATTCTTCCTCATTCAGCGAAGTGATTTTGTCATGCAAAATTTGTTTGATTTGGCCAATGGGAATCAGGCGAACGCAAGGGTAAGCGAAGAGAGGGGAGGCGGTCGAATTGACCAAGTCGAAGTCGTCGCAGTCGGAGGACAGCACGGATCTTTGAGTTGAGCAACAATATTCTTATCATTTTTCTCAAAATTATTTTCCGTCACATAGAAAGTAGTCATAAAAGCAAACGGACTTGTTTAATCATATATTTTTTTTTGCGCGAGTTTGTATAGTTATCTTTAATAAAAGCCCACCGACAAATGCCTTTAGAATCATCGGCAGAAATTTCGCTGCTGAAACGGTTGACCAGAAATTGCTGATCGTCGGGTTGAACCCTTGACGAAATCAGAGCGGCGACGGGGTGAATGAGAGGGCAATTGTTCGAGTCGAGAAAAGTGCCATTTCGAAACCACAGCACAGTGAAGTACAGATTTTCCGCGAGGAAAGGTGAATCCACCTTAAAAGCAGCAAAATTGCACAAATGATTGCTAATTAGAATACTAATAGTGCCAATTTATGACTAATGAATAACGGTCGACCGACCAATAAGCATCCTCCGATGACCGCTTCTTTCCCCTCAGAAATTGCATTTCCATCAGACACTTCTTCTTCGTTCGAAGGTTCTTGTTCATTTTTGACCAATTGTTGCTCATCTTTGACAACGAATTGGTCGTCCAATTTGTCCAACAATTGGGCCAATTCCTCTCTAACACAGAGGCAATTCTTTCGGAAATTTTCCAACAATCCTTCGGTGGTGAAAAATTGACGAAAATGAGTGGACGACTCGTTGGCACTGCTGACACAGCCACTGTTATAAAAACAATTGTTAGTTGAATATAAGCCTGACTGAAAACTGGAATTAATCAGTTATTCACCCTGATTTTGGGGATGTTACTCCGTTTTCTGGGTCGGGCTGTTCACTGTTGGACCGTTTGACTCGCTTTAATTGCGGTAAAAGGGCCATCGAATCATTCTGGAATGCCGTTTCCTGAGTTCGCTTCAGCGAGGCACTGTTACATGCCTTGAAGGGAAGTTAAATTGAGAAAAGTAACGAGTAATGAAAAACAAAAAACACCTCCAGAATATCCTCCAAACAACTCGCATTTGGAGTACCCTGAAGATACGTGTCGAATTCGTACGAATCTTCCGTTGGCATTGCGCCCGTTTCGTCCATTATAAAGTCCTCCATTTTGAGCGGCACATTTTCAAAATAGCGTTGTATTGTGTTGGTGTTGTTTGCCTGTTGTTGTTGTTGGTGGTGCTGTTGTTGGATGACGGGTTGGGACTGATTGTGAGAATGGGAGGAAATTGCGGGAGACAAATGTTGGTGCTGCTGACTGTGCGAGGAAGCCATCGAATTGTTGGCCGAGATACGGTAGGCACCGTAAGTTCGGTACAGAAACTCGGCATGAGCGAATTCGTAGATGAAAATGACAAATGTGCCTGAAATGGAAATGGCATCTGTCATTGAATTCAGAAATTAATGCAGCCAAAATGCAACGGACCGGGCAAACATCGCTCTCTGTTTGAGTCGCAAGCGTAGTAAATCTAAACGAAAAATGAAAAAGAACAAATGACGAGATTCTCCACCCACACACCTTTTTAACAAGGTTGAATATTGGATGTTTACAATAGTAGCAAGCTGAAAATTGGAGAAAACAACATTAGTTCGACTTGGTCGGACGGGAACCTATCAGACACTCCGGCCTTTCGACATTGGCCGCGTCGGAGATTATGTAACGGTTGAAGACGAGAGAATTCTTTTCAGCATCGAATTGGACGGAGCTGAAGCGAGTGGACGATTTGCACTTCTTCGCTTAAAGCTTAACAATTGGATCGAATGATCATTTAACTTACAATTCCATGGGGTCAGCTCATCAATGGGCAAATCTTTGATGCTCCGTACCACTGCTCCGTCCATTATATACACAAAAGACTCTCTCCCTTTGGCATCAGGCGGACGATTTGGTCGTAATTGGAGCACTTTGCTGAGGTCAACACTTAAGCAAATAAATATTTTTGTTTGAAATTTGATGTGGCGCAACATACATTAAGCCAATTTAATTTATTTTAAAAATTATATTATGTAAAATCAAAAAATTTTGACAAGCTTCCCTCTCGATCATGTAATGAAAAACCACAAACTCACTCACCAATTATTAATGTTAAAGACGAGTCTCGCTGCGGTTTGTGAGGATGAAATAAATTCTTTAGAATACCAATTTTCCATTTTAAATACTTTAAAAAATTTAGTATTATTATGTACATATGTAATATAATGTACAATATTATAATACTGGAGAATCTGGGCTCCACCCAAAAAAATTGTTTTTTTTCTGTTTTGGAAAGACCAACCCGGGGGTTTCGGGGTTTCGATCACGAATATGATATCAGATTTGAAAAATCATTGATTCTTTCATTGATTTGAAAATCATAATTTTGTCAATATGTTAAAATGTTGCACCCTTTTTCGAATGAAGTAACCATATATGAGCAGCACTTTTTATTAGCCACTGAGATGATGATAGAACAATCACACAAAACATAAAACACTTACTGCCCTGCCAATAATCAATTTTTAGGAATATTTGACAATATTGAAAAAATTTCGAAAATCTATGATTTTCAAAATCAATGATTCAATTATTTTTGCAAATCTGTAGGTAGGTTTGATTATTACAGAATTCAATTTTCCCGTTTTAAATATAAAATTAACAGACAACACATTAGCATTTTTGCAAATAGCAAAGTTCTGCTTCCCACTCACACTCATTTTTTCTCATTTGCTGTTGAGTGATAGGGATTGGGGTCGGATGAAAGGTTGAGGAGGAGGGAAAGGGGAAGGGGGGGGGGATGTGAGATGGAAAACTGATGAATGAGCGAATTGCTGGGATGGTTGAGAAGGAATGGAAGGCGTATGTATGGCGAGTATCGATCTATTCGGTCGTCGTTTCGACACGGCGGCCGGTCGTCATCCTCCGTTGAGACTGGAGGGGACCGGGCGGCGTGCGGGCGCCCCTCGCTCGAATGTCGGTCGGGGGAGTTGGGTGGGAAAGGGCTTCTTTCACTTACTCTCTCTCTCTCTCTCTTTTCCTCCAATTTGTACATATAGCGTCCACTGTGGTCGGATGAAAACCGGGGGAGGTTCTTACTCCCATCCCTCTCCCCCTCCGTCCCACTTCACCACCTATGCTGCCCATCACCTTTAACACTCCCACCGTTTTTCGACGTACATACATATTCCATTGTATTTCACTAGCCTAGCCAACAATTCGACCTTCCCTTTTCACTCGCACATTTCCAAAACGCCTTTGGAAACAATTTTTAATCATACATATATTTCTAGAGCAACAAGTCACTCATAAAGTGGAAAAATTAATACTATAATAAAAAGAACCAAATTAAAACTTTATATTTATATATATAATTACATAATTTCGTTATTTAGTCAGAATCTATGCTTTTTCTTTTTTTATTCATCTCCCGTTTTTCCGGGACTCCCGGTCCCGGCCTTTGTTCAAAATACCAGAACTGGGAGTCCTGGCCAATCCTTTCGGGATCCCGGTCCCATCCGAGCTCTAGTATTTATGACCCATAACAATTAAATTTGCATTATCTATTGTTATATATACGGTTAAGGATTAAAAAATATAATTCGGAATGGGATTTTCGACAAAGCCAATAATTATTGACGGAAAAGATCATTTGCTTGGACGTTTGGCCGCTGTCACTTCGAAACAGCTTTTGCTTGGCCAGAAAATTGTTATTGTGCGATGTAAGTTTTTTCTTTGTTTATTCTAAAATACTATTCGATCAAGGCGAATCCATCAACATTTCTGGCAACTTCCACCGTTCCAAGCTCAAATTCCTCGCATTTTTGCGCAAACGCTGCAATGTGAAGCCATCTCGCGGACCCTTCCACTACCGTGCACCATCTCGGATTTTCTGGCGCACGGTTTCTTTTCATATTTAGGCTAGGCTAAGCGTAGGCTTGTTTGGGCCTAGGCTTAGGCACAGGCTTTGTAAAAAAAAAATTTTATTGCACGAGTTGCCATTGACTCCTCCGGTAAAATATGATAGAAACCAAGTAAATTTTGAATCTTATTCATTTAGGTTCGTGGAATGCTTCCGCATAAAACCGCACGAGGTATGGAAGCACTGAAAAAGTTGAAATGTTTTGACGGATGCCCGCAGCCGTATGACACAAAGAAGAAATTCGTACTTCCCAATTCTCTTCGCCACATCGCATTGAAACCGCGACGCAAATATTGCACAGGTGAGAGGCATTACTGCTCCCCCTCATAATCGGAGGTATAAAATAAATTGGTATTACTGGAGAATCTGGGTTCCGTCCGAAAAATTATTTTTCTGTTACGAAAATAGCAAACCGGGCGTTTTCGTGGCTTCTTATCACGAATATGATATCAGTTTTGCAAAATTCATTGATTCTATCATTGATTTTGAAAGTCATAGATTTTCAAAATTTGTCAATATGGTCAAATGTTCCTATGGATTAATTATTTTCATGGTAATAAATGTTTTGCTTATTATTTGTGCGATTGTCTTTGATCACATCATTGGCTAATAAATAGTGCTGCTCATACATATATGGTTGCCCCACTCGAAAAAGAGTGCAACTTTTGATCAAATTGATTAAAATTTTGAAAATCTGATTTCAAAATTAATGATAGAATCAATGATTTTACAAATCTGATATCGTATTCGTGATAAGAAGCCACGAAAACCCCCCGGTTTGCTATTTTCGTAACAGAAAAATAATTTTTTGGATGGAGCCCAGATTCTCCAGCACCCGAGCTAAATATGAATTATCCCTTTCACTTGTACAAAATTAATTAAGCTTTCCGATCCCACCCGCCCCTCCTCCCTTTAAAGTATGAATGGCATAATCAGTAGTGCCCCCATTTCTTATTGTTAGACAAAAACTTATATTCCTTATACTATTCAACTCATTATTTTAACAATTTAGTCGGCCGTCTCGCTCACGAAGTTGGTTGGCAGTATCAAGGCGTTGTAGAGAAATTGGAGACGAAGCGAAAGGTCAGAGGCGCTGCTTTCCATGAGAAGAAAAAGGCAGTGCTGAAGCTGAAGAGGAAGGCGGTCGAAAATGCAAAGCCAAAGACGGCACTGTTCGACAAAATTCTCGAGCAATACGGACACGCGTAAAGAAGACGACGAAGACCAGTCAGAAATGTGGGACCGTTTACGGTGAATAATCACCTTTTTTGTTGTTACCATTTGTTGAATGAAAGTATTTCAAAAAGAAAAATTTTTCATTTCTTGCAAAATTCTGCTAACTTGAGCCCAGACGGACTTTTACCGGGCCGCCCTTGTAAAGCCCGGTCATTATGACTAGGATTAAATTTGGTACTTATGTCGTTTGCAGCCCATAAAAAAAATAATTTTTAAATCAATTTATAAACATTTCTAGGGGGTTTTCAGGGTCGCTGATCACGAATCTGACATCCATTTCGACCCCCGGACCCGAATTCGAACAAAAAGTCAAAAATTCAAATTTTTCAAAACATCATGTTACGGTGCGAAGATAACAAGAGTTCAACAAAATGCCATGACAAACACACAAAATCAACGCTCGCATCGAGACAATTGTGCAACTTGAGAAAACCTAATTCTGTGAGCCACGCATCAAATTCATCATCTGCTAACGCTAAATGTTTTTTGACTAAATTAGCTTATTTTGATCAATTTAGGAACAAGTGAGAATTTTTGAAATTGGTCAAAATTAAAGTTGGATTCGGGTTCGCCGACCTATAAAACCCCAATAAATATATTTTCAGGACATTTTGAACAAAAAAAAATTTCATCCAAAAAGGGGCCCACCATCTATAGTATTACCGACGAAAGCCCTGGTTGTATTTAAACTAGTCTAACTCATAATTTTGACTGGATCTCGAAAATTGCAAGGCCATTAGAAGGACACAAATGCCTTTTCCATTTATAATGTCTTTTTTATCTCCACAAAAATTAAGTTGACATGAGTAAGATGAAAAAAGGAAATGAAAGAAGATGCTCAATTTTACATACAGCAAATGATAAAAACGGGTGCCTTCACAGAAGGCTAATTAGTAGTGATTAGAAATCGTCGTCCCATCCGCTTTCATCGGAGCCACAGGCGAAATTATCAGTCGACGGATAGCGGTCGAAATTCTGAGTGTCCGTCAAACTGCGAACCTTAAATAGCAAAAGCCATCGGTTTCTTTCAATTTTCAGAAATGGAGAGGAGAAATTTAACTTTTGCCGTTTTTACCTTCGGTCGGATGGGCGGACGCATTGAGTGGTTGCGAAAGGAGGCGAAATCGAAGTTTTTGAACCTAAAAAAGGAAAGAATCAATGCGTTCCCTTGGCGAAATGTGCCGGATTAAAAAGGCATTTCTTTCTGCCAATTGGCGCCATTCCTCACCAAATGTCCTGCCTGACATCCTCTATCCGAGCATAGCCCAATCGTTGCGTGGGATCGCGTCGGCAGAACTTGCAGATCAAATTGCGCGCGTTGTCCCCCATGTACCGGGGCCAAGCCAACAATTGGACACCCCTCAGAATGGCATTGTACCTTAAGGGGGGAGAGGGTTGGTTGGCAATTAGTTGACTAATTGGTCGGGAGTCTTCCCCGGCTGACAATCCCTGCCTACGTGTGCATTGGGTCGGTGGACGCAAAGGGCGGACTGCCGGAGAGAAGTTCGAACATAAAAATGCCGAGGGACCAAAGGTCCACCGCACTGTCCTGCCCCTTGTTGAGAATCACTTCGGGTGCCACATATTCCTAAACAATTTGCGTTTGGCATTCGCTTCATTGGCCAAATGTAGCACCGCTGTGCCACAGAATGTCCATGCCCGTGAGCCCTCCGTCGGCAATTTCTTGGCAAATCCGAAGTCGACCAATTTGGGGTTCCCGTCGATGTCCAGCAGCATGTTCTCCGGCTTCAGGTCTCTGTAGATGATCATCCGCCGGTGCAGGTAATCAAACGCTTCCAATGCTGCGGCACAGTAAAAGCGCGCGGTTGCCTCGTCGAATCGGCCCCAATTCCTTAGCATTGTC
This sequence comes from Heterodera glycines, assembly GCA_004148225.2. Classification (NCBI taxonomy): domain Eukaryota; kingdom Metazoa; phylum Nematoda; class Chromadorea; order Rhabditida; family Heteroderidae; genus Heterodera; species Heterodera glycines. The sequence goes on from CP049710.1 coordinate 8,780,516, forward strand.
CAAACTTCGCCGCCGGGACAATATTCCATGAGCATGTAAAGTCTCTCGGAGTCGCGGAAGGTTTTGTGAAGACGGACAATGAAATCGCAATGACAGCTCAGCAAAATGCTGCGTTCGTTGAGCACATGTTCGACCTGAGGGAAAAGCGACGGAAAGTGAAAAAATGGACGAAAGAGAAAGTCCAAAAGGACGGGATTTGATGGACCAATTTCGGAGCATCTCCCCACCTGGTTCATCTCCTTGACATGCCGTTTGTTCAATACTTTCAGCGCGTACACCCGTTCAGTGTCGATGTGTTTGACCAAATTGACCCGTCCAAACCCCCCAACTCCCAACGTGGAGACGGTCTTCAATTCTGCCAACTCCAAAATACCCAACATGGCGGTGTCACGTTCATTTGCTTCAGCACTAAAATTTAATGAGTCAGTAATCAATCAGTTGTCTCTCTCTCTCCCCTCTCTCTCTCGGCCCCTCTAAATTCGCTTCTCCAATTTAGGCACTTTAATCGACCGGGTCTTTAATGCCCTTGGCTAAAATGACTCAGATCCCCGAAAGAAGAGAGCCTGGCCCGGAGCTCAAAAACAAAATCGATGCCGCGGTGCAGAGAATTCTCAATCATTGCAAAACCGAAGCGCATACGCTGTTGTTGAACATTGAAGTAAATTGATGGATTTATTATAATATTAAAATTTTTGTGTATTTTAAAGGCAGATTGGCAAGGATTGGTCCGAGAACTGTATGAGAAGGAGCATCTGGAAGTTCAGCAAGTTTTGGATTTTCTCAGCACAAGCCGAAATTAACTTAATTGATTTGGAATGCGATTGCCGTTTCTTGTTTTCTTTTCCGTTTTGTGCCTTTACGTTTTTGCCTTATTCTTCGTCTTCTGCTCATATGAACATTTGATTCCTATTCAACAACAATTTTTGTTAACATTCTTTTGATTTTTGTCAAAAACGCATTCCCTTTCATTCTGCATATTGCACATATCATTTGTTCTATTTTTTCTTTGGCAACGAAAATAAATTTTTGATATTCTGTTGACATTTTTAAAAATTGAATTTATGCATTTTAATTTTGTAAAATATAGGTGGTCAGGACAAAGGTAATTTGTGGGGATGGGTGGGAGGGGATTAAGCAATTGGGACGAACGAACGAATAAATGGGAGTGAAAGAAGGGAAAAGGAAAGATGAAGCGGACTCGAAAAGGGGGTCAAGTCGAGGGGAGCACACAAAGGCGCGCGGTTGGCCAAACATTAGCCCTTTTTTGTCACAATTTTTTTCTCTTTTTTTGAGTCAAAATGCCCGACGGTCCATCCATCTCAAAATCGGTTGGGTGACGAAGAAATTTCCTTCGTATGAATTCCTTTTTTTTACTGACACTGCGCAAATAATTTGGGCCATTCATTCATTTTCAGTCAGACGGACGCCGTAATAAACGAGAGAAAAAAGTTCAATTACACAATTTAAAAAGAATTATATTTAAAAATAAATGAGTAGTTGTAACAGAAAGGAACAAACGAAGCCATGTGATTCCGAAATTTTGTAAATGTTTTCTCGGGAGTGAGAATGTTTTGAAGGAACGAATAAATAAATGACCACGGAAAAACGATCTTTTGTCTAAGGGATAATTATAAATAATGGCAAATGAATGAATTGGCAGGAAAAGGCGGAGGGATTAAAGGCAAATGGAACGGACAAAAGGAAATGTGTAAAGTTATAAAGCGATTGATGGCCAAAACTGGTGTCTGGAGAAGAAGACCAAACCATGGGGTGTGATGATAATTGGAGGTGATCCGATGACAGAGATGGGCGAACTGATAAGGGAAAGAGTGGGCAAAGCAACGGCGGACGAATGGACAGACGACGGACGGACGGGCGAAGGAAAGAATCAGCAAAAGCAAACACTGATCGGAGGGGGGGGGGAGAAGGGCATCGACTGATCGGAATGGACAAAAGCAACGAATAAATACGAGGAGGAAAGGGGCATCGACTGAAAAGACAATCATTTTTTGAATGGAGTCCCCCCAGGGGGTCTATCAACTCCCTCCCCCCCACCCCTAAAAAAAGCTGGGAGACTCTTTGCCGAAGAGGGCACTCTTCCGAGGGATTTGCTGTCCCAAGCCCATTAACTCCCCGCTTGTCATTGGCCGTCTGCTTGCGCTGAACACGACAAATGAAGTGGCCGAATTTATGGGCGGAATTCGTTTTCCGTCATTTGTCCGTCTTTTCCTTGGCCTTCCGCCGCCCCCTCATAGTTTGGCCTCGTCCCCATCGCGTCGTTCGCATTTTCGTCCGTCAACGAAGAACTGCTGCTGGACTGCTGCAGGTGCGGGTCCGGATGTTCGCCCTGAAAGTGGCACCAATTTGCGTCATTTGGCCTTTGTTTTGCCATTCCATCGGCTTCTCTTCTCCTTCGCTTTCCCTCCCCTTCTTGCCTGGTGATGTTCCAGCTTCAACGAGTGGAGGAAGTGAGAATGGCACAGCGACTGGGGGAGTTTGGCCGCGACTTGCTCAGCAAGCATTGCCAGCAAAGTGCAGCCCTCCACCGAATCGACAAAATAATGGCAATCGGAAGAAAAGGGCGCGAATGTGTGAGTAAAGAAGAGCTAAGATAAAAAGAGAATCAAAATGGGAGGAAAGAAAAGTGAGTTGGGAAATGAGGGAAGAGAGAAAGAGGGAGAGAAAAGAAGAAATGAAGAGAGAGATTATTTTCTTTACAGCTGCTTATTCTAGGCAACGAATTGTTAAACCAAACAAACGGCTGAAATGCTAATTGCTTATATCCCCAAACGAATTCATCTCAATTTGAATGTGGTCGGTGCTGCATTTCAGAGAGTGGGGGGAAAGAACGGAGGAAAAGAGAAAGAGTGAAAATGGAAAGAGAAAAAAAGAAATGAAAATGAAAAGAGAGGGGGGGGGAGAGAGAAGGATTGGAATAAACAGGGAGGAAGAGAAAGAAAGTGGACAGATGGGAAATGATATGATGTGAAGAACAACAATAGACTGAAGGAAAAGGAATTTAACCAAAAAAAAAAAAAATTTTAAAATCATTCAAAAGCTTCCTTTTGGTTAATAAGCGCCAATATACAGTGCTTTTTGTTTATTGTTTTTGCTTATCCCTCCCCCGCCGTCTCCGACGGCCGCAGAAATCGCAAATAAAACGAAGGGAAGGGACAAATCCGTGGCCATTTCAAAGCATTCATTGGTCGGTGGTTATTTACTTAGTCATTTTGATATTTTAGTCGGAAAGGACCAATTAAATGACGGAAACTCAGAAGAAAGCAAAGCAAACTGATAAGGAGGGAGAAAAAGCAAAGAGAAAATAAAAAGATAAAAAGGGAAAAAGAGAGAAAAAGAAAGAAGAATGTTTGTTAATAAAAGAGGAAAAGGAAGAAACGAAACAGCGCTGTCTGCTCTGATGACCGCCAAATGTGCAGTTGTCGACGTTCCATTCGGTGGAGCAAAGGGAGGAGTGAAAATCGACCCGAAGAAATACTCCGCTTATGAAGTCGGATATAGCTAATCCCTTTACTCTTATGGACTGACATTATTATGTTCAGATTGAGAAAATCACTCGCAGTTTTACCATCGAGTTAGCGAAAAAGGGATTTCTCGGGCCAGGTGTTGATGTTCCGGCGCCTGACATGGGAACCGGAGAACGAGAAATGGCTTGGTAGCGGATTTTTCATTTTTGAGATTTTTACAATTTTAGGATTGCTGATACGTATGCTCAAACTGTGGGACACACTGACAAGGACGCATCGGCTTGTGTCACGGGAAAGCCTATTGTTGCTGGCGGTATTCATGGACGTGTTTCGGCAACGGGTCGTGGACTCTGGAAGGGCTTGGCTGTAGTGGAGTGAACAGGAGGAGGGCAGCAGACAGAAAAAATTATGACGGGGGGGAGGGGAGAGGGATTGGATGACTTTGCCGGTCGAAAGGGCAAAAGCGGAGACAGACGCCGCGGGGGTGGGAGGGGAGGTGGAAGTAACGGGAAATTCACGTGATAGAAAGCTGGATGAGGAAAGAAGTGGGAGAAGGAAGGGAATATGTGGTGGGAGAAAGGGGGGAATGACGGACCAATGAACGGATGCTTTTTGTTTAATGTTAGCCAATTAGGAAAAACATTCAAAATAAAATAAAATCATCGGCTTTTAATTTTCCGAACGCTGAGAAGTCATTCTCAAACAGGTTCTCTTGACTTATACGGTGTTTTTTTCTCGTGGACCTATCTCGACGAATATGGTACCAATCGATAGCTCTCGATGAGACAAATCGATCTAGGGGTGGGCAAAGTTGATCCGACAAGTATAAACCGGTTTTTGAACCGATTCAAAACACAAAAAGTGAAGAAAATTGGGCATTTTTAATTGATTTATTTATTTTTTAGTGGACATTTCAGTACCAACGAAAAATGGATAAAGCAAAAGGGAGCATGCGAAGACGGAGCAAGTAGTGGGGCGAGACGGAGGGCGGAGGAAGCAGTCTGACGAGCGCCACAGGCGGTTGACTGCGGGGGCCCGATGGGCCCCCGCCAATCAGTCAACCGCCTGCGGATCACGCGCGGACTTCTTCCGTAGCCCGTAGTCTCGCCCCACCTACTGGCCGCCGTAGTCGAGTGTGCGGCGGTTTTTTAGCGCAATAACCAAAATGACCTATTTGCACCAGTTTCCCTGCATTACGTTTGGTACTGAATTGGCACAATAAGACTTGAATCGGTTCAAAAACCGTTTATACTTGTCGGATAAACTTCCCCCCCCCCCCTAGTGGGCGCCAGCATGTTTTTGGACTATAACTTTTTTCTTTGTCAACCAAATCCAACATTGTTGGTATCATTCGATCTTAATATGCTCTATTAACCTGCAAAATCCCAAAAAATTTCGTCAATTTTGAACAAATTTATGACCAAAAAGGTTGGAAAATCTGGTTTTTTGAATTCTTCTGGCCATATTTTTTTGAACCTTAATGAAATTTTTCAAAATTTTGCATACTAATAGAGGAAACTTAGGGTTTTTGAATGATACCAACAATGTTGAATTTGGTTGATAAAGAAAAAAGTTATAGCTGAAAAGGTGCTGGCGCCCAAACGTGGCGCGCACAACTGACGGTTCCGCTCTCCCCCAATTAAAAGGAAACTGCGAACGAATGAATTTTTGTAAAAATAAATCAGCCGCCGGCGGAGGGCGGACCGTTAACAAATAATTTGCAGAGAATGGACAATAAAATAAATACATTGCAAGTTTATAACGCATCTCAACAACACATGAAATTCACTCTCCCTCCCTTTCTCTCTCTCTTCACTCACTCCCCTTTCTCTCTCTTTGTCTTTCTTTCTCTCTCCCCTCTTCCTCTCTCTCTCTCTTTGTCTCTCTTTCTCGTCCCCTTATCGCTCTTTTCCTCTCCCTTTACCTCTGTATCTTTTCTTTGTTTTCTCTAATATCTCTTCGCTATTTATTCGTCTGAAATCCGTTGAACCCGTGGAATGGGATTGATTGCTCGTGAATGATCACTTTGCTTTAATTTAATTAATTAGTAATAATGAGTGAATGATTAATGGGTAACGAATGACATTGGCATTAAATGGGCGAAAGAGGCAAAAATGGGACGATGGTTTTTTGTATGCCGAAATGGGAAAAGGAAAAACAGAGAAAGGGCGGGGGAGGGGGGAAAGGGACGGACGGGCGGACTTTTAGTAATGCAATCAATCGCCTGTCTAGACAACGGAGGAAGGAAGTGAAATGTTAGCCGCTTTTGAATGGGAAGTAAAAAGGAGAGAGTGGGAAAGAGAGAGAGAGAAAGGAAAGAGAGACGGAAGGAACAAAGCATAACATAACGATGATGTGAATAAACGTTTATTAACTATCTATTCTCCAAACACATTAAAAGGGAAAAGCATTTAGCGCTGGACAGAAGAAAGGGAAAAGACATGGATTTGAGAGAGAGCGAAGAGGGAGAGAGAGGGAGGGGAAGGGGAAGGGAGGAGGAGCGAAAGGGAAGTGAAAATGATCGCTGGGGAGATGGACGGGTGCACTTAAAATGCACCAAAGCAAAAGGAACGAAAGGACGAGGAACAAAGTCCAAAGGAAGTAAATGAAGAAAGGGTCCATGAAAGAAGGCAACAGCAAACAATGGGAGGGAAAAACAAAGAAAAATGTCTGTAATTGGGGAGAGAAAATAATGAAAAAAGCGAACTCAGCAAAAAATACTTAAAACACAAATCCAAAGCAAAAAATAATAATAATAGTTTTAGCGAAAATGCCATTTTGGATACTAAAAATGCACAAGAAAACGGTAAAAGATGGAAAACGGAGGATGGTGTAATATGAGTGCCGAAAACTAAAAAGAGGCGAAAGAAACATTAATGAAGAAAAAGCGGACGAATTGGGAGGAAAAGCGGGCGGGGGGAAGCGCAATCGATACGTCTGGCGGAAGAACGGCAGCTGATGGGGATAAAAAAGGGAATGAATGCCAATGGCGGACACAGAAGCATTGTGCAAGAGAGAAACGGCATTCATTGTTTAGAAAAAATGGAAGGAATGAATAAAAGCGGAAAATGGGAAATTGGAAGGGAAGAAGGCTTAATTAATTAATGGTAATTGGGCTGGCCAATAAAACAATAAAATGAAATAAAGCGGAAACTGAAAAAGGTATTCTTTGGACAAAAAAATAAAAAAAAAAACGGACATTTGATGGTCACATGATAAAAGCTAATGAATTAAATATTACAATGAGGAAGAATGACTGTTGTTAATTTGATAAGTATGTGATCGGTGGAGGAGGAATGAGTAAATGATAAATGGGCGGCTGAGAAAGGCTTTTATTGGGGGGGGGGGATTACCAATTGGGGGATGTCTCATCTCTGCGATGTGATGGATCATCCAATGCATCCGCCGATCGATTGGGAAATCCCTCCCCCTCCCCGGCTTAATCTGTTGGAGGACAAAAACAGGGTAATAGTGCAGTTTGTACCCCCCATTTTTCAAAAAAAAATAAAAATTTTTAAAAAGTCGTGTAAACCGCTTTTCCTTGTGGTCTTCTGGGGCGCTGATCACGAATCTGACATTCATTTTGACCAAATTTGAATCACGGAACCGAATTCGAAACAAAAAGTCGAAAATACAAATTTTTCAAAATTCACACTTTTGCTCGAAAATTGATTAAAACAAGCTAAATTTAGTCACAAATCATTAAAACACCCGGAAATGTCATTTCGTATAAATTCTACCACAAAAGTAAATTTTGAAAAATTTGAATTTTCGACTTTTTGTTCGAATTCGGGTCCCGGATTCGAAACTGGTCAAAAGGAATGTCAGATTCGTGATCAGCGCCCCAGAAAACCACAAGGAAAATCGGTTTACACGACTTTTTAAAAATTTTTATTTTTTTGAAAAATGGGGGGGGCAGACAAACTGCACTATTACCAAAAGTAGCAGAAACACCAATTTAAAAACCCTGTGATTAATGAGTGATTAATAAAGCAAAAATAGGGAGGAAAAGCCAAAGGAAAAGCCAAAAGAGAAAGGCGAAAGAGAAAAAGAAAGGAAAAGAGTAAGGAAAAAGGAGTGATGACAAAGTTGGCCAAATTGGCCAAGTGGGGGAGAAGAGTCACGTTGATCATTTAAAAGTCATAAGAAAAGAAATGCGAGACGGGCGAAACTCTTTTGGCTGCTGTCATTCGCCCAGCATTTTACTTTCCCAAGTCAAAAAATGTCACCGCCTGAGGGAATTTTGCCGAAAAAAGCACAAAATAAAACTGAGCAAATTACTAATAATAATAAAAATAGGTTTAGTAATGAATTAATTACCAGTCGATATTTGTAATTGCTAAGCAAACGAAAAGATTTAATCAGGGGACAAGGAAAAGAGAAGGAAAACGGAGGAGACGGAGGAGAGAAAAGGGAATAAAACAAAGTACAGAGAAAAAAGGGGGGGAAGTCCAACAAATGACAGCTGCCAAAGAGACAATTCAATTCAGAAAGAGCGAATGGCAAATGAAAGTGGCAAATGGGCATTTTCTATTGGCCGGGAATGGACTTTGCCCCTACCATTTTATGCTTACATTTCGCTTTGGACATTGCCATTCGCATGGATCATTCGGTCAATGCCAATGGCATCGCCAACACTCAGCACAGTGAGTTCGGGCGGAGAAGTGTTGCTGGGACGACGACGGATGATAATCTTTGGGTGCCGGGGAAATCGGCAGGCAAATAGCCATTTGAATATTAACAAATTCTAACATTAGGGCATGGAAGGGCCAAAAAAGCACTCACTCTTCCGCTAATCAGCACGTAAATCCGTCCCCGGATTTGCGTCTGTTCGACTTTCGTCCGAAACTGCCAAAATTCCTCTCTCACTTGGGCTGCCAACGCGTGAATTTGGTCCTCCCCAAGAAGGTCACTCAGCTGACGACAGCTGAACGTGTTGCGGCTGTACAGCTCCAACGTCTCCCCCCCCCCCAACTTTTTTAAACGGCTGAAGTTCTGTTCCTGCTGTGACTTTGCATTAAGCACCATAACCATGTGAAATTCCGTCCGGTGAAGGACCCACAGACGGCAATGGCTAAGCGCTTCAAAGTTTGACCGATCGCTTTTGACTGGTCAACCGTACCCCTTCCCGACTGACCAATTACTGTGGCAGTCCTCTCACAATGGTACAGTATGGCCAATTCGCCAAATACGCAAGGGCCTTCCATAATGCGAATGAAACGGCGATCTTTGGTCACTTGCACTCTTCCCGCTGTAAATGGAAGATAAAGTGCCATTCGATTATGATGAGCACTTTCGGGAGAGGTTATTCACCCTCGAGGACGAACAGTTCGCTGCTGAGTTCCCCTTGCCGTACGATTTGAGTGCCCTCTTCCATTTGAACGGGACGCATCCGTTCGATCATTTGACCGATTTCTTCCTTTTCCAATTGGCGAAGAAATTCGTTGGAGAGAATTGCCGACCGAATGGTCTCCACAGTTCTGAATGTTCAACAAATTTTTCGACAGATTGTCCAATAAAACTCATTTTGATGTCAATTAGCCTTTAATAAGTCCGTGTCGACCTTTTGTCTTTCGTTTTGTCCTTTTCGCTTTGTCTTTGCTGTTCGTTTTGCTGTTGGTGCTGCCCACTTTCTGCCGATACGGCGATTTTCCGCGTGTGTGTGAAATCGTCAAAGCTGGGAAACATTTGTCGCTGCCCAATCGGACGAAAGTTCGTCATGAACTGTTCGTCCCCCTGCTGCTTCCTGTGTCCTTGTCCTTCCCAATGGCCATGTCCTTGGCCATTTCCTTGTCCTTCGCCATGTCCCTGGCCCTGTTTTTCTGCCTCTTCTCGTCCATTTCGTCCCTTTCTCTCCCGCTTTTCCTCCTCTTCTTCGTCCAATTCACTCCTTCTCAAAACATTCAGTTCTTCCTGCAATTGCTCTATCATTTCATCTCTTCGTGCGATTTCCGTTAAAAGTTCCGCGCGGCTCAGCCATTCCATTGCAATGAATGAAAAGTGCCTTTTGAGTTGAATTATTTGGCAATATTAAATGGATTATTTTCAAAATTGGTTGTGGTTTTATAAAATTGAATTTTTAGTGTTTTTTTGCCCTTTTTCATAAGGAAAAGCTATGGAAATTCCTTGATGAATTATTCTCGCATTTATTTATGTATGAGTTGCATTTGTTGTCTCCTCTCATTTATTTCATTTTTTTGATAAATTAAATCGGAATTGAATGAGGCGAATTGAGAGCTAAAATTAAGAAAAAAAAGTTGCTAAAAGGTTAAAGGCAAAAATGAGGTGGAAAATGGTGGAAAAGAAAGAATGAATTTATTGGCAAAAATGGTCGGGGCAATTTTGTGATAATTTGGCAATTAAATAAAACTCGGAATTCCCTCCGGCAACCGAATGGCCGACTATTCCCTTTTCAAGTGCCATTTGTAATGGACAAAGCACAGAACCAACGAACGGTGGGAATGAACGGACGACGCAAAAAAAGGAATTCCGTCCGTCCGCCTTGGCATTGTGTTCATTTTATTCTTCTTCTGTCCTTTGTTTTCGTTTTTAAGTGAACGGAATAATTTAGCGGAAATTTAATATGACTTACTCATTCATTCGTTCCGTTCATTGCATTTTCCATTTTGAAATTCATTCTTTTGGAAAGCCAAGAAAAGAACGAAATGAATGGAGGGGCGGGGGAAGGGACGAAGGAATATTTTTGGGTGGGGTAAAGCAAAGAAAAGTGAGCAGCGATGGCACGGCACAGGCGGAATTAAGCCGGGCGTCGGTATTTTTGATGGTATGCCATTGACCGGAGCCCATCACTCACTCATTTCTCACCCATTCTACGGCTCATTGGCAGTTCACCGCCCCCGCCATGGGTTGCCCTTTCGTTGCCAAATTTATTGGTTTACTCGCCGTCGGAGATGGTTGGCCTTCCCCCGGCGGACGGTTGGCCACGTCAATTTCCCCACAGGCATTTGGGGGAGAGAGTGAAAGGGACGAATGCTTTAATTTAATGCTTTATGTTTTAGCCAAGGAAGAGAAATTATAATCTGATTATTTTATTATCATTTAATAGTTAAATAGGGCAAAACTCAAAATATGAAAAATGAATTGGTTAACAGTGAATAACAAAAGCAAAAGCTTTTAAACAAATTAAATCTCTTATTAGTTTCTAATGATGCTCAAATACAATTGTTAATTAGTATTTAATTAATGAGTTAACAGAAGAGTTCACCAAGTCAGAAGAACAGAAGAAGAAGAAGAAGCAGAGCAACAGCAAGCAGAAGGTTTTGACTGAACGCAATTGGCCATTTTCCATGTCAATTTTAGAGAAGAATTGCGTTTTTGAAGACATTTTTCAATGTGAGTGTTTAATTTGTCCGTTTGCATTGACTAATTTAAATTAATGAAAAAACTGACAGATTACCGTACAAATATTACAGTAGCTGACAAAATAAATTAATACGCTGAATGCATATCATTTCAATATATTCGTTTTGCCAGATTTTAGCCCATCAAAAACAGTAACTGTTTACTTTCTGTATACAATACATTTTCCCTTTTCTCCTCCCTTTCCATTCGCCCATTGGTCCGCCCATTCGCCGATTTGAAAGGGTTTACCCCCCGCCCCTCCCCCACCCGGCGATGTTCCGCCCATCACAACACAAAAGTCAAATCCGTCCCCTCCCCCCAAATCCGTCGCTCGGCCCGCCCCTTTCGTTCCCCCAATTGGCGTCGTTTCATATTAACCGATTTGGCAAAAATATTTACACAAAATTCACTAACATTCATGGCAGACGTAAAGCAACGCCTGACGACTATTTGCGCACAAGGGGAAACGGCGAACAGAGAAAGAGACGAAGCGGCGAATAATAGCGGAGGATCGGCTGGGAAGGTAAAAAGGGATAAAGGACGGACAGAGGGAGAGTCGAGAATGATTGATCTCGACTTATTTTGCATTTTATCAACAAAAAAACTGTGAAATTTAGAGAAACATTGCCCAATTGGCAGCCGAAAAGATTGAGCCGTATGTGCGCAAGAGACGCTGTTCAGGATCATCGTCAGAACGAAGTCGAAAAAGAACGGAACATTTGAACGAAGAAGTGGGAGAGGGAAGAGAGAATGAAGGAAAATGGAAATTAAGGAACAGAACATTCTGAGATTGCACATCAACAGCAGAGAGCGGAAGAGAATGCATGGTAAGAGAAAACAGAAAAAAAGGAGAGAGAGAAAGGGAGAGAGAGAGAGAGAAAGAGAGAGAGAGAGAAAGGGGGGGGGGGAAAGGTGATAACTGATCAGGCTTGATAAAAGCGTTTGTCTGATCACTTGATCTCCAAGATATGAACGACTCATTGGACGAACTTCGGAATGTGCTTCCGTTCGCGGCGAATGGCGAGCGATTGGGGGCGAAAAAAATGAGCAAAATTGAAACGATTTTTCTCGCAAAAATGTGGTGAAGAAGGGGGATAAAGGTGGTGATAATTCCTTCTGAAAGCATCCTCGGATTGACCAAAGAAATCGCCGAATTGCGGGCGAACAACGAAAGACTAACGAGGGAAATGATGGCACTGAAAAGGAACGGCCAAACGCAGCAAAAGGAGGCGCAACAATCCGCTGCTTCCGGTTGGAATAAGAAATGGTGCCAAAATGGATTCGGCACTCCCTTAAGTGACGGGCACCGCTTCGACTTCGTCCCAACGGAACGCGCCACAAACCGACAGTCTTTGCCGAAAAGTCGCGGCAATTGCAAATGTCGGCCTTTTGCCTGTCCCGCAGTGTCGAATTCCTTCCGCTGGTGTGCCGGAACGTCCATCGATTATTCATTTTTAGTTTTTTCACGCAAATGCCTTTCAGATGCCAATTCTGTTCTTTCTCCGCCGTTTGTGCCCTTCTCAACTCCAATGCTTTCGACGAATGCGACGGCTTTTTTGATGCAGGAAAAGTCCAATCAAATTTTGGGCAATGCGTTCGCTGTCCATCAGCTTTTGGCAATGAAATCGGCGAATGATTTTCGACAAGCAAATGGTGAGAATTAAAATATTGAAAACCATTTGAATTTTCTTTTAATTAGTTTCTTTAAGGCGCCATTGACCTTTTCGGGCATTTGTCGGCGGCGAATTTTCCTGTAAATGACCAAATGGAAAATTCGCACGAAAATGAACAGCCAAACAAAGCAACGACCCATACAATTCCAACAAACCGAAAAAGAAGACCAAACGGAGGAAGAAAAGAGGACAAAAAGAAAGGCGTTGACGGGAGAGATCAGAGGAAAAGCATTGGTGGGACTGAGCAACAGGTGAAGAACCACCAAAACAACAGACAAGCGGATTAAACTGAACTGCTTCACTTTCATTTTCACTTTTCTTGCTTTTAATAATTTATAAATTCTTTTATAATAATTTTTTCTCTCCCCCCCCCTCCCCAATGATTGGTCGCACTTTCATGCGCAGTTGGAACGAATCAGAAACAGCAGAAAGTGATGAGATTGGCTTTTCGAATTGGGAAAGAATGGGAGGAGGGGGGAGGGGAAATTGGCAATTAATTAGCCAATGCGATGATTGCCCATAAAAGGCGCTGATTTATGTTTGGGAATCAAAGACAATTAACGAATAAATGGGAAACAAATGTTTGAAATTGGAGAATATGCGACCATTTTTATATTCAATAAGTAATTACTATTGCTAATAATTGTAAATGTTTTTAATTAACAAATTTTGATTATAATTAAATTGAAAAAGCCGATTTCTTATTCAGTTCGTAATTATTAAAATTACTTGAAATGTTACACTAAAATATCTTATAAAAAGCTAATATCTGCAAAATTTCAAATTTCCGATCACCTCTTATTTGTTAGAAATTACCATGACAATTTGCGAGCATTGCGTTTTTCTTTCCCCCAATAAAAAAGGTTATTAATCGAATTTTGCCTTCAATTTCATTCATCAGTCTGATTTATCTCTTTGAATGGGTGTTGCCAAACTCTGCTGTCTCCGTTTGCCCTCGCAGTTCAGTAAATTAATGCAACTCAAATCCTTTGTCCCCCATAAGTCAGTCCTTCGCCCATTCCCCCCCCCCCCAATTTGCTAATCCCTTCTTTCTCCCCACTTTTGCATTCGTCGCATTGTTTGTCCCCTATAAGATTAGGGGGTTGTGTTATCGCATGTACGAGAATGGGAAGGGCACAATTCCAGAAATTATGAACGAACATCTTGGATAAGGTGGCGAGAGAGAGGATCAAATCACTCCCAAATGCCATCCCTCCCCCCCCCCACCAAATTCCTTTCTCTCTCTCTGTTACATAATAAGCAATTTTGAAAATTCAGCCATTAACACATTGCCAATAATTGCATTGTTTAGAATTGGGACCCAAAAAAGAGAGAGAGAGAGAAGAGCTGGAGGAGGGGGTAAGTCAAATCCAAGCGATGGAGCAAATCCGTGCGTCCTCAAATGATCGCATAATTTGCATTTTTGCGGATGCTCGCAATAAAATACATAAATAAAAGTCAGTGGGCACAGACCGAAGGAGGAGAAGGACGGACAGCAACACAATTGACACATCGGCAGAAGGGAGACGAAAGACGAAGAAGAAGACGGTTCGAAGATTTTATTGGCACGCGATTTTTCCGGCAATTAAAGTGAAATTCGGCGGAGAGTTTGAAGGATTGGCGAATTGTCGATTCTGTGAAATTTCGCTCAATCAAAAACGCAGTTTTAGAGGAGGGAGGGAAATTTTTAAATAAATTTAAAATTTAAAACCAGTGGAGAGTTTGCACAAGTACAGTACCAGTGAGCAAATTTGAAAACTGTAAAGGACCGTCCGTTCGCTTATTCAGCACTTTTACTCTCTTCTAATTCATTCTCAATTAAGCACCGTTCCTTTTCGGCACTGTTTAAAAAAAACCGAAAAATAAACATTTATTTTCTTGGCATTTTTGGTTTCCCTTCTCAGGACATCATTCGCATATTTGCATATTATTGTATGAGTCCAATTGGCACTTTCCCTCCTCCCAATTGTGCCACTCCAACAATGAAATGGCTGCTCCTCAGCCCATCACTGCGGGGAACACTTTAGAGGATTAAGAAGCAAAATTGGAGGAGGAAAGGGGAGCTTAGTCATCCACCACCAGCAGATAATTGAGCGATTATTGAGAGGGGGGGGATAAAAGCAGTACTGATCACTGATTTGGACTGCCCATTTGATAAACTCTTCCGCTTCTTCTTTTCCAATTAACCCTCCCCCTTCGCTCACAATTGTTGCCTCCGCCTTTTATCTTTTTCCCCGGCATTGCCTTTCAATTCGACCGATTGCCCCGTCTGTTGCATCAATTACCCCGCCCCCCCCCCTCCCTCCCCTCTCTTTTAGCACTTAATTAGGGCGATTAATGACCGCACAGAGGTGCAAGGGTTGTGCCAACAGAAGGAGCACGATGGGACTATTCATCCCTCTCCTGCCCCAATTGCCTTTCAAAATTCGCGGCTAATCCGCTTTTGGTGACGAAATGTGATCCCATTCTCCCACCTCCCCACCCATTCATTCTCTCCTCGCCCAATTGCCTTTTCCCCTTTTGCTCATAAACGGCTCAAACTGCGCGGGGATGAGAGCGAAGAAGAGAAGATGAGGAGGATAGTGGATGGGATATATGGGAAGTGAGAAGAAAATGCCAACAAAGCACGAAGACAGGTGGCACGAGGGGGGGGGCAGGGGGAAGGGGAGAGCGAAGGGGGAAAGGTCACGCGCCGCGCACTTCCACTTGCCATTGTTCTTCATGGGAGGGTCCAAGTCAAAACACTTCGTCCCCTTTTTCGACAGTTCTTACCGATGGGGGGCTCTTCTCGGATTTTTGGGCCATTCATTCATTCTTTGGTCTCGTCTCGACTGGGCTCTGTTACTGTTAATTCTTTTTGTGCCAATGTCTCTCTCTCGACATTTCTTACTTTTATTTGTTAGCACATGCCCACCCCCCCCCCACTTTTTCCGCAACCCTCACAAATCCCATTATGTGATGTCCAAATTAATAATTATGGTCACTTTGACCTCTCCAGGACAATGTTAGCAGCACAAAACATGCAATTTATGAACGAAAATGGGAAAAACTGTGCTTACTCAGCAATAATTCACCTTAAAAATGTCTAAACAAAAAAAGCAAATTAATAAAAACAAAAAAAAAGATGGAATTTGAAAAAAATAATAACAAATCATAAAAAATAATTCATTTTTAAGAGTTCAAATAACCATAAAAAATAGGATAAAAATTTTGGAAATGACAAGATTTAGCATGGAAATAACAATCAGAAGCAATGATTGATTGTATTGTCAAGTGAAAGTTTTGGGTAAATTTTTCCTCCCAAAGGCAAAAGGATAAAATTACAGAAATGGCACAAAGTTGCCACATTTTTCTCCATTTATTTGCTCGACTGATCGGCGTCCGCTGCCTCCATTGTGCCGGGTGCACCCGGCGGAAGGTCGACGCGCAATTTTCCGCGATTTTGTGCGGTCGAAGGGGCGAAATTGTCGGAATTGTCCCAATTGTTTTGCGTTTTTGGGGGCGCGGGGGAGGGGAATTGCTGCTGCTGTCGTCGTCCCCATCCTCCTGTGTTTCGGATAAATTCCGTTTTTTTTTCAATTTTTGCCATTTATTTTTCGATTCTTTTCAATTTGGCCACCTTCTACAGCTGCTGTTGCTCCCTGCTGCTGCTGCGGCTGTCCCCAATTCTGCTGATTCTGTCCCCATTGTCCTCCTCCTCCTCTCCATGCGTTTTGTCGCTCGAATTGTCCATTTTCGCCACCGTTTTGTTCATGGGTACCGTATCTGCTCTGTTGCCCACCGTATCCATAGCTGGGCTGTGTTCTTGAGTTACCGTAACTGCTGCTCCAATAATTTGTTCCTATTGAAAGAATTAAAGGAAGATAATGATTGATTTAACAGGCTCAATAATTATAATTATACCAGAATTACTCAAATATTTCTCACTGAATTTAAAAACCGTTGGGAATACATTTAATGAAATATATTTTTGCGTGGATTTTTGTTAAAAGTAAATATTTTCTTATGAACCTTTCCTTAAGAAATACAGCAAGATAAAACAAAAATGGTATTTTTGCTGCTTTTACCGTATGTTCCGCTCCCATAACTGTGGCTACCGTATCGCTGAGCATTAATTGACAATAAGAAAAGAGAAACAAAAAAAAAGCGGAGAATAAAACGCTGATAAGCTTTGATCATCGAGTAACAAAGGAGAGACAGAGCTACAAAAAAGGGGAAAGAATTTTCCAAAAATAAAATAAAATCCAAAAATTGGGGATGAGACAAAGCAGCAAATATCGGCTGGGCTCTATTTTTGTTGCCATCCCTCCTTTTTATTTGTTATCTCACAGCGTATTTTTTGCTGCGGACAATGGCTGATCATTTGGGGAAAATGATACGGACGGACGGAAGCGAATGGCGTTGGGCTCGGTCGGTCCACCGCTTTCCGATCGATCGTTGTGTTCGCCGATCGCCGTCCCTCCCGTCATCATTCAAATCGGGCATCATTCCCCCCCCCCCCCTCCATCCGCCCAACTTGCCCACTTCTCGATTACTCCGCTGCTGTAAAATTTTTATGTTATTTATTTTTGCTCTTCTTTTTCGCTCTGCGCAATGATTCACCCCATTTTTTTGCTCGACGAATATTGTGAATGTTTTTTTTTACCAAAGACAATTAATAATATTAATTGCCTTTTACCTTTTACATGAGTTTTAACGATTCTATCTCCAAAACCAAGAAGATCTTCTTAATAATAACTTTATAGAATTTAGTGTACAAAGGGCATCTCAGTTAGCTATTATAAAAAATTTAAAATGGCTTGAAAACAGTAAAAATTGGAAAAAAGAGAACCAATTGAGATTTTGCAAATTTACGATCTGTACTTTAATTTTAATTGTCTCGGAGAAAAATAAAAATTATATTTAGTCAATATTTGGAAGTTTTAAAAAATCAGTGACATTTCCGCCGCTTTCTTTGTCAATCCATCCGTCAATTTCATTTTCTGTGACGAATTCTCCCCGTGGAATTGGCCGTCGGTCGTCCGTTTGGACACCACTTCACTACATTTTCAAACCAATTCTGCTTTCTGATGAGCAATACAAAAGTGCTTTGATAATTAAACAAATTGACTTAATGATGGTGTTTCGATGTTCACAACAAATAAAATTATTGTCTTACAAGTATTTTGAAGAGTAAACATTTTCAAAATAAATCACGATGAATTTTTTCCTCGAATGCATTCATTTTGCTTTTTAAAATGCTTATTACTAATAGCCTCAAGTGGCTCTCATTTAAAGGCCAAATAAATGATTTCCCCCCTCCAATTTTCTCTTTCTTTCCAAATAAATGATGCTCCCTCCTCCAATTTTGCTTTTCCTTTTTTGCTGTCACTTTGACTCATTTTCCTCTTTTCTCGCTCTCTTCGACATTTCTGCTGCTATGAAATGCCCAAGAGTGAATATTTCGTAACCTTGTCTGACACTTTCATCGATTTACTTCACCATTCCATCCTTTCCTTCTCCATGCTTCGTTTTCCCCGTCCATTGCCTTTAAATGCATTCTCTGGTCTTTGCTTTTGCCTTATGCATTTATTGTAGAAAGTTGGGACAGGGATTTGAAGCTATCTCATTTCTGTGTTTCTAATTTAAATTTTCGGTTGTTATTAAGCCAAAATCGGGAAGGGTCATTCCCCGCCTCTGCCGGCCATTTTCGCTGCCCGATATATTATTAAATTGTTAGTGCGAGAGCAACACTCCAAATATTATTAAAATTAAATTGCTTTTTAATTAAATATTTTTAAATTATAGCTTGGATTTCGCATACAATTCTAATGCTTCCATGGGTTCCATTTTTTGTTTGCTCTCAACAGCAGCCATCACGAAGGGCGAAACATCAGTCAAATTTGTTCGAACAAATGCTTGAGGTCAGAGCAGTCGGAACAAATATCGGAAAAGAGCAGGATGGGCCGTCGTACGAAATGCTTTTCCGTTTAACAACGACAAATAGAAGCAAATCTGCTCCTTTTCTGGCCAAAATACCGACAAAAACTTTGAAAAGGGAAGTCGCAAACGAAGCAAAAACGGTTCGGTCTTTTGGGGAACAAATTGAAATATCAAAGGAAATTAACACATTGAAAGAATAATTCAACAAATGATGACGAGAGGAAGGAGGAGGAGCAATTCGCATCTCTGAAAAACCGTTGCCATACAATCGCATCGACAAGCGCACCTTTTGCTTCGACAAAAGTGCAACAGAACGGCGTGGACAGCAATCATTCTCCGTCTGCAAAACAGGCATTGTTTGGAATTAACACAAAAATACATTTTTAACATTTTTACTTTTTAATGGTAATTAGCAAAATTATTTTTTGTGTATAGAAATGCATTTAATTTACCATTATGAAATTCAGTCTTCGTCCTCTTCTCCCGTTGCATCCACAAAAACTTTTCGACGGCGGACTGCCTTTGAAACTTCGGAAGCAATGCGTGAAATTTTCGGTGCATATTCTCCTTTCTCATCACAGAAAAAAGAGAATTCCGGAGAATTTAATCGGAAAAAAATGGCATTGGAAAATGGGAGGACGATGAACGGAACTCAGCAAAACAATAAAACAGCGATTCGACCGTCGGAGTTTGAGGATGACACGGAGAACAGAGACTTTGAAAATTTCTCCATGTCAGTGTCGGAGGCATCGTCAGAAGTGGGAAGTGTGTCCATCCAAGACGGAGCAATGCAAAACCAAAATGAACGGCCAATGCTTGAAAATGGAATCACGAAAAGGAACGTCAGACTGAAAAGTGGTGAGATAGAATATGAAAAAATTTACGTACAGGTTAGGCAAGAAACCTGGATTTTCTGGGTAATATTTTAGAGTTTGTTCTTTCAAGTGGCAAATGTTGACCAATATTTTATTTCAATTTATCAAAAAGTGATTGAATTAAATTAATTAAATATTCCAATATTTTTCAGATTTAAGAATTTCGCCCGCAAGTTCCGGAAGTTGGGAGAGAGCAATTCGTCCCGTAGTGAACAAACATCACAATGACAATGCTGCCTCCGTTGGACGGCGACCTGCGGCGAATACCCAACGATCTTCGGTGTGTTGGTATTGTGGTGTGAAAGGACATGCCGCGGCCCATTGTCAAAAAAAGCGCAGAAAAGGCCAATGAGAATTGCGAGCACAGACCCAAAGGAATGAATGTGCGAGACAAATCGGAATTCCAGTGATTGATTATCGAATGTATTTCACCCATTTTTCACTAATTAAATAAGTGGTTCATTTTCTTTTTTTTCTTGAAGTTGTTTGACCAATATTGGCGTCATAATTCGTTTTTATTTTTCTCCGACAACCGAATTTAAATTTGGTGTGAAAAAATGCTTAAAATTGAGAGGGAAAAGAACCAATATGTACATATGTAGTAAGAAAAAATGAGAAAAGGAAGCAAGCAAAAGGATATAGTGGGCATTGGATTGTATTGGTTTTGTTTTGAGGAGAGCGCGGGGGGGGGAGAATCGATGAAATGACAGACCAAAGGCAGGGCATTCGCTTATTCCTCCCTTTCCCTTTGTGCTTTTGCTGCTGTCTGTGCCTTTTTCGTCATACGTTTGCTCTTACCAATTTGTTCATTAGGGGGCATTTTATTAGTGGGATTTTGAAGCATATATTTATTTTGCACATTAATTAAGTGGCGTTTTATTTTTATTTTCAGTTTTAAATGTTGGACATTTCCATTCACTGATCACACTTCTTATGATGTTCATGCCAAATTCCTCCAGTGCCACCACTCAAACAGCGTTTGCCTCAAATAATTTCGCATTTTTGAACAACTCGAACCAACAACAATTCAACAAACAGCAACATTCCTCCAATCCCTGGATAATTACTGCTCAAGAACATCAGCAAAACGAAGCCCAATTTGTTGTGTTGCGGCCCATCGATGGGTTAATTGGAGGTGAACAGGCACGGCCTTTCTTCTTGAAGTCCGGTTTGCCGGCTATCATGCTGGCTCAGGTGAGTGTGATTAATTTATTTTTAATTAAATTGGGTAGTTTGTCGGCAAAGTGATTTTCCATATTTAAAAAAAGAAAGGAAATGAAACACATTCTCTAATATTTGTTCTCAGATATGGCAGTTGGCTGATGTCAACAAGGATGGGAAACTGGACCGATTCGAGTTTTCAATCGCTATGAAATTGGTGCTCAATTGCTTGTCCGGCATTTCACTTCCGTCGGTGCTGCCCGAGTCGATGCTTCGAATTGGCGGTGGCATGCCAATTCCCTCAACTCCGTCGTCATATTCTCTGTCTAATGGCGGTGGTCCATCGACGGCTTTGCCGTCCTCCGTAAGCCATCCACGTCCGATGTCCACTTATGGCTCAATGCCGGCGATGGCCTCGTCTTCTCATCGTCCCTACGGAAGTTTTTCAGCAGGTCACTTCACTTTGAATTCTTTTATTTGGTAAAAAAGCTATAAAAACTTAGCACAAACACCAGTGACCGCAACTTCACCCCCGTTTCTCATGGGAATAAAAGAATTGGGCGACTGGAGCCTGCCACAGCCGTTAAAATTGCGGTTTTCTCAGAAGTTTAATCAGCTCGACAAAAGTCGAGTAGGACTTTTGACGGGGCAACAGGTTGTCAAAAATTGTAAAAATGTAAATAAACTTATAATTAATTCAGGCTCGTGGTGTGCTTGGAGAAAGTCAGTTGCCGACGAATATTTTGGCACAAATCTGGACAATGTCTGATGTGAACAAGGACGGGTGCTTGGGCATTGAAGAGTTTTGCACCGCAATGTTTCTGATCGAAATGGTCAAGGTCAGTGTTTTTGGTCGATTTACAATTGTGAAATATTATTTTAGTCCGAATTTATTTTTTCACTTTCTTTGTTAGGCTGGCTATGCATTACCTTCCAAACTCCCAAATGAGCTCCATTCCTTCTGCAACCGGAGCAAAACAGTCTCTCCGTCTACGATGGCCACGGAGGACGACCCGTCGGCTCCTCCGCCGCAAAAACCGGGCCATGGCCAATTCAGAACTTTTGAAGACAAACGGAAGGATAATTTGGACAAAGGGCAGGCCGAATTGGAACGGCGTCGGCGCATCCTCCGAGAAGAAGTGTGTTTTTCGTGATTTAATATTTGTTCTACTGAATGTTTTAAGGAGGAACGACGAAGAGCCGAAATCGAACGGAGGGAAAGAGAAGAAGCAGAACGAAAGGAACACGAAAGGCAAGAATTGGAGAGACGACGAGAGGCGGAGATGGAGGAGGAACGGCAGAGGGAATTGGAACGGGAGAGGGAGAGAGCGGAGCAGGAGCAGAGACTGAAGGCGAGGCGGGAAGAGATCCGCGAGAGAATGGAGCAGGAGAGAATTCGAGAGCTGGAGAAGATTCGGATACGGGACCTCGGGGTGGGCATACGCTTCTGATTAGTTTGATTTATGATTGAAAATAATTGTTAATTATACGTGTTACAAAGGGCGTAGCCAGAGGGAGGGGGGGGGGGTGAAGAGGCTACTGCCCGATAAATGAAAAATTGTAAGAAATATAAATTCTTTCCCCGGTGTGTCTAAAAAAGGGTGCTTTTGGCTTCCCCCCCCCCTCCGAAATAGGAATCTGCTTGTTCTAGGAGGCATCCCAAGGCTAAAAAGCTCCATTCAGAATCAACTGCAGGCCGAAACGGAAAAGAGCACCCAAATTCAGCAGCGACAGCACACAATGGCCTTCCAATTGCAGGCGTTGGAAGAGCGGTCGCAGCAGCTGAACGAGGAAATAACAGAGGCACGCGACTCAATTTTGGAGATCACTCAAGAAATTGAGCGAATGAGAGGCCAAAGGGACCAAAAACTGGCCAAAATAAACGAATTGGAGCGTAACAACAAAGAGGTGCTAACGGTGGAGGGACCAATTCCCCAGAATTAAACCTTAATCACAGTTGGCAGTTCAATGTGAACGCTTCAGCCACGAGAACCTCCAGCACCAATCGGAGGTGCAACGTCAGCTGGCTCGAGCGCATGAAATTTCAGAAATTCGCGCTGAGATTGTCCAATTGAACGACCAAATTCAGCAGGGAGAGAATGAAATACAAACGATTGCTATTCGCTCACAGAATCAGGAGAAATTGGTGGAAGAGGCACGTTCATTGTTTGAAATTTAGCGATTGGACCCATTTTTATTGCAAATGTTTTTGTGTCTTTCAGAAGCGGCCAAGTTGGGAAGAGTCGTGCAAAAACATTCAATTGGCTCGCAATCTCTTCACGGAACTGTTGGTCCGTTACAACAAAGGTAGAAGCGATGCTGGTGCCCTTTATGAATTGCCGCCCGACGCAAAAGCATCACCCTTTGGACACGGCACTTCGAATGCACAACCGAAACGAACATTCGGCACTTCATTTGATGACGACTTCAAACCCAACCTTTCAACTGCAGTTGATGTGAATGTCCAACAAAAACCTGTAGACAAAACATCAGCAGGTAAATAAATTTGAAAACTTTGATTTGCCCACTATGGCGCTAATCACTAACTCATTACCACTGCCAGCAGTCTTCTAAATCCCTGATTATTTGTCAATAACTCCCGGATATACCATTTTCATGCAAAAACCGTTTACTAATGGACTAAAGAGGCTAATTTTTCTCTTCTAATTTTGAAAAGGGAATAAAGAGCAAAAATGCTCGCTTTTGTCTTTTTTAATTTATCAAATTATGGCGTATCCTTTCTGTTTAGTTGGTGACATCGAAGTGAAAAATAATGAAATTGTTCAAAATGGCAACCAATTGAGCAAAGAGAGCGTTTCAACTGTACCATATGAACAGCAGCATGGTCAGGTGATCGGACAAGTGAAGACGGTCAAATACAAAGCGCTCTTCGAATTCAACGCTCGCTCCGGCGACGAATTGAGCATACAACCGGGCGACTTGATCCTCGTATTCGAGGGACACCAATCCGAGCCGGGTTGGCTTGGTTTGTGTTATGCTTTTTTCGCCGTCGTCTTTTCAAGTGCCGTTTAAGCTGGCCAAATTCGCGACAAAGTCGGCTGGTTCCCTGCCTCTTTTGCGGAGCCCCTTTCCGCCGCTGCTGCTGGCCCATTACTGAAGAGGGGCGGCAGTTTGGCCGGCTCTCCTTCCGGCGAACCTTTGGCCATCATTCGCGAGGAGTGTGAGCCGCCGCCGACCGGGCAAATTCACCCCACGGAACAAAGGCGTGGAAATGCTTTCGACACCGACTTCACTGCTGGTAAGAATATAGAGCACTAACAATTAGTGAGATAATTCCCCATTTAGCATTTACGAAAAGTGTTTCATTCACCGATTCTGCCACAATTGGAAAAGCGGCGGCGGCACTGACCAAAGGCAATTCAATGAGTGCCAGTCCATCAGTTTCTGCTGCTCTGTACGATTTCCCGCCTGCTGACACAGAAACTATGGTGAAATTGACAAATACTACTATTCCATCACCGACCGCCACTATCGAACCGGTAATATTCTTTTCTTATCTTTGAAAAATTTCCAAATTGCGTTTCAGTCATCCGTGCCATTGTACGAATTGCCACCCGACAATGGTAAAATGCCACCATCGAAAGCGTCAGTTGCTGACAGTGTGGTGTTGTCTGTGGGTGTAGCGTTATATCAGTGGAAAGCGCGCAATGAACAGGAAATGACATTTGGACGAGGCGATGTAATCGAAGTGTTGGAGCAGAGCGAAATGAGGTGGAGAGGACGACTTCAGAAAAACAGGTGGGAGAATTCAAATTACACCCAGTGATTCGGAAATTGTTGTGCCATTTGCTTGTCTTCTAATTTTAGACAAATCACCGGATGGTTCCCTAAAAGTTACATTAAAATTTCTGCTCCTTCGGAGCAGCAAAAGGATGAAAGCGCAACAACGGACCTTTATCAGACGGGTCAAAGTGCAGCAAAAAATGGAGGCAAAGCACGCGTGGGTGAAAGTGGAGAATGGTTTATTGTGAGTTATACGGACAATAAATGCACTGAAAGCTTTAGAATTACCTGAAACCTAATGAGACATGAGTTGACGACAAATTATTATTCTTTTTTTTTTGCAAAAGGCTCTTTACCAATTTGATGCTGTCGAGTCAACCGATCTCTCATTGAAACCCGGCGATCGAATTTGGGTGACCGACC
Source organism: Heterodera glycines (assembly GCA_004148225.2). Classification (NCBI taxonomy): domain Eukaryota; kingdom Metazoa; phylum Nematoda; class Chromadorea; order Rhabditida; family Heteroderidae; genus Heterodera; species Heterodera glycines. The sequence goes on from CP049710.1 coordinate 8,805,161, forward strand.
AACGTGATCAATGGTGGCGAGGGACTTGCGACGGGAAAAGTGGGATTTTTCCGGCAAATTATGTACAAAAGGCAGGCGAAATTGCATCATCAACGCAGAGTAAGCTATCTTTATTGTTATCAGCATAGTTAATCCAAAAATACATTTATATCTTAAATAGAAGACTCGAAGATCGACGGGCAAACAATTGGACGGGCAATTGCGAATTTCACTGCGACAGCATCCAATCAAATTTCACTTGTTATTGGCGATACTGTCAAAATCTACCAGACAACGCCAGGTTCACAAAGAGAGTGGAATTTAATTTGGGTTTTAAAGGGGATGTTTTAGGCGGTTGGTGGGAAGGCGAAGTTGATAAAGCAGGCGTCAAACAAATTGGGTGGTTCCCCGGCAATTATGTTCAGGTGTGGGAAACAGCGCAATCCAATACTTTCGCTGTAATCACCCGGAATTCCAAATTTAGCTGTTGAATGCATCCGATGAGACGGTAATTGCTGTGGCAGCATTCGATTATACGGCGCAACATGAGGACGAGTTGACCTTCAAATTGGGCGACATCATCGAAGTGGTGGACCATTCGGACTCTCTTTGGTGGAAGGGCAGGAAGAAGGGACAGCCGGAACAGAGCCCATTACTCTTTCCTGCAAATTTCGTTCAATTAAAAAAATAACCTTCTGGATCCATTAAAATCTTTTCACATCAGCCAACTTTGACCAAATTCTTTCTTTCTAATTCATAATGGATTTTTTCAATTGACCCGATATTCATAACGCAACTAATAACTTAAAATCAATTTGTAGAAATTTTGTTAATTAACTCATTATTGGTTTACTGTGTTTTTTGTGACATATTTTCCCGCAATATACATTGTAATTATTATAAATTAAAGCTATAGAAGATTTACTTGTAGTCAATTCCATTGTTTCAAGGGTGTGATGGGTGCTGCTACCGCGTGACAAATCACATTTAGGCAATCTTTTCCCCAAATTTTTCACAATTGTCACATTTTTTCCATTTTAGTTTTGTAGGCGATGGTCGGCGCTAGTTACACAAAGAGCACTATTTTGAAAATTTTTTCAACTTTTTGGTCAAATTTTTTTTTTTGTTTTTTTTACACATAATGATGAATATTAAGTATTAACAGCACAATTATGGTGAATAAAATGTATATTCACGATTTTTATCCAAAAAAAAATTTACAAAACAAAAGGGTCCCCCCTATGGTTTTTGATAAAATTCAAAATCTATCACTTTATAACTAGCGCCAAATTTGCTTAATAGGCCCAAATAATTGTCATATTCGTGATCAGCGACCTTTAAAACACCCGGGTACTTGGTTTCAGGACTTTTTAAACAAAAAAAAAAATTTGACCAAAAAAAAGTTGAAAAAATTTTCAAAATAGTGCTCTTTGTAACTAGCGCCCGATGGTCTTTAACCTCTCTCTCTCTCACACCATGAGGTCAAATTTGGTGCAAATAAATTGAAGTAAAAAAATGTGTCCAATGAATATGATAAGAAAAAAAAATCGCAGTTTATATGTACATAAAAGAAATTTGTCTTATCTATTTTTTATTGCTAAGAAAAATTGCCATCGGAAGGTTGGGGACAATTTACTCTGATGACTGATCAGTGATCACAGAGAAGTACAGTCATAGAGTCTTCAACTCATTAACCAATTCATTTACATTAGGGTTGGGCCCCCGACGTCGGGGTTGGAAAATTCGGGGTTCGGGGTTGGAAGCGTCGGGGTTGCCAAATCGTTCGGGGTCGGGGTTCGGGGTTTTTCAATTTTTGCCTTATACCATATAGTCAAAAAACTTTATATTATATTTTTATTCATTAATAATTTATGTGCTTTTTTATTTCATAATTATTTTAGTATAGAATTAATTAAAAACGCATAAGGCATTTTTAAAAGGGCCAATTTTCAGTTAAAATCTGTAAAAAATAGTCAGAATTTCAAATTTTTCCTCCGGCGCCTGGCCCCCAAATAAAAATAAAGGGATTTTATTCAAAAAAATGCCCAAAAATTTCTGATCACCTTTCTTTTTGTTTTTCAAATTATCTTTTTTTTCGCGGCGCTCTTTTTCTAAAGACCTTTAAGAGAAAGGAGTCCGGCGGCGCCGATAGGCGCCGCCGGAAAAAATTTTGAAAATTTGGATGGGTCTGTTACAGGGATGGGATCCGTCCTTGAATGGCAAGGACGTCCTTGAAATTGGGCCCTCTTTCTTGAAAATAAAAAATGTCCTTGGATGCAAGGACGTCCTTGAAAATGAGCATTTGGAAAAGCTTTATTTCTCACTATTCATCAAATTTTATTCTCTAGAATTTAATTTTAAGTATTTTCATATGAAACGTCGAAAATTTTAAAGGACGAATAATCTTGAGGTTAGATGAAATTCTGGTTATCTATTTGTTCTGCTAATCTTACATTTACATCTAGATTTATCAAAAATAAATACAAAAAATGAGCGACCATGAAGGGGACTTAGCGGCAGTAGCCGAGGCTCGTGCAGCGGCAAGAGCTCGTGAAGCTGATGCCAATGCAAATGTTTTGGTGAGTTTTTAATGTGATAAAAATCCTAAAATTTTCGGGGCCGTTGATCACAATCCTGTATCCATTTTGGCAAATACACATAGCCGATCCGATTTACGCACAAAAAATTGCAAGTTCTAGTTTTAACATTTTCATCTAAAAATTGCTTAAATACCCGAAAACGAACTGAAAGCCACCAATTCTGCAACAAAATTTAATGAAAATTTTCGGTTTTTGAGAGGGTGCGAAAATAAATATTGTCGTGGATTTATTGTTTGCAGTTGGGTGCAGAGCAGGGCGTTGGAGGTGAACAGCAGCGAGAGCGTGGGGCGGGCAACAACGACAACCAGCAAAGTAAAGTTTTTTGACAATAAATTTTTTAAATAATTTCCCATTGGATCCGATTGGCATTTTTAAAACTTGAATTTTGAAACCAGTTTGTTGCTATTCATAAAGAGACATTTTTAAGTTCGTTAGAGCTTGGGCCAGGCTTTGCCAATAGGCATCACTCAGAAATTTTAATGAATGGGATAAGAAAATAGTGAAAAATTTCCGAAATACAGATTAGTGACCCCCCCCCCCCTTTAATTTTATATAGTTCGAGAGAAATTGTGTAAAACTATTGAACTTTGGTGCTCTAGTACAATTTTGGATATCAATGAGCATCATCAGTTTCTTATTTCAGTTGCTGCACTTCATGCTCGGATGGACATTCTTGAAAATCAGCAAATTCAAAACGGTAATGGTTTTGGGCATTAAGGGGAATGCAAAGTCTTGACAGATTCCCATCCCCCCACTCAAAAAAAAAGACCGCCAGCATGCGGTAGGGATCAGTTCCATCTGAGACAAATTTTTCTGGCCAACATTTTCAAAACTAACTTTCAAAGTTGGTAATTAAAAATGAAAATTCTTGGTATCAAGCGAAAGCTTAGGGTCTCAGGAATTTATAAATGCGAGAAAGGGCAAACAGTTCTAATTTAATTTGTAACTTTTTACAGTTCCTGCACTTTCTGCTCGTATGGACAACAAGGAGGGGGAAATCCGAAGCGGTAAGCATAGAAAAATTCCCTCTTCTATATTCCATTTGAGGCAGATTTTCTGGCCAAAATTTTCAAAAAGGCCTATTTTTTAAATTAGCATAAAAAAGAAAGTTGGATAATATTGTCAATTTCTATTTTTGGACTTATTGGTCGAAACCCGGGCTCTAAAAAAGTTGAAATGATAAAATTAACACATAGCACCAAAAATTAATTTTAAAAAATTGGTTTTCACTCACTGTATTTTTAACAACCGAAAACCCTTTAAACAGTTTATTTTTAAAACCCTTAAAAAAAGTATTTCTGTGCATTTTCCATTTCAGTTTTTTCCATTGGTTTAGTCGATTTGATTTTTCAATAGAATTTTTTGTTACTATCATTTTGTAAATTAGTCGCTTTTGAAATAAGTTATGGCCCTCAAAAGTTGGCTCAAATGGAATTGGTCAAACGACAGGACTTCTCCGCAATGGGCGGGAAACTTGATTTTTTGCATAATTGACTTATTTAAAAAACTTACAGTTGAACGTTCGCTTCGCGCGCTGGACGAACGCATTGACAGAAGTAAACAAATTTGATTTGATTGAATAGCAACAAAAACGTTAATGGTCAAAAGATTATTAGCATTTATTCATAATTCCATTTTGATTTTTCCAATTCCCTAATTTACCGTCTTAAATTTGTTGAGAACCGGAAATAGTTCTAATGCGTTTTACTGGCCTGCACCAGGGACGGTCCCAGGATTTTGGTTTGGGGGGTCCCTCCCCCGGAAGACGACCTTTTTGCTTTTCACATCTCTTTTTGCCTCGGTTTTTCCAAAAAAAACTTGTGGAACAGGGGGTCCGGTGGTACCAATAGGCACCGCCGGGAAAATTTTTGCATTTTTTAATGTGCTTTGTTACCAAATTTACCAAATTTTGTCAAAAAAAGTGACAAATTTTGCGTTTTTGAGCCATTTTTAGCAGGGTTTCTTCAAAAAATTGTACATTTTTTTTGAAAATTTAGCGAAATTTTTTGGAAAATTTGGGTGAGGCTAGGTCTGGGGGGGGGGGTTACCATCAAGGAAAATCTAAAATTTTCAGCAAAATACTATACCTAAAAAAATTCCGGGTGTGGGTGGCCTTGGACCCCGCGTACCCTCACCCCTGGGACCGTCCCCAAAGGAAAAGGCGCCGGTGGGCGACGGATCGACCGGAGGGATTGGGGGGGGGGGGGAGAAGGGGGGGGATGAACCGATACGCCATTCGACTAAAAACACATTATTCGTTAACATTATGTAATTTTTGGACGCATCTTCGGCAAACAAAAACATTTTTCCAGCTTTTTTTGGCATGTTAGCAATTTTTCGTGAAAACGCTTCTCCCCAACTGCGCTTTTGTTTTGCCCTGCGGATGTGCCGACTTTCCAATTCCCCCCCCCCCTTTTCCCTCCCATTTTATTTCCATTTGCTTTTCCCCTTTCTCTCCCTTTTTCTCGCTGTATCCGCTTCAATTTCGACGTTGTTGATCAGATCAACATCATCATTCATTGCTTGCTTTGCATAAATCGCTTCATCATTCTCAATTGTTTTCCTTTCATTGCGCTTTTTGTTCCGCTTTCTCTTTTTTCCCTTTCCATTCGTTTCCCCCCCCCCCAATTTCACCCCTTCAAATGTTTTCAATTATTTTACCCCCTTACTTGGGCTGAGACCCCTTGTACAAGTATACTTTGTTTCCCCCCTCCCCATCGGTGCCACCTCCCCCTCCGCGCATTTCATTAATTTCAAGAAATGTTTGAAAATAATCATATAAATTTTTTACCTGAAAACTCAAAAAAATAGTTTGTAAATTTTTTGTAAACAATAATTCGTCACAAAAATTTGAAAAATCGAAAGAAAAATTTGCATATTTTTCAAACTTTTTTTTACAAAATTTCTTTTTAGAAAATAATACTACCGGTTTCTAGATGAATTTTTTGAAAATAGCGATTTTTCTAATTTTATATCAACTCTAAGCTTTTTCAAAATTTTTCCAAAAATCGATTTATACATTTTTTTTTGAATTGACTCCAATTTGGTTGATTTTTCCATCATTTATCACCTATTTGTGTGCGATTTTTCAGTTGCCAGACGTGCTCAAAGAAGTGAAAAAACAAGTCAATTTTCTCCGAAATCCGGGACATTACGAGGGCTGCCAATTGCCTAAAGCATTGTTCTTGTTCGGAGTGGCGGGAACCGGCAAATCTCATGTTGCCAGAACCATTGCCCGTGAGTCACAGTGCCGTTTTGCCGAGATGGAGGCCCTTTCTGAGACATCGTTGGTCCATTCTGCAACGGGACTTGAAATGACGTTGCAGGGGACGTTCAGTAAGCGAATTTCTTTTAATTTAATGTTAATGAATGGAAATTGAACTGTGCAAATTGATTCTGCTAATGAATTTCCACTTTGATGTCTATCATTTAAATTTTAATTCCAATATTTTTGCGCCACTCCATTTTTATTAGTTGAAACGGTAGTCATTTTTCGATTAAATTCAACAAAATTATTTCAAATCAATTAAGTTAATTTCGGCTTGTGCTGAGAAAATCCAAAACTTGCTGAACTTCCAGATGCTCCTTCTCATACAGTTCTCGGACCAATCCTTGCCAATCTGCCTTTAAAATACACAAAAATTTTAATATTATAATAAATCCATCAATTTACTTCAATGTTCAACAACAGCGTATGCGCTTCGGTTTTGCAATGATTGAGAATTCTCTGCACCGCGGCATCGATTTTGTTTTTGAGCTCCGGGCCAGGCTCTCTTCTTTCGGGGATCTGAGTCATTTTAATTAAATCAAGAAAAACAAATTATTTTTTACAGTGATCAGCCCCAACTGTTTATCGAATCCGCACTTTGCTGCCGCAAAATAGGCCAACTGAATTCAGCACCATACTGAATAATCGCAAACATGACAAATTTCACCTTTTCCGCTTGTTGCAAGTCACGCACACAGGCCGTTGAGACCTGGTCTTCATCATTCCACAATTCTTCAGCGATTTGACCTGCGAGAAGCGATTGGATAGTGCCGAAAAGTCGCTCTTTGGTGGTCATCAGTAGATCGGTCTTTGCCAAACAAACCGTCTAAACCAATTAATGTTTTTCAAAATGGTAAGCCAAGCACGACAAAATGGGGTGCACCCCAAAATCACGCCGAGACAAATGTAACGCAGCTAGAAATTTCAATAGAACACAAATTATTTTTAAAATTTTCAAAACAGTAATTTATTTAACATTAAATTCTAAAAAAATCGCTGAAAACTTTCCTAAAATTTTTATTTTCTTTAAATTTTTCTATAAAAATTTTTTAAAATTTTCTCTGAAAAGATACTGTTTGAAGATTTCTAGCCGAGTGATTTTGACGGCGGAATTTTGTTCTGTTACCACAAAACAAACCTTATTCAAATGAATTTTATGAAAAATGAAACCCTTTTCGCATCAAATGTTTCTACCTCTCCAAGTGTGTCGGCCGAGGGTATAATCGTAACGTAACGCAACGGAAGCGCCCCGGGGACTTTCAATGAGACGATTGCGTGCCCAATCTCATGAGCGCCTAAATAATAACAAACGATTTTGGCACGCAATCGTCTCATTGAAAGTCCCCGGGGCGCTTCCGTTGCGTTACGTTACGATTATACCCTCGGCCGACACACTTGGAGAGGTAGAAACATTTGATGCGAAAAGGGTTTCATTTTTCATAAAATTCATTTGAATAAGGTTTGTTTTGTGGTAACAGAACAAAATTCCGCCGTCAAAATCACTCGGCTAGAAATCTTCAAACAGTATCTTTTCAGAGAAAATTTTAAAAAATTTTTATAGAAAAATTTAAAGAAAATAAAAATTTTAGGAAAGTTTTCAGCGATTTTTTTAGAATTTAATGTTAAATAAATTACTGTTTTGAAAATTTTAAAAATAATTTGTGTTCTATTGAAATTTCTAGCTGCGTTACATTTGTCTCGGCGTGATTTTGGGGTGCACCCCATTTTGTCGTGCTTGGCTTACCATTTTGAAAAACATTAATTGGTTTAGACGGTTTGTTTGGCAAAGACCGATCTACTGATGACCACCAAAGAGCGACTTTTCGGCACTATCCAATCGCTTCTCGCAGGTCAAATCGCTGAAGAATTGTGGAATGATGAAGACCAGGTCTCAACGGCCTGTGTGCGTGACTTGCAACAAGCGGAAAAGGTGAAATTTGTCATGTTTGCGATTATTCAGTATGGTGCTGAATTCAGTTGGCCTATTTTGCGGCAGCAAAGTGCGGATTCGATAAACAGTTGGGGCTGATCACTGTAAAAAATAATTTGTTTTTCTTGATTTAATTAAAATGACTCAGATCCCCGAAAGAAGAGAGCCTGGCCCGGAGCTCAAAAACAAAATCGATGCCGCGGTGCAGAGAATTCTCAATCATTGCAAAACCGAAGCGCATACGCTGTTGTTGAACATTGAAGTAAATTGATGGATTTATTATAATATTAAAATTTTTGTGTATTTTAAAGGCAGATTGGCAAGGATTGGTCCGAGAACTGTATGAGAAGGAGCATCTGGAAGTTCAGCAAGTTTTGGATTTTCTCAGCACAAGCCGAAATTAACTTAATTGATTTGGAATGCGATTGCCGTTTCTTGTTTTCTTTTCCGTTTTGTGCCTTTACGTTTTTGCCTTATTCTTCGTCTTCTGCTCATATGAACATTTGATTCCTATTCAACAACAATTTTTGTTAACATTCTTTTGATTTTTGTCAAAAACGCATTCCCTTTCATTCTGCATATTGCACATATCATTTGTTCTATTTTTTCTTTGGCAACGAAAATAAATTTTTGATATTCTGTTGACATTTTTAAAAATTGAATTTATGCATTTTAATTTTGTAAAATATAATGGTCCATAGCCAAAAAATTGAATGATAAATTTTTAGTGATAACAAAAATTTTTCTTATCAATTAGTCATTTTTTAAAACATTCCATATTTTGTAGCTTGAATTATTAAAAACCAGAGGATTGCAATTCTCGGTACCAATAAAAATTTTCTTTTTCGGAAAATTAATCATGCATGTACTCTTTAATTTACGAAATCGAAAGTTCCGGCTCACGCAATTGGTTTAATCAGCAAATGAGTTGAGTTTGCAATAAGCTGAATACCCTTCAAACTCTGAAGAAATAGCAGAAATTTTAAATGTTTTTTATATAACAAAGTTAAAAGGGTTTGTGAGTTGTTATTTTCACATTGACAGACAGAATTTCAAAACAATATAACAAAAAAAATGTTTTTCAAATTTCGACAAAAACATACAAATAATTAATTTTATTATTCATAATTTTTCGTGTCACAATTTGCAGTTCGAACCAAATGCCATCGGTCCTTTGTTGTGTCGATTTTGCAAAATTTTCGATTCTAGAACATCGCACTGAGTTTTTATGATCAAGATAAAAATGGTGGGTAAAAATATGAATTTTCTTGTTTTTGAGAGGCATTCCCTGAATTTTAATTATTTATTTTGGAAATGTTTTATTTTTAAATTTTGCTCTTCGAGTTTAGCATCACTAAAACATTTTTAAATTCAACTATCTGAAGGTTATTCCACCAAAAATGAAAAAAATATTATAAAAATAAATAATTTTAAAATCAATTTTCGAGGGTTTCCTGTTTGCCTTATTCATGCTGATTTGTGGACTCCAAACATAATGTGGGCCAAACCAAAAAATTTGGAAGGACGAGCATGGTGGAAATAGAAACACTTTTGCAAACCCTAAAATGTTGAAAATATTATTGTGAAATAATGGTGATATTTTGAATTTAAATCAGCGAGTTTTGCTTGGAAAATATGAAATTAATTTTTAAATTAAATTCGTTTAATAAATAATCATTTAGCGGTCAATTATGCGCACTTATCGATTGGCAAACGGTCCATTGGGGTAACCCTTGTGAATACATTGGCCGTCTGCTTGCGCTGAACACGACAAATGAAGTGGCCGAATTTATGGGCGGAAAGGCACCATTTACATTGTGTAGTTGTACATTCAGTATTCACTTTGATGCAGATTTGTTGACACATTATTAGTATTTAAGCCATGTTTTGTAGTTTTAAAAGCAGTCAACAGAGAAAAGCTCAAACCGTGAAAACTTCCGTTGACCCACAATTTATTAACGCATTGCCATTTACAAATTAACCCTGCCATTTCATACGCAGTTGGTGTTTGGTCCAATTTTTAAGAGACAAATTCACTGTTTTAATCGTCAAAACTTTGAATAGGTATGTATACGTACGAATTCCCAATATTTATTGAATTATGTTTTAGTTTCGCTTTTGTATGGTTGGTCCCTTTCTTTTAGTCTTGTGTTCGTTTTCGAAAGTCCCATTTAGTCTTATGTCTCGTTCTTTAACCTCCCCCCCCCTCCTCCCCGCCGGTCCTCCTCACTTTTCCTTTTCACTTTCCTTTGTCGTCATCATTCGCGTGATGTCTTCTCCTTTTTGTCACCACGTGCTTTTTTAATTTATTTTCTTTACAGCTGCTTATTCTAGGCAACGAATTGTTAAACCAAACAAACGGCTGAAATGCTAATTGCTTATATCCCCAAACGAATTCATCTCAATTTGAATGTGGTCGGTGCTGCATTTCGTCAGCGTATGCCGTTTTCTGCGGCTGTGCTTGACCCTCACGATCAGCTGAAAGATTCAGACAAGCCGATGTCGGAGCAGATGAACCCTTCATTCTTTAAGGTATTCAAATTTTTGGCTATGACCATGCTTTTATTATTCGGTTCCTAAAAAGATGGTCGATTACTACTTCGACAAAGGCGCTGCTGTCATTGAGCCGAAATTGGTTGAGAACTTCAAAGCTTCGCATGGGAAATCGAAAGAAGAGAGGGTCAGCTCTGTCAAAGGGATTCTTGCGGCGATTAAACCCGTTAACAAGGTTTAAACTTGCGGTTGCTCTATATTAAATTTTTAATTTAAAGGTTCTTTACGTGACCTTCCCGCTTCGACGCGATGACGGATCTTATGGTCTCAATTTATGATTAATAAAAGCAACAATCTCCTTATTTTCAGAGATGATTGAAGCATGGAGGGCTATGCACTCAGGTAATATATTAAGTGAAAGTTTTCAAATATAAGTCGTTTTAGAGCATCGTACTCCAACAAAGGGAGGGATTCGCTTTTCAATGGATGTGAATGAAGATGAGGTGAAAGCGCTGTCTGCTCTGATGACCGCCAAATGTGCAGTTGTCGACGTTCCATTCGGTGGAGCAAAGGGAGGAGTGAAAATCGACCCGAAGAAATACTCCGCTTATGAAGTCGGATATAGCTAATCCCTTTACTCTTATGGACTGACATTATTATGTTCAGATTGAGAAAATCACTCGCAGTTTTACCATCGAGTTAGCGAAAAAAGGATTTCTCGGGCCAGGTGTTGATGTTCCGGCGCCTGACATGGGAACCGGAGAACGAGAAATGGCTTGGTAGCGGATTTTTCATTTTTGAGATTTTTACAATTTTAGGATTGCTGATACGTATGCTCAAACTGTGGGACACACTGACAAGGACGCATCGGCTTGTGTCACGGGAAAGCCTATTGTTGCTGGCGGTATTCATGGACGTGTTTCGGCAACGGGTCGTGGACTCTGGAAGGGCTTGGCTGTTTTCATCAATGATGAAAAGTTCATGACTAAACTTGGCCTTACGACTGGCTTCAAGGGAAAGACATTCATCGTCCAAGGATTCGGTTTGTTTTCTGGGGTCAAGAAAAACAAATATGTGAAGCAAATATTAATATTTGCTACAGGTAACGTCGGCTTGCACTCCCACCGTTATTTGCACAGAGATGGTGCAATTTGCATCGGAGTACAGGAATATGACTGCGCAATTTACAATCCGAATGGAATCCATCCCAAAGTAGAGTTTACTTCTAAAAATCCTTAACTTTTTAATTTTCTAAGGAGCTTGAGGATTGGAAAATCGCAAATGGTTCAATTCGCGGCTTTCCTGGAGCCAAGGCTTTCGAGCCATTCACCGACTTGATTTTCGAGAAGTGCGACATCCTTGTCCCGGCCGCTTGCGAGAAAGCTATTCACTTGGGGAATGCACATCGTATTCAAGCAAAGGTTTGTCGATCCGATTTGGAATTTTATTTTTAAAGCCCTTGTCTCAGGTCATTGCTGAGGCGGCCAACGGACCGACAACTCCGGCTGCTGATGCAGTTTTGATGAACAGAGGCGACTGTCTTATTGTGCCCGACATGTTTATCAACAGCGGAGGTGTTACTGTGTCGTACTTCGAGTGGCTTAAGAATCTCAACCATGTCTCTTTTGGGCGTCTGACTTTTAAATATGAGCGTGACTCCAACTACCATCTTTTGGGTTGGTTGCTCAAAATACATTTTGTACTAGTAGTTTATTTGTTGTCTGCTGTTTAAGAGTCGGTGCAGAAGTCACTCGAGCGCACCTTCGACCGTGCCGTTCCGGTGGATCCCAGCGAGGAGTTCCAATTGCGCATTGCCGGTGCCAGCGAGAAGGACATTGTCCATTCTGTAGGAGAATGATAGCTTCATTCGCTAATTCAATCAACCTAAACTAATTTCAGGGCCTTGAGTACACGATGAACCGTTCGGCCAAGCAAATCATTGCCACCACGAACAAATACAACTTGGGCTTAGACTTGCGTACTGCTGCCTATGCCAACGCCATCGAAAAGATTTACCAAACCTATGAGACGTCTGGCTTTACCTTCGCTTAATCGATTTTTCGACGCATTCGTAATGTAGTTAATTCTCGGGTTTTTGAACGCGTATCATTTAGTGTTTGTCAGATCACAGTTCTATTGTATTCGATTTTATCCGACAAACCTCATTCCCGTAATTTTTTTGTCTTAATCATCGTTAATTTTTTCGATTTGTCTCCCGTTTTTGTCTGTGAACCTTTTCCCCATCTACGAGTACAAATAGTGATAAAAAATTAAAACCAAAATGAGAGATGAACTAATTGGTGTAGATATTAATAACTTCGTGATCGAAAAAGGGGGAACAAAGCACAGTATGCCACTTTTACCCCAAAGAATCCATTCTTTAAATTCAATTTTTTTTTCGAATTAGGGTCCGGGTTTCAGAATTTGGCAAACCCAAGTTCAGATCCATCATAATCAGTATCTTCGAAAACCCCTAAAAACTGATTTTGAGCACAAAATAAAAAAAAATTAAATTAGAAACACTCATTCTTCAGGATTGCCGGTTTCTCCAAAAAAAAACTTACTAGAAAATCAGCAATAAAATTACTTATTTTCTGTCCATTTTATTTTTTAGACGAAATTTAATATATTAATGTCGTGGAGCGGGCTCGAATCTCAAGCCCTCTACTATCTTACAAAAACCAATATGCCAAAGCCCAAAATTAAGTCGATGTGTATTATAATTGACTATAAGGGGGAGGAGGTGAGAAGACAGTGAGACGCTTGAAAATTTATCCTTAATTACATCTGTGCAAATTTCGTCCGCCGGGATTAAATAGAACTGTGCCTTCTCCAATATGAATCACTAGAAAGGAAAGGTCACAAATAATATAAAAGCGCACAGGTGAGGGAAAGGCTCCTCCACTCGGTTTATCACAATCCGTTTATTTCTGCTCTTCCTCGGCCTTCTTAACTTCTGTGTCCGGATTAAACACCTCCAAAATGGCTCGGCCTTCAACCTCGGACATGCTCAATTGCTTCAACACCTTAAAACTTCATTTATTTAGGGGGCGTTTAATCCATTCAGCGACTTGTGATGCCTGGTCCACCGGATAAACGCGATAATTGGGGGCATTGAGCTGTCCCTCTGAAAGCAATGTGACCAGGTTCTTCAGTTGCTCAATGGAACCACGCGTAACGCCCATAATGGCCAAACGGTTTTTGGCCACTAATTTGATTGGCAGCTGAACATCCAAACCGGAAATACCGCCAACGAAAAGGACACCACCCTTAAGCAAACGGACCAAATTAAATTTACGTTCTAAATCATTTTTGTTTGCCATACAAACTTCAGAAAGGCACTTGAGTGAACGGGCGACTGTACGAGGGGAAGTGACGAAATCGAACACAATGTGAAGGCCATTGGTAGCGACGTCTTTGGTCCGCATGATTAAATATTCCTCAAACTCTGAAACAATGTCCAAATTTGTAACGCATTATTTTGACAAAATGAAATAGCACGGACCACACTTTAGTAGTAATTTTTTAAGCTAATTATTCTTAAAAAGCACAGAAAATTATTAATGGGGTTAAAGAAACCAATCCGGTTGCATTAGGGGAATTGTTGCATGGAAAACCCAAAGTTAAAAGTTAATGGTATTTTGAGATTTAACCAAAGTGGTAAAACGGCCCGAAGTTGACCTGAATCGTCCCAATGCACCACAAAGTCTGCTCCATTACGTTCTGCCAGGCAAAGTCTCTCCTCCTTAGAGTCAGCAACAATCAGTTTGATTCGGTTCTCCTGACCCGCGGTAAGAAAATGTTTGGCCAATGTCAGAATCCAAAGTCCAAGTCCACCAGCGCCAACAATTAAAATGTTGCAACATCCTTTTGTGCTGGCGATGGCCTCAACGACAGGACGGGCCTAAAAGGGGGAGGACACTGAAAGAAAGTCGGAGGGAATCAAAGGCACATGGACAATCGCAGAGAGTGCCCAAGTTGCGCCGGCCGGAAGAATCGACGCGACATGCATTGACAAAGTGTCGGGAATCTTGACAAGAAGCGACAAATTTGGCACTGCCACAAAGTCAGCATAGCCATTTTGGCACATCTGAATGAGCAACGATTGTTGATGAATAAATTTGCACTTGAGAGAAGTACCTCTTCAGTGGGCCATACAATGACTTTGTCGCCGACTTTCAAATTGTACTCAACCGGAGTTGCATTGGGCCCAAACTCATCGATCACTCCGGAAACTTCGTAGCCTGCATTTAAAGACGAATAATTAATATGAATGGGCACAATACTCAATTAAATTAACCTGGAAAAAGACTGGTGTCCTTAACGCCGTGAGTTATACGTGCCTTAAAATTTTCTGATTGTTTAAATTCCCTCACGACAAAAACTTTTCTTTTTAATTTACAACTACAAATCACTTGTTTCGTGTTACTGATTTCTTTGTCAGTTAGACAAACTCCGGCATAGCAAACCTAGAATCAAGTGGATAAACCAATAAATAATTCTTAAAATGAAATTACTTTGACTCTTGCACCATTTAACGGCACATCGGGGACTTCATCTTCCTCAAAAAAGTGCACTTCCTTCAGGTCCTTAGGCGAACCAAGTGAAATCCGACGGTTTTTGACACCACCATTCTGTGACTGAGCCATTGAATAAGACGAAAATTTATTTATTTCTGTTAAAAAAGAACCTAAATTACTTTTAATGTCCACGCCGGAGAATAAAAATTATATGTAATTCATTAGTACAGGGTTACCCTTTGTCCTTATTTGTAAGATTTGTCCTTATTTTGAGGGTCCAAATCTTACAAATTTTAAATGTCCTTATTTGTAGGATTTGTCCTTATTTAAGTAAGCTCTTTGTCCTTATTTTCGTCTTATTTTTTGGATTTAGGGAGAAATTTAGTTTTTAAAATGATAATTTTTGAAAGAAATGTTTTTGAAGCGAATTAATATGCAAAATCTTAACAAGATTCAGTTAATATTCAAATTTTTCTTCGGCGGTTTCTTATTCTCTTTAAAAAATTGGCTCAAAATCGTAATTTTGTCATTTTTGAACAAAATCGTTAAGAAATCGCATTAAAAATTACAAAAATTTTTCCGGCGGCGCCTATTAGAGCAGGGGTGTATTTGTTCTTATTTTCTAAGAAATGTTCTGATTTGGGGTAGTGCCTTATTTTCATTTAAAAGAGAAATTCCTGAAAAATTTGGCTAATTCCTAACAAAATTCATTAAAATTCTTAAAATTTTCCCCCAGCGGCGCCTATCGGCACCGCCGGCCCCCCAAAACTCCTATTTTTTTTTCTTAAAATTAGCCCAAGATCGCAAATTTTGGTCATTTTTTTGGACAGAACTTGTTAAAAAATTGCATTAAATTTTCAAAAAATTTCCCCGCGGCGCCTATCGACACCGCCGAACTCTCTTCCCTCACCTATACCCAAAAAATTTAAAAAATTAAAATTGATTTTCGGAAATGTATAAATTTCTCATTTCTAAGCCGGAATTGCGCAGAAAAATAGTTGGCGGTGAGTAATAGTATTAGATTGCTCAAATGTTGGGAAACCATTTCTGGCCAGTGGCCACAATTCGAAAATTTGACAAGCAAGCGGTGCAGAAAAAGAAGCGATGAAATAACAACGAACGAAGTGAAAAACAAAATCAGTAATATGTAAAAGGAATGGGGGGGGGGCTGCAAAAAAGAAATGGGATTATTGTCGGACGCGATGAATCCCCATACCTTTCAATTAAACGGATAATTATTGATGAAAATTTCTGTTCTGTTGAATATAGTTATCAGTTATCACTTTCATATTAAGTAAAGTCATCAACTGATTGCACTGCATTAATTAGGTAGGCGGTTTATTTAGTATTAGTCATTTCATTGGAACTATTTTTAATGACAATATGAATAGCGACAATAAATAAGAAATACATACCTAATCTAAACAAATTTCAGCATTGACCGACAATTTGTAAATTTTTTTCCTCGAACCCACTTTAAGAGAACGGCAATGAGACCACCGAATGTGAGTTGACTAAATGGTAATACCTAGTACGATATCCCCCCATTTTTAGACAAATAAATGAAACCGATTAAATTTTCGACTCTGTTCGAGTTCGGGTCTGGGTTTCGGAAGGAATGGATATCTTTCGTGATCAAAGACCCTGTGGAAACATTTTTCATGAAACTTGAAAACTAAAAAATATTTTCAAGAAAAGGGGTAGCAAACCTTAGTATTGCTGATAAACAAATAATACTTTATTAATAAAAAGTTTTCAGTTTGATCATGACCTCACTTCTTTGATTAGACGTGCAAAAATGAAATTTGAGTCTCGCGCGAAAGAGGACTTACTGAATGCACTGAACAATTTCACTGATCTTCAACCGGACGTTGTGAATTTTACTTTTCCAGACGGAGTGCCCAGATGGTGCCTTTCTTTTTCGGGCACTATTCCCATTCAATACAAGGTAAAGTGTTCCAATTAATTTTCTCTCATGGAATGACACCCTAAGGGCGCTCGATACAACATTCCCGTGGCACTTTACTTTTTGGAAAGCCATCCAAACGTGGGCCCGTTCTGTTACGTGAAGCCCACTTCATGTATGCGAATTCGGCCATCTAAAGTTGTGGACGATTCTGGTCGTATTTATTTGCCATATCTTACGGAATGGCGATATCCAAACCATGACACTACC
The DNA here is from genome assembly GCA_004148225.2 of Heterodera glycines. NCBI lineage: Eukaryota > Metazoa > Nematoda > Chromadorea > Rhabditida > Heteroderidae > Heterodera > Heterodera glycines. The sequence goes on from CP049710.1 coordinate 8,822,127, forward strand.
GGATTGCTTCAGGTTTCAATGTTTCTCAAGTTCAATCGTTTGAATTCCCCTTTTCAGGTTATTACGATTGAATTCCAAGAGAAATGTCCGGTATATTCTGTGAGCAGCAATTCTAAAAACACGGGTCATTCAAACAATCCATATCCACACTCGGGATCCATGACGAACTTGCCCTACCCAAACTCGGCCCTTCCCTACCCAACCGCCGATCCGCCCTCGCACATAATGCCACAGCCATCCTCCTACACTCCGATGCCGCAACCGGGTGTTTTAAGAGTTAACCAGCAGATGGATATCTTTGTTTTCATTGTATCGGTACAGGAAATTATCAGGCTCCATATCCAAATTCATACCCATCGGACCCCATTTCTTACCCAACTCCTGCCACAAATGTGACGCCACAATCCGATGGAGTGTATCCCTATGGAACCGGGACTATCCAACCAACCCACATTCATGCCAGTTTGCTTAGTGCGGTCGAGGATCGAATTCGACAACGACTTCGAGACAAAATTGGTCAGTTTTGTCTATAAATTTGTATTTGGACTGTCTTATCCCCTATTTTAGGCACTCCGTTTGCTGAGTTGCAATCCATCGATGTGAACCTGCAAGAATTGCGTGTAGGGAAACAAAACTTGCGCGATATGCTCGACAACATTGCCAGAGACCAACGCGAATTGGAGCGGGTTTTAGACATTTATACGGTGCATTTAAATTAGATTTTTTATTTGTTGTCGTTGTTTCAGGATAAAAAGGAAGAGCTCGAAAGTGCGTTGAAAGTGGTCGATTCAAATGGCACTACGGACAACGGAGTTGCATTCAACGAGGAACAGGCGATCGATGCACAAACGCCCGTCCATCGACAAATACTCAAATGCCATGTGCAAGACAGTGCCATTGACGACACCATTTACCACTTGGGCCAGGCTTTGCACCAAGGGGCCGTCAATTTGCAGACCTATCTGAAATATGTTCGCCAGCTGTCCAAACAACAGTTCCAACATCGTCTGTTGATGTACAAATGCCGGGACAGATCGCGTTTGACTATTTAGTGGAAATACAAAAAAATGTGCACACTCCTCACTTGACCATCATTGCTTAACGCAAATATGCAAATTGAACGCATTCTTTTTCTGTTTATTCGGTAGAGGGAAAATAACGAAACTCATTTTAAGCTGTAAATATTGATGGGTTATTCGGATTAATATTATTTGAGTATGAAAATGTTAAATACGGTAATGGTTAGAGCCCGGACATAAACTGAACTTTCTTTCGTCCTAAGGTTCTTGTTTTTGCCCGGGCTTACATTTATTTCTTAGCCATTATTTTAGAGGAATTCGTTCGTTTAATTAAAATTTTAAACCCCTTTGATGAAACTTCGTCCTTTTCATTGTGTTTGCTTGATCAATAAAATGAAATTTGCTATATAAATGCACATTTAATTTGCTTTTATCTCGCGTTTATTTTTCGCTCAATTCCTTTATTGGATTTGTATATTTACGTCTTTCAAATTCAATATTTTTAAGGCTAATTGGCCATTTGTTGTATTTTGGACAGTTTTTTGATTTTTACTTCAGAAAAGTGCTGAATCATATCACTTGAAGCTCATACCGAATTTTTGCTCACAAATGCAGGCGATCAAATGCGTTGTCGTTGGCGATGGCGCAGTGGGAAAAACTTGTCTTCTCATCAGGTAACTAACTAATTGATTATGTTTCAAATGGGAATGTCATGCAATTTCTTCCTCCAGTTACACAACCAATGCCTTTCCGGGTGAATACATTCCGACAGTGTTCGACAATTATTCTGCAAATGTAAGTGTCAATATGCGTATTTTGTTTACGATTAAGCGCCTTCAAATTCTGCGTCTGTTTTTTGTAGTAGATTAAAGGTAATCCTGTGTTTTATTGGTCCCATATTTTGTGCAATACGGAGTAGTACCCGGGGGTTTTCGGGGGCGCTGATCACGAATATGACATCAATTTCGACCTATTCCTAACCCCGGACCCGAATTCGAACAAAAGTCGAAATTAATTTTTCATCAAAATTCACATGTATTGTCGAAAATCGATTCAAATGCACTAAATGGCTGTGAATCTTTATTTTCTATTATATTCCGTCCATTTGAATAGATTTGGGACAATACGTGTGAATTTTGGTGAAAAATTAATTTTCTCCTTTTGTTCGAATTCGGGTCCGGGGTTCGGAATTGATCAAAACTGATGTTAGATGCATGATTAGCGACCCCGAAAACCCTAGGATAGGCGTTTTTAACAATTTTTAAAAAAATTTTATAACAAAATATTCGGGTCCGGGGTTCGGAATAGGTCGAAATTGATGTAATATTCGTGATCAGCGCCCCCGAAAACCCCCGGATCCTATTGCATAAAAACCCCCTTTTAATCTTTTTTATGGGACCAATAAAATACAGGATTACCAGATGGGTCAGGAATATTAAAGTTAAAAATTTCCATGCTTGCGCGAAAAACTGGAATATAAATGTATTTATAGGGTATTCAAAATCCGTGTGTAAAGTAGCCTGTAAACTAGAAAAGTACCGATTTTATTGTTTTTAGGTTATGGTCGATGGCAGGCCCATAAATCTTGGGTTGGTTGTACTCAATACGATGTGATAAACTGGTTTTTTGTTTAGACTTTGGGACACTGCTGGACAGGAGGACTACGACCGGCTTAGGCCGCTCAGTTACCCCCAGACGGACTGTTTCCTTCTGTGCTTCAGGTCGGTTTCTCCGATGTCCATTCCTTGACATTTGTTGCCCATTTGATAAAATAATTACTAATGTAAGTAATATTTATCATTTCAGCATCGTTAACCCGGCCTCTTTTGAAAATATCCGTGCCAAATGGTACCCAGAAGTTAGCCATCACTGCCCCCAGACGCCCATCATTCTCGTTGGTTCGTATCACTGACAATGAGTCACTCATTTTTTTTATTAGAATTAAGCATTTCTAAAACTTTTATCGGTACACCCCAAAACACAGCCGCAGAAACACAGCCGGGAATAAATTCTTAAAAAATTTGTAAACAAATTTTTCAAGAAAAAAATATTTAAAAAATTTTCTTAGAAAAATTCGAAGGAGAAAAAAATTATATAAAAAATTTTCCAGCGATTTTTTTGAATTTTTTTTTGAAAACCAGTAATTCACCATTAAATTTTGAAAAAAAATTTTCTTAGAATTTTCTAACAATAAGACTTTTTTGAAAAATTTCTAAGTTTGAAAATTTTTTAATTTATTTCCGGCTGTGTTTTGTCCTGTTCCGGACTTTTATACCCCTAATATTTTGTCATTGCCAAGGTACGAAGCTCGACTTGCGGGAAGACCCAAAAACGTTGGACAAATTGAGAGAGCGCCGTTTGGCGCCCATTTCTGTGGCGCAGGGCCATCAAATGGCAAGGGAAATCAAAGCGACCAAATATTTGGAGTGTTCCGCACTCACACAGATCGGCCTTAAGCAGGGTAATAGGTTTCATACTTCGAAAACCCTTTTGTCTTTCTAATTCCCCCCCCCCCCCCCTTAAGTTTTCGACGAAGCAATCCGTGCCGTTTTGTGCCCAGTCCAAGTCAAGCCAAAGAAGTCTTGCGCCATTCTCTGAACAGTTCGCGTCCAACCTAAAGCGAGGAACGAGAGTCTCCAGTCAACACCAACTAAACGACGTCATCAACGCATTTAATCTTTAATTATTTTCTAATTGCACCCATCGCTTAATTAACACATCCAATCCCTTAATGTTGCCCCCTTCTGATCGTTCACTGTTTTGGTGCTTTCCATCGATCCCTTCTGTGGTTTTTGTCATCGATTGATTGTTTTTTTTGTGCTTAATTTTCATTTTGCCACTAAATCCGTCTACTTCATCTTCTCCCATTTCCAAATTTGCATTTCCTTTTTCGCTCACTTGCTCTTTTTGTTTTCTTTGCGTTGTAACCCACCAGTTATGTTCTTATAAAATTTTCATCTCAATTAATTAAGCGTCCTTTCAAAAACACAAATTGTTTTTTATTCGTCTTTTTCGATCAGAGTCTGAATAATGGTGCCTTTTTGGACATGGACTGTATATGAAGAGCATTTAGCCTTTGGCCAGAATCAGTAAATAATGACTTGGCTTTCTTCCCATTATTTCTCCGATATGGCAAATTCCCCCTCTTCCTTTCCCCTCTAACAAATTGAGAAAATTTAAAGAGTGAAAAGGACGGATGATGGAATGGGAGGGAGGGAGGAACACTGGGCCAGACTGGCAGAACAGAATTTGGACAAAAGAAAGCATTTGGCACACAAAACAAACTTTCCTATTCTCATTTGCATATTTCGAATGGGTAAGTGAATGATGAATATTAAATTGTGTGACGACTTAAAACCAATTCCATTGCCCCGGGGGCCCTCGAAAATGTTTTTTTCTTGCGGCCATTCCTTTGGTTCGTTCGTTCAGTAATGTCATTAAGCCCCATATTCTGTGAACATTGTAATGTTTTGATTCGAAGATTTTATTGGCACGCGATTTTTCCGGCAATTAAAGTGAAATTCGGCGGAGAGTTTGAAGGATTGGCGAATTGTCGATTCTGTGAAATTTCGCTCAATCAAAAACGCAGTTTTGTTTGTTTGTGAATTTTCCTCTGCTGTCATCGCAACACTTTGTCCAATTTTTGTTTGTTGCTTGAGGCAGAAATCGAATTTGTTTAAACCCCTGGGGCATCCTCCGCCAACAAAGGGTGTCGCAAATTGAGTACGTTCGTTTTGCATCGTCTTACCGGCAATTGGCACTTTGCCATGCTTTTCCTCCGCTGCCTTTGTCGTCGCTCCGTTCCATTTCTGTCCTCCGCTTTAGGGAAATAAAAGCACAATTAAATCCTGAAAATGCCTTTGTACCTGAAAAGGATTGGACTTTTACAACCACAACATCGACTGCTCCAAGGACTTTTACCACAAAATCATTACAACGCGCCGCTTTGATGACCGAATTTCGACCATTGAGAAAGTACGGTACCATCTAATTGGCCAATTGTACGGTAATTTGCGTATTGTAAAGGTTCGTTCGGCCGGCATCAAAGTTTGCTGCGGAGGAATTATCGGAATGGGAGAGAATAACGAAGAACGGGTGAAAATGTGAGGCGGAAAATGGGCTAATAACCGTTTGCTTCCATTTGGCCAAGGCTCGTCACATTGGCCAATTTCGCACCTCCGCCCGAATCGGTGCCAATTAACAAATTAATGCCCTTCCCCGGCACTCCGTTGGCCAATGCCCCGGCGCCCGACCCCTTCGATTTCGTGCGCACAATTGCCACGGCGCGTGTTCTGATGCCAATGGCTTACATCCGACTGTCGGCTGGCAGAGAGCAAATGGCGGACGAATTGCAGGCGACTAATTTTTTAGCCATAAAAGCCCGTTTAATTTAAATATTACAACCAAAAATTGACTTTCAGGCACTTTGTTTTTTAGCCGGTGCGAATTCACTTTTCTTTGGGGAAAAGTTACTAACGGCGTCAAATCCAATGCCAGAAAAAGACAAAGAATTATTTCAACGATTGGGTCTCAAAAGAGAGCAAATTGAGGAGAAAAAAGCTGAACGGAATGACGAAAAAGTGACCTTGAACTTGTGAAGAAATTATTTAATAGGACTGAAAATTGCCAATGGGTGCCAACGAATGGGCGGCACAGCCAAAAATGGCAATGGAAAGAGAGGAAGAGGAAGGGAGAATGATATTATAAATTTACAAGATTCGGACAGAGACCTCTATAATATAACAAATTGAATATTCCCCGTACTTAAATTGCGATATTTTGCATCGGTCCGTGGCCTTTCAAAATGTGCACGCCGAAGTCAACCAATGGCCGTTCCAACGGCCGACGACACTCCGCCAAAGTCCTCAAGCGATACGTTCAAAAGATTGGCATCCAAGCGGCGCAAATATCGCTCCAAATGTTCAACAAAACGCTGTTTGACCACATTGAATTCCATGACGGATGACGGACGAACGAACACCCAAAAGTCGGCGAAAAGAGAAAACACGCGGCCTGAAAATGGGGGGGGGGAGATTGTTTAAGTGAAGTGGACCAGGAAGGGGGGGGGTGACTAAATTGGGAGCAGTCCCCCCCCCCCCGTATTGTTTCATTGTTTCGCCGCAAAAAAATAAAATAAAAAGGAAATTTTTCAAGGAAAAAAATTATGCTTGAAATTTGTTTTAATTTCAGGCGGGGGAGGGGGGAATTGTAGTGCACCCGAGTAAACTATATATTCTAAACCAAAATTAAGTAGGGTGAGGGGGCTTTCGCCATTCACTTACAGTAGACTTGATGGAAATGGTCCTCACTTAGGGACGGTTGGTCCAAGGCATTGTAAAAATGGTTTTTATGTCGTTGTCTTGTCAATGGACGAAGGATCTGCTGAAGGATGGCACTTTGCTGCTGGACGATGAGTGTTCCTTCCGACACTCGTCCTGCCCAAACTTCTTTAATTACTCATCGGTTCGTCAACGGCGGTTGGACTGAAAACCCTAAAATAAAATTGCTTTTTTTTATGAAAAGCTAAATTATTTCCTCCAAATAAAGTTGCTCAATTAGTGAATGTGAACGGACCATGGGAAGTTTATTTTTGGCGCAAAAAAATGTGGCGCCATAAATAAATTAAAACGGGCGTAATTAAAAAGGACGAGAGAATCAAAGGAACGCCGAAAGAAATAGAAAAATGTTCGTTGTAAAACCAAAAATGCAGGTGCCATCGAATAGGAATTTTATGGATTAAAATTTTCAAATTTTGAAGGTAATGTCCCAAAATTGAACCAAAAATTACGAGGGTTTTCATAAATAATGGATTTTGAAGACCATTTAAAGTGAGGGAATTGCGCTTTTACCGCCGGGTCGTCCCCCTGGAAGCCGATCTGTTGCCATTGGTCCGTTATTCGGCCCTCCAGCGCCTCTTCCGGCTTCAGCAACTTCCACAGTCTCAGCAGCTCCCACTCGTGTTCCGAACAGTTGGCGCAGTAACTCTCCAGCCGTCGCTCCTCCACCTTCACACAAAGCTTTTGATAGCCTTTGATCTGCCGCAAGGAATGGGCCAATGTCTTCGATAGGTCCCAAAAGTCCCCAAATGGGCTAACCATTTTAACTAGAAATTTTCGAGCAAAAAAGGAAGGAAAATAAGCAAAAAATTGCCCAAAAGGATGGACAAGTGTGTCCTTCTTCCTCACTTCTGCTGTTGGTGGTGGACAACACTTCCGTTGGTTTTGGCACTTTCGTCGTTAATTGAGCAGTTGGCCGTGCCATTCGCGTGGACGACACTTTCAGCCGCTGCCTTTCCGCCTTTCGCCTTCGATTTGTTTGCGTAGCGATTTCCCCGTCGAAGGTACGTTTGGTAGAAGAAGTTGCAGAACAGCAAAAAGTACGACCCGTAGAGAATAAAAGAAGCGTACAAATTGGTCCAAGTGCACTGACAGCTTTCCATGCCGCCCAATTTGAGACTGAAAAGGCAAAAGGTGAAAAGTAAAAAAAAGACGGAATGCCAATCAAAACAAAGCGAAGAAAACGCACTAAAGGGTGATGAAGGCGAGGGAGACGCCGACCACCATTTGGGCAATTTGCATGACGGTGATCATCATAGCGAACCATTTGGGCAGTCGCAATTTCATGGCACGCAAAGCGTAGTAGGAATACCTGAACGGATGGTAATGGTGAAATAGCCAAATTCTATTAGGGGATAATCTTATTTATTTATTTATTTATTATGTGTCCCTTCCATTCCATCTTCCCCAACTCACATAAATGCGTGAACGGTGTAATTCATCGTAACTAAAGGACAAATTGATGTCATTAAGTGCAAATTATGTTGCCAATGACTCACTGAACCAACGTCCGCTCGCCGTGTGGTCTTTGTAAAGCATCCAAGTGTAAATCAGCACCTAAAGGGGGGGGGGAGTTAAACTGATAACGAAACAACGACCCAACCGTAATGTGATGGTACCAATGCAAAAAGATCAACGGCCGTTTGCGCAACACAATGAAAAGGGTGTCGACGAGTTCAAAAACCTGAAAGAAAACTTCCAATAAAACGGAAAACAAACACTCTTCAAAATTCGATGACCTTTGACAGTGCGAATTTCTCTGTCCAAAATCCGGTGACCCCTTGGGCATACGAAACCAACCGGCAAGCACAAAACAGGCCACGGTGGAGATGAATCCGGCAAGGAACGCGTTAAAAGGGAAAGTGCCGACGAGCAAACAATAGACAAAAACAGTTCGGGAATCATTCGAACAGCGCCCATTATGGAAAAGGTGGCCAAGCCCAAATTCCACCAGAACAGCGCCTGGTCAAGTGCAAAAGGCTTTTGTGAGCTCATCAACTGAAAAGGGGACATTTAATTAGTCTTTTCCATTCGAGAAGTAATTTCGAAAGGCAAAAAATAATATTTAAATTAAAATTTGGCCGACCTTTTGGCCACCAAAAATAGCGACGACATAAAGCGCGGAAAAGGCAAAAGAGCTCAGCCAATTCTCCTGCATCCAAAGAGTCGAATCGGTCAGATTGAACGCCCGCTCGGCGGGGAGGACGAGCGTATGATTCTCGAAGCCGTAACGGGGCCAATACTCGAACTTTGCCATTTTTAGTGCTCCAGGGATGAATTAGTGGGCAATTAATAAAATTGGGGAATAAATGGAAGGTGAAAGTTAACAGAAATGGAAGTGGGGATGAATAAATAGGCAATGGACCTCGCTGAAGAAGGTCACTCATTACACAACAAATCGCATTTGAGAAATTTTTGTTGTAAGAATTTGTCGAACGATTGTCTAATTTTGGCTTTGGAATGTAAAATTCGTTCGCGTCACAGAGCAAAGGCAAAAATGCTCAAAAAATGATGAACGATCATTGTAAATCTTAAGAATGGAAAAAATACAATGCGAAAGGTTGCCGATGGAAAGGGGCGAAGGGAAAGGGAAGGGACCGGTCGAAGGAGGCGAACGGCGGCGCGGTTTATCACAAAACAAATTATGCAGCAGAGAAAACGAATGCGAACGGCGGATGAATGAATGGCGTGAGTTTTTTGGGCGGCGATGGCCGACTTTTTTTGGCGAAGGAATCCGCCGAATTCAAAATGTTTCAAATGAAAACAAATTAAAATTAAGAGACAAACGAAATTTGAACCAAAAACCAAAGCAATTGATTAAATAAAGTGTTATCAAAATGTTTGTGTTAGAATGTGAACAATTTCAGAGAACGGACGAAGGGAATGTGAAACGAAGCGAAACAATCACCTGAAAGGGCGGAGGGATGAGAGAACACAGCGACAGTCAATCCCCCCCCCCACCTTTTTCCCTTTTATTCTTCGGTAGAATTGGCTTTGCCAAATTGGAAATCGTAAATAAAAAAGTTTAAATTAGACGCGGGTCACAGGGGATGGGCCAAAGGTTTGCCAATTTCCAAGACCAAAGTGCCGATAATGGGCGAAATGAAAGATTAATATCTCATTTTGGTACATATTTGCTCGAATGTATGCTTTTCCCTTCTCTTCCCACCCATTTGTTTTTTGCTTCAAATGCATTCAATTGATTGTTGTAAAGTGTTGGATTAACCTCCAAAGACCAAAAGTCAATAGGCGTAACACACCCTTCGCTAAAAGGAAATGTTTTAATGCATAATTAAATGATGAAAAGATTTCAATCCAAAATGGCACATTATGTACTAATTTCTAAAAAAGACGTTCTTATTTTTGGTTCCAATAATACAAACTAAAAAGGCACATTATTCCCTTCATTTGTAATTGTAACTTACCAATTATTTTGGTAAAATAGCAAAATTTTTGTGGAAATAAATTTTATGCGGGAAAACATATGCAATAAAAACAAAAAAGAATTTTTGAGATCGGATGGCGAAGTTCACGCTTCAATTATCAGACCAATCATTTAAACTCAATCGTTTGGTAATGACGCATAATTTCTTGTAAGCAGCAAAACGGGAATCATTCGGTTTTAGGCGACCAAACAATTGTTGAAACTTTCGCATGTACCAGCCATAATTCAAAGCAATCATCTTAAAAGTAAAAAATATATAGAGATGCTTCCATAAAAGCGAATTTTTATTTTAAAAATTCGTTTAGGATTTATGGGTTTATTTTTTAGTTTAATTGCGCCGTTCCTTTGCCTTTTCTTTGAAGCCAATGAACGGAGCGAGAAGATTAAGAGCAGTGACAAGCAGCGAAACAACTTCATTGTCCTTGTAATTGTGATGGATCAGCTGAACCGAAAGAGAAATAAGCCCATCCAAATTCTCCTGAGCAAATGCATTCACGAAGGGTTTGTACTGAAAAAATGGAAAAAACAATGAATGAATAAAAAATGAGGAAAATAAAACACCGAAAGGGTTTTGACGATCAGCTCACAAAGGGGCCTGATCACGAAGAGATGGGCTTCGCTTCTGTTGAGATCCTTCAGACATTCAATGATCGCCCCAAAAATATTTCGCGATAGCATACATTCGATGCAAACATGCGACCGATTGGCCAAACGATCTGTGCAATATTCGAAAAAAAGAAATATTATTTTGTTTAGTTTTTTCACCCACTCAATCGGATGGCCATTGCTTTGCGTTCTGTAAGCACTGAGGACAGCAGACCATTGATGTAACATTCGACACGTCGATTTAAGGGCACTTGTCGTTCATCTTTTGGGTTAGCCTCGGAACACGGCGCCTCACGAATTTCCTATATGCAAATTAAGCCATTTTTAAAATAATTTCAAATTGCATTTTTTCTGTTATACCTCGACACAACGGGCCAATCTCTCCTTATGTTCCTTTTTCATGTGGGCGCGATAGAACGCACCGCGCCACCAGGCCTAAAAGCATTTATTAGAACAAATATTAAAATGTTACTTTTAATACCTGCAATTTTATCACAGCCTTTTCCTCCTTACTCGCAGCTGTTTTCTCATCACTTACAGAAGATTCTTGCAAGTTTTCTTTGACTTCTTCGACTTGCAAAGTTTCTTTGGTCCGTTCCGTCTCTTTTCGATGCGCACAATTCCTTCTCCACCAATTCTGAATTTTAATGGCTGCTTCGGTTTCCAATTGCTTTCTGTCGTTGTTTGCCCTTTCAACCAGTTTTCTGACATATTTCTGCTTAATAAAAGGTAATTTGATCAATTATTGTGTTAATTAATACCTGCTCAAATAATCCCTTCAGCTTAAGCCAATGATTTGCAGTTTTAATTTGAGTGTTGTTGATCTCGAGGAGTTTTTGCATTGAAAGTGTTATGAATGAAGAAGTACCCACGGAGCTCTCGCCATTATTCTGAGCTGTCCCCAAAAAATGCATTTTGCTAAAATGATTAACTGCTAGCCAATAAGCCTAAATCCAACTCAAAAGCATTTTTACAGAAATAAAATCAAATTAATAAAAAACGCTTTAGCAAACTTTCGTGTAGAAACTTAATTCTTTTAACTCTTTTTAAAATTCAAACATTCAAAGGCACAAAAAAGCCGAAAACTGAGGTGGCCGACCATTTCGTCACTGATCGTTTCGTCAGTGTTCAGTTCGGAGTCGGGGTCGTTTTGGCGCCCACGTTTTGGCGCCGACGTTTTGGCGCCCACGTTTTGGCGCCGACGTTTTGGCGCCGACGTTTTGGCGCCCACGTTTTGGCGCCAGGGTCAGGTTTTTAAATTTTGTCTATGTTTGAATAAATGAAAATATGTATTCGTCAGTTTTCTGAGTCGCTAATCACGAATATTGTATTCATTTTGACAATTGCGAAGCCCGGACTTGATTTAAATGAAATACAATTTTTGAACATATTAGATCAGGCCTTCTATCTGTTTTGTTTTATCAAATGTTTTAATATGGTGGGTCCAATCTGAGAAAATGATTTATCAGATTCTGATTTAGGGATAGTGACTATTATTTATTAAATATACCGTTAAGGTTATGTTTATAATCACTAACTCTTTTGAAATTTCAACCGAAAAAATTTAAGAGTTTAAAAATATTCAAAATGTTTGACATTTTTTGAAGCATAGCGAAGAGAAAAATTTGAAAAAATTCTTGCTAAGTCAATTTTTCATGTTGACCAACAAAATGTTCACAGCAAGTTGCTCATATCACTCCTTCATGTTGATGTGCCTGTACCTGGAAAAATACAGGGCTGGCTGGATCCAGGTACATGTTGATCTCTAATCTACACCCATAAAACACAGTCAAAATCGGGAAGTTTGAAAAAAAATTCTAGGGGGTTGTGAATTTTTTGAAAATTTGAAAAACCCATTGGAAGGTAAAAGTTTTTCACTTTTTTTTATAAAATTTTTGATCAAATTTTTACCTTTTTAATTTTTGGCTTCGCGCCAAAACGTGGGCGCCAAAACGACCCTGGCGCCAAAACGTGGGCGCCAAAACGTGGGCGCCAAATCGTCGGCGCCAAAACGTGGGCGCCAAAACGACCCAGTCCCTTCAGTTCGTCACTGAGATTAAAAAAAAAAAAAGTTTGGCACATTGCCTTAAAAACAACAAAAATTCTTTTAAAACAAATGTGCTAGCAAAAAACAAATAAATAAATTTGTTGATTGTGAGATTTGAAAGGGAGCTTCTCTGAAAAAAAGAGACCAATTTAGCTTCTCAATTTTTAATTTTACTTCTAAATGTACTTATTTTAAAATTAATTTTTTTTCGCCATAATACTATGATCATAAGCAGGGCTGGCAGATGAAAATTTTCAAAAATGTTCAAATGTTATATTTTTGATTGCACAAGATCAATTTGAGCAATTTTTTTTTTTTGAAATAAGCATTTTGTGAAAATCTGAGCACGAAAAATCGAAGTTGATTTTTTTGCGGCGCTTTTTTCAAAAACTTTTGGGGAATAAGGGGCCGGCGGTGCCGATAGGTGCCGCCGGGAAAATTTTTTGTAATTTTTAATGCGATTTGTTGAGATTGGTCCACAAAAATGGCCAAATTTTGTGATTTTCGAGCAAATTTTTAAGAAAACAAAGTACTTTTAGGGGCTGGCGGTGCCGATAGGCGCCGCCAGGGGAAAAATTGAGAATTTTAACCATATTTTTAGCAGATTTTTTATTAAAAAATTATTAATCAGGGCTGACGATTTTTCTCGAGCGAGACTCGAGAGTTTTAGCACTACCTCGCACATCGTTTCTTCGCGGCGCTGCCTTTTTAATAAATGTTATCAGTTTTTCAGGCGAGTTTTACCAAAATTTTGCCAAAAAACATTTTTGTAAAAAAAATTTTCGGCTGGCTTTACGACAGATTTTGGGTAAAATAATTTTAAAGATAACATTAAAAGACAATCTAACAAACAAATTCATAAATCATAAAAACTTTTCTCAGTGACGAAATGATAGGGAGCCGAAAACTGAACCTAACTTTCCTTCTAAGTAATTACTAGGGCTGGGATTTTTATGTGCTAAAAATCCTGAAATATGTAATAAAATATGTGCTAAAAAATGCTGAAATATGTGCTATAAGCCCAAAAAAATGACTCATTCTTTATCATTTTCGCCCGCACAATTGCAAATAAAAAACATTTGGAGGTGTTTGGGGGTAAAATTAGTCCTTTTTTGATAAATTGTTTTTAAAGATAATTTTTCCATCAGTTGAGTAAGTTCAGCAAGAAACTTCGATATCCAGTAACGAATTAATGAAGAATTCGATTTTCGGTACACGAAATAAATAAAGAAAATTTTGAAAGAGCCTCTAAAAATGGCAAGAAAGTTGATTTTTAGGGGTGCATTTTTAAATTTTTTGTGTTTTCTTAGATATTTTTTTCAAAAATGCCAAATATTTGCAAAATATGTGCCAAACCCCGAAATATGTGCGATATTTATTTATATGCCAAAATGCCAAAATATGTGTTTTTATGTTTTTATAAGTCGCTCTAATTCGAAAATTGTTCGGAGAAAATGTTATTTTTGGGCTTCTCTCGCCATAACTAAGCCGCAGAAAAAATATGTAAAAACATAAAAATCCCAGCCCTAGTAATTACATATTGGATTGTAAGTAAATGCTGATGTTAAATAAAGGAATGTGAGCAATTTCAACAGAAATTGAGCATTCAGTAATTATTGCTCATATGTAAATGCTTTGGCTAACTTTGTTTTCTATAATAATTGCCTAATTAGATGTTCCTAAAATTTAACCACCCTTTTCATCAGATGCTTCAATTTATCGCTGTGTTTCACTTTTTGTGAGTTCTTCTTTAAAAATTGTTTTAAAGTACGCGCCTTTCTTTCAGTTTTCTTTGGGTTGTTTTGCCTTTGCTTTCCGTCTTTGTGCCATTTTATTTATTTTTCTACACTAAATTTTGGTGGATTGTCTGTTTGTATTTCATTTGGTTTCTTTACGACTTTGACACGCCAAGAAGAGGATCAAGAAATTGGGTGCTTTTTGAATTTAATTTTTTTTTAAAGTTTCAAATAATTTTAGTTATGGTACAAAAATTCCTTTGTATGGAAGCATTTTGCTGATTATTTTCCAATCAAATTGATCAAAACTGCTGACCTTCCACCGAACAACAATTACATTTTAGGGCACTGTTTAATTTATATTCATTAAATAATTTTAATTTATATCTTATTTTAAATTGTGTATTTGTACTGGCATTGTTTGTTTCAGATGCCATCCTCACGGAGTGTTCAGTACCGCTTCGTTCGTTCATCTTTGCACTTCTGCGACGGGGTTTGGGCAGCTTTTTCCCGGATTGAAATCGAACATTCTGACATTGAATGGCCAATTTTGGTTTCCATTTCGTCGCGAAATTGGCATCGGATTGGGCATGTTTACGGAGACAAACGCGGCAAAAGGACAATCAAATTGTCCAAAGTTTACCCAATTTAAGGTGGGGTCGAAAGTTCTTCGCACAGTCTCAAATTCTTGCTGAATAACCCCGGCCGAGGCCGTCTCATTGGCATTGTCATCGGCGGTGCTGAGGAAGTGCTGGACGCACACCCGGGAAAACACCACCTGAACATAATGGGACGACGCGGATTCTGCCGATTCGCGTTGAAAACGGGGCAAGTGGAAAAGGCGCAAAAATATGCACAAAATGTGCAATTTTATAAGTAATATTTTCTGATTTAGCACCCCTCTTGTGCCTTCGTACAGTTTTGGTGAAAATGATTTGTTTGACCAATTACCAAACCCCCGAGGGTCCCTTCTGAGGACAGTTCAGGCAACGCATTCTCTTTCTGTTTCTGACTTTGCACTTCTTCATTTAGTCCACCATCAAGAGGAAGTGTGGTTTTTGCATTCCGATCATCAACGGATGTTGCGGAATCTCCGATCGCTTTGGTCTGTTGCCACGCCGTCGTTCGATCACGACAGTTATCGGTGAATGAAGAGACATGTTTACACAAATCCTTTGATTAAGGTGCCCCGATTGAAGTGAAACGCATTGGCAGCCCAACCCCTGCTCAGGTCGACCAACTCCATCTTCGCTATTGCAATGCATTGAATGAGCTATTCGAAGAGCACAAATCGAAATATGGCGTTCCAAACGACAAACATTTGACTGTCCATTAATTAAATGACTTTTACCATTTAATTGTTTGTTTATTTTTTGATTTAGGCATGTAAAATAATTTATAAAAATAAATTGATTTCTTTCTTGTCTTTTCATTTTCCGTTTGTCCAAATTACCCCCAGTGATCCATGCACTGCCTGCGGTGTGCCGGGTGCCCCGGGAGGGAAAAGCAAATCCCGCGGAATTGCACCGATTCGCCTTCGTCCGTTGCGGTGTCCCCCGGGGGCGAAGGAAAGCGGTGCCATTGGCATTTTAAAGAATTGGATTCGCCATTTTCGCGTGGTAATTCGCCCTTCAATGCATAAAATTTTTATTTTAAAATAAAAAAGGAATTTGAGGATGAATTTATTTTGTAAACGCTTTTCACCTTTGTCTTTGCCCACCATATGCCAATGCCATCGTTCGTCCTTTTCCTTTTCTTTGCCATTTCGCCGCCCTTTGGGCGTCCGTTAAAAAAACGACGCGTTGAACAAAAATAATGAACAGCAGAAGAAGAAAAGAGAAAAAAGGCGAAGAGAAACGCATTTGAAATCAGAAAATAAATTTAATTGTGGCGACGGAAGGGAAATTATTTATTAATTCGTTTTCCTATCGGCCCAAAGTTTTAAAAAGGCCAATCAAATGGAAGGGCAAAATGTTTTTTGTTTTTTATTTGATGGATGAGCGAAGGATGGACTTAAAAAACCTGTTAAATCAATTAATAAAATTCAAAAAAATTGAGTTTGCCTGTGGGTACGTTCCCCGTGTCCCCCCCCCCCCGACCGTCCCAATAAAAGGTGATTGGAGAAAGCGAGCGAATCTAAGGGACAGTGCCGTGGGCACAATTATCAAAGAGGAAATTTCATATTTTTACAATCACAAAGTGTAATAAAGAAAATAAATGTTATGGCCATCGGCCGGTCAGTCGTCAAATGCGTTTGTTTCTGCTAATTTCCCTTAATAGGCGCTTCGTCATGCGTTTACCCCGCGGCGTTTCCCGTCGCGCCGCCGGCCACGGCAATTGCCACGGCCACTGACTGTGCATTTTGTTGCGGCTGTTGGTATTTGCTGCCTCTGTGCTTTTCTTCCGACGAATCGTCGCCTCGGTCTGAAAATTGCATCCGTTCCGTGCCGTTCGTCCGGCTTTTCCCCTGCCGCTCACTTCTCCCCCTCCAGCGCCCTCCTCCCCTTTCTGAGCTTCCGCTGTCCCCTCGGCCTCTTCCGTGGTGCCGTCGTCGCCATCCGCCGCCTCCCCACGGCCTTTGCCCCCATCCCCACGGGCGCGGAGGGCCGGCCCATGGCGGAGGATGGGGAAAAGCATCGACGGAAGGCCGAAGAAGAAGCAAAAGGACGAAATTGACAAGAAGAAGGAGCAGCACGGAAGAAAAGTGCATTTGGCCTTGAGAAAAGAAAACGCATAAGAAAATGGTCGGAAATGACAATCTTTAGGGTCGGTCCGACTTCGAACTGTTTAGGACAAAAAAAGTGATGGAAATTAGTTGGACGCAGTTTTTCATAGTTTATAAAGACAGCCAAAATTAACAAACGGCGCGATGAATAAAAACCCATTCCTCGCGATTTTTTTGGCCTTCTGTCTGTTGTGGTCGCAATGAAGGGTGATCATCTTGTTTTAAACGAATGGGAGATAGAATGGGACGAACTTCGCGAATCGCAATTTATGACGAACGGACGGAAGGACGGAGGGGAAAAGGGGGGGGGGAAGAACGGTGGGCCTTCCCCTTCCCCCCCCCCCCTTTTTCTCTCGTCGTCATTTCTCTTCTTTTTTCAATTCGCCCAATTCATTCCCCAAAAAGATTAGAATGAGTCAATTAATTGTGAGACTTTAAATTTGGTGGAATTTGCTCAAATTCAGCTCTTTTTTTTTGTTCGCTTAATTTTCGAAAATTTTTATTTCATTTAATTTCAATAAGAAAATGATCAAATTGAGGAAAAATCGTAAATATTTATGAGAAGTGAGGCAAGAAGTGAAGTTCCAAAAAGAAAATAAAGGCAATTAGTGGCCATTAAAAATTGGAGAATTATGAAGAGAACGAAATTCCAAAAGGGTATAAGCAAATGATGACATTCATAGGCCCAAAAAATTTTCGGAAATCGAAATTCCAATCCCAAAAAATCTTGAAAATCGGAATACCGTGCCTTCCCTGGTATAAAGCAAGTGGCATTCACAAAGGTCGTTCAGCTCATTGTTTGTATTCACATATTACCGTTGGATAAAAAATTCCAAAATGTTTCATTCCCCGTCATTCAACCGAAAAGGCATTTCCTCCTTTTGCGTGCGACTGCGAATGCGCAGTAATCCCTTCTCTTCACCCCCCCCCCCCCTCTTTTCCCCTATTTAAATTTCCCCAAAAAATTTCTTTGTTTTTGGCGCCCCGCCCCTCTTCGCCTTCTCTTCTGTTGTTGCTGAAGGTCATTTGTTCCATCATTCTGTTGCCGGTCAAAAGAATTGTGTCCAACCGTCTCTTCCCAAAATTCCCATCGCTTTTCATTTCCAAAGCCACAAAAAAGGGGGAGGGAATGAATGAATTCGATTGTTTGGTGTTTCGGACTGTCCCCTCCCATACATAAAATGCCTCCCATTGTGCGCAGTTTCCCATTCCCAACGCAATGACCGACCGAACCCAACCCATTCATTACTCTTTGACTCCATTCCCAAAAAAAAGGATTTTTTGCCAAATTCAACCAAAATAATAACATTCTCCAACAGTGGTGTTTCTCATTTTTCTCTGCGCGTTCATTGTTCACCTAAAAAACCTGTCGGTCACTGCGTTTTGAGATGGCCCACGGCAGCGGAGGGACGCTGACCCTCCCCCGGAGGGAGGGAGGGGCGGGGGTCCCTCGTCTCCCCCCCCCTCCGCCCCAATGATTGCTAATGCTCCCTCCTCCTCGCCAACCTTTCGCCGCCGTCGTCCCATTCTCCGCTTCTTCTGTTTGCGCTTCGCCCCTTTCGCAGAAGTATCCCTTCCCCCCATTGTGTTGGGTCGGCGGAAGAGTGGACACTTTCCGCCGTCCCTTCTCATTAATCGCTCATTTGGGGGCCATTTATTTGTCCCCTCTTTTTTTCCTCCCAAATTCGTTTCATTTGCCATTCCTTTAGCTCTTCAATGCCCTCCTCCGCGCCGTCCCTCCCTCCGCGCCATTCCTTTCACCCACAAAAGGGCAATTCGCTGTCGTCCCCTCCGGGCAGCAGTTCGACCAGCACAGTGCCAATTGCCGAATTGGTCAACGGAGACACGTCCAAAGCTCTGTCGGTGGGCAGATGCGTTTACTTTGAACCTCAGTCATCGGCACGAGAAAAAGTGGAGGAGGACAAATTTGGGGGAAGAGAGCAGCAAAAGGGTGAGGGACAATCAATCACTTCTTGGGATAGCCAAAGCAGTTCACAATCAGTAGCAGGGGCTTCCATCTCGTCTTTTGCCTATTCTGTCGCCCTTTTGTCTTTTTTTGTCACCCTTTGTCCTTTTGTATATTTTGGCCCGTTTGTCCTTTTCTGTCGCCCTTTTGTCCCTTTTTGTCATCCTTTTGTCCCTTTTTTGTCGCCCTTTTGTCCTTTTGTATACATTCCTTCTCCTTCCTTTTTAGGTCTCCGCCCTTTCTTCTTCGGCGATTCCCCCAAATTCCGTCGTCCTCCCCACTCTTTCCCGTCCCAATTCGATGGGTCGTCCATTTGTGTCGATGCAAATGCGCCAATCTCTCCGTCTTTTACGGACATTCGTGCCGTCAGGCAAATGCTTGCGCGGAAGAGAACCTTTGGCGGCAATTCTTCACGGACAATTTCGATGGATTTCGATTCGGAGACATCGGAGGAAACGGAGAGGACAAATTATGAGGTGAAAAAGGGGGAGAAAATGATTAAAAAAGGCAAAAAAGAACAATTGTTGAGCGATTGCATCTCATCGCAATAACTTTTGTTTGTAAATTCCCCTTTTTTATTTCCTTTGTTTCTCTTTTCGTCCCCTTTCGTTTGGCATCAAAATGGTTTCTTTAATTTTGCCATGACTCCGATTGTTCCCTTCTCTCTCTCTCTCTCTCTCTCTCCCCCCCCCCCCCCCCGCTTTTCCGCCCCTTCTTTTCCTCTGCCCTTTCCCCCTCCTCCTCCTTTTTCCCTTCCCTTTTCTGCCCCTCCCCCGTCATTTGCCCGAATTGTCCTTCTGGCCCTATATCCGCTTTTTTGAACTCACAAATTGTGGCATTATCCTTCTCATGCCTATTCGGTCCCCTCCTCTTATCCATCCTTTTTATTCACTTTAACTAAAGTTTCCAAACTTCCAGATTTAAAGTTTTTTTACCTTTTGGATAAAAATCTTTTACATTTTTGAAGCTTTTTTTATTATTTTGAAGTGGAACAAAGAAGAGAATATTAACAAAATAGACAGAAACAAATGGAAAAGCGTAGGCTAAAAAGTGGGGGCGGGGGGGACTCAGCTGCCGAATTGTCACTTTGTCCATTTCACTGTGCATGTTGTCCATTTATTTTTCTGCCTCACTTCATCTATATTGGCAAAAATGGCAAATAATGAAAAAATATAATTGAAAATCTTCCACTCAGCGTCCCACTCACTCCCCCCGCACTTCCCCCCCCCCTCCCAACTCTCTCCCCTCCCCCATTTCTCCCCCATAAGAATCCCCCCACCCACGGCTCCTTTCCCTTTTCATCATTTTACATCCCTTCCGTTCAATTGCACTTTCTTTTTTATGCATTCATTCCATCTGTCCGGAAAGTGCCTTCTACCATATGCCCCCCTCCCCCTATTCCGTGCCGTCCATTGTCTCTCCGACGTCCTCAGCCCTTAATTTGCTTTTGCGCATCATTCATTTTGTCGTGGAATGGCCTTCATTGATATGATTAGAGAGAAATTGTTTATTAATTCGTCAAAAATGAGTTCCTTCCGATTTGAATGATCAGTCCCCCGCCTTCCTCCACCACTGCTTCTGTTGTACATTCACCGCGACTTCAAAATGGCACCAATTTAATGGCGGAGGAGGGCGGAAGCAGCCCCGAGGGGACGGGTCAAAGTCAAATGGACGAGCAAATGGTGGGGGGCAACGGCGTAATGCCAAAAACGGACGTCGGCAGAGGACACAGCGGCGGAAACGGCGTTTCACGCGAATCGTCCGCCGTTCTCTCAACGGTACCCACGGAAAAGCACTTGTTGTCGGATCGGTCTCTTCTTCCTCCGTTTCTTTCCTTTTCCATTTTTAAATTCGCATAATCATTTTCAATTAGTGCTGCAAAATTTAAATTAATTTTTAACCGATTATTTTATTATTTTTTTTTATTTTTGCGTTTTTAAGCACCGAAAATGCAACAGAAAAGCGGAGAAGCAAACGATGGGCACACACAACGCCAATCGGACGGAGCAAAAGCAACGAAATCAAATGACGGAGTCACCGATTGTTGTCGCACGACAACAACAAACGCAACAGAGCCAATTCAACGGGGCACAATTCGACACGCAATCATTGCAAAGTCGAAGGTGCGAGAATGGCATTTTGACTAATAAATGAAAAACAAATAAATGACTAGGCAATTTGTGTGGTTGGCCAATGGACAGAAAAGGAAAATTTTGAAATTGGGAAAAAAGGGGGAGGGGGGAAATGGTGTTGAGAAACGCATTTTTAAGGAATATCCGATCACTGAGTGAACAAAAATCAGAGGAGAATCATTTGGAAAATGGCATTATTTGATAATTTAGGCGATTTGTCAATGTCATAATAACCCAATTCCTTCGGCAATTGATTCCCTTGCCGAAGGAGCAAAACAATTGGGTCATCGTAAACGAAGAAGTTACAGTCATTCATTCATTCATTTTCTGATGAAAAATGGGGAAGCAATTAGCAAAATGATTATTAGGCAATTATTTAATTATTGGATGGATTTTATTATTCATCTTCACATATATTAGCCTTATAATTAGCCCATTTCCGTTTAATTCCCTAGCCGTTCCCGTTCGATCGGCAACTCCCAAAACCCCAACTCTCTCCCCCCAAATGTGTGCCACCATCGCCAACATTCCTCGGGGGGCTTCCGGCACGGCAGTTGCACCAATCTTAGCGCATTGGACGGCTCCAACAATGGGGCAGCAGCAGCGGGTCCGCTGGTGTTGTACAACGGCGGAGTCATTGATGGCGAGTGCTCTCCAACAACGATGGCACCGCACCGGCACTCAATGGCACTGATTGACCCGCCGGTGGGAGGGGGCGGGGAAGGCATAGGCAAAGGGCCAAGTGCCAACGGTGGCTAACAACGACACCTCAGATGCCGTCGCCCTTTTGGTGCCATCAGCCGATGCTCCACCCCCACGCGCCGCCTCCCCCCTTTTACTATTCCGCCGCCACTTTGCCCCATCCGCCGCCGCCTCCGCCGATGGATTTGGTCACTTTCCGACGCGCCCTCAAAGTGCGGCCAAAGGGAAAGGCGGCACATGGAAAAGCATTGTTTTCTTTTTTGAAGGAATCGGAACGGATGGAAAAGGAAAGGCAAATGTTGGCGGGCGAGCGCGGAGTGTGCGCCGCGTGCTGCGACTTTTGCTGCGGCGGCTCCGCCGTCCTCCTTTGGCTCGTACTCACTTTGGTCGCGCTCGGATTCCTAAGCTTCCTTCTCATCGCCATTTACTTTCTTTGAAATTGAAATACCAAATGCAATTTAATCGCCAGCAGAAGAAATGCAATAAATACTTCACTTCAATTTTCATTTCCGATTGGACAATCAAACGCAAATTGAACTTTTTTTCCAATAAGAATTATAATTACTATTTTCGTTTGTTGAATTATATTCGAATTTTAATCAATTTTAAAATGACAAATCCACTCGTTTTCAAAATATTTATATTTTGTTTCCGATAAACATATGTAACATATATATTAGTATAATAAATAGTCTCTGATCATGAAGACCCTTCCCCCAATCCATCATCAAAACCGACCATTAGTTAAAATATTCCATAAAACATTTATAGCGCAAAAACATGTTAAAATTTTACCAAAAAAAAACAACCACAAACATAAATGAAAAAATTTTAAAATGTTAGACAAAGCAAAAATCGTAACAAATTTTGATTTAAAAATGTTAGTACAAAGTAAAAAAATTGTTAAAAATATGATGAGACGAAGAATGGGTTTGTTTAATAGCCTATTTCACAAATTGTTTATTCCATTCTGTCGTTGTCGGCATGAATGTGTCCTTGTCCCTGTCCTCCTCCGTCCTCCCCGTCCATTCTTTCGTCCATTTCCTCCAAATTTGCCTCCCCAATTGACAACGTTACATTATCACCCCGGCCTGTCGCAAACTCGAAAAATTATTCCAAAATTTCAGCCGTTGCGCCACCTGTCGCCGGCGTTGTCCCCCCAAAGCTGAACTCCGCCATGGTTCCGTGCCCCTCTTGCCGCTGAACAGTCCGCTCGGCCTGTGCCAAATTGGCCGGTGTTGCCACTGCGCTTTCCCTCCCTCCGCTGCCGTCCCTTTCGGCTGTTCTCCCTCTGTCGCCGCTCAAAAAGGACTGAACTCGCTGAATATGTTGCTGTATCTGTTGGATGTGCTGCGTCATCGACACTGTCCCTCGCGCTATCTCTACGGATCCCTCGGCACTCATTTCCTCCGCAGTCGCCGTTGTGCCTTCCTCGTCTTCGTCTCCAATGCTCAACGGAACGGTGCCATCCTCAGACAACTGTGGGGCAGCGGACCCGGCACAATGCTTCAAAGCCCCCCCCCTCGTTCCCCACTTGGTCATCCTCTTCCTCTTCTCCCAAGTCGTCTCCCTGTCCGCCGTTGTCCTCTTCGTCCTCATCAAAACGTAGTGGCGCAAGAACCATTGGAGAGACAACGGACGGAGAATTGGGGGAGCCGCGAGCGGTGGCAATGCGTCGCACGGCGATTCCGGCAATTTGTCGGACAGCGGCGCCCGCCCTTTCACTGGCGCTCGACAGAGACCCGTCCTCGTCAACTAAATGCAGAAAAAAAGAAGTGACGCTCCGAAACACACGCTGCCGTACCGCCTCCTCTGATGCGTCTCTGCGGGTTGTTCATTGTGCTGGTCCGACGCGTCACCCGCGCCACCGGCGGAGGTGCCGCGTTTGGCTGCCGTTGGAGTGCGCCGCCACCGCCGGCAGTCCCACCGCTGTTAGTGTCGCCTTTGAACGCCGCGTTAGCAGCGGATTGGGGCGTCCGAAAGCCGGCCATAAGGTTGATCATCTGTAAATATATTACTTAGTTCATCAACCATACAATAGTTGTATTTCGACTATCGTCCGTGTGGGGGGCAGTGGGATCTGATAAATCAGTCAGCCATTCTTCCTTCCCCCCAATTGGCTGTTTTTTTCGGCCAATTGTCCGTCGTTTGGGGAGGAGAATATCACTTGCCATGTGTTCCTTCACATTCCCACCTTATCCTTCGTCTCCGCGTCCGGCAATGAGCCGGCATTAAGCGCCTTTTCGTATTCAATGCGCGCTTCGCTCGGTCGGTTTGTCTTCGACAGCAAATCGCCCAATTCACGATGAATTCGCGAATCACCACAACTCTGATGAATAAGTTTTAATTGTATTTAGATTTTCTAACAAGGGAACATTCCGAGCTGTGAGTGGGAAAATGCATATAAGCTATATACCATTGGATAGAGCGGGGTCGACTTGTATTGTGAATTTTTAATTTTAGCGGTGCATTCCGCCTGCTTCAAAAGTTACAGGGCCTCGAAATTTGAAAATTTAGCTGTGTTTTCACATAAAATTGGTGGCTCAGTTGGTCAAATTCCTAATTTTGGGGGTCCTGGTTCGAATCCAACGTAAAATAAATTAATTTAATTAAATTTTTAACCAATTAAAGATTTTAAAAATACATTTTTAAATATGAAAAATGCATTAAAATTATTTCTTTGTTGAAAATAAATGTGTTCTGTCATTGTAAAGTGGAGAAAAATTGATATAAAGTGAAAAAAAGTTGAAAATGAGCCCTGAAGCACAAATTTTCAAATTTCGAGGCCCTGTAACTTTTGAAGCAGGCGGAATGCACCGCTAAAATTAAAAATTCACAATACAAGTCGACCCCGCTCTATCCAATGGTATATAGCTTATATGCATTTTCCCACTCACAGCTCGGAATGTTCCCTTGTAAGAGATGGAGGGGGATAAACGGAAGAGAGTTGTCGAGAAATTTGATTAGTTTTGTATGAATTTCTAAATCCCCCCCCCCCGCTTTTCCTCCTTTGCCATGGCCTTGACCCGTCACACTCACTTCTTTGAAGCGGTTAAGCAGCGAAATGGCCTGCTCAAAGTGTTGTTGCTTCTCATAGAGCCGAGAAAGCAGCAGTAAACAGTCGACCGAAGCGGGGACGTCCTGGACAATTTTTTCGAGCAGTTCAACGGCCGTTTCAGTCCCAGTGGAAGTGCCGTCGTCGGAAAGCGCTTGGGCATACAGAAGGATGATCTATGGAAAACAAAACAACAAAATGACATTTAAACAAACAGCAGACTAATTGTGAGTGTGTTCATTTACTTGGTGGTTCCGTTTTCCGACCGTTTCCAAAGCGCGTTTTGCCATTCGTTTGGCCTCGGCAAACCGTTTCTTAAATTCATTGTTATAGGGATTGATTTGACTGCTCAACTTGGACAATGCACATCTGAATATAAAGGACAAAGGCCGGGGTCATTGTCGGTTCATTGTGAAGCAAATCGGACACCACCGATTCCGTCTCTTTGGAAATGCGCTTGGAATCGGCCAAAAGTTGTGCCTAAAATGCAAAATGATGAACCAAATTCCCTCACTATTTAAAATTGATAATTTTTCCAAAAAATGCCTAAGGTTTTCCGAGGGCCTTTTGAATTATTTGCGTTCAAATTCATCATCGTAAATTAAATTAAACCCAAAATTGGTGCACACAAAAAGTTTGCCGAAAAATTATATCGAGACAGCCATAAAAATAAAGAAAAAAATTGTTCCAGTTTTTTAAAAGGCTAGATGTTATTAAAAGAAAAATTGCTAAATTTCCAGAAAACATGTTTAAATTAGGTTAGACAAGTAAATTTTTTCTTATTATCCACTCTTTTGATTTTCCTTGGTTGGCGGCTCGTTACTTTCAACAAAAGTGCCTCCGCTCGTTCTCGCCCCCGCCATTGTGCCAATTGTTCGGCCCTTTGCGCGAATTGCTTCGCCTCCTGCGTCCGATGGCACTGTCGGGCGGCCCATCCAAAAACAATGAACGACTCGGCCCGGCGCGGGTTGTGCTGTGCCATTGCGTGTGCCAATCCGTCCAACTCGCGCTGCGTCTGCCGTTCGTTGAGCTGTTGTTGCTGTTCCAAACCTTTTTTCGATTTCGTCTCCTTAACTTTCGCTAACTGTGCCGAGAAGTGCCGCAAATGCGTCCATTCCTTCGGCATTTGTGCAGTCCAAAGTGTGCGCTCGTTGGTAACAGCTCAACGCCTTTTTTGTGTTTCCCGCAATTCGGTAGAGACGGGCTTGGTCCAGTAGAAGTCTGAGGGAATCTGTCATTTGATTGGCCAAGAATTGATGGATCAACCGCAAATTCTCCACTTCGACACCGTCCAAAAGTTGCGCCGCCTCCAAAAAGCGTTTTTGGCCCTCCAATTGTTTCACTTTTGCCCAAAGGCGCGGCGCCTCGCCGCACAAAACGAACTCCGAAATGAAGGACGGATCATCATCAGAAGAAGCAGAAACGGCCTTTTTCGCGTTCAGAATTGAAGAAGCAATTTTCAGCGAGCCATTGGAGAGGAGAAAACTTCGGCAAAATATCGCTTCAGGCACTTCTTTGATCAGCGCCCTGAAACGATAGTTTTCTTAACATTACACAGAAGATTTAGACAAGCCCTATCCACAATTAGGAATTTTTCAAAAAAATTAAAAACAAAAAAAACTTTAAACTAAAAGAAATTGGTCTTGAAATATTCTTTAAAAAAATTCGGGTGGGGTGGGGGAATACCGTATTGCTCTAATTATAGCTCATGGGGGATTATTTTTTAACCTCCTCAGAAAAGGGGGGATAATTAGAGACTGGGGGATTATGATAGAGGGATTATTTTTCAAAACACCTCGTAGACTGGGGGATAATTGGAGACTGCGGGATTAATAGAGACTGGGCTATAATTAGAGCATATACGGTAAAAGAAGGGCGTTACCGTTCCCCCCTCAAGCCGTTGACCTTCCCGCTTTCTCAAGTCCTTAACCCCCCCCCCCGTTTTGCGTTACTTTGTGTGTTTGATGGTCCGTTGGCTTGGTCCGTCGTTGTTGTTCCTTTTGCTCAGCTGTGTTCTGCCGCTCTGCAGCAGTGCAATGGACAAATTGTGGCTGAGTCGTGCCATTGTGAACAATATTTTGGGCGTTATCTCCGTTTGTGGCACTTCCTCGAGGCAACGCAATGCCTAAGGGTTTAAATTTGAAATTTGCTTTGACTTCAGAAAATGACTGTTCGTTCGGTTACCTCTTCCTCTTGTCGGTTTTGTATGAATGCCTTTGCCATTTGAAAGTGAATTTCGGCCATGTTCAGAATGGACTCATAACGGTTTTTTAACCGTTTTTGTTTGATGAGCAAAGCGCAGCGAAGGGCCATCTCATAATTCTAATCAAAGTTAGAATTAAAGTATGCCCAAAAATTTTATATCCAAATTTTTTTTTTGCTTAGAATAGATTCCCTACTAATTTAATTAATCCAATGGTAGAAAAAGGCTCTTTTGCAGTTTACGCGAACATAAAAAAGACACGACAATAAAATAATTTGACAACTTTTAAACACCATAAATTTTTGTAGAAAACATATTAATGAAATATTCTTGGTATCCTTTGATAGCCCCAAGAGTCCATATATACAGGTTTAAACAAAAATTCACCCAAGATTCAAAGATTTATGGTCAAAAATGGTGATGAAAATAATTTTTAAAGTTAAACTGGCCATTTTTTTGAACATAACGAAATTCTTCGAAATTTGCAGGCTAATAGAGGACCGACCCTTTGGACTACCAAATATGCTTCTTGAAAAAATTGCGGTACATTTAAGTTGTCAAATTAATTTATAACAGTTTAAACTGCAAGAGCCAAAAAAACATAGCCCTGCTTTTTACGCAAAGCCCTAAATCTCATGACTTAAATTCTCCCGTCCTCCGTTTGCTCATCCAAAACTCACTTTTATGGCGCGGTTCGTTTGGCCCTTTTGAAAGTACGCGTCGGCCAAATAGCAGAAGAACAGTCCCCGCTGGTCCTCCTCCAAAAGTCCGTTCCCATCGCCAATTTGGTTGAACGTTTTTGAGGGCTCAGAGGGAAATGTTAATTCTGCTAATAATAGCAAATCGTCGTACAATTCGAACTCATAAAGTCGACGAATCACTTTGAACATCTCTGACAAACTGAGAACAGTCATTTCGAAATGGAAGAAGCTGAATTTGAAAAAGCAAACAGAAAAAAAGATGCAATTTCAGGTAAAAAAAAGAGGAAAAAAGACAAACAAACCAACAAAAAATGAACCATTTAAATTTAAAACAAATTTATAGACAGACCAAAAAATAAGGCGGAAATTATTTTCTCATTAGAAAGTGCACGAAATTCTACACGGAAATTTTGGAATGTTGATATATTAATTGTTTTTGAATATATATAAAATCAAATTTTCACAATTTGATAAATACGAAAAATGACTTTTTTGACAAAAAATTCGAAAAGGGAGGGGGACACCGGCATTATTAGCAGAAGAAAAGACACTGTAAACAAATGTTAAGAATCGTTTTACTGAAAAGCAATTATTATACATCATGTAAAAGCACGAAATAATAAGTTGAGATGCGAAGATGGAACAATAATAAAGGCATTTGAGCAAAAAATTCACAAAGCAAATGGGCACTGTACGACAGTTTCGTCGCTTCTGTTAACCGGAGACTTTTGATCATGGAGAATCACAGAGATTATGTCGTGGCATATCCGTCGTCGAAAGTACGGAATATGGCACTGTCCGAATTCCAATTGGCGCCTCTCCAGCGAATATTGTGCGAAAAGCAGCGCAAAAATGCCGCAGTCAGTTCCGTTTCTCTGCTGGGGGACTGACAACCGCTCCTGCACGTCCCACGCGCTTCTGTCACCGATGTCCACCTTTTGTAATATGGCGACGTCCCGGAGAATATTCCTGAAAAGGGAATATAAACAAACTCGAGAATGGTTAGTCATCGGTCTCACATAATCGTCTCCATAAACTCCTTTTTTTCCGTGTCTGTGTATCCGTGGTTCATGGAGTCCATCAGCCTCAACGTCCGCTCCCTCATGTCCAAAATGGCCATGGCCCAGTGATTGTTGTAGAGATGGGCAGGTGCGAAAATGGTGTCCGTCTCGGCCAGCTGCCAGTACCATTCCGACGGCACTGTGCCCTTGCGCCCGTAGCTCAAAATGGCGTACGTTGGGATGAAATGAGCACGGGGCGAGCAGCGGCAGATGAGGTCCAAATAGCAGTCAATGATGTCCGCGTTCAACCATTGTCCATCGCATAAGCAGAGGAGCCCGTCGATGGTCAGCCGTTCGTCTTGTCCCTCAAAATACGCATTTGAAAATTGTCACAAGGAAACATACTCGTGGGAAGGGGGGGGGGGTCAGAAATAATTTTGAAAAATCTAGAAATCCAAATTCGTAAATAAATTAAGAAATTGGAAAAAGGTCAGCTTTTTGTGAAAAAAATAGGAGGAACGCTAGGGTCGGTGTACCGATACGTCGGATAAGTTCTATACTGGCCGTTTCGTACCGGGGCTAGTCCCGTACCAGAAAATGTTTAAGTAAAAAACTACCATAAAGATTTCACTAATTAACTAAATCCAACAAATTTGGTACTGATATATATTAGTATGCGGGCCGAACAAATAGAGAAAAGGTTAGGCTGTCGAATGATCCCAAATTAAGTTATCTTCTTTAGCCAAAATACAAACCAAAGACCAATTGATCGTATCGTGAGCATAAAAGTTGGGTTTTTAAAGGAATGTTTCAACTTTTTTTTGTTCATTTTTGATTTCTTTTCAAATTGATCAGTTTGTCAAAATACTCACTTTGACCCATTCGCCGTTCTCTCCGCTGCGCAGTCTTTCGTCGCTTTTGAGGTCTGACCAGAAGTTGGGACATGTGAACCGCTTGGGCAAGGACTTCTCATGTTCGGGCATTTCAAGGCCATTTTCGATGGGCGTGAAAAGGTTCTCTTTGTTCTCGATGGTTAATAAAAAGTCAGGCTTTGGCCGTTTCACTGGTGTTCTTGGCAAATCCAACGGTGGCCTCTTCAATGCGCGCACTAAATTTTTAACAGTCGAATAATGTGGCTTTTCAGCAGCTTAATTCCAATAGATTGGCATGGGATTCCCATTGTCAATACCCGTGACATTTGGTTGATTTATCGCCGTATTGCCAATTGTTGGGCAGTCCTTGATCAGTGGCACCATTTCCACTTTGACTTTACACAATGGCATTTTGTCCGACTCGATTTTCCTTGGTGGCGTTTTGTCAAGGTTTTTTCTTGATGGCATTTTATCCAATTCGTTTTTCCATGGTGGTATTTTGTCCAATTCAATCTTCATCGGTGGCACTTTGTCCAATTCGATGTACCAAGATGGTATGCTGTTCCACCCAATGTTGCTCGGTTGCACTTTGTTGGAATCGGTTTTTCTCGGCATCACTTTGTCTATGTTACACGATGGTCTGTTGTCCAATCCGTCGTTCCTCGGTGGCACTTTGTCCAACTCGATTTTTGTCGTCGCCACTCTGTCCGATTCGACCTTTCTTTGCGTTATTTGCTTTTCAACTAAAACAACCATTTAAAAAGAACATTTGAACGACAATTACCCCCAGCAATGACCACCAAAACTGAATGAATCCGCAATTTATCTTCCTCTGCAAGTTCTTTCAATCCCAATTCCTTGATACTCTCATCCGGTTTTTTGTAGCGGATAATGAGACACCGACCGGACGGACACCTTTCCTTCCTAAGTTTACACAAATGACACGGCAGGAGGTGGAGCTTTAAAGTTGCAATTATAAATTTAGGTCAAATAAAATTATTACTATTGTTTTGTTTTTAATCTTTGCTGTAAAGGACCGCTCGTGAGAATTGAAAAAGAACTCGCCCCTCCTCATCAGCATTTTTTGACCACCACACTTCTGAGGATCAGACAAGGTGATAGAAGAATTAATTGTGAAGTCATTTTCCATAATAAATGACTAAAAAAGGGATATGTACATAAAAGGTAATAATGACTAGGGATACGTTTTTTATGCTCTAAAAAACCCCAAAAATAGGCAATAAATTTTTGAGATGAAATTTTTGAGATATTTTTCATTTCTTACGGGTGCATTTTAGAAAATTTTCGGGTCGTTATTAAGGGTGTATTTTTCGAAAAATTTTTAGGTCGGTCGATTCCTGGGTGAGTAGGCACTAGAGTAGAGCTGGAATTTTGGGCAAAACCGGGACCGGGACTTGCCGGGACCTGAGAAGCCGGGACCGGGACCTCGATTTTTCTTCGGGACCGGGACCAACCGGGAATTTTTAAAAATTCAAAAAAAAATTTTAAAAATTCAAATTTTAATTTATTTCAAGTGAAAATAATACAAAAATTAAATTTTATTTTTTTATTTAATAAAATCCAAAAGCTAAATTAAATTAATGAAAATTTTTTCAAACAAATTTTGTTCAATTATTTCAAACAATTAGGTACTAGTGTAGTTTGTATCCCCCTTTTGGGTCAAATTTTTTCAAAATTTTTTTTTCTTTTTTATTGTCGCAATTGCTTTTTAGATTAATGGAAAAGCTTAAAAATTTCACTCTTGCCGATTTATTCAAAGTATTGGCTCTACCAGACAAAGAATTCGAAGAATGGCTCAGAGAACTTAAGCTTCCACAAAACGAGATTTGGCAGTCACAGATCACTTTTTTCCACATACATTTCTGATTTTTTGTGGCGTAAGTAATTTGGAGGACCGGACATTTTTTATAATTTGTGGACCCAAATTGCGGAATTGTACCCAATAATCACATAAATCTCCTTTTATTTGTTATTTAAAGCAATTGCGACAATAAAAAAGAAAAAAAAATTTTGAAAAAATTTGACCCAAAAGGGGGATACAAACTACATTATTTCAAACAATTAATCATTTGGGCTAAATGGTCGAATATTATTTGAAATTTAGATTTACTTATCACACTACTTTTTTCGGCGCGCTTTTTGCAGAAAACTTTTGGGGAAGAAAGGGGTCCGGCGGTTGTATTATTTTCACTTGAAATAAATTAAAATTTGAATTTTTAAAATTTTTTTTGAATTTTTAAAAATTCCCGGTTGGTCCCGGTCCCGAAGAAAAATCGAGGTCCCGGTCCCGGTTTTGCCCAAAATTCCCGGTCCAGCTCTACTCTATTTATTCATTTGCTCTGTTCACTATAATTTTGATGATTACAGAGTAATGGTCCCCGCCCTTCTGTGACTTATTTTTCTTGCTGAATAAATAAAAAAATAAAAAATATTTTTAAACCATTTCTAGACAAATGTGGTGAAATTCAGAATTTAAATTTTCATTGTTCGAATCGGGTATGGGGTCGAAAAGGGCCAATTATCATTGTCAACATTTTGTTCTTCGTTTACGCCCACCGCATTTTGCAGTGCATTGACAAATTGGGAAATTGTGAATCAAATGTACACACAACACAAATCATATCAACGAACACTTCGTTTCTGCTGCTTTTTGTCTGTCCATTGTTCTGTCGAGATCATCCCTTTTCTCTTTTGTTCCGTTTCATTGTGAGAAGGACGGCGCATTGGCAGTCCGTACGCCCACCGGCTGTTGCATTCGGATGAGTTGCAAAAATTCGGCTGCCTACAAAAAAATGCCATTTAAAGCTGCCGCCTGATAAATTCCTTTATCGCACCATCCCTCCCCCTTATAAAAGGTCTTTTCTTTTCCTTCCCACCACTCACTTGTTCTGGTGTCAGTGGTCCGTTCTCCTCCTCCCCCCGTTCTTCCTCGCCCATTTCTCTTCCAATTCGCGCCTCCGGCACTTCAACTTCGATCGGACGCAATTGGAAGTTCACAATGTGTGGACGTCGTTCCTTCACGTCCTTCTGACTGATGTTCAGCGTTTTGATGCCAATTTCATAACCGTCCGCTTCCACCGCGATTTGGTAACAGCCGGAGACCAACGGACGGAAATAATCGCCAGTGATCCCTGGATTTGCCTATTTCTCCACCCGTTCTCTGTTCCCCCTCTGCTTACACGTGGTCACCGGGTGTTTGATGGCCGTTTGTCCGTCTCCGTCGGTCACATTTCTCACCCACACCACGGCATTTGCAATTGGTTCACCGTTACGTGCATCGCTGACCATTCCTTTGATGCCAATGTGTGCCAAACGGATGAATTCCAACAATGCCAATTTATTGTCAACCCAAAATTGGGGGAGTCGTTCCGGCGCCGGCATTTTCTCACAGCTCAATTCCAAAGTGATTTCGAAGGCCTTCAAATTTAAATTTTCCATTTTCGTTTTGCTAATTTGTTTCACATTGGTGGACAAATAATTGAAGTCCTGCATTCCGCCCGCCACTGAGTACCATTTGGCACCGTTGGTTATGCCGCCCTGTCTCGCGAAATTGTCCCCCGCCGTCCCATCGCATGGCGCGTGGTCATTCTTCGCCATGTGCGCGTGTGCACGGGCGTAAGTCTCGGCGATGTATCTTTTGTGACAATTTAAATCAGAGGCTAAACCAAAAACCAAGGAAAAGTGCCAAAAACTAACCGAAAAGTGACGTCATCGGGCGACTTTGAATAGGCGCGAAGTTCGTTCGGGTTCAGACTTTCGTCGAATGGATAATTGGCCACCTGTGAAACGACGAACATTCCGAAGTCCTGCTGATGAATGACTCACCAAATCGCCCTCGTGGAGATTTGCGGAAATGACAAAAGGCCACGAAAGCACCCAATTGGCCACTGCAGTGACTTCGGGCTCAAACTAAAGCACCAAATGCTCTGTTTGACCACATTTCTTGCTGTCACTCGCCTGTTGGCCGTTGTCGGAGTCGTGGAACACTTCCAGCAAATGGTCAAAGAACGGCAGCCGTTGTGCGTTGGCCTTGTAAAAGATCGCGTCCAAGTCGGGGAAGTTCCTGTTCAGGTCGACCCCGTGCGCGTTTGTGCGACCCGTCACCCATCCGCGCTGTTCCGGCTTTGTCTTCAGCGTCAACTCAAAGCCTAAAATGGGCGACAGCGATGAAACGTTTTGCCAAATGGCAAAAGGAAAAGCGACCGTCCGGGTTCATGCTGGGCATAATGTGAATGTTGGTCGAATTGAGCATTTCCACCACCGACCGTTGGCCTTGCCGCCATCCGTCGCAGAGGAATTGAGCCAATCGCAGCAGCAATTCCCTGCCGATCGCCTC
Source organism: Heterodera glycines (assembly GCA_004148225.2). NCBI lineage: Eukaryota > Metazoa > Nematoda > Chromadorea > Rhabditida > Heteroderidae > Heterodera > Heterodera glycines. Next base: position 8,856,030 of record CP049710.1, read on the forward strand.
GTTGCCGTGCATATTTCCGATGTATTTCATTTCGGGCTTCACTGAAAATGATTCGGAATGAAATTGACCATTTGGCGCCTTTCAGAATTACGAATGTCAAATCGACCGACAAACGACAATTTGTCGTCCGTGTCTTAATTTATCGTTACGACAAAAAAATATATCATCGTCCAAATATGTATATTGTTTGTCTTTGACGTCCGAATGATCGTACAATCAGAATAGCAAATTTTATAGTATATATGTATATATTGTCGTATAAAATTAGGCATTTGTTGTAAAAACCAATCAGAATTTTGGAAGACCTTGTCTTCTAAAATTCTGATTGGGTTTACGACAAAAGTCAAATTGCAGACGACAAATATTTGGAGGGCGCTCAACACCACCCTCAAATTTGTCGGTTTGGTAAATGAGTTGACTGATCATGAATCCGATCTCAGATTTTTATTATCTATGCTTTTATCTATGATTTTTCACGAGGTAATTTGTCGGTGATTGGTCATTTGTAATTCTGAAAGGCCTCTGCTAACAAATGGCGACATTGAATTACAAATTTGATGCCGTCCGGGATGGAGGGAAAATTCAATGACCGCCAAATCGCGGCCTTGGACTGATCGGCCGACGCTGTACAGACGAGTGACACTTGGAAAGGATAAAACAATGCAAATCACGAATGGACAGTCAGTCGTACTTGGGGCATTTGCTGTGCACCTTCTCCAACAACTCTTCCATTGCATTTTGATCATGGTATCGGCTCCACAGCGAATCGTCCGCTGAATCCGCCGGCTTTTTCGACCAGAAAAGGCCTGAAGTCAAACCGATTGTTCGATTTCACCCGATTTTCTTTCTCTGACCTCCCATTGTGCCGTGGATTAGAGCCGTAGAAAAAAACAGAAAAAATGACACAGGAAATGACGTCACCATCGAGGCCATAAATTTCATTTAATGTGCCTGTGGGAAAGAGCAATGAATGAATGAAATGCCAAAGAATGGCAAATGAAAGAAGGGAATGACAAGGGAAAGTTGAGAGGAGTCGAAAGGCGACGAGGGACGACCACGGCACTTTGGACAAATCGGCCAAACGGAGCGGAGGACGGACAAAGAACACACGCCGGGACGGAGACGTGGCGATGTTTCGCCGCGGGCTTTTTCATTCATCGGAGAGAATGGGAAACGAAACTGCCTGAGGGGAGCGGCACAAAGAGAAAGAAGACAGACAAGCGATGAAAGAGAAGGCCGTATGAGGAGGCAACAGAGAAAGAGGGGAGACGGGCCACGTGGGGAAGCATTGCGAGAGCGGAAATGGCCATAGAAAAGAGGGGGCAGAGCGGGGAGAGAGAAAGGAGGAGGGAAGAAGGAGTTGTCCTTATCGGAGGGCGGGGGAGGGGAAAAGCCGAGTCCGCTCGATAAGGAAGGCCAGCACAGAAACAGAGAGAGAGTGAGAGAGCGGTGAAAATGGGAATTGCATCTGAGTTAAGGAATTTTAAGCAAGGGAGGAAAAGCGGAGGAAAGTGAGGGAAAAGCCGTATTCGAATTAATGGGAATTAAATTAACTTATAAACATCAAACACATTTAATTGTCGTTAAAATAAAGCCTAAAAATGAATTGATCACAAATGGAGAGGAATGATATGATGAACATATGGACAATGTTGAGCTGGGAGTGGTTGACCTCAATTAATTGCCTAATTAATGATAATTAAGGGGCGGGGGCTGAAGGACGGAATGAGGCGGTCAACCGATCGATTGCTTATTATTGGCTAACGAAGAAAACAATTACCTAAATGGAATAAAAAGGCATTCATTAAAATGAATGTTAAATTGTGATAAATGCTTCAGCAATTTAACTTAATTGGGATATCTCTTACACTGTCAAAAATATCCAAATATGAAAAAAGGTTAATCATCGGAGCAGGTACATTTCCAAATGGACTTTCTCTGAGGCCCTTTCGGTGTTTTCACTCGCTTTCCCCGAACTCATTTTTCGTACGTCAAAATACTTTTTATTAAAAGTCATTTGCCATTATATTTTATGTGCCCAAAATGTCCATCAGCAGCATCACAATCCAAGCCGAGTTCAAATCAGCCTCCCCCTTGGCCATTCTCCGCCGTTTCTTTGGCCCATTGGGTCGGCTTTTCCTCTGCTTTTCCTTTTCCCCAATGAATTCGCATGTTGCTAAATCGGATTCGCTCAACAAATGTCCATCTTTTCTGCTCCGTTTGTCCGCTTTTTCGCGTGCCAATTTCGCCTTTTGCCGTGCCTTTTCCTTCCCTTTGGCCATAATTTTTCTTTTATTGTCCTTTTTTGCATCAACTAAAGGTCAGTCTGTGCCACTTTTATTTCTTTTCCCCCCTTTGTTTCCGTTAGGTTCGCTTTTTGTGCCCCCTCATTTGGTGCCCGCCGCTTCTCCCTTTGCCCGTGCCGACTTTCGCCTTCAAAATGCGCACTTTTACCGCGTCATCGTTCATCCTCCGCTCTTTCCCTTCTCTCTTCCGTTTTCCCCGCTGGAAGGACATATTACAGTAGGGGGGCAGTCTCTGTTTGTTTTAAGGGGGCGGCATGGAGGGGCCCGAAGGACCGCGACTTGGACAAAGTGTGCGAAATGGTGGCCAAAGTCAAACAATTGGGTGGCCTTGAAACATGCGCGACTTTGGGACTGCTCAAAAACGAGGGACAGGCGCAAAGACTGAAGAAAGCGGGTAAAATTGAATTGAAAATTTGGAATAGAAATTGAATGAAATTGGAAATATAAATTGGAATAGAAAATTACGTTTCAAATAATAAAGGAACTAAAAATTGCAATTGGCAGTGCTCGAGCAGCTCAGCCGATCGAGTCGACTTATGACTAAGTCAGATTGTAAACAAACAAATAGCAGCAGCAGGTCCACGGTATGACCTGATTTGAACAACCTCAGCAGAACAGAAGCAGAAGATGAGAGAGGCAATCGAATTTCAATTGGAATTTAAAAGGGAAATAAAAGCACAATTAAATCCTGAAAATGCCTTTGTACCTGAAAAGGATTGGACTTTTACAACCACAACATCGACTGCTCCAAGGACTTTTACCACAAAATCATTACAACGCGCCGCTTTGATGACCGAATTTCGACCATTGAGAAAGTACGGTACCATCTAATTGGCCAATTGTACGGTAATTTGCGTATTGTAAAGGTTCGTTCGGCCGGCATCAAAGTTTGCTGCGGAGGAATTATCGGAATGGGAGAGAATAACGAAGAACGGGTGAAAATGTGAGGCGGAAAATGGGCTAATAACCGTTTGCTTCCATTTGGCCAAGGCTCGTCACATTGGCCAATTTCGCACCTCCGCCCGAATCGGTGCCAATTAACAAATTAATGCCCTTCCCCGGCACTCCGTTGGCCAATGCCCCGGCGCCCGACCCCTTCGATTTCGTGCGCACAATTGCCACGGCGCGTGTTCTGATGCCAATGGCTTACATCCGACTGTCGGCTGGCAGAGAGCAAATGGCGGACGAATTGCAGGTGACTAATTTTTTAGCCATAAAAGCCCGTTTAATTTAAATATTACAACCAAAAATTGACTTTCAGGCACTTTGTTTTTTAGCCGGTGCGAATTCACTTTTCTTTGGGGAAAAGTTACTAACGGCGTCAAATCCAATGCCAGAAAAAGACAAAGAATTATTTCAACGATTGGGTCTCAAAAGAGAGCAAATTGAGGAGAAAAAAGCTGAACGGAATGACGAAAAAGTGACCTTGAACTTGTGAAGAAATTATTTAATAGGACTGAAATTTTTAAATAAAAACAAGGAAAATTTCGTGAGAGGTCAAAAAATACAACAAATCAAAAAATGGAGAACAGAGAATGATATTATAAATTTACAAGATTCGGACAGAGACCTCTATAATATAACAAATTGAATATTTCCCGTATTTAAATTGCGATATTTTGCATCGGTCCGTGGCCTTTCAAAATGTGCACGCCGAAGTCAACCAATGGCCGTTCCAACGGCCGACGACACTCCGCCAAAGTCCTCAAGCGATACGTTCAAAAGATTGGCATCCAAGCGGCGCAAATATCGCTCCAAATGTTCAACAAAACGCTGTTTGCCGTTCAGTCTCTTCTGCGGACGATGGCAGCGAATGCCATGCGCACCGAAAACGGTGTTTGAAATGAAGGAACAAATGTGCATTTGGGAGGACAATCAGCAACAGCAGCAGAGGGGAGAAAAGAAAGAAAATGGTGAGAGAGTGCCAAAATTGAAAAGTGACGAAAGAAAAAGAGAGAGGGGGAATTAATGGCGAAATCATTGTCAAATGAAAATGCCAAATGGCAAAATGAAATTTGTTTTAATTTCAGGCGGGGGAGGGGGGAATTGTAGTGCACCCGAGTAAACTATATATTCTAAACCAAAATTAAGTAGGGTGAGGGGGCTTTCGCCATTCACTTACAGTAGACTTGATGGAAATGGTCCTCACTTAGGGACGGTTGGTCCAAGGCATTGTAAAAATGGTTTTTGAGCAAATCGTCGAAAAGTAATCGTCTCTCCGTTATCTCCCGCCCGGCGGAGTCTTTGCCCACCACGCAAAGGCATCCTAATTAATTAATTGTTTTTTATAGACTCAATTAAATTTTCCAACTGTTTTTCCCCAATTACACCTGCCGTATGCTTTTTGTCCCATCCCTTTACAGTAGGCTTTTGTACTTTCGTCCACCGTATCCCTCCCCTTTTTTTCACTACCCGTTGGCCTTGGGTAGCATCCCTTCTTCAGTCCTTTGAATTTGTTCTTCAACTCGTCGATCACAGCTGCGTAATTCTGCTGCGCTTTCTCTCTCACCGGGTCGCGCACATTTTGACTCATTCTTTCGCGTCGCGAGCGGCGGGGAACCCAAAATATGAAAGTTTAATTAACAAACGTTTATGGACATGTCCCCCCCCCCCTTCCCAAATTGGGCCCATCCTCCCATTAAATTCAGTATTGTCCTCCCCCCCCGCCTCACTCGGCACTCCTCGTCCCTGTCAAATCGCTTCTCCTCGTCATGTCCCATTGGTCCCTTCACTGTGCACACTTTGACTTTACACAATGGCATTTTGTCCGACTCGATTTTCCTTGGTGGCGTTTTGTCAAGGTTTTTTCTTGATGGCATTTTATCCAATTCGTTTTTCCATGGTGGTATTTTGTCCAATTCAATCTTCATCGGTGGCACTTTGTCCAATTCGATGTACCAAGATGGTATGCTGTTCCACCCAATGTTGCTCGGTTGCACTTTGTTGGAATCGGTTTTTCTCGGCATCACTTTGTCTATGTTACACGATGGTCTGTTGTCCAATCCGTCGTTCCTCGGTGGCACTTTGTCCAACTCGATTTTTGTCGTCGCCACTCTGTCCGATTCGACCTTTCTTTGCGTTATTTGCTTTTCAACTAAAACAACCATTTAAAAAGAACATTTGAACGACAATTACCCCCAGCAATGACCACCAAAACTGAATGAATCCGCAATTTATCTTCCTCTGCAAGTTCTTTCAATCCCAATTCCTTGATACTCTCATCCGGTTTTTTGTAGCGGATAATGAGACACCGACCGGACGGACACCTTTCCTTCCTAAGTTTACACAAATGACACGGCAGGAGGTGGAGCTTTAAAGTTGCAATTATAAATTTAGGTCAAATAAAATTATTACTATTGTTTTGTTTTTAATCTTTGCTGTAAAGGACCGCTCGTGAGAATTGAAAAAGAACTCGCCCCTCCTCATCAGCATTTTTTGACCACCACACTTCTGAGGATCAGACAAGGTGATAGAAGAATTAATTGTGAAGTCATTTTCCATAATAAATGACTAAAAAAGGGATATGTACATAAAAGGTAATAATGACTAGGGATACGTTTTTTATGCTCTAAAAAACCCCAAAAATAGGCAATAAATTTTTGAGATGAAATTTTTGAGATATTTTTCATTTCTTACGGGTGCATTTTAGAAAATTTTCGGGTCGTTATTAAGGGTGTATTTTTCGAAAAATTTTTAGGTCGGTCGATTCCTGGGTGAGTAGGCACTAGAGTAGAGCTGGAATTTTGGGCAAAACCGGGACCGGGACTTGCCGGGACCTGAGAAGCCGGGACCGGGACCTCGATTTTTCTTCGGGACCGGGACCAACCGGGAATTTTTAAAAATTCAAAAAAAATTTTTAAAAATTCAAATTTTAATTTATTTCAAGTGAAAATAATACAAAAATTAAATTTTATTTTTTTATTTAATAAAATCCAAAAGCTAAATTAAATTAATGAAAATTTTTTCAAACAAATTTTGTTCAATTATTTCAAACAATTAGGTACTAGTGTAGTTTGTATCCCCCTTTTGGGTCAAATTTTTTCAAAATTTTTTTTTCTTTTTTATTGTCGCAATTGCTTTTTAGATTAATGGAAAAGCTTAAAAATTTCACTCTTGCCGATTTATTCAAAGTATTGGCTCTACCAGACAAAGAATTCGAAGAATGGCTCAGAGAACTTAAGCTTCCACAAAACGAGATTTGGCAGTCACAGATCACTTTTTTCCACATACATTTCTGATTTTTTGTGGCGTAAGTAATTTGGAGGACCGGACATTTTTTATAATTTGTGGACCCAAATTGCGGAATTGTACCCAATAATCACATAAATCTCCTTTTATTTGTTATTTAAAGCAATTGCGACAATAAAAAAGAAAAAAAAATTTTGAAAAAATTTGACCCAAAAGGGGGATACAAACTACACTAGTACCAACAATTAATCATTTGGGCTAAATGGTCGAATATTATTTGAAATTTAGATTTACTTATCACACTACTTTTTTCGGCGCGCTTTTTGCAGAAAACTTTTGGGGAAGAAAGGGGTCCGGCGGTTGTATTATTTTCACTTGAAATAAATTAAAATTTGAATTTTTAAAATTTTTTTTGAATTTTTAAAAATTCCCGGTTGGTCCCGGTCCCGAAGAAAAATCGAGGTCCCGGTCCCGGTTTTGCCCAAAATTCCCGGTCCAGCTCTACTCTATTTATTCATTTGCTCTGTTCACTATAATTTTGATGATTACAGAGTAATGGTCCCCGCCCTTCTGTGACTTATTTTTCTTGCTGAATAAATGAATAAATAAAAAATATTTTTAAACCATTTCTTGACAAATGTGGTGAAATTCAGAATTTAAATTTTCATTGTTCGAATCGGGTATGGGGTCGAAAAGGGCCAAATTATCATTGTCAACATTTTGTTCTTCGTTTACGCCCACCGCATTTTGCAGTGCATTGACAAATTGGGAAATTGTGAATCAAATGTACACACAACACAAATCATATCAACGAACACTTCGTTTCTGCTGCTTTTTGTCTGTCCATTGTTCTGTCGAGATCATCCCTTTTCTCTTTTGTTCCGTTTCATTGTGAGAAGGACGGCGCATTGGCAGTCCGTACGCCCACCGGCTGTTGCATTCGGATGAGTTGCAAAAATTCGGCTGCCTACAAAAAAATGCCATTTAAAGCTGCCGCCTGATAAATTCCTTTATCGCACCATCCCTCCCCCTTATAAAAGGTCTTTTCTTTTCCTTCCCACCACTCACTTGTTCTGGTGTCAGTGGTCCGTTCTCCTCCTCCCCCCGTTCTTCCTCGCCCATTTCTCTTCCAATTCGCGCCTCCGGCACTTCAACTTCGATCGGACGCAATTGGAAGTTCACAATGTGTGGACGTCGTTCCTTCACGTCCTTCTGACTGATGTTCAGCGTTTTGATGCCAATTTCATAACCGTCCGCTTCCACCGCGATTTGGTAACAGCCGGAGACCAACGGACGGAAATAATCGCCAGTGATCCCTGGATTTGCCTATTTCTCCACCCGTTCTCTGTTCCCCCTCTGCTTACACGTGGTCACCGGGTGTTTGATGGCCGTTTGTCCGTCTCCGTCGGTCACATTTCTCACCCACACCACGGCATTTGCAATTGGTTCACCGTTACGTGCATCGCTGACCATTCCTTTGATGCCAATGTGTGCCAAACGAATGAATTCCAACAATGCCAATTTATTGTCAACCCAAAATTGGGGGAGTCGTTCCGGCGCCGGCATTTTCTCACAGCTCAATTCCAAAGTGATTTCGAAGGCCTTCAAATTTAAATTTTCCATTTTCGTTTTGCTAATTTGTTTCACATTGGTGGACAAATAATTGAAGTCCTGCATTCCGCCCGCCACTGAGTACCATTTGGCACCGTTGGTTATGCCGCCCTGTCTCGCGAAATTGTCCCCCGCCGTCCCATCGCATGGCGCGTGGTCATTCTTCGCCATGTGCGCGTGTGCACGGGCGTAAGTCTCGGCGATGTATCTTTTGTGACAATTTAAATCAGAGGCTAAACCAAAAACCAAGGAAAAGTGCCAAAAACTAACCGAAAAGTGACGTCATCGGGCGACTTTGAATAGGCGCGAAGTTCGTTCGGGTTCAGACTTTCGTCGAATGGATAATTGGCCACCTGTGAAACGACGAACATTCCGAAGTCCTGCTGATGAATGACTCACCAAATCGCCCTCGTGGAGATTTGCGGAAATGACAAAAGGCCACGAAAGCACCCAATTGGCCACTGCAGTGACTTCGGGCTCAAACTAAAGCACCAAATGCTCTGTTTGACCACATTTCTTGCTGTCACTCGCCTGTTGGCCGTTGTCGGAGTCGTGGAACACTTCCAGCAAATGGTCAAAGAACGGCAGCCGTTGTGCGTTGGCCTTGTAAAAGATCGCGTCCAAGTCGGGGAAGTTCCTGTTCAGGTCGACCCCGTGCGCGTTTGTGCGACCCGTCACCCATCCGCGCTGTTCCGGCTTTGTCTTCAGCGTCAACTCAAAGCCTAAAATGGGCGACAGCGATGAAACGTTTTGCCAAATGGCAAAAGGAAAAGCGACCGTCCGGGTTCATGCTGGGCATAATGTGAATGTTGGTCGAATTGAGCATCTCCACCACCGACCGTTGGCCTTGCCGCCATCCGTCGCAGAGGAATTGAGCCAATCGCAGCAGCAATTCCCTGCCGATCGCCTCGTTGCCGTGCATATTTCCGATGTATTTCATTTCGGGCTTCACTGAAAATGATTCGGAATGAAATTGACCATTTGGCGCCTTTCAGAATTACGAATGTCAAATCGACCGACAAACGACAATTTGTCGTCCGTTCTTAATTTATCGTTACGACAAAAAAATATATCATCGTCCAAATATGTATATTGTTTGTCTTTGACGTCCGAATGATCGTACAATCAGAATAGCAAATTTTATAGTATATATGTATATATTGTCGTATAAAATTAGGCATTTGTTGTAAAAACCAATCAGAATTTTGGAAGACCTTGTCTTCTAAAATTCTGATTGGGTTTACGACAAAAGTCAAATTGCAGACGACAAATATTTGGAGGGCGCTCAACACCACCCTCAAATTTGTCGGTTTGGTAAATGAGTTGACTGATCATGAATCCGATCTCAGATTTTTATTATCTATGCTTTTATCTATGATTTTTCACGAGGTAATTTGTCGGTGATTGGTCATTTGTAATTCTGAAAGGCCTCTGCTAACAAATGGCGACATTGAATTACAAATTTGATGCCGTCCGGGATGGAGGGAAAATTCAATGACCGCCAAATCGCGGCCTTGGACTGATCGGCCGACGCTGTACAGACGAGTGACACTTGGAAAGGATAAAACAAATGCAAATCACGAATGCACAGTCAGTCTTTACTTGGGGCATTTGCTGTGCACCTTCTCCAACAACTCTTCCATTGCATTTTGATCATGGTATCGGCTCCACAGCGAATCGTCCGCTGAATCCGCCGGCTTTTTCGACCAGAAAAGGCCTGAAGTCTTCCGATTGTTCGATTTCACCCGATTTTCTTTCTCTGACCTCCCATTGTGCCGTGGATTAGAGCCGTAGAAAAAAACAGAAAAAATGACACAGGAAATGACGTCACCATCGAGGCCATAAATTTCATTTAATGTGCCTGTGGGAAAGAGCAATGAATGAATGAAATGCCAAAGAATGGCAAATGAAAGAAGGGAATGACAAGGGAAAGTTGAGAGGAGTCGAAAGGCGACGAGGGACGACCACGGCACTTTGGACAAATCGGCCAAACGGAGCGGAGGACGGACAAAGAACACACGCCGGGACGGAGACGTGGCGATGTTTCGCCGCGGGCTTTTTCATTCATCGGAGAGAATGGGAAACGAAACTGCCTGAGGGGAGCGGCACAAAGAGAAAGAAGACAGACAAGCGATGAAAGAGAAGGCCGTATGAGGAGGCAACAGAGAAAGAGGGGAGATGGGCCACGTGGGGAAGCATTGCGAGAGCGGAAATGGCCATAGAAAAGAGGGGGCAGAGCGGGGAGAGAGAAAGGAGGAGGGAAGAAGGAGTTGTCCTTATCGGAGGGCGGGGGAGGGGAAAAGCCGAGTCCGCTCGATAAGGAAGGCCAGCACAGAAACAGAGAGAGAGTGAGAGAGCGGTGAAAATGGGAATTGCATCTGAGTTAAGGAATTTTAAGCAAGGGAGGAAAAGCGGAGGAAAGTGAGGGAAAAGCCGTATTCGAATTAATGGGAATTAAATTAACTTATAAACATTAAACAAATTTAATTGTCGTTAAAATAAAGCCTAAAAATGAATTGATCACAAATGGAGAGGAATGATATGATGAACATATGGACAATGTTGAGCTGGGAGTGGTTGACCTCAATTAATTGCCTAATTAATGATAATTAAGGGGCGGGGGCTGAAGGACGGAATGAGGCGATCAAAATTGAAGAAAACACACCGCCAGCAGCAGAAAGGGCAAAAATCATCAAAAGAAACCTTACACTCCAATCATCGCATTTTATTTCCCCTCAACTAATTAATTAATAATTGCTAATCCAAATTAGCTAATTAATTTGTTGTTTTCCTTCCCTTTTAAAATGCCACCCCCAATTGGCTCAATTATTTCCAAATGGACTTTCTCTGAGGCCCTTTCGGTGTTTTCACTCCCTTTCCCCGAACTCATTTTTCGTACGTCAAAATACTTTTTATTAAAAGTCATTTGCCATTATATTTTATGTGCCCAAAATGTCCATCAGCAGCATCACAATCCAAGCCGAGTTCAAATCAGTACGTTGTTGAGCATAAAAACGGGCGCGTGTCCGGAGAACTGTTCGTACTGTCCGCAGTCGGGCTACCATAAGACGGGGCTGAAGAAGGAGCCGTTGATGGAAGTGGAGTGAGTGGGGAAAAGATGGGAGGGGATGAGGGAGAGATGGGGGAGCGGAAGGGGGAGGGGAGAGGGATAAAAAAGGGGGGATTTAAAGGGATTTGGGAAGCAAGACACAAATGCACTGCTTAAGGCATAAATTGAAAGCTCAAATCAGACAGGTGTTGGAAGCCGCTAAAAGAGCAAAGGCCAGCGGCGCGACACGATTTTGTATGGTAAGCGAGGCGAATGATACGGCAGGGAAAGGAAGGAAGGACAAACACATTGGGCGGGGGGGGGGAAAGCCTTGGCACGGAAGGGAAGCAAATGGTATGGTAGGGAAAGTAGGGAAGGACATATTACAGTAGGGGGGCAGTCTCTGTTTGTTTTAAGGGGGCGGCATGGAGGGGCCCGAAGGACCGCGACTTGGACAAAGTGTGCGAAATGGTGGCCAAAGTCAAACAATTGGGTGGCCTTGAAACATGCGCGACTTTGGGACTGCTCAAAAACGAGGGACAGGCGCAAAGACTGAAGAAAGCGGGTAAAATTGAATTGAAAATTTGGAATAGAAATTGAATGAAATTGGAAATATAAATTGGAATAGAAAATTACGTTTCAAATAATAAAGGAACTAAAAATTGCAATTGGCAGTGCTCGAGCGCTCAGCCGATCGAGTTGACTTATGACTAAGTCAGATTGTAAACAAACAAATAGCAGCAGCAGGTCCACGGTATGACCTGATTTGAACAACCTCAGCAGAACAGAAGCAGAAGATGAGAGAGGCAATCGAATTTCAATTGGAATTTAAAAGGGAAATAAAAGCACAATTAAATCCTGAAAATGCCTTTGTACCTGAAAAGGATTGGACTTTTACAACCACAACATCGACTGCTCCAAGGACTTTTACCACAAAATCATTACAACGCGCCGCTTTGATGACCGAATTTCGACCATTGAGAAAGTACGGTACCCATCTAATTGGCCAATTGTACGGTAATTTGCGTATTGTAAAGGTTCGTTCGGCCGGCATCAAAGTTTGCTGCGGAGGGATTATCGGAATGGGAGAGAATAACGAAGAACGGGTGAAAATGTGAGGCGGAAAATGGGCTAATAACCGTTTGCTTCCATTTGGCCAAGGCTCGTCACATTGGCCAATTTCGCACCTCCGCCCGAATCGGTGCCAATTAACAAATTAATGCCCTTCCCCGGCACTCCGTTGGCCAATGCCCCGGCGCCCGACCCCTTCGATTTCGTGCGCACAATTGCCACGGCGCGTGTTCTGATGCCAATGGCTTACATCCGACTGTCGGCTGGCAGAGAGCAAATGGCGGACGAATTGCAGGTGACTAATTTTTTAGCCATAAAAGCCCGTTTAATTTAAATATTACAACCAAAAATTGACTTTCAGGCACTTTGTTTTTTAGCCGGTGCGAATTCACTTTTCTTTGGGGAAAAGTTACTAACGGCGTCAAATCCAATGCCAGAAAAAGACAAAGAATTATTTCAACGATTGGGTCTCAAAAGAGAGCAAATTGAGGAGAAAAAAGCTGAACGGAATGACGAAAAAGTGACCTTGAACTTGTGAAGAAATTATTTAATAGGACTGAAATTTTTAAATAAAAACAAGGAAAATTTCGTGAGAGGTCAAAAAATACAACAAATCAAAAAATGGAGAACAGAGAATGATATTATAAATTTACAAGATTCGGACAGAGACCTCTATAATATAACAAATTGAATATTCCCGTATTTAAATTGCGATATTTTGCATCGGTCCGTGGCCTTTCAAAATGTGCACGCCGAAGTCAACCAATGGCCGTTCCAACGGCCGACGACACTCCGCCAAAGTCCTCAAGCGATACGTTCAAAAGATTGGCATCCAAGCGGCGCAAATATCGCTCCAAATGTTCAACAAAACGCTGTTTGACCACATTGAATTCCATGACGGATGACGGACGAACGAACACCCAAATTTTATTTTCCCACCAAATAGGGCCAAGGGAAACGAAGTCACTTTTGCCGGAGGCAAATCGATTAAGAGGGACAGACACGCAGAGGAAGAGAAAGGCGACCAGGAAAATTGCCGGAAGGGAAAGGGGCGGCAAACGGACGACGACAAAGGAAAGGGGCGGACGACGCGCGACGGAACACAAACATTGCCGGATCAGCATTTCAGGCGGGGGAGGGGGGAATTGTAGTGCACCCGAGTAAACTATATATTCTAAACCAAAATTAAGTAGGGTGAGGGGGCTTTCGCCATTCACTTACAGTAGACTTGATGGAAATGGTCCTCACTTAGGGACGGTTGGTCCAAGGCATTGTAAAAATGGTTTTTGAGCAAATCGTCGAAAAGTAATTCCTAAGTAAAAGCTTATTTATCACATATGTTTTAACTCATAATATTTGCTTTTTCTTCTTCTTTCACCTTGCACAACGCTGTGATGGTAATGCCACAAATTGCAAATGGAAATCTATTAATTAAAATTTGAATTTATTTTCATTATTTGAGTAACAGCCGAACAACCAACCCAATGATCGGGTGGTTGGACAACGAAAGGACGCGCTGACAATTGTCCAAATCGAACTGGGCGAAGAATACCAATTGGTCAAGGCCGAGCATACCCATGCCACGGAAGTCCGTCTTTCTCAACAACACAAATAAGAAATAAAGCATTTCGGAATTATATGTATAAATCGTCCTCAAAAAGGAATTTTATGGATTAAAATTTTCAAATTTTGAAGGTAATGTCCCAAAATTGAACCAAAAATTACGAGGGTTTTCATAAATAATGGATTTTGAAGACCATTTAAAGTGAGGGAATTGCGCTTTTACCGCCGGGTCGTCCCCCTGGAAGCCGATCTGTTGCCATTGGTCCGTTATTCGGCCCTCCAGCGCCTCTTCCGGCTTCAGCAACTTCCACAGTCTCAGCAGCTCCCACTCGTGTTCCGAACAGTTGGCGCAGTAACTCTCCAGCCGTCGCTCCTCCACCTTCACACAAAGCTTTTGATAGCCTTTGATCTGCCGCAAGGAATGGGCCAATGTCTTCGATAGGTCCCAACGTTTGTCGTCCTCGGCGACCGATTCCTCCAAAATGGCCTCCGCCGCCTCAGTTTCATCCCCTGAACAAATGAACACGTTCAATAGACACTAAAAAGGGAGTGCCTTTGTCTGTTGTAATATTTATTTGCCGTCATTCCATTTGCTTTGATGGTCCCAGGGCTTAAGATTTGTGGTTTGCGGGCACCCGCTGTGAAAAAGTCTTTCATCCAATTTTTCTTGGTTTTGTCCCATTTGGAGGATGGGATACAACTCCTCGTACACTCGCCTGAGCAAACCCCTGTCCCTTTGCTAATGCACCCACCGGTGTCCCAACTAAACGATTGGACGAGTTCGTTCGGATAAGTGCGCAGAATTTGTTCAATTTTCTGATTGCGAGATGCCTTGGAAGGCTTCTTTTCAGTCAACTTAAATTAGTATGGTCAAAAAATGAAAGTTTGTCCAACTCACAATGTCTTCCAATTTTTGGTTGGCGAAAATTCGGTTGATTAAAGTGCAGAAAAAGCGCCAAACTGAGCGAAAAAATGAATAAATAAGTGACAAACACATGGCAAAAAAATAAAATAAAAATAGAATTATGCAGAGAAATGGGTAAAAAATAAACTGAAAGAAAACAGAAAAACAGAGAAGAAAAGAGCCAACGAAACCCATTTATGCAAAACATTATTAAACTAAAATAAATTAACAGAAAAACGAATAAACGGTCAGTTAAATTTAGAATGACTTTTATATTCCCATCCTTTCACATTGGTTTATCCGATAAAGTTGACGACCACCAAATGGAGAATTACATGGGCGAAGATGAAATCGGCAAAGGCCCTCTCGGGAGAAATGTTGGGGAATTCGACCTTGTTTTCCGGGTTCACTTGGATGCGCAAATTAGCTAAAAATGAATGACAAACATAAATTTCCAGTTTTTATTTTAGGTTTGGAAAATAGTCTAATTTAAAAGGGAAATCATGAAAAAATCCAAAGAAATTCTAAACTACAATTTTGAAAAAGGAGGAAAATGAGCAGCATAAAAGTTCTTTAATCAGTCACCATATTTTCACGTTAACCAACCGGCAAGCACAAAACAGGCCACGGTGGAGATGAATCCGGCAAGGAACGCGTTAAAAGGGAAAGTGCCGACGAGCAAACAATAGACAAATTGGAAGACACCGGTTAAGAAAATGTAGACCATGTAAGCATCGATGATCTTCAACTTCTTTGCCGTTGTGCGTTGATAATCCGCGTAAAGTTTGCTGAGAGAGTCGAACACTTCAACCATTTTGGAAATTAAATCTTAAATAAAAGACCAATTTAAAGACAAATCCATACAATTTTTAAACATATTAAAATAGAAAATGAATAAAACATAAGCAAAATCAGCGAGAATATTGTGACGTTCATGGAAATGTATTCGCCAAAACCAAACAAAAAAGTAACAATTACAAAATTCAAATCATTCTCCGGTCGGTTTAGTGCTATTATAATGTTCCCCGAGAGTGTAGGCAAATTTGTGGTAGGTCACAATGAGAGGATGGCCAGAAAACACTTCGCCAAATTTGATTGTTGCTCCGTCCGCGTGAAGCACTTCAATAGGACAGCGCAAAACGCAACTCAATGCACGAAGCTGAAAATGGTAGGAATTCAAAGTCAATTGGCAGAAGAAAAGCTCACTTCTGGCTCCCCGCCCCAAGTTCCGCCGCTTGCGCACATTCGCGCCACTTTGGAGCAGTATTCGTCAAACTGTTCATCTTTGAACATTTCTCCGTTTTCGTTAGCCAAAAAGGGAAGGAAATCCTCGGGATTTTGCTGAATGTAATCCGCCGCCATCCGACGTATTTCGAAGGCAGAAAACTTAATTTATTAAGAATAATGCCACGTTGTGGCATTGATTTAATGGGATGACCGACCTTACCAAGGCCCGAAACATTCGCTTGGTGTGCCACCGCACTGTAAAGGCAGTCCCCGTCCGGCGACACTTCGACCAATTCCAACGCCTTTTCGTCTAATATTTGTCTGATCGTCTCTTTCTCCAAAGTGCCTCTGCTGTTTGTTGCGTTTTCGGCATCTTCAGTTTCGGCTTTGTTTCTCGCATTGGCTTTTTCGGCTCTTTTCTTTTCCTTTTTGATTAACAATTAAAAATCTAATTGTGTTTTCCACATAATTCTTGTCGAGATTACCTTTTTCATTTGGGCTTTGGTCAGTTTGATTTCCTTAAAAAACGGAGTCCCTTCTCCCATCGCCACTGTTTCCGTTGACTGCTTGTCCTGCCCTTTTGCTCCGTCTTAATCAGTTGTCCCATTAAATTGGTGTCCTCCTTTCCCCACCTTCGTTTTGTTCCTCTGCCCTTTCACTTTTCGCCCCCTTTTCCATTTTAATCTCCTTCATTTGGCACTCCAATTGTTCCATTTCCCTCTCGTGTCGTTGCCTCAGTTCCGTCTCCATTTGTTCGCTTTTTTGGCCGATTTCCTTCTTCCGTTTTTTGTCATTCTTTGTCAGTCCATGTTTTAAAGCCGTTATTTTCGCTTAAACTTCTCTCATTAGTTTTATTTGACTGTATTTTCTACAGTATAACACAGACCCAAAAGTTCCTTCCTTTCTCTGTTGTGCTTCGATTTTAGTTCTTCCAATGCGTCTTCGGTGTTTAAATCCCCACTGCAGCCCATTAACATTAAATTATTTGATTGTTAAAATAAAAATAGTCTAGAAAAATGAAAATGTAAATGTAAACATTTTAAATAATGAAATACAAAATAATAATAACAAAGAATTACCTATCATAGAATTTATTGAAAGACATACTGGAGAAAGGATAAACATCTGAATATTATGAAACAATCTGAGAGGTAAAAAAGGCAAATACACAAAAGAGCAATGAGAATCGAAGAAGATAAGCGGCACTATCTACACATAAAAGACTCCATGCTGTTCATACATGACATTCACCAGCAGTGCGGCACGGCTTGCAACCGTATTGGCAGATTCGGGGGGAGCCGATTTGACCAATTCGGCCCAGTCGAGCAGGTCAAAAAATTGTGAACTGAAATTTAAGGGTTATATTGACCTAATCTCTTCTCAAAAAGGCTCATTATGAGTGGAGGGATGGATATTAAATGCATATTTGGGCAAATGCAACTTTTAAAAAGTAAAATCTATGTGAAAATAAGTCCAAATTATATTTTGCTATTTGATAGCATCAATTTAACTAATTTGAAGAAATGTGAGGTATTTTATCCTAATTTGGAAAAATTTATTTGCATTTTTGGTGTATATTCTGCGAGTCTATTTGCATATATTCCCCGACCTAGTTACCATAAAACATACTTTGACGGCTCTTTTACAAACTCTCGGAGGCGTTTGTTAAGTTGAGCAAAATAGCGTCTCCATCCGCCGATCTGATTTTTTGTTCGTTTTTTTTCAATGCGAAAGTTTTCCCACCTCTGGTGTTGTGATGATGACAAACGTAGGAATTTGAACAATTTTGAACTGTGGCACTATTTCGAATTCGTCCTTTTTGTCTAATGGCTTTTTGTAGAACAGTTCCATTTTTGGGCGTCTTTTCTGCTGATTTAATGTCCCTCTTTCGCGCTGACTGACAAATTTTCTGATTTTCTCAACTTTTGTCTTGAACCATTCCGCGAGTTGTTGGAGAAACTTCAATTGAACATCCATTTCGTCACCAGTTGGGTCGGCGTAGTAAAAAAGAAGGTCCAATCCGAGGGAAATGAAAATCTAAAAATGTTTGATTTTACCAGAGAAATTGCTAGTAAATCTTGCCTTTGAATAGAGAAAAACTCCTCCATTGACAAAAGTTAATTCATTGTCATCAAACCAATGGTCCAATGTCTCCAAAAACCACCTGAATTTGAATGGATATGTCTTCGCCCGGTAATTCTTCGGCGAATGTTCGAAACAAAACTCACATTGGCATCCGAGGATAGTCAAGCTTCATCAGATCCATGTTTCGAAAAAGGTCGCCTTCCAACGAAGACAGCATCGAATCGGTAAGCAAAAGGCGCGAGACCAACAACGAGGGAATTTGTTGGTTTTCGGCACTGACTTTTTTCAAATATAAGGCGCGCTTTATAATGCGATAAAAATCCGTTGTAATCCCTTCTTTTATTTTTGGAAGTTTTTTTCCGAGTAAAGTTGGATTTTGACGCTGAAATTACACTAATTAAAATAAATAAAATTTAAAAAACTTACAATTGCGGGTTTAATTAGCGTATCACAATTTGGCAAACGAATTCCATTGTCAATGTCGATTTCAGAAGAATCAATTGAAAGACTATCGAAGGCAAGAGACTGAAAATAGTTTCGATAAATTAGAAATTCTTTCGGTTTATTCAAATTTTTATAATTGGCCAAACTCACAATGAAATTCGTCCGATTTTGCCCGGTTCTCCTTCTCGTAGTCCGATTAATATATACCCCATAAGCAGTTTTGTCAAAATTAATATCACCGCTAAATTTGATGACTCGCTTCTCTTTTGTCCGTTTTGTTTTTTTTAAACAGGATTTTTTAGGGGGCTCTTCAGCTTAAGAAATTTCACATGCAATTTAAAAAAAATTAACAAAAGAATTACGTAGTGCTTCTGCGACATAATTCGTTGATTCGACGCGAGATACGAAGCTAAACGACATAAAATTGGAATAATTGCCAAAAATGATTACCCAATCACTAATTGTAATGCCATTAATGCTATTTAATTGTACCTTTCATATTCGTGTCCACAGGTCGCACTTTGAGCAATTGTCCTTTGTGCTTTGGTTGCTGCCTTTACAATTGTGTTGTCCAATTGGCGCCTTCCAATGTTATTTTTCGAGTTTAATTGTTTGACAGGAGCCCGTTTCTTCCGTTGTTGAACACAATTATTTCTCTCTTCCACAACTTTGTCATTTCCTTCAACTCCACTTTTGTCATTGCCAATCCCTGCATTGTTTTCCAATATGTTTTGCCGCTGCTTCGTTCCTTTGCCCAATGCCGAGACAAAACCAATGTCTGAGGAAAATTGCGCACGAAGTTGGTGCCTCCTGCTCATTGTCAGATCTTCTTGTTGATATTGTTCTAAAAATTAATTGTGTGAGCCTAAACAATGAATTCGGTTATAACCAATATGTTAAAAAGGATGGGCGGGGGGGGGGGGGTCGGGCGGTGCCAACAGGAGCCACCGGATAATTTTTTTGAAAATTTGAGTACAATAATTTGTTACCTGATTTTGTAAAAAAAACTAACCAAATTTCATCCAGTTCCAACCCCGTACCCGAATTCGAACAAAAAGTCGAAAACTCATTTTCACCAAAATCCCCCTTTATTGTCATAGTCAGTTGAAATTATGTGGTATAAAATATGATTCATGGCCATTTCATGCATTTGAATCGATTTTATGACAATAAAGATGGATTTTAGGTACTTCCGGATTTTGCCCCACCCCCCTGAAATTTTTTTTTCTAATAATTATTTTTATGCTGATCACGAATCTGACTTTTAATTTAGCTACAACGTGAGTTACGTTTAATTTTACGTGAAAAACTTAAAAAGGTGATAGTGCCAATAGTACCCCCCCCCCCTTTAAAAAAATTTTTCAATTTTTTTTTCACAAAGTAAAGTAATTTTAGGGTTTTCACGGTCGGAGAATCCGATTCCTATATCCATTTCGACACAAGTTGAACCGCGAACCCAAATTCGAACACCGGAAGTACCGTACTTTGGTGAAAAATCAATTTTTGACTTTTGTTCAGAATTGTGCGAAATGGAGATGTCGTATTCGTGATCAACGACCCCGACAACTCCCGAAAAGGGGATTTTGACTACTTTTTTAAATTTGTTGAATTGACTTAATTTTTCAGAATGCAAATTACCAGGAGAAAAAAAGTTGCTTTCTTTGAACTGATCGTCAAAATGATTGGAATTGTCGTCATTCGGCAATACTTCAGAAGCATTGGTTGAAAATTCATCCGCAAAAATTGCATCGTAGCAAGAAAAGTCTTTCAAATAAGGGTCGGATTCATTGTCCACATTTTCCCGGACGACGTGCGGTCTTTTCGAACCTCTTTTGTGCTCACTCGTATCAACCTCATCAACACGAAGCATTCGACATTGTCTCTGTTTTGGAATACTTTCTTAGTTCCCTTTGGCCGGTAATACTGAAGTTTATCCCCCCCCTTTTTACAAAAAAATTTTCTGTTCTAAAAAGTCGTGAAAACACGTTTTATGGGGTTTTTAGGGTCACTGATCACGAATCTTACATTCATTTTGACCAATTTCGAATCCCGGACCCGAATTCGAACAAAAAGTCGAAAATTCAAAATTTTCGAAATTCTTACTTTTGTTGCTAAATTGATTTAAATAAGCTAAATTTACTCAAAACCACTGAAAAATCAAAGAATGGTCATTGTGTACAGGTACGAACATAAAAGTGAATTTTGAAAATTTTGAATTTTCGACCTTTTGTTCGAATTCAGGTCCGGGATTCGAAATTGGTCAAAATGAATGTCAGATTCGTGATAAGAGACCCTAAAAACCGCATAAAACGTGTTTTCACGACTTTTTAGAACAGAAAAAAATTTTTCCAAAAAGGGGGGGGGATAAACTTCAGTATTACCCTTTGACCTTTCATTGGTTTTTACTTACCGCGAGAAGAGTGTCGCTCACTTTTTGTACTTGGCTTTCAAGTGCAGCACATCTGGCAAATTCCAGCAAATAGCTTCTGCAGTTGTAAATTCTGCCCCACTCTTTCTCCTTAACATTGGTCAATTCCAATTGTTTCCTAATCCAATCAGAATCGATGTCGTCAATGGCTAAAAGTGAGTCGTGGTAAAATCATAAACAGTGAAAACCACAACCTTTCTTCGTCGCAGTAAAGACAATTTTCATTATGGCATCGGTGTATTGTTCCAATGTACGGGCAATCATCCCAGTGAGAGGATGGGCACCAATTAATTGGATTTTGTTGTTCACTATGCAACGGATGTGATCGAGTCCTTTCGACAAAAGTATATTTGACGTTGTAGGAGCTTCATCAACAGGTTTCTGTTCCTCCTCATCCTCTTCTTCATCATCGAAAAATGGGAGGTCGACATCCATTTAAAAAAGTTAGTTGTTTAGACTAAAGTAGCAAAAATCCACAAAGGTCTTAGAACCCATCCACATTTCCCATCCGCTCGTTTAAAAACGAAATGCGACAAAAGTCTGTTTGTTTTTCATATTTGGCATTATGTTAATTTTTTAAAGCTAATTTGAATTTGTCTCCTCGGTTCCGTCGCACTTTCCGTGCCAAGGAGGTTTAAGAAGCCATAACTTTTTGTCAGTTGACTAGATCCAACAATCTTGGTACTATCGAAATATTAGGAACTTATTCTTAGACAAATTACAAAAAAAAAAAAAAAATTGAAAAAAGTCTCGATTTTGAACTTTTTTTTCTTAATAACTTACTGTCCGGTATTTTTTTTTATGATTGTTTATAACTTTTTTTTTAATTAGAATTTGAATTCAGGTTATTAATATTCAAAATGGCTATGGCCGCAAGAGGTGGACGAGGGGGAAAATTGCCTCCCGAGGTAGCATAATAAACAGCCATTTTAATTAATTGTGAATTTCAGGTCAATCGCATTTTATTCATTAAAAATCTGCCTTATAAAATCACGGCTGAAGAAATGTACGATATTTTTGGCAAATTTGGTGCAATACGGCAAATACGAATGCAAGTTTTTCACAACTATTGTTAAATTGTGCTACTATTATTCTGTTAAAGTGGGAATACGCCTGAGTCACGTGGTACCGCATTTGTTGGTGAGTCCAATGAAATAAAAAATTACAATTTTGCAAAGAATAATTATTAGTTTACGAGGACGTTTTTGATGCGAAGAATGCCTGTGATCACCTCAGTGGGTTTAACGTGTCGAACCGATATTTGGTTGTTCTCTACTACCAAGCGACGAAGGTCTTTTATATTTAGATATTTACACTTTTGAATTGCTTTTTTGCTGCTTTTAAAATTACTTTTAAACATGGCAAAATTGTCAGGCATGGAAACGGATGGACACGGACAAGGCTCGCGTAAAATTGGAGGAAGTGAAGGACCGCTACGGATTGGGCGGAGACATTGAGAAGGAAAAGGAGAAAATGGGCATTTACACGCCCAAACACACGCCCGGAGTGAGCACGCCGCGACACAAACACTGACAATAAGGCGTGGACACCGAATTTTTATTTTTTTTAAAAGTTAACATGAATTATACCAAAAAAATACCATTTCGACAGGATTGCAATTTTCATAAATTTTTCTGTGAAGTTTTCTGGAATTCATCGTTAAACCAAAGTTTTTAGTTATATTTAAATTTGGATCTCCAATTGATATATTTTGCTATTTGACTTGTTATGACTTTCCCATTTCTTAACTTCTAATATTTCCATATAGTACAATGGAAGGCGATCCAACCTTTGTAAATGTTCAACCAAATTTCGTACAACAGAACTTAAGAGAATTGTTAGATTCGCATTTGCCAAATCAAATTGCCCGTTTTGAGGAGAGCAGCGTAAATTTGGAGAGAGTGGCTGCCTTTTGTGAAGCGAATTACCTTCAGGTGAATTTGATTATCTGTGTTAACTTTTAAGTGTTTGGTGGTCATTTATGCTTGTGATTGGCTATGACAAGTCCGAATTGTTCGCTACGCAAGAAAATTTTATTTAGTCGCCAAACAAAGCCGAGGCATTGGCGGAGACAAAACGTTGCGCGCTGCAAAGTTTGGCGAGTTTTGCTTTTATGGTTGGCGATTTGTCGCGCTCACTTTTGAACGCACTTGACTTGGAATCGCTGAATCTGTCGGACAAAACTTCACAAATTCAAAACATTGCGCAGGCAAAAACGGGATTTTCGAATGGAACACATTAATCGTTCACTAAATTTTTAGTTCGTTTCAATTCAAAAGGAAAAATCGGCAAGACGAGAAATTGGCAAATTAACGGCAAACAAAAATTTGATCCGTCTCAACAAAATCACTTATCCTTCTTCAGAAGTACTTACAACTGCTGAATTATTTTTCAATTGTTTTCTTTTTAAAGGAGCGTACCCCGCGGTATCACCGAACTCCGATTGATTTTGCGATTCTCGACGGAATTGGAAATGGCAAGCGACTAGTGCAATCGACTAATGACTATGGCACAATTGGGGCGGCTCGTATGCAAGGAACGTACAGCCAAATTACGCTCAACCGCACTGGTTCAATGGTCAGCAGCGGAAGGACAACGACAGGCGGTGCTCAAAACCAGCAGCCAATTTATGAACATTATGCCAGGGCAAATTATGGCACAGTGAGTCGTTCCTTAAGAGGAAAAATAATGTTGAGTTGTCCCAACCAAGGGACACTTATTCATAGAGGAGTGGGCGGAGTATATCCCCTTAAAAACACAAAATATCGACAAAAAATAAATTTGTTAATTCCTTCCCAGGGTTCGTCACCTTTAAGGGTTCCCATTTTGAATTCCGCCTTTCTGTCAGCTCTCCCGTGGCTCGTCCCTCCTCCCCCCTCCCGCCCCTGCCGTCTCCTCTCTCCATGATCAGTACCGCGTGCCCATGCCAATCCCTTCCTCCGTCGTCCCCCCTCCTCACCAACCGTTCACCCGTTCTATACAATGCTCTCAACATTTCCCTGCTGCGCAATGCACACCTCATCATAATCGCAACCATTCTATGGGCAGAGCAGACGAAATCACGGACAACGCTTTGGTGGGAGGCGACCGTACTACGAACGGCCGTTTTCAACAAAATCACTACGGAAATGCCAACAACGGACAATGCACGGCCGAACAAACGCAACAGCAAAACCAACATCATAAACAACATTACGAGCCGATTGGGAGCCAAATGGAGCAGCAAATTGCAAATCATTTGGACAACCAAGTGGGATAATAAAAAAGGGGATAAACTTGGAGCAACTCGTTGCCTTCGGACATTTGTCAGAGACGAAGGGGTGAGGCGACTTCGTAAAGGCGAAAAGAATTTTAATTAATTTGACACAATTTCAAATAAAATTTATGAAAATAAAAACAAATTTTCTTAATTAACTTCGTTAGAAAATTCAAATTAAAAATTCTTTTCTCAACGGTGCCTACAAAAAATCTTAATTTTTCTTTAAAAATGGTTCTAAATCGCAAATTGATCAAATTTTGGGCAAAATCTGTTAATAAATCACATGCATTCGGCGCCTCCGACTTTTTGTTCTCCGACCCCCCCCCCTGGACTACGTTCGTGTGGAGTTGGTCGATCCCCCCACCCCACTATTCTATTTCATGTATGCATTCAGCTTCATCTCCAACAGCAGCAAAACAGCAATAATTCTGACGGACGAATGGATAATTCTGCCGACTTTTCAGGCACTAAAATTAAAATCAGGCCCGTAGTCAGAAAAAGGGGAGAAAACAGGAATTTGTAACGTTTTTCACCAAAAATGGGATTAATTTTTGCCATTATGGGGCCAAATTTTTTTTATGGGAACATAATTCACCATTACGTGCCTGTTAAAAGTGCAATTGTCTTTCTGTTTTCAGTTTTCCTTTTCAGATGATGGCCTTCCCTTGCCACCGCCGCTTCTTCTTTCAAATGCTGTGGCAGCAATGGACCAACAAGGCCGCTTAAATCAACGGGACGATGCGTATCCGCCGCCTCCGAACCGCCCGGGACTGAACGCTGCCATTGGTGACGAATTGCCCAATTGGGTCCCACAACATTACATTGAAGAAGGTGAGAAGTCCTTAAAGATTTTTGCAAAATTCATTCGGAAAATGTCTTTTATTTGCAGATTTATTGGCTATTAACACTACTAATCTCTTCTTCTTCTCTAATTGTCATTTTTCAGCGGTTGTTCTGTACAATTACGACTCACAAAATTCGGACGAACTCCGTCTTTACCAGGGAGCTTTGGTTTACGTGCTGCGAAAAAATGATGACGGATGGTTCGAGGGAGTGATGGACGGAACCACCGGACTTTTCCCGGGAAATTATGTTCGGCCAATTCAGTGAGGAGAGAAAAGTGCAGGCCATAAAAAAATACAATTGTCTGAATTTACACATTCCTTTTCTTCCAATTAGTTCTAATAAAAAGGGATCCATGAAATTCTATCCTTAGAAATAAGTAACAATTTTAAAAATTAATTAAAATTGCAAAGTGTTTTTGGAATAAAATCGTTGTCTTTTCTAGTGCAAACATTTGTTAGTAAATTTTCTGTTGATCATTTCGTTTTAATTTCCGGCCATCCCAACGTCCGGAAAAGGAAGAACCAATCAAAAATTAATATTTCAAAACAAAGTATTTGTTTCCTACAGGAAATACTTATAAATTGTTCAGACGACATAAATATGTTTGTTCGCTCCCGCCCATAAAACAAAATTCGCTCTTTCCATAGCCCTCAAAAGGAATCATTCATTGCTTTTACATGGGACCCCTTTAAAAGGCGCTTCTCGTCGGCGTTTTGTCACCTGTCGGTGTGACCCCGCGGGCATCCCCCAAAGGCGATGGTTGGCACGGCGTATTGTTATTTGGGGACACCCTTTGTTTTTTCCATGTATTTATTTGTCCAATGCATTTAAAGCGCCTTTGCAAAACAAAATAAGGATAAAAGGCTTCAAATATATAAGGCTTTGGACTTCAATTTCACAGCCTGCTGTTTTTCGCGTTTTTAGAAATAAGGACACCTGCGAACCCCTATTTAAGACAAATCGGCACGTGTGATGTTTTTCCTATTATCAATTTACTTTCAAAAATCAAATCGTTCTGATTACTTTTGCCTGCGCCTTTGCTATTCCATGCCAAAAATCGCACCAAAACATTCCTTCGGCTTAAAATAGTGCCGAAGCAGGGAACCGTAAATGCCAATCCGTGCTTTCCCCCCTCCCCTTTCCTGGCGCGGAATTTCCGGTGGCAATACTTAAAAAACAAGGAAAATGCATATAAACTGCTTAATTTCAACATTAAATGACACTTGAATGTGAGGCCTTAATGACTATATTAATAATAATTTTTAAATTAAATTCTTCCGCTCGTCGCTGGCATAAATAAATTCATTAAAATTACAAAATAATATGCCATTAATCGCTTTATTCTTTAAAAACAGTAATAAAGTCAAAGGCTCGTTTCCGATGAATGATTTTGCTGGGGGGAGGGGACAAATGACGGAGACAAAAGTCAGTGACCAAAGATCCCCCCCCCTATTACATAACTTATTTTGAAACCGTTGGAGGGGCAACTTGTACCTATCAAAGCTGGAGGTTTTTTTGCACCACGATAAACTTTTGTGTTTGGCATGGATATGCGAAATTGCATTTCCCACCCGGAAAATCCTCCCCCCCCCCTCCATAAAATTAGCCAAGAGACTTTTCGTCGCCTTCCTCCCATTGTTTCATTCTCTTGGATGAAAATCAGATGAGCACAATTGGGAAAAGGGGGATGAAAATGAATCCCCCCCCCCCGGGGGGGGGGAAAGGAGGGAATTTTCTCGGGGGGGGGGGGGGGGAAATGTGGGGCGCGGAAATGGAACGATGGACGGGAGAGATGCATCAATGAACTTCCCTTTTCTGCCCCTCCCCCGTCATTTGCCCGAATTGTCCTTCTGGCCCTATATCCGCTTTTTTGAACTCACAAATTGTGGCATTATCCTTCTCATGCCTATTCGGTCCCCTCCTCTTATCCATCCTTTTTATTCACTTTAACTAAAGTTTCCAAACTTCCAGATTTAAAGTTTTTTTACCTTTTGGATAAAAATCTTTTACATTTTTGAAGCTTTTTTTATTATTTTGAAGTGGAACAAAGAAGAGAATATTAACAAAATAGACAGAAACAAATGGAAAAGCGTAGGCTAAAAAGTGGGGGCGTGGGGGACTCAGCTGCCGAATTGTCACTTTGTCCATTTCACTGTGCATGTTGTCCATTTATTTTTCTGCCTCACTTCATCTATATTGGCAAAAATGGCAAATAATGAAAAAATATAATTGAAAATCTTCCACTCAGCGTCCCCCTTTCCCGTTACCCCATTCTTCCATCCCATCGTCCCTTCCCCCCCCCCCGGGGGACGTGCTGCTTTTGTGCTTCTCTCGCCCTCTGTTTTTAGTACTTTTCTGTCAATAAAGTGACCCTTTTCCCTCCGCTTTCATTCATTCCGCGCACTCCGTCTTCCCAACTCTCGTCAAGAAATCGGATTCGATTAGCGATGCTTCTTCTCTGTTTTACTTTCGTGTGGTCACCACAGTGTTAAATTCGAGAAAAATTGCAAATGAAAAAATTCGTTTTAGGCGCAGCGAATCAAAGATCAAATCCGGTTTTAACTGAACCCGGTCATTTAATATAAAAACCATGCTTTTTAAAGAGAATATGAAGACTAATTTGTAAGGGAAATTTTTTTTTCTAACAGTAAGTTGGAATACACTCACAAAATTCAGAAAGTAAAACCAAGTTAAGCAATGGTAAAAAAAAGAAAGAAAATGACCTGAATAAAAAATGTGCTGCCGATGATTTTAATATATAAAATGAACAAAAATTAAAGCATAATTTATGACGCCATTTGCACTTCTCTATGAAACAGCAACAAATAAATAAATTAATCCATGCAAATACTGAACGATTTCTTGTCCTCCCAACTTTGATTCCCCGTAAAAACGGTCGACAAATTCAATTGGCACCTCACCGATAGAAAAGCCGCCCTTTTTTGCCCGAAACATCATTTCCATCTGAACGAAATGTGAAACAATTAAGAACTAATTAAGGGAGGGATTAATTGTAAGACCTGAAAAACGTATCCCTTTGACACTGATTCGACGACGAGTTTTGACAAAACGGACTTTCGATAGAGACGGAACGAACCAGTCAAGTCGGAGACGCCCGGCTGAAGAAGGAACTGAAAAACAAATTAGAAAACGAATTCCATTCTCAAAGTTTCCAGGGAATTTACTTGTGACAAAAAGTTGGCTCCTGAATTGCCCGAGGCCATTTGGAGGAGAAAGCAAAAGCAAATATTTTTTAAGAGAGTAAGGGGAATGAGAAGAGAGAGTGAAGGGAATGAGAGAGTGAGAGGAGGGAAGAGAGTGAGGGGAATGAGAAACTTTAAAATCAACAATCTCTTTGCATTTGTTTTTTTGTTTATTCATTTTTTGTGTTCCCATTTTTCCATTTCCCATCGAATTCCTTCCAAAATTGTTCATTTTGTCAGCACCGTTTGGGGAGGGTCAAAAGAATTAATCAGCGCAATTTATTCATCAGTGATTCCTTCCATAATAATCATTTTCAGAGGAGCACAGAATGGTCTAATGCCAACGGACATTCGTTCGAATATTTAAAGGGTTACAAAACAATGCCACGTTGGAATGGTCTACCGTTTTTAAGCGAATGAGCGGTGATTGGTTGGGCATTCATTGCCTCGTGGAGAAGTCAAATTCATTTGTGAGCAAACCCCGGAATTCGCTTTTGAACCGGAAACGGCGTGACTCTGCTCCTTTTTGGCTTCATCATTTGCCCCTCTCATTGCATTTATTTGTTTAATCAGTCGCTTTTCATTTCCCATTAAAATGACTTTTTGGTCAGCTGCCGTTAATTATTCAATTCGAATTTATGTTGCCATTCTTTTGATTAAGCCTTTAAGCTGCGGAACCGATAATGACGCAACTCATTCCAAGCAACCAAATTTAAAGTTTCTTTCATTTTTCAATTTCTTCCAATTATTTATTCATCATTAGTTCGTTAGTTAATTCTTTTCTTTCTTTTTTTGCTACCAAGGAGATAATGGCAGATTTATTTCGGTCTTTTGCCCATAAAACTGAATTCCCAACACTTCCTCCCCTCCAAAAAAACTCCGCAATAATTTTTCATTTGGCACGGATTGTCCTTCCGTCCCCATTTCTTTTTCTATTTCCAATTCTCTCTCTATTTTGGTCTTACATTTCCATCTTGGCCAATTCCCAAGTCCTTCTTCTTCCAATGCTTAATTTCTTCTCTTTTTCTCCTTCTCTTTCACCCAAAACCAATCATTACTCTTTCTCCTTTTGATCACGAGAGGATCACAGAGCAGCGAATTGATCTGTCATCACTTCACAGCACAACACAGCACAGCAGCAGTTGTTGTGTCGTGTCTAAAGAGTTGGAAGGGTTAGCAATTTTTTTAAAAAAATTTTCTCGGGGGGAAACGATTCGGGGGGAAACGGCGGGGGGGAAACGATTCGGGGAGGAAACGATGCGGGGGGAAACGGCGGGGGGGAAACGGCGGGGGGAATCGGCGGGGGGAAACGGCGGGGGGGAAACGAGGTGCCCTCCTTAATTTGACTTTGTTTTTGCTTGCTTTGCACTTAGAAACGTGGAAAAGAATTTTAATATGCTTTTGACATTATTGTTTCTTCGTTGTTCATTTTTGTCTTAAAATTGCCTTTTAGTCGTCTTTTTCAAATGCCTGATTATGATGAAACCACTGATCTTCAACTTTGCTTCAATA
The DNA here is from genome assembly GCA_004148225.2 of Heterodera glycines. NCBI lineage: Eukaryota > Metazoa > Nematoda > Chromadorea > Rhabditida > Heteroderidae > Heterodera > Heterodera glycines. The sequence goes on from CP049710.1 coordinate 8,885,726, forward strand.
AAACTCATTTTCAACGTTCGGATTTTAACGTCGAACGATTTGTGAATTTGGCAAGGAAACGCGTGACTTTGGATCAGCTGCAAAATGACCTGCGAATTTACTTGCGGCATCTCCAAAATTCAATGGTTGAACTGATCAATGATGATTATGCCGACTTTGTTAACCTTTCTTCTGGTTTGGCTGCTTTGCGTGATTCAGTGGAAAAAGTTTCTTCTTTTATCCCTGTTTTTTCAATCGTTTCATGAACAGAACATAAAGCCAATTCTCACAAAAAAATTTCATTATTTGAATGTTTGTCCCCCAAACGAAAATTAAAGTGAAAGGGAATGGGCAAATGTTGCGACAAAATATCACATTGTGCAGCAGAGCAACAAATTTTTCCAACAAATGTCGAGACGAGAAAAAAAGGCGGAGATAGGAAGGGAGCATGGATCAGCAAAAGAAGCAGGGGGACTGATTAACCAGCAGCAGTGGACACAGAGGGTGGGGGGGGGGCGACCGGAAGTGTTTTCTCCGGCACGTGAGACGGAAGGAAGGGGAGGAGAGAGGGGAAGATGGGCATAGGAAGGGACTCATCCGGGGGAGGGGTCCACGGGGCAGGTAAGCATCCCCCAGAGCGGGATGAGGGTGGGCGGAAGAAATTAAAAAACGAAAAGATGAAAGTAGTCAACAGACGAGGCAGGGGGGAGAGGTGATCATCGGTTAAACCGGGGGATGACAAAACCGGGGACCCTGCATATGCAACTCGGGGGACTTTAATTTTTTTTCCATTTTATACTTTCAACAGAAATTGTTAAATAAAATATCTTTATGTAAATTGTGTAAATTTTATTCAACTGAAAATACCACTCTTTCTAAAGCATTCTGCTGGGGCAAATTCAAAAATCTTGTCCAGTAAAAATGATTAGGTAATTTCTTTAATTGATTAGAAGCGCATAAAAAATAGGAAAAACCCATTTGCCATTTCTAAAGAAGGTTTCTTTACTCAAACTGTTTGAAAAACAAATAAAGCTCAATAAAAAAAATAACCATACAACCAAAGATCCGACCGAACAGTAAAGAATCATGTACAGAATTTTGAAGCGGGGTCCCAACACATCACAATTTTTGGCTCTTATTCAGTTTGTCCCCCATAATTTTTTTTTTAATTTCTAAGTAAAAAAGTCAAAATATAGGTTTTCAGGGTCGCTGATCACGAATCCGACATCCATTTCGAACCCCGAACCCAAATTCGAACAAAAGTCAAAAACTCAATTTTCAACAAAATTCACATTTATTGCTCAAAATCGATTCAAATGCACGATTTTCATAGCGAATAAGAAAAACAATAGATTTACGGGACTCGTTCACATGGATATATGGCACTTACTTGAGACCAAAAGTTAAAAAATGGGTCGAAATGGATGTCGGATTCGTGATCAGCGACCCCGAAAACCTATATTTTGACTTTTTTACTTAGAAATTAAAAAAAAAAATTATGGGGGACAAACTGAATAAGAGCCCAATTTTTTTGTAAAAAAAAAAAAATGAAACTAGGATTTCTAAAAATCTCTAATCCGGGTTCGGGGTTCGAAACTGAGTAATGTCAGATTCCCGCTCACAATCAGCGCCTTAGATTACCTTAGAAATAATTTCCAGTTGACTATCGCAGTTGGCGTCGCCCAGTTGTCCTGTCCGAACAGGAGGGGGTCTGGCGACGCCGAAAGGCATCGCCAGAAATTTTTAAAGTTTGAGTGCAATCTTAGCAGATTTTTATTCAAATCATATTTTAAGCAAAAACGACTTTACAAATTGAAAACTTCCTTATAATTCTTCGACTCAACAATTGCTTGCCAAATGCGTCACAGTGAACCTTCTCTCCATTTCCAATCGCTTCTTCGGCCCCCAACTTCCATTGAAGGCAACCGGCGATTGGAACACATGCAGAATTTGGAGTTGACGATGCAATCTTTGGTTGTCACTGCAAATGGTGAAGGCCGCCGATACGATGACCGCCGACAGCACGACGAAGTCAGACCATCGCCATCATACGAAGGGAAAGCGGAAGGGACGAAGTGCGGTGGAGTGGCAGCAGAAAGGGCAACGGAAGGGAAAGGGCAAAGACACGACAAAGGCAGAGCGAACAAATTGAAAAAGGTCACTTATTGGGGGGGGGGGGGTAGGAAAACGAGCGGGAATTGAGTCGTTAAATGTGGGGGTTTGCTGATCACGAACTTTATGTTAATTTTAATCGAATTCGAACCACTGCCCGAGCTCCAAAACTCGAGACTTAAAATTTTTGCTATTCGGTAGTCAAAATTATTTCCCATTCTATTTTTAAAGAAATATCTATGGGAAAAAGAAACCCATTTGTGACCCCTGATTGTGAGTTAAACCTTTTCAGTTGTCCGAATTAAACAATTTAACTATCATTATTCGATTACCTATGTGATCTCTCTCTTCATTAGCCTGTAAAATTTCAAAAAATTTATTAAGTTTTAAATTTATGAACAAAAATGTTCGGGAAATCTGCAAGTTATTATTTTTAGAAATTATTTTTTTGAAAAATAACGAATTTGTTGTTATACTCAGAAAACTAGGCGGTCACACAGTTGTCCCTTTTCGTATGTGCTCCCCCCGGGCTTACAAAAGGGTCCCATTTAAAAAATTATAGTTATTATGTTAGAACATGCCATTTTAATTGTGAATTTCGAGAATTTGGATTTTCGCCTTTTTGTTCGTGTTAGAATTGGGATTTTTGTTACCGAAATGCTTTTTGGTGAAAATTTAAAAAGGGCTGTCATGATAAAACGAAGTGTTTCATTTTACCATAATATCCGCTTTTCCATTCAGTGCCTTCACCTCGACCTCAACAAAGTGTCCACTTGCCACAATGACCCCTCTCTCCCCGAATTTGTCCCCTCTTCCAACGGCGGTGTCCTTTCGCCCCGCCAACACTTCGCCCATCCGCTGCGAGTGCCGCGCCCTTCCAAACTTTTCCCCGTGCACATTTTGCCACTGCTTTTTCTTGGGAACGACGAAACGGCAAAGAGTCGGGAAAAGATTGAGCAGTAAGTTCGTTTTTTTTCGTTTTCTAATTAATCTTTTGTTTCAGAAGTGGCATTCGCTACGTAATAAATGTCACTTCGGACCTTCCCAATTATTTTGAAGACGATGACCGTTTTGTTTACATGCGAATTCCCGTAGATGACAATTGTTCCCACAATTTGGCCCGGTTTTTCCCTGGTATGACTGACCAATCGTAGCCATCAAATGATTTTTTCTTTGATTTTAGAGGCGATTTCCTTCATTGAAAGGGCTCGTTCCGACCGTGCCGGCGTCCTCGTCCATTGTTGGGCTGGCATAAGGTAAGCACTTCGCCACCCTTTGCCCAATTGCTCATCGTCGTACTTTTGCCATTTTCAGTCGTTCCGTGACTGTTTGCCTTGCTTATCTGATGTTTATCCTTCGCTGTACGCTCGAGGAGGCCTTCGACCGTTTGCTGAAGCAAAACGGAACGATTTCACCGAATTTTCACTTTATGGAGGTGCCAAAGGTCGTCTCGGTGCCAGCAAATTTTGTTCTATTTCAGGCTTTGACTTGCTGGGAGCGCGAGTTGTTCGCTTGCAACTTCTCCCATTCTCCGCTGGGCATTGAAATTTCCCCCGAGGGAATGTCCAAAGTTGGCAATGGCATCCACGCCAACAGCGGCGCTTTTCTCCACCCCCACAACCTCAACAGCGACGGCGGTGCCGTGCCCGGCAAATCGGCCCTTTCTGTCCCCACTGCATTCAATTCTCCCGTTGTGACGACGGCAATACCTTTCTAAACGGCCTTTACAAATGAATCCTTTGAATTGGTCACTTCCCCCCCCCCCTCCCCCAATTTTCCCCAAATTTCGTCCGTCCTGCCAATTGATTGCGATTGTCAATGAATCTTTAATTTCTATTAACTTTCCCTTATTTTATTGCATTTCTCAATTTTGTTTTGAGCATAACGCAGTTCTTACCGTCTTTTTTGTCGCATGGCCTTTTTTTTTCTTCAATTTTTAATAAATTGGTATATGCTTTCTTTGTGACTAAAGTAAAAATGGCACAATTACAATTAATTAAGAAGTGAGTTTTTCTATTCCCGTTTGAATCCTAAAATATCAATTAATAAATGCTTTATTCCCAATTTAGATTCCCTTTGACAACGACGACTCCAAAAATGAGTGCCTTTCGTCCTTCTCCAATTGTCTTCTCTCCAAATTGGATGCTCTCTTTTCTTCGGCTGTCTTTCTTCCGCCGTTGGCTGACAAATTTTGGGATTTTACGCTCCAGCAAATGGACCGTTACATTCAATGGACACAGAAAATGATTGAGTGAGTATCGGCACACGGAATTTAATGTTTTAGATATTTTCAGTCATTTTTCTTGCCCTGAATTACCAGCAGAAGATGAAAAGTCACCGCCACCAACGGAGTCCATTCAGTCGAATCGGTCAAAATCGCCAAATAATTCATTGGCTGGTCCGTATTTCTGTTTTAGCATTAATTTACCATGCTTTTCTTGTCCATTTTTAGACGTTCCTTTGCTTGGCGCTGCCGCCAACGTACAACAACAACAGAAAGTGCCGACTTCGCCCGCCTCAAATTGTCTCCAATTGAGCGCTCTCTTCCGTGATTTGTTGCTTTTTGACGCCGCACTCTTTCGCTTCTGTCTGAATACAATTTGGACACATTTGCGTGAGCTGCACGTGGACACGACTCCTTTTGGCAAATGCCTTTCCCATTTCTCGGAGCAATTAGCGCAGAAAAGGGCGATAATTGTCCACTTTTCTTTTCCCTTTTCTTTGACCCAATAAATAAAATTTTATGATGCCGCGCCAATTAGCCATAATAAGCAAAACATTCCTTCCTCTTCTTTGCCTCCCATTAATGAATTTACCTTTGCCCTTTTCCCATTCGAAAGCATTGCCTTTGGTTTTGGTCGGTTTCATGGATTTTCCCATTTCACTGCCCCCCAGGAATTTGCTGGGTGTTGTCAACACTTATCCGATTAAGTTTTGCTTTTCTTCCTTCCCTTTCAGTGTCAATCCCTCCGACTGTCAAATGCCTTTGCTTTTCGGTTTGTCTCCAACTTTTCGTCGATTTTAATCGCATTTGAAGCGACTAATGCGAATGGAGCTCACTGATGACAGCCGCAAGAAGAAAAGCAAAAGAAAAAGCAGCAACGAAATTGTTGGGTTTAGGCGCCGAAAGGCAAACGGCGAAACGGCGGGAGAAAATGAGGGAGAAAAGGAGGGAAAGGAGTGGCAAGGGGACGTGGGGAGCGGCGGGGACCAGGCACAGGGCGAGGCGCGGGAGGGGGAGGACCCGCTGCTCTCCACACAATGCCAACGCCATTTTGGCACCCAAATCGGAGCAACAACGCCAAACAGCAAAGGCCAAAGTGAATTTGAAACTGGCCCAATCAGTGAATTAATTTCCAAATATTGAAGGACAGTTTCGTTTTGAAGAGACGGGCGATCGGCGCGACGAGCAAAATGTGCACTTTTCGCAGCTGCTGAACTGCTTCCCCCCGTCCGACCAGCGACAGTCATCCGTCTGTTCGTCCTCCGTCTCCTCATATTCGTCTCCCGACCTCACCGAAATGTTCAGACACTCAAACAACAGCAGCAGCGACAGCACAGCTGACGACGGCATCGCCGCGTTCAATTTGCCATTTCCAACGGACGAAGGAATGCCTTCGGCCCATCTCCAATTGCGGCATCAGCAGCACTGTTTTCAGCAGACCGAGCGCATCTCCGCCTCGTCGTCCTATGTTTGCCCGCTTAGTCTCTGCTCTACCGCCGCTTCTCTCCCCTCCCCGCAAGACTTTGCTCCTCGGCATGGTCCGCTTCCAATGCTTCCGCACCATCTTCGGTCAACTGTCTCACCAATTGGTCACCAAATTCGGCACGTTCAGCAGCCGCATATTCCCTGCCCTCACCCTCCAAGTGCCCTTCCTCTCCCTCTTCCCAAACCGTTGGGTTCCCCGCCCTTCTCCTCCCCTTCCGCTTCCGTCTCTTCTTCTTCCTCCGCTTCTTTTTCATCCTTCGTCGTCTCCTCTTCCGCCTCTTCGACTTCCTCCGTAGACTTTCACTTCAATTCCGCCGATCACTTCTTCCCGTCCGCCTCTGTTCCTCTTTTGTTTGACCCAACCGACCACAAACAGCACGCGGCTTTCCTGGGATATTCCTCAACAATTTTTGATGACGTTCTGCTGGGCTTTTACCCCGCAAATGATCTGTTGATGAACAATTTGCCAACTTCGCCCGTCATCGAACCGTTCAGCATAAAGTGAGTGTAAATGGATAATTAATTAATTAATGGATGGGAAAGTGCCAATGGGAGTTAAGGTATGAATACGACACCACAAACACTGTGGGAACACCAGTCTTAGTCAAAGTGGAGTTTGAGGAACGACGGGAGGAAGACACATCGCTACCGTACCAACAAAACGGAGGAACGGTAGTGAACGAAGCAATGGGAAACGAATCGGACGACAAAAGGGGAAGCGATGAAGCGGGCGGGCGGCAAATGTTATCCGAAGGTGCCAATGCGATGGAGGCACAATGCGCTGCTGTTTCTTCGGCACTGTGCCAACAGTCGGCGGAAGAGCCGGACGCGCTGGACACACTCCGATTGGCACAGCACATCAGCCAGGAGCTGAAGCGCTATTCCATCCCGCAGGCCATTTTCGCACAACGCGTCCTTTGCCGGTGGTCTATCAAGCATTTTCGGCATTTTACAGATTTTTCTGTCCATTAAGCTCTCAAGGGACACTGTCCGATTTGTTGCGCAACCCAAAGCCATGGTCGAAGCTGAAGAGCGGACGGGAGACATTCCGACGGATGGCCAAATGGCTGCAGGAGCCGGAGGGACAGCGCATGGCCGCCCTTCGGTTGGCGGGTCGGTGGAATTAAGAATTGAAATTACGATGGAATTTGAGGGAATGACGGGCAATTAGCCAAGGGTAATTAGCCAAATAAATAATGAATGATCATTGTTCCATGTTAGCATGCAAACGGAAAGAAGAGCAAACGGCGAAAGAGAATTTGGACAACGCATCGGACGGAAGGGGCGGCGACGAACTGGCGGCAATTAGGAAGCCGGGACAGAAAAAGCCGCGGTTGGTATTCACGGAGATACAACGACGGACTTTACAGGTGGGGAAAGTGAAGTAAAAGTGAGCGAGAGGGAGGGGAGTGAGACCAAATCAGGGGGAGGGAGAAACAGTGAAATTTATTAGTAAAACAAATGATTATTTCTTTCGTTTTTCTTCTTTTTTCAGAATGTGTTGTTCTAAAACGGTTAAACGTCGTCCCTTCCGACCCTTTGGCCTTTTTCCGCGAAATTTTACCCGAAAATGAATTCGCTGATCTCCTTTTCTGGCCTTCCGTTGTGCTTTCCGAGTCGAAACTGTGCCGAGAGTTCGAATCGTTGGCCCAAAGTCCTTTCCCTCCTTACGGTTAAATTCGCATTTCTTTTTCAGATTTTCTTCAGACCAACCACTTTTGTTTAATTGATGACATTTTACGAATGAATAGTTTTGTGGGCGGAAAAAAGAAAATCCCAATTAAAATTGAAATTGTGCTTAGCAAAATTTGGTGTCGAAATTCGAATTCCATTTTCAGAAGGGGTCACGACAGAGAGGCGACGAATTACGGGGGAACGAATGGACCAAATTCGGTGCTATCAGTGGAAACGTCGAACCGATCGGGCGGAAGTACGCCACTGATCGGAAACGAAATGGAAATGAGCGATGGAAGGGAAAGTGAGCAGAGATCGGCGGGGATCAGTAAGACAAGGGAAGGCAATGGACCAACAGCGGAGGAGGAGGGAAAAGAGAAGGGGGAGGACGGACAAACGGCGACCGAGGAACGGCAAAAATGCCGACATCAACAGGAGGAGGAGGATAAAGAACAATTATTGGCCCCTTTGTGTTTGGATGAAATCGATCTATTGGACGAAGTGATCGGAGACGACGCGAGGGAAAGGGACGACGCAACGGCGGGACTGAGTCGGACGCCCTCTTTTGGCATTGGGTGGACATAGCAGCACAAATACAATGGCATTTCTGAATGGGTTTGTAGGCAGTTAAAAAGGTGCGTTCCATCCCATCAGTGATTGGCCAATCAACCAATCGATAGTTGATCTCAAATCACCCCTCCCGTCCGGTTGTTCTCTTTTGTATTCCATTAGCATTTTACCGTATCATTCCACCGTATTCATTCATTCACTTTTAAATAACAACAACAGCAATAAACTGTGTTTCATTTATTAAATTAATTGTTTAATAAATATTTGCACTTTTCTTTTTCTTTTCGCCTTTCCTTCCTCTGCGTCTCTCGCCCTTCCGTCTCGTTTCTTTTCCCCTCTCATCCTCTCTGTTCTGTCGTTGGACCTCCTGTTTCTTAGTCCTCCTTTTGCTGCCTCTCTTCCCTTCGTGCCGTTGTCCGATACTTCAACAGTCCGCTGCCTTTCCCCACCAAACAGTCCAATTTGACGTTCATCCTAATCAATCCGAAAATATTTTTTCACACATTTGGCCATGACCATCAATCTCACCACAGAAATTGGAGCAGAAAGTCGTAGTTTGACTTGCGCTTGTACGCCCCGGGGTATTTTTCCATAATTTTGCGAATGCTTTTGGTTGCCTCAGGCAAATGATAATGAGGGATTCGGGTGAAGAAGAAATGGTGCGCCACGTGACCTGAAAAAGTCATTTGGGAGCATTCACTCACTGCTCACCATTGGCCGATCGATCGAGCCTCTGATCAGCGACCAATCACTCGCACAGTTTTTGATCACTCCCCCCCCCCATTCATTGGTCGCATTTCCCTTCTCCATTCGGTCCCTCCCCAGCTTCTCTTCATCCTCTAATCGCTTCAGCCATTTATTGGTCCACCGGTTGCTACTCCCCTCCCCCCTCTCCCGTTTACAAACCTACGATAGTTTCCGTTTTCCGGTCACTCTCACCGATCAATTAATTCTCTCTCAATTCCGATCGCCCCTCTTCCGTTCACTTCTCCACCAGTCAGATCACCAATCTTCCTCCGATCATTACTCTCCCATTGCTCTGATCACTTCCGTTTTCCCATTCCCCCACTGACCATCCGTAATGTGATGCATGGCGTGATCAATGCCAAAACCGTACTCGCGATCGTACGTCTGCAGCTGTCCCTTGACAAATGCCCAATTGCCCTCCTCGTACACTTCGATTTGCTCGTCCTGATGTTGCAAATATGTGATGATCACCATCCAATAGCCTGACAGAGAAAGAAGCATTACTGCCTTTGTGTCGTAACAATTCGTTTCAATTTTTTTAAAATTTTTAAAAATTTAAGTTTTCTCAAAAAATCAAAATAAATTTCATTGCCTTGGAATGATCATGTTTTATTTATTACCCTGAAACATCAGCGGCACATAATAATATTTGAGAAAGGCCCACGGACTGTGGTCAAGCAAAACGAAAATGGCCTAATTAGGGAATGAATTGAGCAATTAATTCGTCAATTAACATTAGGAAGGCAAACCCAAGAAGTGATAAGACAAAGTGAGGAACTGATCAGACATTTGAAACGCTCTGTATTGTTGGAGAACAGCCGAGAAAAGGGCCAAAAATGGGAGCCGTCGGGGAGACCGGCGACAGTGTAAATGGGATTCCACCTGAGAATGGATTACGAATAATTAACAACATCGCAAATAAATTTTTAAAAAAAGCAACAAAGGGCACGCAAATTGCAAAGGCAGCGCGCCGAAATTATGAAGGACCAAAATATTAGCATTGACAAATGAACAAATTATCTGTTTGCAAATGGTTGCCCTTTGCTCCTCTCTCAAGGGTAAAATGTCGCCTTATATGGCCAGCCTCTGTCCCTCTCACCGGCAAATGCTTGACTCCTATTTGTGCGAGTTTCTTTGGCGCGAGGCTGTTAAAAACCGTGAAGTTGATCCATTTGAAAACATTTTGGAGCAAATTGTGGCTTTTATGCCTCCTTCATAATTTCGGCGTGCTGCCTTTGCAATTTGCGTGCCCTTTGTTGCTTTTTTTTTAAAATTTATTTTGCGGACACATAACAGGAAAGTACCACATTCATTAGTGGTATTTACCGTATTTGCTCTTTTTATCCCCCCGTCCCCATTAATCCCGCCGTCCCCAATTATCCCCCCCCTTTCTGAGGAGTTTGAAAAATAATCCCCCCGTCCCCATTTATCCCCCCGGGGGATAAATGGAATTCTTTTCACATTTTTTTTCGAAAAACATAGTAAAAATGCTAAAAAAATGCCAAAATAATGGCGAAAAGTCCAAAATAATGACGAATAGTGACATAATTTTGTTAAGAAAAAAAAATTTGAGGATGAATTTTTGAGAAATTTACCAATTTTGGCAATAAGTTTTGTGGTTTCTTCGGAAAATAAGTTTAAAAATTTAATAAACACAGCCAAGCGGGCTCGAACCCCAGACCCCCGTCTCATATGACCCTTAAGGGCTAGTAATTAAATTAAAAAAATCGTAAATAACTAAAAACATGACTTCTCCATACATTCAATAGCTCATCCGAAAGCTCTTTTTGATCTCTACAACGCAGAGGAGGAGAGTGAACGGCACAAACATTTATTTATTTTATTCATTTTCCATTTCACCCAAAAGCATGTTGAAAATTGTATATTGAAAAACACACATTTAATTAACACCCGATTCTTAAATTTTTAAATAATTTTTCGAAGAAACCACAAAACTTTACCATTGCCCCAATTTTTGTTTTTTTAAATTTTAGGTCAGTCTTAGGAGTGTATTTTTTGAAAATTTTTAGGTCGATTCTTAGGGGTGTATTTTTTGATTTTCTTGAATTTTTGTTGAGTAAAAAATTATTTTTTTTGACGCGATGACATTTTTTGGCGACATGTTCAAAAAATTTCAAATATTTAACACAAAATAAATCTGTCGAAAAATAAGAGGGGGGAGGGGAAATGGAAGGACAGACAAACGGGAAATGCCGCGGGGGTTGGCGTTGGGCCTTCCTAATCCCCCCGGGGGGATAAAAAGAGCAAATACGGTAATTATTCATTGATAGGACTGCATAAATAGTCAAACAATGGACTGATTGATCAGCAGCAGAAGTCAGTCACCTGATCAGTCCGGACAAGGGAATCTTAGCAAAATGTTTTCGCAGCCATCCGCCACCTTCGTAGTCATCTTCCAACACCCAGGGATGACCTTTGTCCTTGTCCACATGAGAAGTGAATTGGTGATGTTGACGGTGGCTTTTTTGCCATGGCCAAAAGGGCACCTGACAAAGAGCAAAAAGTGATCAGAGGGCAATAAAATTGAGCTGATTGAGAAGGGCGAACCATTAGCAAAGCGTGGGAAATATGGCCGAAAATGTCGTTGACCCATGTCCAATCGGAAAAAGTGCCGTGGCCGCAGTCATGGCCAACGCAAAACAGAGAGGACAAAAACATGCCGAGCAAGCAGTACCTGTGGACAAACAGAAGACCATCATGATTGACAGATTGGAAAACTACCAGAAAAACAGTCCGATCAGTCCGAAATTTGTCTCTACAAAAGGCACAACGGCGTAAAGGAAGCCAATGACGAGCAAATCGATGGCCAAATAGTACAGAGAACGAAGGAGAGACTGAGAGAGAAAGAAAAAGAAGGTGATCAGAAGCAAAGGAAATTGATTAGCTCATTTACCTTTTCAAAACACTCTTTGGGCACCGCGGCACGGATTTCCTCCCACGTGGGCAATGGACGGGGGGCCAAAACTTGGCCATTTTGCTGGGCTTGGCCTTCTGCTGAGGGACTGTCAGAGGAAGAGGAGGCGGAGGAAGGGGAAAAGGAGCAGGGAGGGGACATGAGGAGGCGAAAATGTGATGGAGGAGGAGGAAAAGAAAATGGAGCAGGGGACGGCAAAGGTTTAGTTTACTGGTCCCGTTTTTTTTTATTTGAAAAGCCTGGAAAATTTTTTCTAGCGCTATTTTATGGTGCTGAGCACGAATCCGGCATTATTTTTGACAAATTCTGAACCCCTTACCCGGATTCGAACATATTTTCAAACAAAATTTTTGTTTTTATTGTGCATATAATATGCGTAAATAAATGTGATTTGCTGCATATAAGCGATCATTTGATCACGCATTCACGGGGTAATAATGGGAAATTTGATCAACAATGTTGTCGAAAACAAGCAATGCAGTCAGATGAACGGATAGATTAAGTAGTAAACAAACAACAAATGATTATGAAATCTTATGAACATTATTACCCCGTGAATGCGTGATCAAATGATTGCTTATATGCAGCAATACCATCACATTTATTTACGCATATTATATGCACAATAAAAACAAAAAATTTTGTTTGAAAATATGTTCGAATCCGTATTAGGGGTTCAGAATTTGTCAAAAATAATGCCGGATTCGTGCTCAGCACCATAAAATAGCCCTAGAAAAATTTTTCCAGGCTTTTCAAATAAAAAAACGGGACCAGTAAACTAGACCTTTGCCGCAGGACAACGGACAGAAGGAGGAGGACCTTTTGAGAGCAAAGGAAAGGGAAAGACTGACACGACCGAAAATTCTGATAATTAGTGATGGGAGGTGTGGAAGGGGAGGGGAAACGGTGAGGGATGCACACACGGACGGACGGACTGATGGCATGATCGAAAAGATGAGAGATAAAGAGAGGGAGAGAAAGAGAGAGAGAGAGAGAGAGAAAGAAGAGGGAAGAAGAGAAAAAGCGAGAGGAGAAGGGATATGGGAGAGAGTATAGGAAGAAAGAGAGAAAGAAAAATGAGGAGAGAAAAGAATGCCAACCTTATAACTCTCCCCCCCCCCGCAATTCACTTAATTTCCCATGCTTTTCACGTGTTGCCATTAAAATTCCTTGTCATCGAAAAATATCAATCAAAAAGCAAAATGCACCGAAAATTGTCCATTTATTTGAAAATTTGTCAAATAATGGAAAAGTGAAATGAAACTCAATTACATAAATATTTCTAAATATTCAAATGGTATTTTACATATACAAGCATGAATATTAAATGATCAGCAGTGGAAAATCGGACATTAAATAGACAAAATGGGAAGGGGAGGAGTCAACCGATCGATTGCTTATTATTGGCTAACGAAGAAAACAATTACCTAAATGGAATAAAAAGGCATTCATTAAAATGAATGTTAAATTGTGATAAATGCTTCAGCAATTTAACTTAATTGGGATATCTCTTACACTGTCAAAAATATCCAAATATGAAAAAAGGTTAATCATCGGAGCAGGTACATTTTCAAACATTTTTTCACAAATTAAATCGGAAAGAATGGGATTTATAAAAATAGGAAAAGGGAGGGAAAACGATTTGTGAAGGAATGGACTGGTCGCAGTTTCTGCCCGAACTGATCGGATGATCGGACGGCTCGTCGCCGTTTGCTGCTAATCCTTTCCGATCGCCTCCCCCCTTGGCCATTCTCCGCCGTTTCTTTGGCCCATTGGGTCGGCTTTTCCTCTGCTTTTCCTTTTCCCCAATGAATTCGCATGTTGCTAAATCGGATTCGCTCAACAAATGTCCATCTTTTCTGCTCCGTTTGTCCGCTTTTTCGCGTGCCAATTTCGCCTTTTGCCGTGCCTTTTCCTTCCCTTTGGCCATAATTTTTCTTTTATTGTCCTTTTTTGCATCAACTAAAGGTCAGTCTGTGCCACTTTTATTTCTTTTCCCCCCTTTGTTTCCGTTAGGTTCGCTTTTTGTGCCCCCTCATTTGGTGCCCGCCGCTTCTCCCTTTGCCCGTGCCGACTTTCGCCTTCAAAATGCGCACTTTTACCGCGTCATCGTTCATCCTCCGCTCTTTCCCTTCTCTCTTCCGTTTTCCCCGCTTTCTCCTCGCCCTTCGGCCAATTCGGCGCCAGTTCCAACTCAGCGCCGATCATTTGAGCCTTCCCAAAAAACATGGCGTCAGTAAATTGGCCATAAGAGAAAAGATAACATTTATCATTATTTTTAAAATAAAAGATCACAATCAGCATGGATTTTGAAATAAAATATATTCAAAACCGATAATTTCATCCCAAAGGCGTCGTTTTGGGTGAAATTTGTCAGTTGCCAAATTTGCTGCGACCAACTGAGAACAGCTCCACTTTTGCCGAGTGTGAGCAGCTCGACTGGGGTATTGCTGAGCTGTTGAACAGGTGATTGATTAAATGTTCAATTAAACATGGGCAAATTAACCAATTAACATTTAAAAATGCTTAATCTAAGGTCCGATTTGGGCTTTTGGCGGTTGCGTTTCTGCGAATCGGACACTCTTTTCGTTCCGTCTTCCCAGCGTTGTCTCACGCGTCGTTCGGTGATTCTTCAAAACAAAATTTGCTCAAAGAAATCGCTGCGAGAGTCAATTGACGAAAACGAAACTCTTGGAGAGAATGGAGCAAAAGAATTGGCCACTAATTACAGTTTATGCCCCCCGGGGGACAGTCTCGACTTGGTAAGTGAATTTTCGAGAACCATTAAATATTTGGAGGAATGTGAAGCGGGTGTGGTCCTTTTTCTGTTCAGTGGATGACAGTGCGACAGAAAGTGCCAACGAAGCAAAAAAGGACGGAAGAGAAAGTGCCTGAGGGGCAAAGAAGGGAAATTGCCAAAACAGAAGAGGAGGAGGTGGAGGAGGAAGACGAAAGTGCCGAAGAGGACGGCACCAATTCAGACTTAGAAATGGTGGAGCCGTGCAGAGTTCGAATCGGGGAGAAGGGAAAAGGCAAATCGATGCATCAATTGGCAAAATGTCCATGCGAAAGTGACAATTGCATTTGCATGGAGGTGAATAAGCAAAAGCAAGGAAAGTTCAGCCATAGCTTTCCTTTATTCATTATCCCTGATCAATTCATTCTTCAACAATATTAATTACCCCAATAATTGTCGGCTTCCCACTGTTAATTACCGTTAATTACCCTTTGTAAGTCTCAACTCCCGCGGCTTTTCTCCGCCTGCTGTTGCCCAACCAAACAATCTTCGCCCTGTCTTTGCCCCGTCGCTCCGCCGCATTTTGTCACCACCGATGACAAACGTTTATCAGCTAATAAATTGGCCCAACAAAAAGTACAAGCAATGGCACTTGCGCCGCAACGGAAAAGCCAAGAGAGCAGCAACAAAATATTTGAAGAAGAAAATTTCGTCGGTCCGCCGGAGGATTTTGGGCGATTTGTGCCTTTTCCCTCGGGCGTGGAACAGCCGCGGCAATGCCCTTTGAGTCAGTACAAAGCCAAACCAAAGGAAAAGCTATAAATTAATTCAGTCGATCAAACGAAGCCCCAAGTCGCGCACTATCAAAGTCTGTGTTCATGGATGTTGGACCCTCTTGTGGCCGATTCCGAAGTTTGACCAATGCCTTCCATTGACTGGCCATAATCGCCCGCCGCCTTTTCAGTCCCGTACTCACTTCCTCCAATGCCAACCCGCCCCGTTCAGTCTCTTCTGCGGACGATGGCAGCGAATGCCATGCGCACCGAAAACGGTGTTTGAAATGAAGGAACAAATGTGCATTTGGGAGGACAATCAGCAACAGCAGCAGAGGGGAGAAAAGAAAGAAAATGGTGAGAGAGTGCCAAAATTGAAAAGTGACGAAAGAAAAAGAGAGAGGGGGAATTAATGGCGAAATCATTGTCAAATGAAAATGCCAAATGGCAAAATGAAAATGCCAAAACATTTTTAAGAGATTTTTCCGTACCAAAATTCGGTCGGCAGAAGCGAACAGCAGCAACAGCAGAAGGTTTTATGAAATGTCCGATCATTTTCAATTAAAGCCAATGATCGATCAGTGCTTACGCCCCATCCGCTGGACATTGTGCCGACCGTTCCCCCTTTTGGCATTTGCAGTCCGTCTCCTTCCGGCGTCTCTCCGTTATCTCCCGCCCGGCGGAGTCTTTGCCCACCACGCAAAGGCATCCTAATTAATTAATTGTTTTTTATAGACTCAATTAAATTTTCCAACTGTTTTTCCCCAATTACACCTGCCGTATGCTTTTTGTCCCATCCCTTTACAGTAGGCTTTTGTACTTTCGTCCACCGTATCCCTCCCCTTTTTTTCACTACCCGTTGGCCTTGGGTAGCATCCCTTCTTCAGTCCTTTGAATTTGTTCTTCAACTCGTCGATCACAGCTGCGTAATTCTGCTGCGCTTTCTCTCTCACCGGGTCGCGCACATTTTGACTCATTCTTTCGCGTCGCGAGCGGCGGGGAACCCAAAATATGAAAGTTTAATTAACAAACGTTTATGGACATGTCCCCCCCCCCCTTCCCAAATTGGGCCCATCCTCCCATTAAATTCAGTATTGTCCTCCCCCCCCGCCTCACTCGGCACTCCTCGTCCCTGTCAAATCGCTTCTCCTCGTCATGTCCCATTGGTCCCTTCACTGTGCATCGGCACCCTTTCCCTTTCGGCCGTGGAAAACATCCCTCACGCAAATCGCCAAATTTCCTCGTGAACTCTTCGTTCAGTGCGTCCTTCTTTTCAGCAATTTCTACTAAAATTATTTAATAATCAAATGAACAAAAAGTGATCGGACGACCGTTGGAAAGGGCGGACTCGCGTTTGATCAGCCCATTCTGAAAAATGATCGAAAATGGGCCAAATTGGCCAAAATTGACCCACCAAAGAATGAAAATTGAGCACCATAGCCAACAGAAAAAGAGCAGAAAATGGGGCAAAAGAGGACATATTTTGGAGACTGAGCAATCTAAATAAAATGAAAGAATAATTGGGGAAGATTAAAAGGCGAATTAATGTCAAATTAACAGCTGAGTAAATTGGGAAAGGGAAACATTCATTAATTAATGCCCTTGGGGGGCAATTGAAGTGTTTGTCTAATTGGGTATTATAAACAGCGGCAGAGTGAACGGCTGCTGCTGACGGCTCATCCCATCACTTCTCTCTCTCTCTCTCTCATCAGCAGCATAAGCTTGGCCATTTGTTGGTCCCCTGGGGCTCCCCCCCCCCCCGCCGTTTGCCCCCTCACTTTTTTTTTGTTCGCATTTTTCTCTTGCGATTTATTGCTTTTTTCCCTTTTATCGAATATTTTCATTTGAAAAGTCAAAGCCAAACGAAGTGAATTCATTTGTAAACAAAATTAAAGGTGATCGATCGACTGATCAAACTTTGTTTTTGCTCCCAATGATTCATTAAATCCGCCGATGAGTCATCATCTCTCATTGTCCGATCATTTACTTAGTTTCCGATCACTCCGTCCCGTCCCATTTAAGTTTAACTAAATATTGGCAAAGAAATGATTCATTCCGTCCAATTTTTACTTTGATAAAAATGAAAAATAAAGAATTTTGTGATGGAATGTGTTAAAATGAGGAAAAGAATTGAGATGAAATATAAAAGAAAATGAAATGAATAATAATAATAATATATAATATAAATTGCCTTTTGAAAATATAAATTAAAATTCGATTTAAGAAATGGAGGCGTAAAAATGGGGTAAAAGTGTCAATGAGTCATTAATGGGTTCAGTCAATGATTCTTTTTATGGGATATTAAATGCGCCATTCTTCCGTCTGATTTGGTATTGGCACTTTCTTCATTTTCTCTATTCATTGCTCGTTGTTCTGCCTGTACATATGCTGTTGAACATTCCTAAAATGTTAAAATCCATCGACAATCAATTGCCTTTTTTCTTTTACCTCAACCGTTGTTCCAATTCGCGAGTGGCCGAAAAATTACTGAAAAAAAAGAAATTTAAATTTGGTCAATGGGCTGTTTTGCCTGTCGGCCCCGCCCGGGCTCTGATCGGATTCAGACTCGGCACCAGCAGGGCTCCGACTCCCCGGGGGCACCAACGCATTGTTCAGTTGGACAGTCGACGAATCGCTTCCGTCAGGCCCACCCAAAAACATACTTCTTGCCTAAAATGGTCACATTAGTCCATTTGTCCTTTCTGTCCTGCTCCAACTTCTTGGCTTTGACTCCCTCCCCTCAAATGCCTCGCCGCTCCACGCGGCAAAGTGCCGCCGCCAGCACTTTGCTCATACGGCTGTTCATCCTCGTAGTACAAGCCAATGGGAGGACGGATGGAGCCGGCAAGGGATGACGAATGGGACCGATCTATGGCCAAGCGGGGCGGGGCACGGCCGTAGAGAAAGTTGGAGGCCAACGGCGAGTCGGGCTGGACGGAGGAGAACACGGAGGGCTTCTCCAGGGAGGACACTGCGCAAAGGTGGGGGAAGACTGATCAAAAAGACAAAATGAGGAAGAATGAGGAGGGGGAGTGATCAGACAAAGGAAGGGCACAAATTGTAAATGATGGCAAAAAGTGATCGGATGGTAAACGAGAAAAGGGAGACAAGAAAAAAGTGATCGAATCGAAGGAAATAAGGAAAAAATGATCGGAAAGCAAATGGGGGTCATGGATGATCAGCAGATTACATAACTGATCAACCAAAACGGAAGCTAAGAATTACTGAATTTGGCCTCGGAGGACGGCGAGCGATTGAAACGCAACGAAATCATCCAAATGACGACAACGATAATGATGAGAAGGAATACCACGGAACTGACCAAGTGACAGCACATTTGCCAAATGATAAAACCCAAACTCACACAATGGAACCCGTCCAATAAGCCAATTTTTGCGATCGCGGCTTAAAGGAAAAAGCATTGAAATCAAAACAAAACCAACAAAAAACACCTGAAAACGAATTTCGCAGCGTTCGCCCGAGAAGTTCTCCTTGCATTGGCACTCCACGTGACCCAAGCGATTCTTACGGCAAATGCCATCGTTAAGGCAGAAGTTCAGACAAGCATCTGCAATTGGACAAATGGTATTCAGGCCGTTCCATGGCACTGATTGACCCGTGCAATTGACTCCGTTCCCACGGAAGCCCGGGTTGCACACACAGCGCCAACTCGGCACGTCGCCGTCGTCCGGCAAATCAAAGCATTGGGCATTCCATGAGCAGTTGTCCTGTCCAAGTGCACACTGATCCGTGGAATAACACTGCGACTCCAAAGTGGCGCCCTCTTTGGCTGTCTTAATTTCTAAGCGTTGGCAAATCGCGTGAGAATAGGCAAACATTGTAAGCGGAAGGGCACTTTTTGCACTGTTTCTGCAGGGGCTGTTCTTGGAAGGTGCCCCGGGGGCACAGCTCACAACGCTTTTCGCTGACAACCAAAAATTGGCCCGGCTGACACTTTGGCGTATTGCAAGCCTAAACATGGCATTTCAGTACAGTCGTCGTCCATAATTAGGCCATCCTCTCCACCGACCTCACTGCTAATCGCCCCCGCCTCTTCCGTCGTTGTGCCCGCCGGGCATTCCACGCATTGTTTGTGCCTTCCCTTTGTTCGGTACGCCCCCAATGGGCACGCCTGACAGTTGCCGCCGGCTGTCAGCTGTTCTCCGTCCGGGCATTCGTCTCGGCACTGTTCTTCACTGGTCGTATTCCTAATCAGACAAACAATGATCCCCAACTTCTGTGCCCAACTTCTCCAAAGTCGTCTTTCCGATGCCGCAGGGGACGCATTCGGTAGCGCCGGCCTCTGATTGGAAGAAGCCGAAGCCGCACGATTCGCAAATGCCCGTGAAAATGTCCAAATGATGGCCCGGGGAGCAGCGAACTTTGGGAGCAGTTTTAGCAATTTCATAAACACCTTTTTCCTACCTTTGCAATCGTTTTGGCCAATTGCGCCCATTCCGACGGTTACCGGTCGATCGGCGGGACATTTCTCACAGACATTTTGCCCTTCGATCGGTTGGAATTGACCGATGGGACAAAGCTATTGGAATTTGAATATTTATTAAAAGTTTCTGGACGAAATATGGACCAAACATTTCCCACCTGACATTGTCCGGTGGGAATAAAAAAGAAAGTGCCCGGGGCACACGGAACGCACGAATCATTGAGCAGAACGAAGCCGGAGGGGCAGCGGAACGCATCTTCGACAGAAAAAATTCGGAAAAAAGGCCAACCGAGGTCAATTGGCCAGAAAATGGGGGGGGGGAGTGTCCACCTCAAGTCAGGCCTTCCATTTGGCAGCACTTGTTCGAGTGAGAACAGCCCATGTTCCAGCGCCTCTTCTCGAATGACATCGGTCGGCTCTCGAAGTTGGTGGGAATTTCCGTTGGGGTCGGCGACATTGGCACTTCGAATTGGCACTGGCAGGGAAAGGGACACTCCAGAAAAACAGAGGGCCAACAAACCATCGATAGAAACGGAGAAATTGGCCTCTTCGCTGGAATGTGCCGGTGTTTCTGCCGTTTGGCGCTTTGAACGGCGGAAAGGCATTGGCGGGAGTCCTTCTTGGCAATGGACGTGCACTTCAACGCCCGAACAGTCGCCACTGAAGGGAGTGGGGTACATAACGAAGGATGACGAAGAAGGCAGGGACGGCCCAGGGATTTAGGACTTTTGGGGCTTGGGGGAACCCAATGGAAAAATGTCTTTAGTCAAAATTTTTTTTTTGTAATTTTTAAAATTTTTTCTAATATTTCAAAAAAGCTTAAATATCTTCTTGCATTTATTTTCTCCTTTTTAATCCATAAATCCTCGCTCTAATCATCGTTAATAAATACGTGCTTTTGTTTTCCCCCATAAATCGAAGGATGACGACGACGGTTAAGCGGAGAGGGGGCCAACGCCAAAGGAATGTTTTTGGCACTGTCCGTCCCCACTCCCTTTTTTCCCTTCCCCCCAATTTTACATAATTTCTTTTCCAATTTCGCTTCCTCCACTTCACTCACTTTTCGTCATTCCGTTCGCAAATGTGCCATTTAGCGTCCAATTCTCCGATTCGTTGCAAAAGTTTCTCCACAAGCGTCGCTTTGCCGGAGGGATTGCACAGCGATAATTGGGGGTAATTAAGGTGAATTCGAGCGAGATGCTCAGCGAACGCAGTCCTTGAAAGCATTAGGATGATTTTAACTTGACTTTTCCTTTTGTGCCATTCACCGAGTGCACTGTGGGTAACGGAACGGCTTTTGCCCCGCTTCATTAGGCCGCCACTCGCCGTTGTCGGCGCACGAATAAAATACCGCCGGACGAATGCTGAACGCGTGACCGGGATGACACCGGACGGAGCAGGCGCGGAAGCGCAACACGGGTCCCCAATTCTCGCACTGCTGGACACCGTTGACAGGCGGTTCCGGTTCGGCACAAAACTGACGCACAACATGGATTGAGAAGCGGCACATTGCCAGCGGAACGGAACGATTGTCGAAAGCGACGTAAAGGGCGGAGAAATGGCCGGTGGTGAACACCTTAATGAGGGATAGGGGAAGGAATTGACCGAAAAGCATGCCAATGGCACCCGACTGTGGGACTGACCTGTCCGGCCTTCACGTTTTGTTCTACGCGGACAATTTCCACCGCTGGGCGCGTGCTGACAAAGTTCGGCTCCTGCCACGAAATGTTCGTCTCTTTTTCGCGCGTCTCCACAAAAAGGTCCTCCGGACAGCCCTCCACCTCCACCATTGGTGGCCCATGTTCCCCGTCGTCCTCTTCAAACGCGGCACCCCTTCCGGCGGCGCCGTTCTCTCCCACCGGACATTGCGCGGCGGACAATGACCAATTGTTGGCCGATCGACAGGGCATTTCTAATCGGCCACAAGTGCTGCAATGAGGTGGAAAATGATCTGGCCCGTCTTAATTAGCCCACCTTTTGCCCACTCTCTCCACTTTGCCCTCAATTCGGTCGTAATTGGCGAAACGGAGGACGAGCCCATCGAAAAGGACGGGCGACCCCTGGCAGTGCTGTACAATCGTCGGGATGTCCTGCTCGAAGTCGAGCACTCGCGTCCACATGTTCACGCGAGTGATCCATCCGTTGAATTTCGTCGCCGGCGCTGCGACGGTATTTGTCGTCGTCTTTTTGTCGGCAATTGGCAGCACATCGTCCAGTAACTGATCGCCGAGACTAACCCAAGCGCTGAAGAGAACCATCGCTGGTTAATTAAGCCCTAATTCGCGATAGGTCACTCGCTTGATGTCCAGCAGTTTGCCGCGGCCGTAACCTTCGCCCACGTACAATCTGATCGCATTCCAAACCAAGGAGTAAGCGCCTTGCTGGGAGTTCCAAGTGAACACCAAATTGTTCCATGCGTGGCCACTGTCAGGACGTTGATGGGCCGGGAAGTGGAGAACCTGGGGGAAGGAGGAGAAACGAATGATCAAAGACTGATCGAAAGCACCAGAGGAGCCATTTCTTTGTCGGGGAACAGACGGACGAGCAGCGCATCGGCAGAGATTCTGATCAGTTCAGTCAAATTCGACGGTTGGTTTGGATTCCTGAACAAATTTCGTCATCGATCAATGTTCACAAAATTCCGCTTTACTCGCTGTTGAACAATCCGAAAAACAGCGCCGGGGCCCTCTGCGGCTGAAGTGACCTTCCGCCCCTCCACGCGCCGTGCTCAAAGCGTACCCAAATGCTCAAAGTGAGTGAAGCGGAAGTGAAACGGAAAGGAATGGAAAGCGCGGCACGGGACGGTTGCTGGGCGGACTCGACGAAGCGCAGGTCGAAGTCGGGATCAATGCGCTTCTCACAGTTGGCACCGGTCACTGGACAGAAGAGAAAGGAAAGCAATGTAAAACGGCCAGAGGAAAGGCCTCACTATTGAAGGGGCATTTGCAGTGAAAGCCGTTCACCAAATCAACGCATTGCGCGACCATAGGACACGGAGAAGGACGGCACTCGTCGATGTCCGTCTCGCATTCGTTGCCGGTGAATCCGGGCGGACAAATGCATTTGAACCCGCGGGGACCACCTTCCGGCAATGCCGTAGTCTGTTGCTGATGGTCCTCCACTTCCACACACGTGCCTCCGTTACGACATGTTCCGGCGCGGCATACATCCAAACGGTATTGGCACCCGGGGCCGCCAAACCCTTGCGGGCATGCGCATTCCGAATGGGAACCGAAGTCGCCGCAAACTCCGCCGTTTCGGCATGGCTCGCCCAAACATCGATTGGGTGCCAATTCGCAATTCTTTCCGCTTACGCCCTCCGGACAAACACAAAAATAGTCGTCCACCAACGGAACACATCTGCCGGCGTTCTGGCACGGCTTGCGCTCCTCGCACACCGACTCCATCTGTTCGCATCGCTGTCCCTTCCATCCCGGCGAACAATCGCATTGGAAACCGGCGCCCAAGTCAACGCATGTGCCGTTGTTTGCACAAGGTGCCGACTCGCATTGGTTCACGTGCCGTTCGCACAGTGTGCCCGCGTAGCCCGGCCGGCAATGGCATCGGTACCCATTCACAATGTCCTCACACCGTTCCGTCCCCGTCGCGTCGCACGGAGACATCGTCTCACACTCGTTCAGGTTATGTTCGCAATGCATTCCATCAAAGCCAAGTCGGCATTGGCATTCGTAGGTGGGGCCGTGGTTGACGCAAGTGCCGTTGTTGCGACAAGGAGAGACAGCGCAATGGTCGACCATATATTGGCACTGAAAGCCGTGGAAGCCCGGGGCACATTCGCACTCGAAGCCGTTCTCCTGCAACGGCAATTAAATTAAATTAAATTAAATTAAATTAATTGCTCTACCAAATCGCGACATGTCGCCCCGTTCTTGCATGGGTTCTGCTCGCATTCGTTCAGTTCCTGCTCGCAAAATGCGCCCGTCCACCCTTGTCGACACACACAATGCCGATCAAAAAGCGTGTCCACACATTGACCAGCATTTAGGCACGGGTTCGGGTCACACAAATTGTCCTAATTTGGCATTGACACGCTTTTGCTACACCAATGTCATCCAATTGAAGCACCTTAATTTGACATCGTTTCCCGCTGAATCCATGCGGACATTCGCATTCGAAATCGTTGACCAAATCGTGGCATTTGGCCCCTAAGGCACAAGGCGAGTCGGCACAATCATCTGATCAAATTTGGCAGTTTTCCATTTTAAAAATGCCCTCCCTAATTGATTTCTTTCGTTTGTTTGCCTTTATCTTTTTTGGCTTTTCTTTGATTAAATGAATTTTATAAATTTGCTCATTTTAAGTGAATTTCTTTCGTTTCGTCGTCCGTTCGTTTTTTCGTTTTTCGTCATTTTTCTGTTTTGCTCAGCGAAGGATAAAAAAAATCACTGACAGCTGCCGACCAATCGAAACTTTTCACTTCCATTTTTATGAAAACAATGCTAAAAGCTAAAGTACTTTGCAAATTTATTATCTACCGATTTTATAGACAAAAAGCGATGATTTAAACACCGATCAATCAGCGAAAAATTGCTATTTTTCAACTCTTTCAACTTACATATTTAATATTTTCTGCTAATAAATCCATACTTTTTATTCCCACCATTAATCACTATGAATGATTTGGAAAAAATTTATGGCCAAACAACTCAATGTGACAGAAGCAGGTTAGAGAAAGAAATGAGTGAAAAAGAGTTTAAAGCAGACAAAGAAAGGAAAGAGAGAAACTTAAAGAGAGAGAGAGAGACAGAGAGAAAGAAGAGAAAGGAGGAGAAAGAGAAAAGGAAGACTTGACTCAATGCGTGTCTCGGCACATTTTATTTTCCCACCAAATAGGGCCAAGGGAAACGAAGTCACTTTTGCCGGAGGCAAATCGATTAAGAGGGACAGACACGCAGAGGAAGAGAAAGGCGACCAGGAAAATTGCCGGAAGGGAAAGGGGCGGCAAACGGACGACGACAAAGGAAAGGGGCGGACGACGCGCGACGGAACACAAACATTGCCGGATCAGCAGCAGGAGGTGAAAACAACAGCTAATGATTAATGATGGATGCATTAATGATGATGAATGACCACAGCAAAACAACAAAACAATTTTTGCAATTTATTGTAATTAAATAGTCCCATTAAAATCATTTTTCAATTTGCTATTTATTCCTTTGGCACTTATATTTCCCCCTTGTTTTGTAAATGCAATATAATGCAATTGTGCAAATATTCTCAAAACACCCCCCCCCCCAAAACCCATCGATCGGTCCTTCCATCCGTCCGTCCGTCCGTCTGTCTATCCCTTCCGTTTCCCATTTTTCCAATATTTTTAGTGTCCCAATTTATTTTTACTTTTAAACTTTGTTTTTCATTTTCCCTTAGCTTATTCAGCTAAAATCGCTCTTTTTGATGGCCCTTTGCTTCTGCTGTTGCCCCGTTTTTCGTTGTGTCCTTTGGTTTTGCGCATTCGAAGCCATTCTTTCGCTGTTTTGGTGGTACTCACTCCTAAGTGATCTTTTGCGCACTTTCGGCAATAATTCCACGTCAGTTTTCGATTTGATCAATCAATAATTACCGATCATTTTTAGTGGAAAGAACCTAATTTGTAATCCATTGCAGACATCTGAGAGACGTGCTTTTGCTCCTGCTGCTGACCGGGTGGTTGATCACTTTGGGCGTGTCCACCGTTTCGCTGTTTATCGCCAGAAACAAAAGAGACTACCAATATGTGTGGCCCCGTCTGGTCAGTGCCATCTTATCCATCTCTTGACACCTCCTGTCAATGCTTTTCCTCTTTCCTGTCAATGCTTTTCCTCTTTCCTGTCAATGCTTTTCCTCTTTCCTGTCATCAATGCTTTTCCTCTTTCCTGTCAATGCTTTTCCTCTTTCCTGTCAATGCTTTTCCTCTTTCCTGTCAATGCTTTTCCTCTTTCCTGTCAATGCTTTTCCTCTTTCCTGTCAATGCTTTTCCTCTTTCCTGTCATCAATGCTTTTCCTCTTTCCTGTCAATGCTTTTCCTCTTTCCTGTCAATGCTTTTCCTCTTTCCTGTCAATGCTTTTCCTCTTTCCTGTCAATGCTTTTCCTCTTTCCTGTCAATGCTTTTCCTCTTTCCTGTCAATGCTTCTCCTCTGCTTTCCCTCTTTTACCTCACTCTTTCCTCTCTTAGGTCCAGTTAAGTGGGCTTCTTCTTCTCGGCTTTCTTTTCGCCCTCCTTTTGGTCATTTACTTCGCTGGTGCCGCTCACCGAATTAACAGTTGGCTGATTTCTTTCCATGAGGTGCCTTTTCGATCGATGATTCGTCCTCATTTCTTCCCAATTTTTCTTCAAAAGCTCGCTTTTTCTGATCCGCTCGACCGCGAAGGACGTCAAGACGCACATGAGCTGCTCCGTCTCTATTTCGTTGTGCTGATACTGCTCGACTTTCTGTTCATTTGTTACATGGCTTTGGCACTTTGTGCCACCAAAAAATATTACAAAGAATTGCGATTTGAACAGACGCGCGGCGTTTTTCAGGTGGACATTCGACATTTTGTGGGGAGGACAAAGCATTTGTTCGGTATTTAGCGGATCGGCCAAAATGACCCCACGGCGCCGTCTTTCCAACCGCCGACAAACCCAAATTATAAAGGATCGATCAGCTAAAGCGAACGAAGGGCAAAAGAAAAGCGAACGGAAGAACAAAAACTCTGCTGCTGATCTCTCTATCCCTTTTCTCTCCTCCATTTCCCTCATGAAGTCAGGGAAGGCCATTAAGAAATTCCTAATTCGGTGAATTAATTAATAATGAGTGATTCCCTCCAGCGGATGTCACTAATTATCCCATTCTTTTAATGTTCTTATTTCTCACATTTCAACATTTTTTAGTCTTTTCATTGTTTAGCTTTATTCATTTTTTGATTTAACACCTCATCTTAGTAAATGATTGACAAAATACAAATATTTTCCATCGCTTCTCTAATAATCCGTGCCCTTTGCTAATTACCCCCCTCCCATTTTCCCCCGTTTCTTTTTATCCCCCCCCCCTCGAATTTGCCAGTGATTAATTAACCCACCGATGTTTCGCTCGCAATTTGTCCCCTCCCACCCGGGCAGACATTTGCATTTGAATCGGCCCAATTGCAACGGAATACAATCGGCGCCATTTCGGCACGGCTGCTCACTTTTGCATGGGTCGGAAATCTCTGAGCAATCGATGCCCGTAAAGCCGGTCCTTTATTTTGTTCATTCAGAGGGGACAAAATTGGTATAAGGTGATGGCACCTGCAAATGCATTTGGTAGTGCCGAAACCGGGCAAATCTTGGCACACGCCCCCATTGGGACAGTGCGGCGCCGAAATGCATTCGTCAGGGCCAAATTGGCACCGCGACCCGGTGAAATCTGAGAGTGAATGATAAATCATACATAGCACCAATTCTCATTCTCCATTTAATTGTCCAACTTTGTGCACAAATGCAGCGGAATCCGCCGTTGTGCAATTCGCAAGTGCCACCGTTTAGGCACGGCTTCGAGTCGCACAAAGGAATTTGCTGCTCACAAAAGGGGCCGGTGAAGCCGGGACGGCACTCACAAATTTCCTTTTTTGAAAATTCAAAATTAAATTTAAATTTCACCGGCCCACGCTTCTTCACTTTATGATTTGCCACCACACATTGTCCTCGGTTCTGACACTTCACACTTTTGCAGTCCAACTTCTTGCATTGTTCCTCCACAAATCTTCCCGTTTCTGTTGTGTGAGTGTCGTTGGGACAGCGAAGGCACCGCTGTTGGCCAATGTCGGGCTTAATAGGTCAATTAAGAGTAATTAGGAACGATGTAAAGCTGTTGGTATTACCTGGTAGAAATTGATTGGACATGGTGAACAAGGCTCGAGACCCGAAATGGAGAAGTGGCCGGGCGTGCAAGGCTGTTTGCAATGATCGGCACCGACGGAGCCCAATTTGGCGGTGTATGTGCCCTAAGGAAGTAGTCATTTGGGGAGGGAATGCCAAATGAGGCACCTCGGGGCACGGCTTGCACTGTTTGAACCCTTCGGGAGGGGGCGAGCCGGCAAAAGTGTGCCGAGGACAAAGCTGGCAAGGGACGAGCCCGGTTGGACTGAACATGCCATTCCCACACAATGCCAAACACGAATCATTGCTGAGTGCACCATACTGTTAAAGAGCAAATTAGAGAGAGAGAATGAGAAGGAAAGGGAGAGAGAGCGAGAGAAGAGAGACAGAGAGAGAAAGAGAGAGAGAGAGAAAGAGAAAGGAAAGAGAGAGAGAGGAGAGAGAGCTTTAAGCACCTGGAGGGTGTAAGTGCCTTCGGGGCACTGTTTGCATCGGATTTGCCCCTCTCTGTCTTGGTACGTGCCCAAAGGGCATTCAACACAAGAATTGTTCACAAACGAAGTTCCTTTGGGACATGGCACTGTAAAACGAGGATAAATTTTATTTCCAAAAATCAATGCTTTATCTGACGGCATTCGGGAAGCCCGGGCGCCGGTGACAGTGCGGCGCCGTCACTTTGCGTGTCGCGCAGCAATTCGCCGCTGGAACAGGTGAACCCTTGGGACAGTTGGATATTGGTGGCATTTAGGGACGGACAGATTAAACTCTAAAGTAAATTTGGCCGATTAATTGGCCAAATGATGCCAATTTTGCCTGCTCTGTGGGCAGAGAGTCGCCGACGAGGCCAAGCAAAGAACGGATGGGCAGAGAAGCACCAGGGATGCGCAAGTCGAAGATGGTGCGCAGAGTGAGGGAGCACAACTCGTAGAAGACAGGCTGCAGAACGGTGGGCAAAACTTGGAGGGTCAAATTGGCATGGACCTAAAAGGGAAATGGAAATATTCAAATAAAAAAAAGTGGGAATTCGCCCACTTTCTTCTCGTCGTCCGTTGGCGAGAATTTTGCGTCCAAAAAGCGCACATAAATTTGAACAGTGCTCGAGCAGCGTTGGCTGAGCACCTGGTCAATTCCGTCGAACATCGTTCCCACCGCAAATTCGTAACTCTTTGGGGGAAATTAGCACAATGAAAATACGCTAATTGGAAGCAAAACAATGGCACCAACTTTAAGGCATTCGGCCGGCATCGGTGACGAAAGTGCGTATTTAACGTTGACTCGCATTTGGTACTGGGCGGGCTCCACCGAAATTGGCACGCACGCGGGCGGAGAGGGCCTGAAAAGCGGAACGCTTTCAGAAAAACAAATACCCCGAAATCCCCATCCCTTAGGCATTTGTATCCCCTAATTGCTCCATATCCCCCGCCACTTTCCCTATTCTCTAATGAACCCATTTATCCCTCCCACTTTCTCGCCTTGGCACCCATTGATGGGTCACTCCGCCGCTTCCGCCGGACTTCGTTTCCAATGAACACGTGTACAGCTGCGGAAGAGTAAGCAGTGCCGTTGCAGCTTTTGTTTCTGCCGCTGTTTCTTTTGCCTTTTGTTGGACGATCCCAACAAGACGGAATCCCTTCCGGCAATCCAATTTACAGGATGAGCCCGTGGCCTGTCGTTGACACTCCTTTTGCACACTTTGCTCGTCAAGGGACAACGACCACGGGGAGCACAGCTCAGGCAAAAGTACGACTTGGAAACGGCACTTATTTTGGTTGGAGTGGGCATCTGTCACCGACACTTCCACCTGAAACGACCATTTGTTGGCATTTGACTCGATTCGTTGGCATTGGCATGACATTTAGTCCCTTTTGTTGGCATTTTGCCCCTCATCCCTGTCTAGTCACTTACCGTCACGTGTTGGTAAAGTCGAATCACTGCTTCAGCTGGCTCGAACGTGGTCTGTTTGATGGTGGACATGTCCTGGACGGCCAGCTTGACACTCGTCTCATTGAACATGACATGTTGCTCCGTTTGGTTCTCCGCCGCCCAAATGGCATGTGATTCGGGGCATTTGACGATGGGTGGCATTGTGTCGGGGATGCGCAGACGGACAACGCACTCGGCCACGTTGCCCGCCTCGTCAAATGCCTGGTAAAGCACATCCGTGTCCTGGCTGATCGGATACGGCGGTTGAAAGTCCTCCGGCTTCGTTCGCGTGTACGCAATGCGTCCCGAGTTGTCCTCCGCCTCCGGCACAACAAAAGAGGCGGGCAACATTTGACCGTGTTCGTCCATCTGCACAAACACCGGCGCCTGGGGACAGTTGCGGAAACGGGGCGGTTCCGCGTCGCTTAAACGACAAAAGGACTCGGTAGGGGAGGCTTAAGCATTCATTTATCGAGGGATGGTACCGTACCAGCATTGCGGGACACTGGCATTCCATCCGACTTGCAAATGTGTCGGCACTTCGCCGGTGGACGACAGAGGCGCGAGACAGCCGTGCAGGTCGAACTTCAGGCACGGGTTCTGCTCATATTCGGTGATGCCCAACAGAATGTAACGGGCGCGAAGCGGCGGGTCCAATTGGAATTGGTACATTCGCTTGTGATTTCCGGGCGGAGTGATGAATTCCTATGAAAATAACGGCAAAAATTGACGAAATGCCAACGAAAAAGCCAAACGGCATAAGGGCACTTACGGTTGGGTAATTGTCGTAGTTTTGGCTGAATTGGATTTTGTAGAACAGTTGCATTTTGGTCACATGGCCCGCCAGTCGGCCATTGCCCGCCACGCCGGACAATCGCAACGTGGTCAATGTGTAAACCCTTTGCAGGTCCACCGCCAGGAAGATGAACGCATCTTTGGAACCGCACCAACCCGTTGAGGACATGCGAGCTTTGTGTGGCTAAAGAGGCGAGGGAATGGCACGCGATGGGATCGAATGGAAAAGCATGGCACGGAATGGGGAATGAGGGTAGAAGAGGGTTTAGCTTGAATCCCGAGTTCCGAGATTTTTTTTATAATCCCAAACCCAGACCCGAAAAACTTTGGCCGTCCCGGTCCGATTCCTGATTTTTTTCTTATCCAGCGGCAACCCTGGTATATAATGGCACGGAATGGGATTGGGATGGCATGGATTGCGTTTGATCAGTGCCAACCAAGTCAAAGTGAAAGTTCCAGAGCTTGCCTCATAGCCCCAAATGGTTTTGTCTGAGTTGTCAGAGAAGGCCCCGTCCGGAATGAATCCAGTGGAAATGCCGACATCTTCGCTCAACACACAGGCGGTGCCAAGGGCACAGCTCAGCGTGTCGCTCGGGAAGGGCAAATAGCCGGGCCGATTGCAAGTGAAGCGGGCGACTGCGCCCTCTTCGATTGAGTCGAGATGCGTTTGTCCGTCGTCGGGATGCCCCGGGTCAACTGCGAAATTGGCATTACCAATTATTACATCCAATTAGGCAACAAATGAGCTTCTTCAGCCCATTCACTCACCACAGACCGGTCCTTCGCATCGCAAATCTGAGAATGGCAATCCAATTTTGGGTTGGTATCGTTCGCTTACCGCCCAAATCCCAAGTGCCGTCCACGTTGCAACGGATCATTCGGTCGTCGTACGACGACTTCCCAACGACGGAATAGGGCAGTCGGCATTGGAAGAGGAACGCACTGCCAACTTTGAAGGTGCCCGGCCCATTGTTCTCACTCTCGAAATACGCTCCCGAAAGTGCCGGGGGCGACCCACAATCGATCAACGGACAAATCACCTGTGATCAGACAATGGGAAAAACATGACTGGGACTGAGATGGCGCGAAAAGCTTATTGTCCAGCAAAAGTTGGGACTCGAGCTCACTTCTGATCCGCTGAGCCAATACTCAGTGCCATCAGTGCGCGGGTCGTAAATGCACTGCCGCGTTTCGCCCAAGGGGCTGTGCTTCGACGGACGGTTGGCTTGGGAGCAGACGAAGCTCAGATTGTGTCGGTACGGAATTGAGATGGAGTCGGGACGGACGAACAGTCCGATGGCCGTGTTGTTTTTGATGCCTTGGCAAGTGGCGGGGACACAAATTGGCACAGTGCCATTCCAATTGCCATCGGAAAGACATTTCAGGTGGGAAGGACCGCGCATTTGATGGCCAAAATCACAGCGGAACTCGACCACAATTGGAAAGGCAAAGGACGAATTGTCGGAGGCGATCAGCTGACCATTTTCGGGGGCACGAAGCGGCGAACAATGCTAAAGGGCGAAAAGGGAGCCAAATAGTGAGCAATTAGGGGAACCAATTAATTAATGAGTCAATATCATTAGGAACATTTGTTTTAACTCAATTAATGAATAACCCACCCTCGGAATGCAACTTTTGTTCAGTCTCAATGAATCCATCGGTCCGTTGCCCGTCTCGCCCTCGCGCAGCCGCACTCCGTTCTGTGTTGCCGAGGTGAACAGGTCGAAGCCCTCGTCGCAGCTGCACCAATGACTGCCCTGGCTGTTGTGACATCGATGCTCACAGCCGCCGTTTTGCCCATCCGAACATTCGTTGATGTCTGAACGGACGGACACTGACTACTGACTGATCACCCATTGGTCGAATCTGATCAGATTAAGCTACACTTTTGATCATTTCGAATCCCTTTCCCCTGATCAGTTTATTTATTCTGCTGTTTATCACTGAATATTCCTTTATGATCAATCTTTCTTTATGACCAGTGGTCGCTGTTACCTTCACAAGACGATCGTTGACAGCCAAGAAATTCCATTTTTAAGCAGGCATTTTCCCCATTGAATTCCAACACATCCATTCGAACAGTGCGCGCTTCAATCGGACGAGCCAATTTAAGTGTTTCAGTGCTAACAGAAGCACCTAAACATTTTGTGAAGTAAGAAAGCTTCGAATCGAATGATCAATATTTTTTCTTAATCTCAGGCCAAAGGGAGAGAAGCTCTCTGATCACTTTAGGCTGGTTTTATCAAACAGCTAATCTTTCCACTTTGACTCTTTCAAATGACTAACTCAGATGGCCACTCTCCAATTTCATTCGTCCCAATGATCGGACTCTGATCACTCTTCTTTTTTTATTCGTACCCAATGATCGGGCTCTGATCACTCTCTGCTGCCGTTCCGCCCCTTCGCCCTCGGAATGACTTTCGTTTGCAACCGTTTGTTCATTGTCCGCTAATCCTTCTTTGTACGGAACCATTGGGACGCCCTCTTCCATGGAATAGAAAAGCACAAATCTAATCGGAAAAACGCCGCCGGCACTCAAATCGGACGGAATGCCAAGCGAAGGGTCAAACACTTTTTCAATTCGCAACTTTTCAATTATCTTTAAAGGGATATTGGTGATTATTAATATTAGCACTTTCAGTTGTTCTTTCACTTTGGGTGCTGGGAAATTGAAAGTGAATGATGCCGCATTTGTTGTGCCATTATTATCATTTTCGCTGATCTGTGTCTCCGTTAAGCTCCGATCATCGCACCATCCGCTTTTGGAGGCGATCAGATGGATGGGGATGGGCACTCCGAGGGCATTGTGTGCGGAATAAGGCTGAACCGGCACCACTCCACTTTCCGGGCACACTTAAATTGGAAATGCTTTGCTATTGAATGGCAGCATAGTGATTACTTAATTGGGGCGTGAATCCCTTCAGACATTGGCACTGATAGCCCCCGGGAGTGTTCACACATTGGCTCGACTTTGAAGCGCAGTTAGCCATCTTTTCGGCACATTCGTCGACATCACGGCACTGTGGCACCTCAAATAACAATTGGTTGGTTTGCCTGATCATTAAATATTGCGGCCAATTTATTCAAATTTTACCCCGCTTAGTGACTGATTGGCCAAACATTTAACTGTCTCCGCGCCCACTGATCGAAACCCATTTCGGCACTCCACCCGAAGCGATTCGCCGTACAACATATCCATTATCTGCCCAGTTAATGCCGTCCTCTTCCGATTGTCCGGCACTTTTTTGTCCTCCATCGAATGCCAATGCAATTCGCCATTCTCCACAGACGGAAGATTTGCGCATTGTAATTCTAAAAATGACCAATTATGGCAATAGAATGCTCCCTGCACATTGTACTGTACTTTTACATTGCGGCTGGGCCGCTGACCATTGTCCGTTGGATTGGCATACAATATTTTGTGCTCCGTCTCGTCTGTACCCGGCAGAACATTGGAAACTGTAGACACTACCGTATCCGATGCCGTCGCCAAATTGAAGCGATCGCTCGCCAAAGTTAAACACAGGCAACATGGGACAGATGGGTGCTGATTGGGATTTAAAGGAAGAAAATAAGCAACAAATTGGCATTCGAAAGTGCCAACTTTTGCATTTCGGCGTTTGGGTCCATCGGCCTTCGTCGGTGCAAAAGATTTCCTCCATTTCTTTGCCGGAAGGAAAGCCGAAGCCGTCGTAGCAGCGAAAGCGGGCGATGCCGGCGAAGGAAACATTTGAGGCCATCACAGCGAAACCATTAGCAATTTGCGGGATGGGGGAGCAGTAAATGGCTGAAAAAGGCAATGGGAGAATTGCTAAATCGACGCTTTTGACATGGCTTTACGTTGACAGTCCGGGATGGGCTCCGACTCGGACCAGCGACCGCCCAACTCGCAAACAGTCTCAAAGTGCAGACCACGACCCGAAACAAACTCGGCACCGCGTTCGCAGCTGACCGTCACACGCGTGCCGTAGGCGGTGTTCCGTGTGGAGAGCAACACGCGCCGCGAGGGAAGTGACAGTCGGGGACAACCTGCGGGGATTGGCCAAAGAGGACGATCAATGGACAAATGCCGGGGCTGGGGGGGGGCTGACTTGTGGAGAAGGAAATGTTCCATCCGACGCCCTGGCGAAGTTCGTCGGAACGCCAAACCAATTCCACGCGACTTTGACGAGCGAATATCTGAACAAAAAGATCCACATTCATTCACTGTCTGTTTTTTCGCTGGTTCGCTAGCCGTTTTGGGGGGCGGCGACTCCGCGCCGAATCCCTTTTCGATGGGATGCAACGGACGCCCCTCCTCGGCTTGTCCATCGGCGGAATACTCAAAAATGCGCAGGGAATCACCCGAATCGGACACATCCCACGAATTGACGGCCAAAGTCAGCGAAATCGCTTCTAAAAGCATTATCAAATTGTGTTATAAATTGAAAATCAAATTGTGCCGGTTTGTTGCGTCCTTTTTCCTTACCCTCCGCCGCCGTCCGTTCCCACATTTTTTCCTCCGTTTGTGCCATTGGCAATTCGATGGTCCAACGACAAATTTGTGCCGGCGCATAAGGAAAATGGGCGTTGCCGGGGCTTGTCAAAATGCCATGCGAACGACGGATCACATTGTCACAACCTGAGAAAGGACGGAGTAGTGAAATTGGGCAATTTATCACGAGAGGGAATGGCACTGATTATTACCGAATTTTATTGGCACTTTCCGTTTCGGTCAAAATAAAAGAAAAACACTGACCCTTTTTGTATGAAAATGAAAAGCCTTTTCTGTTGCCAAATTGACTGCTGAAGAAGTACAAATAGAGGCGAGACTGAGTGGACACAATCAGCTGGGGGTCCGACTGAATGAAAAAGTTTGCACTTTTATTGCTTTTCCCATGGCTTTTGGCTCACTTTGCCGCTGAGTTTGGCCAATAACGGCGCCGAAGGATGGGCCCCGTCGTAAATCATCAGAAAATCTTTGTCCTGCTCCAAGTCAAATTCTTCAACCTTAATGGCAATTCCGTCTTTATGCCGTTGATTTTCCGCTTTCCCAACGCACTGCCAAAGAGATGAGTTGTCCCTCGGGTGCGTTCATATGCCAAACGCATTCCATGCCATTTGGGTAAGGACGGGGCCAATCCGGACTGATCAGCTGCTGAGGCTGCGACTGAACACTCAGAAGACCTCCGCATGAAGCAGACACTGAAAGAAAAGCAAAAGCAGTACCCAACGGCTCGGCCAACGAAAAACTCGCGAAAGAGTCGACTGACCGGCTCTCCACGACGCTTGGAACCCACGCGCTTGAATTGCGTGGTCGGAACGGAAACGGACGACCATCCGATTGGAAGCGGATTCAAATGTTAGCGATTGGGGAGGACGCGGTTGGCCAGACAAAGTGACCAACTGAACGAGCACAAAATAAAATGATGGCACTGATTGCCCGCGAGTATTCCCTCCCTCCGCCCTCACCGAAATGCTGGCATTTTCGGCCGGGCCTCCGTCCACGACGCTGACCAAGTCCTGATGCTGTTCCGTTTCAAATGAGTCAAAGTTAAGCTGAATGAGTAGTGTCAAATAGAGTAATGTTGTGTGCTTTGCCTGAATGCGCGAATTGAGAGGTCCCTCCACCACCCAACGGCAATTGGCTCCCGCGGGGTACGGCGACGGAAAATTGGGCGTTTCGATTCGGCCCGACTCGCCCTTTTCATAACGTTGGCAAGAAGCATCGCCATGAACTGTTGCAAAATATGGTCGCATTCAGTAGGCAAATGCTTACAGGGGCAATTAAGCTCATCACTGAAGTCGCCGCAGTCGTCGATGCCGTCGCAACGAAAGCGATCAGACAAACATTTGCCATTTTGGCAGAAAAAGGAGCCTAATTGGTAATGAGAGGGGAGGGGGGGGGTAATTAAAAAGGGACATTTGCTGAATTAAAAAAACAATTTCTGATTCGGTAAAGGTCAAAGAAAAGTTATTTAATATTAAATTGAAATAATAAAAGTGCAATGAAAAGATAAAGAATTAAGAGCATTTTTATTGGAATAATAATTTATTTATTTTACCATTAAAATTTACCTTTTAGACAAGCATTTCTCTCGCACACAAAAGGCAACAAAAGGTTACAAACGTCCAAGCTCCAGCTCAATTCCACCGTGGGCTGTTGATGGTCCGCAAATACCTTTTTTTCGATTGGTTTTCATTTTTAATTCTTTTTTATTATTTTTATTTCCTTTTTATTATTTTTATTTCCTTTTTATTATTTTTATTTCCTTTTATATATTTTTTAATCCCACTCCCTCTCGTCTTTTTTCTCCCCTCCCCCACCTTTGTGCAGCTTCCCTTCGTCTGATTGGGCTGTCCCTTTGCCCACGTGCCAACGTAACGTGAAGTCGGCGTGCCATCGCTCCACAGAAAAACGTTTTCCGTGCCAATTGAATTTTCACCGGGGCGATGGAGCAAACCGATCCAATGTTCGGTCGGAGAAGAAATTCTTTAAAATATTATTTAGTTTTTAAATTACATTTATTGACACCCGGCAGAACGTTGAGGGCGAGCGACCAATTGGGAGAGAAAGGCATTCTCAGCCGAAGACTCAACACGGGCCAACACGGCACCAAAACGGGCACAGAATGACAACGCTTGGGGCCACGACCGTTCGGTGGGCACCGCTCTAAGGCATTTAGCACCGAATTGGTCCCATCCCTCGGCACAGCCCAATTTTACGTCGGCCAACACAAAAAGAGGGCGCTGAAATGGCAAAGTGAAAATTGACAATTCTTTCATTTTTTGGCACTTTGTTTTCCTTTCCCTTCAGCTGTTTTGCATCAACTTTGCTAAGTTTTGACGGTTTTGAGGTGGCCAAACTATTCGCCACTGCTTCCAAAAACCGCTGTTTGCCCGTCTGAGAGATAAACGATTCGTCATCAGAGGAAGAGGAGGGAATCTCGACGGAAGAAGCAGGGACCTTTGGGGGAGAGAGACTTTCATCAAAAATGGAATTTATTTATAAAACGAAAAGAAATGCCAAAATTAAAAATGGCCAAAAATTTCATTTTTTTATTTTTACCGCCTCATCGGACAACGATTTGACAACAGAGACAAATGGTAACAGAAGAAGCAAAAAGGAAAAACAAATTGTTGGCCAAAGGCATCGGAAGATTCTCCTCACGTGGCCGACCATCCGAAGAAAAGGACGGAAAATGCTGAAAATGCCAAAAAGAGAAAAATGGCGCAGATTTTGGGCAGTGAAAGAACGGAAGAGAGCGAATGCGAATTAAATTAAATGTTTATGGGTTCTTTCTTCTGTGTTATGATCAGTCGAGCAAAGTTTGCGCGAAATTTGTGTTGAGACATTTCAAAGAATGCAAAAGGAAATGGGAACATTTGGGGTGACTGAAGGAAGAGTGATCTCGATCGAATTTGATGCTGCAAATTGTTTGATGCGTGTGGGCAGCTTGATCGCCGCGGATCGACCACTTCGAGAGTGGTCGGCCTTGGGTGACAGAATGTGGCGGAGAATGGCGGGGGGGGGGAGGCTCTCTTTTGGCCATTCTCTTTCTTTTTCTCCCCCTTTTTTGATTGGCTTTTCCTTTGAATGCTTTTCCGATCGTCCAACTTCTGACTTCTGTTCGTCCCTTCATTCTTCTTCATTGAACCAATCAAATGGTAATACAAATGGTCATTTCCATAATCCGATTCCTTTCCCATTTCCCTCTTTTTTTTGATCGGATTATTTTTCGGGTGTTATGTTTTCGCATTTTGCTTCGCTGTGATAATCTCTCCCGGCATCCATCCAATTGTTGTAGCAAAATGTTTTTGGCGAATTCGGCCTGACAAAGCGATCGATCGGCCGTCGTTTTTTGGTTGGGCTTTGACTCATTGTCACCGAATTATAACAACAGCAACAATGGCAATGTACTTCACATTTCCCCATTCGATCGTTTCCCATTTTCATTTTTTTTCGCTTTTTCGCCCTTCCCCATTTAATCTTTGGCATTTTCAGTCCCTCCCCCTCCTTCCGCTCATTAAATCCGATGCCAATGCTAATGCCTTTTGGCCCAATGCTTTTCCTTTTGTTTCGTTCCCTTTGTGTGTTCGTCACTTTGTCCTATGCCCAACCGCCGGTGCAATCGGCCGAGTGTAAAAAAGCGGCGTCCGACTGTGAAAGTGCCACTGATTGTGTCCACCGATTGGCCGTCCTTCAGTCCGCATGGTGAGTCAGTCCATTCATTGGTCCATTATTTTATTAGCCTTTCCCTTAATTGCTGTCATTAATTAGCGTGACGAATACTTGCCAACCGCAGTGTCGAGAGGCGGCACTGAATTTGTACCAAAATCGCGAGGGACGCGCACTTTTGCGGACGGACGCGAGCTGTGTGCCGGGCCGATATGAGCTGGAGAAATGCGGCTTTCTGCCAAACAAATCTCCAGCTGCTTTTGTGCTTCTCTCGCCCTCTGTTTTTAGTACTTTTCTGTCAATAAAGTGACCCTTTTCCCTCCGCTTTCATTCATTCCGCGCACTCCGTCTTCCCAACTCTCGTCAAGAAATCGGATTCGATTAGCGATGCTTCTTCTCTGTTTTACTTTCGTGTGGTCACCACAGTGTTAAATTCGAGAAAAATTGCAAATGAAAAAATTCGTTTTAGGCGCAGCGAATCAAAGATCAAATCCGGTTTTAACTGAACCCGGTCATTTAATATAAAAACCATGCTTTTTAAAAGAGAATATGAAGACTAATTTGTAAGGGAAATTTTTTTTTTCTAACAGTAAGTTGGAATACACTCACAAAATTCAGAAAGTAAAACCAAGTTAAGCAATGGTAAAAAAAAGAAAGAAAATGACCTGAATAAAAAATGTGCTGCCGATGATTTTAATATATAAAATGAACAAAAATTAAAGCATAATTTATGACGCCATTTGCACTTCTCTATGAAACAGCAACAAATAAATAAATTAATCCATGCAAATACTGAACGATTTCTTGTCCTCCCAACTTTGATTCCCCGTAAAAACGGTCGACAAATTCAATTGGCACCTCACCGATAGAAAAGCCGCCCTTTTTTGCCCGAAACATCATTTCCATCTGAACGAAATGTGAAACAATTAAGAACTAATTAAGGGAGGGATTAATTGTAAGACCTGAAAAACGTATCCCTTTGACACTGATTCGACGACGAGTTTTGACAAAACGGACTTTCGATAGAGACGGAACGAACCAGTCAAGTCGGAGACGCCCGGCTGAAGAAGGAACTGAAAAACAAATTAGAAAACGAATTCCATTCTCAAAGTTTCCAGGGAATTTACTTGTGCCAAAAAGTTGGCTCCTCGGCTGATCATTTTCCGTCTAAAGTCCCACCCGGACACTCCGCCGCCCATCGCATAACGCGTTCCCGTGACAATGTCATAGCCATGCTTCTCCTGAAGAGTGACCATCTCCGGAATATGCCTCGGATGGTGGGACAAATCGGCGTCCATCAAAATGACAAATTCGCCCTGTGCTTGTTTAAGCCTCAAATCGGAGGAGTCTTTTCGGGCACATAAAAAGCTAGTCAAAACAAACCCAAAAACATAGGCACTTCCCAATCCGAGTTTGCACTCCCTCGTCAACAATTTAATTCTTCCCGCTCCAAATTCTTTCTGCAAACTTTTTGCGACTTCCTATCAATAAAAACGGATTACACAATAAAATTTGGTTTTACCACCTGTGTTCCGTCTGGACTGTTGTCATCGATGATAATCACTTCATAACTCAGCCCCTTTAAATATCTAAAAATTTATAAAATGTTTAAATGGGATCATTATTAGAAATTTATTGTTTTTTCTACTTGATTATCAGCCAGAGACAAATGGGAAGGTTTTCAGCTTCGTTGTACCTGAAAATACGGAAAAATCATGAAAAATGACAGAAAATAAGCAACAAACGTCGGCAGCAAAATGGAGAATTTTGGAGTCAAAAAAGTGTTTTGCTGCTTTCGTCCATTATCCTGATGAGAATCATCCATAATCTGTTGAAATACAAGAGTTTAACAAGAAAAAAAGCACTTTTACCTAATTGAAATTTTAATTACCTATTTTTTTTTTAAATTGGCATTTTATCCAAAGTTCACTAATCTGAATTACTCTTGCACTCGCTCTAGAAATTGAACTGATGCAATGCGTGGAGAGCTGCGGCCGAATTGGTCAAATTGGAGGGCATTGCCGGCGGCGCAAACGGAAGCGATGAAAGCGCGTCACTCATAGCGGTCGCCGTTGGAGGGGGTGACGCGGAAGCGGCGGAAGGCGGGCGGCACGGCGGCGAGTCGCTGGCACTGACGCGGTCATCGCCGCCCCCACCGCCGTCCGTGGGCAAACGGACGGTGCACTCGCCGCCCATTCCGCCGAGGCCGTGCCGACGCGAGGCATTGTCAGCGGACTCTCTTAAGAAGCGATGTTCACTTTGGCCTTGATTTTGGCACCCAAATGTGATCAATTGTCCCTCCCCCCCCCAATTGTTCACCTTTTGCGCCATTTTGTCCGTCTGTTTTGGAACCAAACCTAAAATTGTAAATGAATTGACACAAAAGAAAAGCGAAGCAAAATCAAACAAAACAACACAAAAACATTTTCCCATTCATTCATTAGTCGCCGTTGGGCTTCGCCCTAACCCCAAATTATTCATCCTTAATTTGACTTTGCTTTTGCTTGCTTTGCACTTAGAAACGTGGAAAAGAATTTTAATATGCTTTTGACATTATTGTTTCTTCGTTGTTCATTTTTGTCTTAAAATTGCCTTTTAGTCGTCTTTTTCAAATGCCTGATTATGATGAAACCACTGATCTTCAACTTTGCTTCAATAAAACTCATTTTCAACGTTCGGATTTTAACGTCGAACGATTTGTGAATTTGGCAAGGAAACGCGTGACTTTGGATCAGCTGCAAAATGACCTGCGAATTTACTTGCGGCATCTCCAAAATTCAATGGTTGAACTGATCAATGATGATTATGCCGACTTTGTTAACCTTTCTTCTGGTTTGGCTGCTTTGCGTGATTCAGTGGAAAAAGTTTCTTCGGATGTTCGGGTAATCACCGCTTACAAATTGGACTTGGCTTCCAAATTATAAGACAAATGAAAGAATAAATTCACATTTAGACCAATTAAATTTTATTGTACCAAATGAGATTAAAATTTTATTTTTTTTTAAGATTAAAAAACATTTTCAAGGCAAATTGGACTTCGTTCACCACTTCGATTGCCGAAATTGAAAAATGTTCAGATGCAATTGAGCAAAATTTGTCCACTTTGGTCCGCTGCCAAAAATTGCAAATTTGCCAAGGCGACAAACTCGCGCTGCTTCAATCCATTCAGAATTTATGTGCATTTGTGGAGGGAAGGGCTGCTGACGACGAACCAACACGGAAAGACTGTGCCAACTCATTATGGTCGGCCGGCATCTCTGTTTTATTTTTAAAAAATAACAAAACAACCCCTAAAGGTATTCAAAATTGGCCCTGCTCATTTCCCCAGTCGAACTTTGGTCATCACGAGTCAAAAGCGAGCACATTCAGCCGATATTTCATGTAATAATTCAGCAAAATATTATTACATAACTTACACTATTTACTTTTATAGCAAATGAAAATCGATTGTTACAGAAAAATCAGCGAATTTTTGTTGGATTCATTGGAAAGGGAAGTTTTCGGACATTCAAAAGAGGTCCAATTGCAAAATATTGTACTCAAATTGAGTGCATTTAATTAATTTAGTGCGATAATTTGTCCGTTTTGGTCGCATTAATTAAAACGATTAACGCAAATGAATTGGCTATTTGTCGTATTGTCAACGGTTTGGTGGAGAAGAAAATTGTGCTGATCGGCGAGGTGAAAGGACAAAAATTAGACAATTTGTTGGAAAACGCATTGAGGCAAATCATTGAGGTGAATTTTTAAAAAAATAACACGGAATATTTGTGAAAACAAAATTTGATGAACTAACAAAAAATCCAAAGGCATTTAATTCATTTTTGAATTTAAGGTCAGGAAAAGCTGTGCCGAACGTGCAAAAAGGAATGCTCAATTTACTCGCGAAGTGGTCACTTTCATCGACACGTGTCTTCTCAATTTCGTCAGCTCTTTCCTTGAAGAGGTAAAGTCCAAAATCCCGGATTTTGAGTTAAAATCTTTGGGCTGTTACCCCTGTTTATAACGCATCACTCATAAAATATACAAATAATTACAAATATTGTAAATCTAATTTAATCTGTTTAAACAAAATAATATCTGTGTTTATGGTATAACATAGAAATGGTCAGTAAAGACCGTACACATGCAGAATTTTCTGTATCAGCAAGTCGATAACATTTTCCAGGATTAATTGAATCTGAAAACTGAATTGAGATTCTCTTAAGAATACACTTAATTAATCTATTACATTTTATTCTCTCTCCCTCTTTCTCTCTCTCCTCTCACTGTCTCTCCCCTTTCTCTCTCTCTCTAATCCCCCCCCCCCTTTTTCCATTATTTTCTTCCTTTGTTTGATGTTTTTGCTGTTGATTTTGACCTGATTTGTGTCTGTTGCGCATGTTTCGTGTATGTAAATCACTTTGTTTGGATTTGTGTTCAGCGATTTGAACTTTTCTTCGATGTATTGGATTTGGTCATCGTAAGAGTCCGATCCTTTATGGTTTTTTTTTATAATTGCCATTTCAATTTGGCTTTGATTTACCGCAATAACTTTTGAACAGACAACCGATGGATGTTTTTTTTATTTTCTCCATGAACAGATCAGTTTTGTTCAGAAAAAGGATGATGGCCGTTTCATAGAACCACCGCGAATTGCACACCGATCGGAACAGTCGCATACTTTCGATCATCCGATTCTGAAATGTGGCAGAATCGTTTTGCAATTTTATTGTAATAATTGACAATGAATGGTTTCTTTTCTACCGTTCTGTCGTCTTCGTATAATTTCTGATCGAATTCGCTGATGGCAACAACAAATAAAATTGCATGGACATTCTGTTCGTTAAACAATTATTACTTCCTTTTTTCTCTTTCCCCGTCTCTTACGTCAAAACAATGGATCCATTTCTTCCGTTCGCTTCTTTGTCCGCCGACGTCAAACACTCGGAAATTGACTTTCTTTATTTCGAATTTCACCTTAAAGGCGATAATTTTGCCAACTTCCGCAGGTTTCATTTATTAATTTGTTTCATTACTTCGATAATCCCCGTTGTGGTAATTCTGAGCATGAGAATGTCCTGCAAAGTCGGCACATATTCTTTATGAGAGATCCGGTTAATTGAATCCATGAAACTAAAATTAACAATTAAGTACAGTTAATTAGGTTAACAATTAGCTTTGCTCTTACTACGTATAACTTTGGGTGAATTGAAATTCATTGCTCCTCGGCAGCAAGTTTTTCTGCACGGCAATATCCTCCCAAATGTCTTTTATGACTTTCACTGTTTGATCGTTGAAGTCGAAATGTTCCTCTGCCCCGTCTCTTATAATCATTTCCATTATTTTGTCCGCCGAATTCTTAAAATGCCGATCAGCTGATCAGTCCGTCCCTCCTTCTCCTTACTTCCACTGCAGGGTTTTCGTAACTGATGCTCAGCATCTTCATTCCTGTGATGATTGACACAGTGCCCATCACAATATTGTTGTACACTGCTTCGCGTTTTTTGCACCGTTCCGTCTCGTCGTATCCGTTGTCGTGGATTATTCTGTTCACAAATTAAATATTTAATTTGTGAATAAACGTTTTTCTTCACTTCATTTGCCGTAATAATGTGCTTTTGCCACCTTCTGCTGCCCCTAAATACAATTAATTGTTTTTTTTATTATGATAATTATAGTTGACCCAGCAAAAGCAGCTTCACAATTTTCTTTTCTTCTTCGAACTCCTTAAAATTGAATGATTTTTTTCGGAATTAATTCTTCGGTAATTACCGCTTGTAAAATTTTGTCGATTTCTTTTTCTTTATCATTTCGCCCGCAACTGTTGCCCATTTTAAATGGGTGAATGAATTGTTTAAACTTTAAAGTATTATACTATATTTTCCCTTAAAAATATACGGTACCCAAATAAAAAGAGAAAGTAATTAAAATATTTTAAGAAAAAAAGTCGGGAGTAGTGTTAGCCGTTTATATGACGAATTGATGCAATTTTGAGAAAACGCAGAGTTCGTATAATAACCACCTGCAAATTTAGAAAATAATCGTTAAAAGTGGCAGAATATCAAAAGCGCAGTCATAAGGCAATTAATTCTTCAATAAGTTGTCAATTACATTACAAATGGTCGGCATGGAATATGAGCACACTAAAGAGACACAAAGATACTTTTATTGTCATGTAAAAGTACAATTCAACAGTTTTTGTGTCTTTGTAGAAAGACTAAATACAATTAACAATTGTTTAACAATCAAATAAACCATTTCATTTTGGTTCGGATTCATTCCACCCAATTAGGGAAAACAAAATGAGGAGCTATGTCTTTAATAATATGTGTGAATCTTTAATTGTGTGAAATGAGAGTTTTTTATACTAATGTTGTCAATTTTTTCCGTATAAATGAATGAACAAAACAAAAGAACGGATATTAAAAAAG
This sequence comes from Heterodera glycines, assembly GCA_004148225.2. Taxonomy (NCBI): domain Eukaryota; kingdom Metazoa; phylum Nematoda; class Chromadorea; order Rhabditida; family Heteroderidae; genus Heterodera; species Heterodera glycines. The sequence continues at coordinate 8,930,533 of CP049710.1, forward strand.
CATATTAAAAGTCATGTTCGTTTTTGCCTAGTCGCGCAACGGAGGCGGCGCGGCCGTTTTCTTTTCAACTAATTAACTGGAAAGAAATTGAATGGAATAATTTAATGATTCCATTACTGCTTTGCATTTTGCGCCTTTCAGCGTTTTTCGTCAGTGTTAACTCCGTCCGATGCTCGCCTTTTTCACCGCTGTTTTCGACACATTTCCGATTTCGTCCTCAATTGGCCCTCCCGGGGAAGTGTCCAACGTGCCATGTTCCGTTCCATTCATGAAAAGTTCAATTTGGTCGTCTATTTCAAACTCGCTTCTCAGCCGCTGTTCGGCCCTCTGCGAATTATTTCGGCGCCGGAATCTTTCAAAATTCAAGTGAGTTTTTCCATTCCCGTTTGAATCCTAAAATATCAATTAATAAATGCTTTATTCCCAATTTAGATTCCCTTTGACAACGACGACTCCAAAAATGAGTGCCTTTCGTCCTTCTCCAATTGTCTTCTCTCCAAATTGGATGCTCTCTTTTCTTCGGCTGTCTTTCTTCCGCCGTTGGCTGACAAATTTTGGGATTTTACGCTCCAGCAAATGGACCGTTACATTCAATGGACACAGAAAATGATTGAGTGAGTATCGGCACACGGAATTTAATGTTTTAGATATTTTCAGTCATTTTTCTTGCCCTGAATTACCAGCAGAAGATGAAAAGTCACCGCCACCAACGGAGTCCATTCAGTCGAATCGGTCAAAATCGCCAAATAATTCATTGGCTGGTCCGTATTTCTGTTTTAGCATTAATTTACCATGCTTTTCTTGTCCATTTTTAGACGTTCCTTTGCTTGGCGCTGCCGCCAACGTACAACAACAACAGAAAGTGCCGACTTCGCCCGCCTCAAATTGTCTCCAATTGAGCGCTCTCTTCCGTGATTTGTTGCTTTTTGACGCCGCACTCTTTCGCTTCTGTCTGAATACAATTTGGACACATTTGCGTGAGCTGCACGTGGACACGACTCCTTTTGGCAAATGCCTTTCCCATTTCTCGGAGCAATTAGCGCAGAAAAGGGCGATAATTGTCGAGAAAATCGTTTCTCAGTTGGGCAGCGAATTGTCAAAAGTACGAATTGGGTTTACACTGTGCGCTTTCTGTTAACCGTTGACACTTCAGAATCTTTCCGCTGTCAGTGACATTCCTCGCCAATATCGGTGGACAAAAAAGCCTTTTCCCACCGGATTTTCTGCTTATTTGGCCAATGCTTTCACTGTTTGCGAGGAATTTGCTGAAAAGTCCAAGGAATTCGGATGGACAAACGACGAAATGAGAAACATTCTCGGCAAAGTATTGGACAGAGCAATCGACGGTTTTTGTGAGAAGGCCGAAAAAGTACCAAGATATATTTATTTATTTACTATGAAATACAATAAAATTTGGGAATTGACAAATGAGTGGGAAAAATATCAGCCCCTACGATGATTTTCTACCTTTTTTTACCCCCTTTTGGAGCTGTCTCTGTGTGAATTAATATTTATTTTTGTTCGGAACTTTCATTGTGAAAATGAAAAAATTACGAAAAAAGCATCAAAAATGCTTTATCTCCTCCTTAAGGTGCTTGATTCTGTTGAGCAGGCGGTCTCTTCGTTACTTCGCTTCAAACAGCGAAAGGCGACCATTGGTGGCGCTTCTCTCCAACCGTCCCAAAATGACGTGGAAACGGACGAGTCCAAAATCAGAGGACAAATTCGTTTTGATGCAAATTTTGTTGGACAGCGGGCAACGGCAAATTATGGCATCACAGGAAAATCGGTGCAGCGATTGGCACAAATTGAAGAGAGAGCGTCGACTGCTGCCAACGCCGAAGGGACAATTTGAAAAATATCGTATTAATTATTCCAATTAGTATAATTAATGAGAGAGACGAAAGAATAAAGAATAATCTGTTTAGTTAATTATTTGGGCCACTGTGATAATTCTAATTAATTTATTGTGCCAACTTTTTTCTTTTGATTGTTTAATTTTGCATAATTTTGCTGCACTTAAATTGGTCTTTCCTTTTTCTTATTCGAATTTGCCATTTCGTTTAATAAAAAACGCAATTATTGAAAATCTTTTCCACCATTTTTTGTCTGTTTTCCTTCCGATTTGGTCGTCGCATCACAGAAATGGCCACCACTTGGGCGGACATCCAACGGCTAGCGGCCGATTTGCAGAGAGTTCAGCTGGCAGAAGGGACGAAACGGTGGGCGATTTGTCCTTGGGGTTTTGGCTGCTTTGCTTTGGTTTTGATTCATTGGTTCAAAGTCCACTACGAATTGTACTTTTAGCCTTTCTGAAGCAAATTGCGTGGAATTAGTGACCATGCTAATGGCCATGGAAAAAGTGCATTTGGTAATTACAACGGACGGAAAGGTGGGGAGGGAGGGACATGTCAACTCAATGAAAACCTGTTAATTTGTAAAATATGCAGGAGTTTGTCACGCGTCGGCATTTGGTCACCGAATGTGCCAACGAATGTTTGGCCTCCGGCGGTCGCATTGCGTTGACGGAATTGGCTGCCCAACTCAGCGTCGACTTGGACCACATTCAGACGGCGGTCAACCAATTGTTGGCAATGAATCGGCACTACCGAATGACCGAAGACGAAAATACCGTCGAAGACATTTCGACGCCCGCCGAATTCGTCGTCTGTGCCGGGGAACTCATCCACCGGTCATTTTTTGAGCATAATTTCCTTTGAATTTATTAAGCTTTAGTGAATTTATCAACGATTTGTGCTCTCGTCTTAATGCACGTCTCACGGAATTTGGCCAAATGTCACTGTTTCAACTGACCAAACAATGGGAAGTGCGTTAAGGGAATGGCACTCATGAAGAATGATTAGTCCGATAAAATTCCCCCTCCCCCGGCATAGCAATAACACTCAATTGATTTAGGAAAAAAAATTAAACGAAATTGTTTTAATCCGGACAAATAATTTTAACATTAAATTAAAATATTTTCCTTGTATTGTCAGTTTTACATTTTCAGTTGCCCACTGAACTGTTCAACTTTCACATTTTGCCTGAAATTAGCTCCCATCCGTCCGCGCGCATTTGTGCCATTCGTTTCGAGGACATTCTCTGCACCCCCCGTTACATCAATGCATTGCGCAGAAAAATGAGCGCCGTTTTGGTGGCCCTTACAAAGTAAGTGATGTGGCATTATGAAACATTTGAATTTGATGGTCATTTTAAAAATTTAAAAGTATGTTTTGCCAGGCCCACTTCGCTGTCCTCAATTCATTCGTATTTTGGCATCAGTCCGACTTTATTCTTCAAACTGTGGAATGAAATGGTGGACGAAGGTCATTTAAATGATTTTGCAAATCTTTCTCTTTTTTTCTCTTAAATTTAGATAAAATGCCAGGGCATTTGTTGGGCAGCAAAGGTTCTCTGAACTCTTTGTACGTCCCAAAAGTGCACGAGAAAATGGCGACGCAATTCATAAGACAGCGAATTTCAGTGGACCATTTTATTGGTCAGTGAAATTTATTAGTAAAACAAATGATTATTTCTTTCGTTTTTCTTCTTTTTTCAGAATGTGTTGTTCTAAAACGGTTAAACGTCGTCCCTTCCGACCCTTTGGCCTTTTTCCGCGAAATTTTACCCGAAAATGAATTCGCTGATCTCCTTTTCTGGCCTTCCGTTGTGCTTTCCGAGTCGAAACTGTGCCGAGAGTTCGAATCGTTGGCCCAAAGTCCTTTCCCTCCTTACGGTTAAATTCGCATTTCTTTTTCAGATTTTCTTCAGACCAACCACTTTTGTTTAATTGATGACATTTTGCCACCACAATTTACTTTTTTGACGGACGGAGATTATGCCAAAATTGTCGAACGGCTTCAAAAGCGCGGAAATGGCGCGAATTTGCGGTGATAATTCCGCACTTTCTGTTCGCTTTTCGAATTCCGTCGTTTTAGCGCCACATGCGATCGTTCGGTCGTTTTTGAGCACCCTCAACTGATGGACAATTGGTTGAAATCGCTTGAAGAATTTGTGCGGAAGCGAGCAGCAAAAGACGCACCCGAACTGAGAAAGGCGCATTTGGACACACTTTTGGGGGCAAAAAAGACGGAGAAACAGCAAAAACAGCAGCAAAAAGTGGGTGGGGGGGGGAAGAAATTAATACAAAAATAATTGATATTCTCTCATAAAGGACGAATGGGAGACGGACAAACCGACGGGGAGCAAAAAGGGAAAAAGTTCGGGAGCAAAAAGGGGAGGGGGAACGGCGGCAGGGAAACGGAGGGGAGGCGGTGGGACAGAGACGGAATCACAGCCCAAAAATGGTAAGGGAAGCGGACGCAGGGACACGCAAGGCTAGCCAACCATGCTTTCTGGGGTGTATGCCCTGCGACAGTCCCAGGATTAAGGATTTTCGAGGCTTGCGGGTGTGGGTGGGGTTGGACATGAGAAGACAATTCGCAATCCGTAGCCAAAAAACCGGGTTGACGGATAACCTTTGATTGTTTTAAGTTTCTTGTTATTCCATAAAAATATTCACCTTTTGGTACTTATTTGGTTTAGGGGACACTTTTAACATACATTTTCTAGTCTATAAATGTGTTTTTGAAATTAATGAAAATAAGTTTAAGGGGTTTTTAGGGTCGCTGATCACCATACATGTACTAGTACAAGGGGTGCGCCAGTCAGACCCCCAAACGGGGAACGGGACAAGAAGGGGGGGAGCTTTAAAAATTATGTTACAAATTTTTATTACGTCGGCTCCTATTTTCCCCGGCGACGACCTTTTTTTAAAACCACCTTTTTTTGCGGCGCGTTTTTTCCAAAAAACTTTGTGGGAAGGGGTGGGCCGGTCCGCCGATAGGCGCCGCCGGGAAAAATTTTTGAATTTTCTATGGGTTTCGCTACGGAAATTGTTTTTATTTATCTCTTCCTTCCCCTTTCATTTCCTCTTCTTCTGCTGCCACCTGTGCTGAATCATTCCGTGCCAAAAAGTGTCCTTCCCCCGCGACGTTTGCCCAAAGGCGCCGATTAACACGAATCCGTGCTCAGATCAGCGCTATCATTCACTACATGAGCTGTGCACAGGGACCAAGAATTGATAGACTTCCTGTACCAAGAGTACCCTCATGGGCAAGATGCCAATGAGGGTATCATCCATACAAATTTTCTAATTTTATTAATGTTCGAGTTCGGGTCAGGGTTCGAAATTGGCAAAAATGGGTGCTGTATTCGTGATCAGCGACCCTAAAAACCCCTCAAAACTTATTTTCATTAATTTCAAAAACACATTTATAGACTTGAAAATGTATGTTAAAAGTGTCCCCTAAACCAAATAAGTGTACCCAACCTTTCATTCGGATATTTCTAATTTTTGGCTAAATCAAAAAAGGTCGAAGCCGTGAGGGGACTAACCGAAGAATGGCTTAAAAGATAACATGATTTGTCTCCTATTTCCGATCCTTTGTCCATGGCCAAACTCCCACCCGACGAAATGTTCAGCGAATTGCGACGAACGATCGCTTCCGATGATTCGTTTCCGCTCGAATCACTCCGTGCGGAATTGGAAGAGGAATTTGAAAGTGCGGTGAACAAATTGTACAGAGAATGCGTAGCCGAAGAATTCAAAAGGGTGAGCAAAAGAAACGGATTTTAATGGAAATTGAATTTTGATTTCGATTTGTTAAGGTCGAAGTTGGCGAGCAACAGGAACTGAAGGGAATTTACGAACAGAAAAGGTCCAAAATCTCCGAATTGTACACGGACATTTGCCTTTTCGAAAAAGGGACGGAAATATTTGGCGAAAGTGAGTTTTTAAAAAACAAAATTTACTTATTTACACATGGCTAATATTTCAATTGTTTGCATTTCTTTGAAAAAGCTTGTTTTTATGGTGTTGGGTTCATTTTTGGCTTTTCCTTCCTTCTCTAACCCTTATTTAGACGGATTTGTTGGCGCTATTTCTCGCTTTCGCTTATAATTCATTTAATTGTTTCTCAATTTCCCTCTTAAATTGGCAGATGAATCGCTGTCCGCCGACCTTCGCGCCTTTCTTTTGCGCTCCCTTTGCACCGAATTGGCCAATTCGCTGCTCCTCGCATTGGCCGATCCTTTCTCTCAACAGTCGCCACAGCAGCAGAATTTTTCGCAGAAAGTTCGAGAACAACTCATCGCCAATTTGGAGTCGAAAGAGGCGCAAAAATTGGCCAAGGCATTGTTCGACAATTTCGACTCGTTTGAACATTTCCACGAAGCTGTTCAACGCTTGGCGGACTGCGGAGGGATAAAATTGCGACAACCGGACAAAAGAGAGAGGTGAGAGAGAAAAACTCAAAAAAGCGGGGGGCGGGGGGATTTATGATTTTGTCGGTATTTAACTAATCAGATTAACTAGCTCAGGTCGGATCGCCAGCACAAAATTGAGGCTGAATTGCGTTCCCAATTGGCCCTCTGTTCCGATCCCCCGATTCTTCTCCTTTTGGCCGTTCTGCTCACCCTCAAAATGTTCTTTGGCGTCACTGTTCACGCCTCAGGTGATAATTTGAAATTTTTTGATCATTTCGAAAAGAGTTTCAGGAAAATTTGTACAACCGCTGATCATTTTCATATCATCGAGAACGAACAAAATCGCTGTCCCGTCGCTGCCCGCGGAACTGAACGAATTGCTGACGGACACCCAACGATTGGTGGTGGCATGCATAAGGAAGAGGAGAAGCAACGAAAGCGGAAGAGGAGGAGCAGAGGAGGAGGACGAAGAGGAGAAGCAATTGGCAACCAAAATGGAAAAGCTGAGAGAGTTATTCGACAGACCGACCGCAGCAGAAGAGGAAAAAGAGGAGGAGGAGGAGACGAACCAATGAAAAGAACGGACAAAATGCAGAGGAGGAGAGTGAACGGCACAAACATTTATTTATTTTATTCATTTTCCATTTCACCCAAAAGCATGTTGAAAATTGTATATTGAAAAACACACATTTAATTAACACCCGATTATGTTTACTATTTGTTAGTCATTTGTTAAAAGCAACGGATTTAATATCCGCAAATTACCGTCAAAGTCTTCCTCCCTTTTCTTTGACCTTTTTACCGTACTGTGATTATGTAATTTCGAGAAAGGTTATTCATAAATCGTAATGCTTTTGCACTTTCCAAATGCGTGTTCCATTGTTGACGCAAAACACAGCGAATAAAAGTGTTATTCCGTTAATCTTTTTTCTTTCCGGCTGTTTAATAGGACAAAATGGCCGGAGGGGGGAGGGGAAATGGAAGGACAGACAAACGGGAAATGCCGCGGGGGTTGGCGTTGGGCCTTCCGCCGGTGGAAAACATTCCTTCCGCAAGTTTCTCTTAATTGTTTTTTTGTATGTTTATGTTTCAACCATAAACTACAACATTGTTCGATTAGTATTTCCCAAACGGTAGTCATTAATTAATTTCCAAATCAGAAAAAGGGTCGGCGGATGGCACTGCCTTTCCAAAAATGGGTTATCCGTTCGTTTTATCCCCCGGCAGACGAAACCAACGCAAAATCACTGCAAAAATGGAAACCAAAGAACGAAGAATCATTCATTCATCATCATTAACTTCGTGTTGTCCTACAATTCTGCTGAATTAGTTCATTTGTCAGCGGCGGAGTGATCGATCAAACAGCCAAAATATTTGCGGTTGATCAGTGATCGGACGAACGAATGAATTCGCTTGACAAATGGCGCCGCCCGGCGGTCATCCGCCGCCCCAATTGGAAAAAGTCCACTCACTGAACACAAATTTCGAAAAAGCGTGACCAAACCGGTCGAGGAGGAGCTCATCCATTTTCACGGGAGCAGTGGCGAAATGCGAGTGAATGTTGCCCATTTGATTTGTTCACTCCGTTCGCTCATTTTTTGTCCTCCTCCAAAAAAACAAAACATTTATGCGTAGTCAGTTAAAAATAAATAATGTTACGATTAGTGCGCTTACTGTCGACAAGGCTAATTTAATTGGGGGGAATTGTCCATAATAAAAATAAACAAATGAAAATAGCACAGAACGGGGGAGGAAAGAACACTTTCAGCTGATTGACTACGCTAATAGGATAAATTACTTGTCAGAGATTGGGAAAGACTGCTGATTGACGGACGGACGGACGGACGCTTAATTAGTGGCAATTAGCCAGCCAATTTGCCTTTTCTCTCTCATACGGTACGGTAATACCCCCCCCCCCCTCTTAAGTTTCTTCTTCCTCTTTTGCGCCTTACATCCCTTCGGCGGGGCATTAGTACGCACAAAAAAAGAACCAATAAAAAGCAAAAAAAAGAAATGCAACAAAATGAGTGACCTTGGGAGGTTAAAAGGCCTAATTTGTACAATTTAAACTATAATTAAACAGAAGAAAAGGTATGTACAAAGAGAATCAGCAAAAGTACGAACATGTGAAAAGATGGGAGGGAAAGGAAAGGAAATCGGTGGGGGGGGGAAAGGGAGGGAAGGGGGAGGGATGATTTGGGTAAAAAGGGGCGGAGATCAGTCAGAGACAGAATGAATGAGTGATCGGTGCAAAATCAGTCAGTCATCCGTTCATTCATTCGTCGTTTAGTCAATGCGAAATGGCGGTGGCAGCAGCAGCACTTTTTCTGTTCGTTTTTGGCCCTTTCGTAACTTTCGCCTTGGCCAATAATTCCCATGGCTTTGCCGTGGCCAAGTGCACCACAAATTGCGCAGTTGCAAAGCATTTGCAGCCGAAATAACACTTTCCCATGGCCAAGAGCACTTTTCCGCGGCACTTTCTTTCTTTTGCCCCCCGAGCTGCCATTCTCGCTGACGTTAAGTCGTGCCTATTTACGCATGGCCAAATTACGTTGGAATTTGCCCAGCCGTGGGGAGGGGAAGGGGCGGGGCTTACCGAGGGAAGGGCGGTGGTGGCCAAGGGGGGGGGGGAGACGACGGCCATAAATAGGACAACGCCATTGGACAAGAAACAGTCAGTCACTCAGTCGGTGTTTAGCTGCTAACCGAACGAACGCATTCAGAAATATTAGCCCAAACAAATCTCAATTTTGAATTACGACGACATAATGACAACAACTAACGCCAATGCCAATTCGAACAACAAAAGGGTGCTGATCACTGGAGCCAACCAGGGCATCGGATTGCACACGGCACTTCTGCTGGCCAAGAAGGGCTTCGACATCACTTTGGCATGCCGAAACGAAGGCCGGGCACAGGAGGCGATGCGGCTGATCAGGAAGCAAAACGCAGACATCCAAGTGCAATGGATGCACGTGGACTTGGCCCAACTGGACAGTGTGCGCGAGATGGTGGAGCAGATCAGAGAAAATAAATGGTGGGAAGTGCCCGGGGGAAGCGGAGCAATGGCATTCCAATGCCGAATTCTTTAGCTTCTTCGACGTGGTCATTCTCAACGCGGGCGTTCTGTTGCCGCAGACGACCAGAACAGTGGACGGCTTCGAGCAGACATTCCAAGTGAATTTCCTGGCCCACTTTTTGCTCATCGACGGAATCATCGCGCACCAATGCCCGGCCAAGCCGATCAGGGTGATCACTTTGACCTCCATAATGCACCGGTGAGCGGAGGAGAGGGACCAAAGCTCGGATGGACTGATCACTGATCCACGACGCCCTTCAGATTATGTGGCAACCTTTTCTCCATCGAGAAGGACCCCTCCAAGTGGGAACGGATGTTTGACGGCGCAAGGCGCTGGAGGGCATACGCCCTGAGCAAATTCGCCACTGCACTGCTCGCCCAGCATTTGAACACGCGCGAGGGCGTCAAAGCGTTCACAGTGCATCCGGGGGCGGTGAAGACGCACATGGCCGATTCTGTTGGCTCCAAACTGACGCGGAAACTGCTCTTCTTTCTCAAGCACATGCTGATCGAACCGGTGAGTGGACAGTCCACTGACTGATCGGACGCAATTGGCAAATTCATTGCTCACATGGGGGGGGGCAATTGCACCAAAGTGGCACTTTCATCGCTCGCGCATCATTCCCCCGCCGAGAAAATGCCCCGGCAGACAAAAGAGTACATTTGAAAGGCCAATCTTTGGCCAAATGCACACGTCTGGCCCTCCCTCTCATTTAGACCACAATTAATGCACGCACGCATTAATTACACGCCATGCCAATAAAAAGTGCCATTTCCTGGGGATGGATGGGTACTGTCTTTTCCCATCCTCCGTTCATTACTGTATATGTTAGTGACACTTTTGTAATGTGTCCATTCAGGAGACCGCCGCGGAAAACGTTGTCTTTTGCGTGTTGCACGACCTTGGCACCAATCAGTACCGTAACGCCGACCGCGCCAACAAACTCGCGTCGTCCGCGCGCAAAGCGCGAAATGTGGACGCCCTCGTCCGTCTCGCGCACCGAATGACCGTTCCCTTCCGCGCCCGCCCCTCCGCCGCGCCCGCGGCATAAAAACAGACGCGGAGGAGAAGGAGAACAACCAAAGCCAAATTGACCATTCGATTGACTGAATGACTTTAAATTATTTTTAAATTATTTATTGTCCATCCCATCTCAATGTAATTAATATTTCCATTTGCAATCACTCAAATTTCAATTTGAATAATAATAATAATAATTAATAACGCATTTGAATAAAGATGTGCAATAATTGGCAATAAATTAATTCATTGCCGGGTTCTCTCTTCCGATAATTTTCATTGGTTTAATAAGCCAATAATTATGTCTTTGATTTGTTTGTTTTTTACTTCCCTTTTAATTTATCGTCCCATTTAATTTCGTTTCCCCCAAATTAATCTTTTCAATTTCCAATTTCCCATTGCACTTTCTTTTCTTTTCTTTTCTTTTTCCTTTGCTTTCCCTTCCGTTTCCTTTGAATTGTTTTGGCACTTTCTCTTCTGTCATTGCCCTTTTCCTCCTTGGCCATGTGCCTTTATTTCGTCACTATTGGGGAAATTACTTTTATTTTTGTTTTTAGTCAATTTACTTTTTTTCCAAATTTAGAAAAATTTCCAAAAAGGGCAACTGATGGAATGAATTCCTGACAGAAAATAAAAAACAGAGAATGACATCATTGGCATTAGGCGGAATTGGGCTCGGAATGAGTGGCAAATGAGTGAATGACCCGCCACAAAAACATTCTCCGCATTCATTTGATTATTCTTTCCTTCGCTAATGCATCATTTTTGTCCCTAAAAGTCCATTTTTTGCTTATTTGCCCTTTCTTTTCCTTTTTTTGTCATTATTATTTTTTGAGACAAAAAATTTCAATAAAATATTAAATCGAAAGGCCAACGCAAAAGGAAAGGGCACGTGCCTTTGTACTTTTCAAAGAACGCTTTTCCCGCGGTGACTTTTGATTAAAAGTTAAAAGTGCCATTGTACGCAGACGGAACGGACGAAAGAACAAACGGACGGACAAATGGACAAATGACAAATAAATAAACAAACGAATGAAAGCGGTGCCATTTTCGTGCTCAGTTTGGCTTCATTCCCAATGCATTATTACCTCCACTTTTGACGCAATAATCGCAGCAATAAAAGTGCAGCAGAACAAAAACATTTTTGGGAATGTCGGAGAGGGAAATATAATTTAGAGGGAGGGGGAAGAGAGAGAGAGGAGAAAGGATCACGTGGAAAGAGAGTGGGAGAGAGAAAAAGAGGAAGAAATAGAGAGGAACAGAGAAAAGAGAGGCGGAAGTATGAAAAGGAAGAGAAAAAGGAAAAATGGGAGAGGGGAAGAAAAGAAAGGGGTAAAAGGAAAAGGAGGATGAGAAAATGCAACGAAAATCCAATGGGACCGATCGCCGATTGATTTGAACGAAGGTCGAATTTCGAAATGGAAGAAGGATGACCACTCACTCTTTGGCCTCGAATAAAAGGGCAAAATGTGAGTGAATTGCGCAATTTGTTCATCGGTTTTACCCTTTACGATTCGTTAATTATAGCCATTAATTATATGCAAAATTAATCAATTAATTAATTGAATTTGACAAATTATTTGTACTTTAATCAAAGGGAAAATAGAAAAAGAAAAAGGGAAAAAGAGAGATGGGAAAGAGACAAAAAGAAATGAGTTAATATTAATGAAATGGAAGAATGAAGAACGAACAGAAAGAGAGAGAAGAAGATGATGCAAAGGAAAAGGACAAATTGGGAGGAGAAAATGTGCAAAAAATGGGAGGAAATTGGAAGAAATGCCCCGGGGGGAGGGAAAAATTACACAAAAAGGGGGGGGGGAAGAGTGGGGGACAACTTAGACAGGGAAAAGAGGGAGCCAAAAGGAGAAAAACCAAAAAGGAAAGTCATTTTGCCATCAAATGATTAATTAATGGGCAGAACGACGACAACTTCGAATCTTTGGCCAATTTTCTTTTTGCATGAAAAGTGCAAAATGAGCCGAAAAAAAGAATTGGAAAAAAATTAAATATTAGCCAATTTATCACCAGCAATTAATTATTATTATTATTCAAATTGAAATTTGAGTGATTGCAAATGGAAATATTAATTACATTGAGATGGGATGGACAATAAATAATTTAAAAATAATTTAAAGTCATTCAGTCAATCGAATGGTCAATTTGGCTTTGGTTGTTCTCCTTCTCCTCCGCGTCTGTTTTTATGCCGCGGGCGCGGCGGAGGGGCGGGCGCGGAAGGGAACGGTCATTTGGTGCGCGAGACGGACGAGGGCGTCCACATTTCGCGCTTTGCGCGCGGACGACGCGAGTTTGTTGGCGCGGTCGGCGTTACGGTACTGATTGGTGCCAAGGTCGTGCAACACGCAAAAGACAACGTTTTCCGCGGCGGTCTCCTGAATGGACACATTACAAAAGTGTCACTAACATATACAGTAATGAACGGAGGATGGGAAAAGACAGTACCCATCCATCCCCAGGAAATGGCACTTTTTATTGGCATGGCGTGTAATTAATGCGTGCGTGCATTAATTGTGGTCTAAATGAGAGGGAGGGCCAGACGTGTGCATTTGGCCAAAGATTGGCCTTTCAAATGTACTCTTTTGTCTGCCGGGGCATTTTCTCGGCGGGGGAATGATGCGCGAGCGATGAAAGTGCCACTTTGGTGCAATTGCCCCCCCCATGTGAGCAATGAATTTGCCAATTGCGTCCGATCAGTCAGTGGACTGTCCACTCACCGGTTCGATCAGCATGTGCTTGAGAAAGAAGAGCAGTTTCCGCGTCAGTTTGGAGCCAACAGAATCGGCCATGTGCGTCTTCACCGCCCCCGGATGCACTGCGAACGCTTTGACGCCCTCGCGCGTGTTCAAATGCTGGGCGAGCAGTGCAGTGGCGAATTTGCTCAGGGCGTATGCCCTCCAGCGCCTTGCGCCGTCGAACATCCGTTCCCACTTGGAGGGGTCCTTCTCGATGGAGAAAAGGTTGCCACATAATCTGAAGGGCGTCGTGGATCAGTGATCAGTCCATCCGAGCTTTGGTCCCTCTCCTCCGCTCACCGGTGCATTATGGAGGTCAAAGTGATCACCCTGATCGGCTTGGCCGGGCATTGGTGCGCGATGATTCCGTCGATGAGCAAAAAGTGGGCCAGGAAATTCACTTGGAATGTCTGCTCGAAGCCGTCCACTGTTCTGGTCGTCTGCGGCAACAGAACGCCCGCGTTGAGAATGGCCACGTCGAAGAAGCTAAAGAATTTGGCATTGGAATGCCATTGCTCCGCTTCCCCCGGGCACTTCCCACCATTTATTTTCTCTGATCTGCTCCACCATCTCGCGCACACTGTCCAGTTGGGCCAAGTCCACGTGCATCCATTGCACTTGGATGTCTGCGTTTTGCTTCCTGATCAGCCGCATCGCCTCCTGTGCCCGGCCTTCGTTTCGGCATGCCAAAGTGATGTCGAAGCCCTTCTTGGCCAGCAGAAGTGCCGTGTGCAATCCGATGCCCTGGTTGGCTCCAGTGATCAGCACCCTTTTGTTGTTCGAATTGGCATTGGCGTTAGTTGTTGTCATTATGTCGTCGTAATTCAAAATTGAGATTTGTTTGGGCTAATATTTCTGAATGCGTTCGTTCGGTTAGCAGCTAAACACCGACTGAGTGACTGACTGTTTCTTGTCCAATGGCGTTGTCCTATTTATGGCCGTCGTCTCCCCCCCCCCTTGGCCACCACCGCCCTTCCCTCGGTAAGCCCCGCCCCTTCCCCTCCCCACGGCTGGGCAAATTCCAACGTAATTTGGCCATGCGTAAATAGGCACGACTTAACGTCGGCGAGAATGGCAGCTCGGGGGGCAAAAGAAAGAAAGTGCCGCGGAAAAGTGCTCTTGGCCATGGGAAAGTGTTATTTCGGCTGCAAATGCTTTTCAACTGCGCAATTTGTGGTGCACTTGGCCACGGCAAAGCCATGGGAATTATTGGCCAAGGCGAAAGTTACGAAAGGGCCAAAAACGAACAGAAAAAGTGCTGCTGCTGCCACCGCCATTTCGCATTGACTAAACGACGAATGAATGAACGGATGACTGACTGATCACTTCGCTTTTATTCCCTCTGCTGCGGTGATTATTTTCCCCTGCTTTTTATTTTTATTTTTTTCGCTTTTACGCCATTAAAAAGTGCATTTATTTTTTTGCTGTGTTTGACTGAACTGTTTCCAATAAATGAATGGCCTTATCTTTCGTTTCATTCATTTGTCATTATTTTATCTCCCTTAATGACCTAATTAAATAAAGGCCTTTTTCGCGTGTTTCCTGACAGTTTGCCAATGCCGCCCCCCCCATAATCAATGTCCATGGATTATTTTGGCTTTAGTCACATATTTTGTGTCCTTTTCTTTCCTATCGGCCTGGACAGAAAATAACTCCGGGGTTGCAAATCGCGCATTGAAATTGCTGTGGTTGCACATCATTAGGGATGGGATTTTTAGGCTCTAAAAACTGCCAAAATAGGTAGGCTCTAGGCTCTAAAAAACCCCAAAAATAGGCTCTAAAAATGGAAAATAGGCACTAAAAAAACTCGTTTTTAGGGGTGTACCACGACAAAATGTCACATTAGTAAAATGATTCATTTGAAATGATATCAGAAATGTTAAACATTTAATTTGTCATCGTCACTTCTTTCTTCTGCTGATCTTTTTCTTACTAATTAAAATAATAAATAATGACGTTAATTTTATGTTTAATTTGCGCATCAAATTGTTTTGCGCTTCACAAATTTGAGGTTAATTAGTACAAAAATAATAATTAAGGTAAAGTGATTAAATTGATGAGAAAAGAAACAAAAGTATAAAATAATGAAAAATAAAAATAAACATTTTATTGGACTTCTTTATTTGATCTTTGAACATTTAAAAGGACAAAAAGCATAGAAAATTAAAATGAAGAGAATTCCAAAAATGTTCTGACAAATAATTAATTAATTAATTGTGTTAGCTGAGGACGGAAAAGCAATTACAAAAGGAATTTGAGCAGAACAAAAGCGGACAATTCGACGAAGGAATGCGGCGGACGGAAGGACACGGAATGAATGTGCAGCTGATCAGCAGTTGATCACTGATCAGGTGATCGCTTTACGTGGCCATATTTTTTGCTGTCGCACGGCCAATGGCACGGCGAATGACTCATTCAATGGGAAAAAAGCGAAACGGAGAAAGTGCCAAAACAAACAACAAAAGTCAAATATTATATTTATTCATTTTCCAAAATTACTGGTCACGTGCTATTGTGTTTTTTTTTCTTAAATTTCGCTTTTTAATTAATTTTGCTTTTTGGCAAAGTAAGGCCAATGTCTGTCTGCATCACTGCTTAGAATGGCACTCTCAATTTTGTGTTAGTATCCCCTCCAAGTTGGCAATTGTTTTGTGCCAACACAAAAGTGTATCATTTTATTTATTATTATTTTTTTTTGCCCGATCCATTTGGCTTTTTGCCAATGCTTTTCCTTGGCATTACTTCCTCCCCCCTCTCCCCTTTTTGACTTCCATTTGTTCCATTTTTGCATTAATCCGTCGTCTGTCTGTGCTTTCTTCGCGTGATCTCTTCTCCTCCCCCGCCTTTTCTCTCTTTTTTGGTCGCACTTTAATTGTCTTTTCAAATTTTAATTGTCTGTCCGTTAGATTGTCGTCTCAAATTTTTCCCATTGCCTTGGCAATTTAATTAAATTTATTCTTTTGGGTCATTTGATCTTTTTTGACCCCGAGGACATTTTTAGAAAAGAAAAGTTAAATTTATGAATTAAATTCTCAGAGAAAGAAAAAAAGAATAATGGGAAAAGGGCGAACGGAATGCCAAAGGAAAGAAAGTGCCAATTCGAAAAAAAGGCCAACCGAGGTCAATTGGCCAGAAAATGAAAGGGCGTGGGAACAGACAGCAGAACAAAAGTACACGAATGACTTTTGGACTTTTTTTTCTGATCAGACGAAAGCGATCGGAGATTTGTGGCACAATTAAATCCTTAATTAACACTCGACAATTAAAGTACAAAGTGTAAAAACGCTGACACAATCAGCAGTCTGTTTTTGACTAGAAAATGCTTTTTATTTTTTGTTGGGCGCGGCGCGTAAATTAATTTTAATTACGGAAATCAGTAATCCGTAATTATGGATGGTCTAAAAACGCTGTAAATACGTAAATCCGTAATTTTTTAAAATGAAAAAATACCATAATTATTATACAAAGCGAAGGTTTTAACCATATGCCTTAAACTTCCTATGAATAAAAATGCAATAAAAAAGAAAAAGCATTCTTAAGAATTGACTAATTTTTTTTAAATGCACACCCAAAAAGTGGAAATATTCATAAATAATCAAATTTAATATTCTTAATTTTTAAAATTTTTTCTAATATTTCAAAAAAGCTTAAATATCTTCTTGCATTTATTTTCTCCTTTTTTATCCATAAATCCTCGCTCTAATCATCGTTAATAAATACGTGCTTTTGTTTTCCCCCATAAATTTGAATCGAAAAATAGACTCCATTAAGAATTATAATAGCATTTCAAGCGCATCTTTGTCAAAATTCCTGTAATGGCATCACTTTTTGCTTTTTCGCTTTTCCAAATGAATAAAATATTTTTCCAATTCGGAAAAAAGAGGGGAATCACTGCTCACTTTCCTTTTTTCATTCTTTCGTTGATTCATTGACTCCACAAAAAATTATTGTAATAATAAAACGAAGCGATCGAATGGACAAAAATTCCAATGGCAAATCAATGGGACGGCCCAATTCATTCGATTCATTTCACTTTGACGGGACAATTATTATTCGCCTTAATTATTGTAATAATTCCCATTTTTGACAATGCTAAAATTGGGTGAACTTTTGTTTCAATTAAAATGCCTTTGTTTCATTCATTCTTTTTGATTTTGCTCTTTTTAAATTTATTTTTCCAATTTATTTTCTTAAAAGCATTGAAAGTGCCGCGTTTCTTAGTAAAAAAAAATATTAAACGAAACGATGCAAAACGAAGCGCAGACAATCACTGAAAAGGTGGGCCAAACATGGCGAAATGGAAAAAACGGGAAAATGGGGGGGCGGTAATAACAATTTAATGTAATTATCATTAATTAGTCCAACAATGCCAAAGTGCCGTTTCAGTCGCCGCCCCTCGGCGCCTCCGCCCCTTCCCTCGGTGGCAGCGCTTTGTCCTCCCTTTTCGCCTCCCCTCTGATCACTTTGGCCCCTCCGATCACTTCCTCCGCTTCGTTTCTCCTCTTTTTGCTGACGATCACCTTCCTTCTGCTGATCAGTGCTTTTGGCCTTTTGCTTTTCAAATGGCACATGCGCAACGGAAAGAGCGAAAACGGAGGGAGCAAAGAAAAAGCGTGGAACGGCAGAACGCCAATCATTTCGCAGCCTTTGCGAGCGGTGATTTGACCGACCGCAGAACAAATGATGGGCAAAATGCAAACTGTCGGATTAAAAACCCTCGGTTGACATATCATAAACCCGAAAAGTACCCCCTTTTTGTGTACAATTTTTTTATTTTGTTGCTTATGATTTTGCCATTTTTCACAACAAACAACATTCAATTGGTTGGACTTGCCAAATTTGGAGATTATTTTAAGGGTTAATGATCCTAATTAGAGCAATTTTTGTGTAAAAATAATTTTTATTTCCTTTTCTGTGTACGGTATAACAAAGATAGAAAATTTTGTTCATACAATTAAATTTGACATTTTGGCGAAATGTTTTAAAATAATTTTCTTCTTCATTTTCTATGAACTCATAGAAATTTATTTTAAAATTAATCAACTTTAAGCAATTAATTAATACCTAATTAATTTTTCAGTAATCAATCCGTCCATTTGGCATACGTTTCTGCTCCTTCGTCTTCCCCCGGTGCTTCTTCCGTCCGTTTTTCTTCCATTCCGTTTGTTCTTCCTCTGCTGCTGCTGCTTCTGCTACTGCTTGTTGTCCCTCCATTCTTCGGCCTTTGCCATGGCTTTCGTCCCCCTTTTCCCACTCTCTTCCGCTTCTTCTTCCTCCACCGAATTCACTCCGTCTCCCCTCGGCTTTTTCCTCCTTTTTTGCTTCTTCCTTTTGGCACTTTTCTTCCTCCTCAAAACCATTTGCTTCTTCGCCCGCCAACTTCGCCTTTTGCTTGGCCCTCTTCTGAACATTTATGACCTCACAAATCCATTGGAAAAGCGCAAATGAACAAAAGAAACAAACGGAAGTGGGAAGAGAGAGAAACAAGGTTAATTAAGAAGCGAAAAACAAAACCAAAAAATAGGTTAATTAGTGAAAACGTAGAAACAAAAAGTGGCATTGGTATGCCAATTTTACCATTTGAATTGGGCTTGCCTTTACTGGCCTATGCTTCTTCCCCCGTCCAAATTATGCATTTTAATTGGCCTTAATTCAGTTGCCTTTGATCGCTTTGCTCATTTTTTGGCAATGACACTCCTTAATTAGTTTATGGAGGAATGCCACTTTCGAACATTGGCCAAAAAGCGAACCATTTAAAATGAGAATTAAGCAAAAGAAAGATTGCAGAGATGTGTTTTTTGATGGTTTGTAATGCGTAAAAAATATGTAATTAATTTTTCTTTTCTGCCATTCCATCGTTTTTTTCATTTTGCCTTCAATATGCCATTCTGTGAATTTAAATGCCATTCTTTTGCTGCCCTTCTGTGATTTCTATGATTACATTTTTCTAACTTTGTTCATTTCGACACTTACCAATGTCAAATTCGGCACTAGGGCTAATATTTATAGTTTTTTTCTGAGCTCTCCGTTTGTTAAGCTACTGTTCGCGTTATTAGCAACTATTTTCTAGTTTTTTATTTTTAGCAACTAAAAACTATAAAATTTTTGAAAAAAACTATTTTCAACATTTTTGCTTGTGAATAAAATTTGTTATTTTTTAGAAACTAATTATTTTGGCAGTTTTTAGCAACTATAAATATAAGCCCTATTCGGCACTTTCTGTGTTTTTTTGACATTTTCTCGCCCTTCATTCTTTTCTTTTTTTATTCATCATAATAATTCGTTGTCAAATTTAATGCCAAATTGAATTAATTTTGAATGAATTAATTGTTGTTCTTAATGACTGATCCTCACCCTCTCCCTCTGATCAATCGATTGATGGGTGTTTTGTACTGGAATGTCCCAATTTTCGATCACTCCCTTTTCTTTCTCCGTTTTTCTTTTTTCGCTTCGTTTCCGCGTCGTCCTTTGTTTGCTTCGCTTCGCTCTGCCTCTGATCACTCCGATTTGGGTCATTTTCTTCTATCACCTGCATTTATTTAGTCGCATTTTCTCTCCCGATTCATTTTCCATTTTTGCCCTCAAAATGCCCTCCTCCTCCCCCCGTGCCGTCCTTTTCCCTTTGCTCGGCTGTCGTGAGTCCGTTTTCATTGCCACAGTTTTGTCCACCGTTTGTCTGATGGCCACGGTCGTCCTGTTGCCAATTATGCATTTGCATGTTCAACAGCGCATCGCCGCCATAATGGCAAATGCCGAACTGTGCAAGGTCAACGGGAAAAGCAAAAAAGCCAAAAAATGCTACTTTTGACAAAAGCAACGCGTCTTCTAATTACCTAATTAGTTGGAGAGTCGCGACATTTGGCTTCGCGTTTCGTCGGTCGGCGCCTCCGGCGTCAAATCGGAAACGCGCGTCCGGCGCGGTGGTTCCCCCTCGGCAGATGCGTTCTCGCGTTATTCCGCTGTTCTCGCCACAACTCATTCCGCCTGCTGCTCATGCAGTCAGGGTAAATAAACAATTTCAACCCTGAAATTTCGAAGTGTTAGTTCCCATTTTTGTGAAGGTCCTCCCGGCGCAAGGGGACGGCCCGGCATGGACGGAAAGCCGGGCAATGACGGGGCGCCGGGGAAGCCGGGCTACCCGGGAAGACCCGGCAAATATTTGCCGGCACCCCCCGCGGGGGCGGAGAGCTGTCAAAAGGTGTGGTGGAATTATGCAATTAGTTCGAGGGTTGTTTTACTTATTATACGTTACTTACCTGCTTAATTTGGGTAGAATGACATTTTATTGGTAATTGAAAAGAGTTCCGAATTTTCAGTGTCCGCAAGGGGCGCCGGGGCCTCCCGGACTGCCGGGCACAAAAGGGCCCCGGGGGAACATTGGCAAGCAGGGACAAGCGGGCAAAGCGGGAGGTAAAAACAGGGCGATGCGAGGGGAGGACAACGCCACCATCCCTTAACAGAACACAACCGACCAGGCCCACCGGGACCACCGGGGCCACGAGGAGAGCCCGGTTATTCGGGGGAGAAGGGCCCGGTCGGAGACAGAGGCAAAGTGCTGAACGGAGCACCGCCAGGGCCCACCGGACCGGCGGGAACAACGGGTAAAAGGGACTCGAGAATGACCTTTAAAACGATTTAACAAAAAAGGGCCGAGGGGACCGCCCGGTGGACGGGGACACGACGGAAAAGCGGGAATCCAAGGTCATTTGCCGGGCCAAATGATGGGTTGTGATGGCATTGGTTGCTTCAGGTCCTACCGGAGTTCGCGGTTTGGTGGGCGACCGCGGCTCAGAAGGCAACCCGGGACTGCCAGGACCACCAGGTGAATTTTGCTGGGAAATTGTGAACAGTGGACGACAAACTCCTCTTTTTAGGGCCTCCGGGTGTGCCCGGCTCGCCTGGTTCGTGCCAACATTGCCAAGGGGGTGGGTGAATGACGGATGAATTCCTGCTAGAATTTGTCTTTTTGCTCAAGGCGGAAATGCCGCCGGCGTTGCCCTTCCGGCCCCTCCGCCGCCTGCGTCCGTTCCGCGTCCGCCCTCCTCCTTTCCATCCACGCCCGGCCCAACGCCACTTCCCCCGTCAGAGGCGTTTAAACCATTGCCCGACAGCAACAACAATTACCAGTTGAACTACGCGGGAGAACGGGCGGACGAACGCGAGCTAACTTCGCACGAATTAGCCGAAGCGGCGGCAATGTCGGGGGAGGACCAAAGGCAGAAAACCGAAACGAAACCGCAACAACAGCAGGTGGAAGGGGGGGGGGAGAAGGGCAGGGGAAAGTAAAAAATTGGGGGACGGAAAAAGGGAGGGGGAGGGCATGGAGACGGAACAGAACCAACGGAAACACAACAAAGAAAATGGAAAGGTAGGGAAAATGGTGGAGACGAATCAGAACGAGAAGTAGCACAACAAGCCAAGGAAGGGGATAAAGAGAATAAAATATAGGGAGGGGGATGAAGACAGAACAGAACCAATGGGAACACAACACAACACAGGCACATGCCCCGAGCATTTTGCCGGAGAGTGAACGCGACGTGGGCGCACCATTCGCAGCTGCGGCGGCGGTGGGCACGGCGTACGGCCAAAGGGCCGAGCCGAAGCAGCGCAAGGAGTACTTGTGGATCAACTGAACACACTTTGATGAAAGCATTCTCATTTAATAGCATTTAATAATTAATCACAATTTAAAACAATTAATGATCCCTTTGTCTGCCCATTTTTTAATTTTTGTTTCGCTTTTGGTCCTTCCATGTGATTAATGCCCAATTATTTCCTATTTTTGCGCGCGTTAATCTCAAAATGCGCATAATTCGTCATACAAATTCACAATTATTCATTATACTTGAGATAGAGAAAAAGAAGCTTCCCCGAGAGGAAGATTAATGGATCAATTGAGGCAACAATTGATCCTATATGATCGAGCAAAGTGGGGGCTGGAGAGGGCAGGGTCGGTAGTTCAGCTGGTAGAACACTGGTCCGGAAAGCCAGAGACGCCGGTTCAAAGCCGGCCCGCCCCATAGTTTTTCCCTCAAAGGCTTCCCCGCTCGTTCATATATTTCATGGTCAAAGCCCATCAATTGACTCTCATCTTTAAAATGAAAAGGCATTTAAAATTTTTCGTTTGGTTTCTTTAATCCTAAAATGGCATTTTTGTTGTGCCAGTTTTTAAGAAATTGTTAAATATTCGCCATTTGTCCATCTTTTTGGGGTGAAAGGTTTTTCAAAAGAGTCCTCCCCTTCCCACAATTCTCCCTTTTCTCTCTCTCTCTCTCTCGCTCTCTCACCCTTTCTGTTTCTGAACATTTCATCCATCATTTCCCAATTCCCAAATTGGGTTGTCCCCAAAAATGTCCCCCTCCAGTGATAATTATAATGATAATTTTATAATGATTTGATGATGATCCGATGCGCATGAATCATTTTCGTCACCCATTTGGCGTCTCCCGCCATCTGCCGTTTCTGTCGGTCGCCGTCTCCCCCTCGCCCCTCCAATTAATCATTTTTTCTCCCTCCTCCGTCCGTCTTCAATTTTCTTGCGCCGCCACAAATTTAGAAAATGAGTAAAAATGAACGGTTTAACAGCGCAACGAAATAACTGTGAAGGGAAAGTCGAAAGTGACAAATAACGAAGCATTTGATGTGAAGCGAAGTGATTGTCAACAGAATGAAAGTCGCCCCGGGGAAGGAAATTGTCGGAAAAAGGCACTAATTAAGAACATTATCGCACATACCAATTAACACGCATTGCTTTGTCAGTTGCGCAGCTAGGAGATCAAGCAGATCGGAAGAAGCAAAGGAAGAGAGACCGACAGCGGTGGAACCGATCGGACACTTTTGAGAGAAAAAAGGGGGGAGGGATCAGTCGACAGCGGTGACATTTGTGAACTTTGCCCGAATTTTTTTGTTTTTCTTTTTCACTCCTTTCCTCATAAAGAGTCAAAGACTGATCTTTTTACCATTGACCAACATAACATTGAAGTGATCAGCAGATCCCCCCCCCCCTTCGTTCCGCCGTTTCCATTAAATGCCTTTAGTTTGGAGTGTTCGTCCGATCAATTCCCTTCCCCCAATTGCCCCCCACCCCTCCGATCACTCTCGTATCATCTCGCCTTTTTTGCCCATTTTGCGCACTTTGAGGATGATTCGTCACCACCCTCTCAATGTTCGTTCGTACGGGAAATTTTCTTTTTTTCTGGAAAGACATAAAAAGTCAGGATTCGTACGTGAAGGGAGTAAGTCACCGAGCTTGTCAGGGATTTAAAAATAACATGGGACATACAATGAAGAGATTGACAGTTTTTATCCTTCAGTTTCGACTTCATGGCCGCCCATTTCCGACTGTGGTTTATGATTATTTTCTAAAATTACACCTTTCATCATATGTATTATCTCATATTTAATGCGATTTGCCCTAGGGGCATTATTCATTCGCTCATTTTTACCGTGAAAATGATTGTTTTCTCCCCCTTCCCAATTCCTTTTTCCTCTTTTCCTTCCCAAATTCCCTTTTGCTCCTTTCTCTCTTCTTTTCTTCCTTTTCTCCTCGGGTCTCTTTTCCTTTTGTCCCTTCCATTTTTATTTTTCTCATTCGTCCTCCCCCCAAGGCTCATTTTTGGTCGTTTGTCGACGAACTCCCCCCCCCGCCGCCGCTTTTGAGCGTTTATTCTTTTCAATTTGGGAAATTTTATGACTAAAAAAGTGATAAATAAACCAATCCCCGCGCGACTGTTCAAAACAATTAAACGCTTCTTTTGTCCATTTGTCACTGATCACTTTCATTGATTGATCTCTCAGCAGACTTTCGTTATTCGCTTCTCCCCAATTCGTCCCAATGATTTCCGTTAAACTTTCTCCTCCTGAAAATGGCCCATTGGCGTCGAGGACGCGCTTTCTGCTTTTGGTTTTGGTGGTGCTTTGTCTGATGATCAATTGGGCCAACATTCTCACCTTCAACTTCACCGTGGTAAGCCAACATCATTTTTGGGGGCTTTAAGCCGCGGATTGGCATAGATTTGCATGCGACCGCACGGCAACCAAAGCGGCGGAGGGCACGGCGACGACGGACATTCGTCGAATTTGGCAAATAACGCAATGACTCGCGAGTTCAGCAACAGCGAAAAGGTTGCGTTGTTTTGTCGCATCGATCCGCATTCGATCAGTGTTTTCAGAGTCAGGCGATGGCCGTCGTCGCGGCCGGTGCTTTGTTGTCCAACATTCCGATCATCACGCTGATCAATTGGTACGGGCCGCGCTATCTGTTCACCGTCGTTGGACTATTCGGCGCCGTCGCCACTGCGCTGGTCCCTCACGCGATGGAACTCGGCTGGGCATGGTAATGCCATCAACAAAATGCCATTTGGCTAATGATCAACTCATCACTTTCGAAAGGTTCCTCGGCGTCCGCGTGCTCCAGGGCATGGCATTCTCCGGTGACATGGCCACCTTCGGCCACTTCGTCACCTATTGGACGTATCACAAGCAGTACGCCTTTTTCACCGCCTCTTTGTGCGTGTACGTTCAGTTGGCGCCCATCTTCACAAATCCCGTGTCTGGTCAGTTTTAGGCACATTATGCCAAAATTCCTTCTATTTTAATTCGAATTTTACCGTAGGAATTCTCTGCGAATCGTCCGTCGGTTGGCCAGGCGTTTATTATTTCCACGCCGCCATTTCCATTGTTCTATTCACTCTATTTTTCTTATGTTACCGCAACGACCCCAACAAACATCCATTCGTCAACGAAACGGAAAAACAGAAAATCGCAAGGGGCCGCGACACGGAAATCGCAAAGGCACAGACGCACGTGCCGTACAGGTAAAGCCGAAAGTGAGAATGCCGAATTTGGCCCTAAGGACAAAAAGTGCCGTCCGTTGTGACCTCTCTCTAACGGTGCCATCCCTAGGGAAATTCTCTGCTCCGGCGCCGTTTGGGCAGTTTTCTTCGGTGGCATTGGCAATTTCACTGCCATCAACCTGCTCTACCAGTTTACGCCCACTTATTTGTACAAGGTGAGCTAAAAAGCAAAAAGGCATTTTATGTGGCAATGCCACATACCGTAACCGGAACAAATGCCAAACTCTTACTCTAACCAAACAAACAAAAGTTGAAATATGTCCTTTTATTATTAAATCCAAAAAAAACAAAAGTTGTTTTGTTGTCGTATGCACTTAATTGTTTTGTTTTGTGGGTTTGTGTTTCTTTTCCCATTTTTTCTCCCATTGTCGCCCCACTCTCCACCCAAACTAGTTTCTCTCTTCTGTTTCTGCTCCCCTTACCCATATCACTATGGGTACGCGCCAGTGTCAGACAAAATTGCTCATAACGCCAAATAGCGCATTTGGCGTAAATTTTTGCGCGCTATTTCAAAATTGACACTGGAAAATGCCTTTTTTGTATTTTTTATTTTGATCTGCCATAACTCGTTTCATTCCCAACTAAACTGAACAAATTTGGTATCAAAAAAAAGTTTTTGAAAAGGAGAATCTTTTTCTAAGCGAATGTTAAGTAATTTGTCATCTCAAAAAAAAGTTGTCGGAATTTCAAACTTTTATCATGTTATAACTCAAGTCCTAGGCAGCTCTTTCTAACCAAAATGCTAAATTTATTCTTTTTTCTATTGATTCTAAATGTTCAAAGTGATTTTGTACCCTTATAACCAAAATTATTAGAATTTACGAATTTCATGATTTTTAATGTGTTAGAGACATGAAAATAGTACGCCAAAAGGAGAGGAAAAGAAATACTTTTTATTAGGAACTTCTTAACTTTTGAGTTTGAGCACAGACAATAATAATTGAGCATAGAATAATGCAGAATTTTTTTCTCTATCGATATGCAAATTTTGGTGTAGGTTTAACGTATAGAAAAAAAGTTAGACGGAGAAAAGTAAAAGTTGTTTTTTACATTGTTAAAATGAAGAGATAGTACGCCAAAGTGAGAGAAAATACAAAGAAAAAGAGAAACGACGAGATAGTACTAGGCTTTTCTCTGCACAGTGGGGCGTACCCATAGTGCCATATCCTCTCTCCTCCTCTGTGTCTCTCCCCCCTCTCTCTCTCTCTCTCTCTCTTTCCCTCTCTCCTCCTCTGTGTCTCTCCCCCCTCTCTCTCTCTCTCTCTCTTTCCCTCTCTCCTCCTCTGTGTCTCTCTCCTCTTTGTGTGTGTGTCTCTCTCTCTCCCTTTCTCTCTCCTCTCCCCTCTCACTATATCACTTTATCCCATTCCGATCCATTATAAATGAATTTGGCTCTGTTTAGGTACAAGGCTTTGAAGTGGTCAAGACCGGGTTTATGGCCGCCCTTCCGCCGCTTGGCCAGGCGGTGATGAAAGAATGTGCCGGGCTGATCAATGATAGAATCCCCGCGCGGATAATGAGCGAAACTGTCAAAACCAAACTGTTCAATTCCATCGCCTTCATGAGTATGTCCGCTGTCATTGTGGCCGTCTCTTTCGTGCCTTCCGGCTATGGCAATCTCGCGCTGTTTCTGCTCACTTTCTCGGCATTCACTCTCGGCTTTAACATTGGCGGATTTTACAAAAGCGGTAGGGAATCAAATTTTAAAAAATTATCCTTTCCTTCCCCTCTGGGAGAATGCCTATCTTTCCATTAATTTATGTGCCAATTTAGGCTCGATGATTGCCGGGCCCTATTCGCCTTTTGTAATGGGCCAAATTTCCACCGCAATGACCGTCACAATGTTTGTGTCCTCCTTTCAGCTTTACCTTTCCCAATCCCTTCTTCGTTTAGGCTGACTGTGCCGGTGATTGTCAATCCGTTGACCATAAATAACACCCGCGAAGAATGGGCATTGGCATTTTATGTGAACGCCGCCATTATCGTCGCGTGTAATATTTTCTACGTTTGTTTCGCCAAAGCGGAGCTGCAGCCATGGGCAACAATTCAGGTGCAAATGAATGGAACTGAATTCGTAAATTCAAAATGGGTTTAAGCATTTCAATGAACGGATGGAAAAACGGAATGGGACGGCAAACGGAACGCGGCAAAATGCCGCGAGGGTTTACCCAGCGGAAAATGGCGCAACGGAAGCGGAAAGGGACGCGGAGACGGGCAAAGGGCGGCGCGGAGAGGCGCCGGTGCTGGCGGCGTAAGGCAAAGAAAAAGATCAACGGCCGATTGAACGAGCGAATAAGTCAAATTAATTAGTGGTGATTGATTGAGTGTTTGTTTACCTCCTCATCTAGTCCAAAAAGGGCGTCGCATTGTCCATTCTTTTCATTTTTTGATATTGCGCCTTTTGAATTTTCAAATGATTGGCAATCCATCGCCTTTTCCCTTTTTATTTATGCTTTTCTGTCCATTTGAATTTGATTTTTGCTTATTTGTCCAAAATAAGCATTTATTTCACTTTTTTTATTGTCAGTCTCTGACCTTTTGAGACAAATCTTTTTGTTTTACGTTTGAAAATGATAAAATATTAATTTTCTTTCTCAATTCTCTGGTCGGCTTTTGGTTTTTCTTCTCCCTCTTTTTCACTTTTCTATCGCAATTCGATCACGCCTATTCTTTCCATTTTTACTTTTTCTGATCACTTCTTTTACCTCATTGATCACTCACTTTTCTTTCTCTATTCGTCACTCTTTTCCCTCAGTGATCAATTCGTTTCCTTTCCTTTTATCATCGCTTTCTTCGCTGCCTTTTGTTTGTCGTTGTCGCATTTGCATTAAATTCTTCGTATTCAAAAAGATGCTTATGCTTTGCGTAAAACACTCGCGGGTCGCTCGGAAATCCGCAACGGAGGGCGAATTTAATTGTGGTGGAAATGCAGCCGCCAATACGCCAAATGTACCTGCCAAATGAATTATTTAATTAATTAATTAATTAATGAGTTGGGAGAGAAAGCGATTGTGAGAAAAAATAATTAAAAAGCGACTTCGAAAGAAGAACACTCCCAAATTCTTTCTCAAAAGGCACCCCTAAAAACGAATTTTCAAAGTGAAAAATATCAGGCAAACATTTCCAAATTTCCCCCCGGCTGCGTTTTTAAAAATTGAATCAAAAAGCACGAAAAATTGACAAACAACAAACCTTTTCGAATTTCAAAAGTTATTTTGATCAAAATCATATTTTTTATTTTTTTTTTGTTTATCGAGCAAACCAACGACACATTAGTGCTCTTACATGGTGCAAAAATGAAAAAAAAAACAAATAAATTTGATCAAATAAAAAATACAAAATGAATACCGTAAAAAATGAATAAAAATAAATCAAAGCTTAAAAATTCACATCGATTAAAATATTGTGTAAATGTGGCACAGAAAATTTCCTACTCAGAACTCATTGCTTTTAGCAAACCCCTGAATTCCTTTGCCTTATTAATTTGCACCGCTACCAGTGGAAGATTATTCCAGTTTTTTACTATTCTATTGAAAAAATTATTTTGAGTTTTGGCCGTGTGGCGCTTTACCCGTAAAAGTAAAGGCCTCCTGCGCCTTTCCGAGAAAACGAAACTTTTCCCAGCATCGAGGCTGGTGAACCCTTAATTATTTTAAAAGCTGTTGTTAAATCATTGATTTTTCTTCTTTCTTCTAATTTGTGTAAATCAGTGATTTTTAGTCTTTCCCCATATTTTTTGTACACAAAGCCACATTTTCCAAATGCTTTTCTCGTGAAACTTTTGAACGCGTTCAATTTTATCTATATCTTTTTTAAGTTAGGGTTCCAAACTTCTGTAGCAGGGATGGGCCGAGGTTTCGCTTTTCGCATTTCGCCTTTCGCATTATTCGCATTTTTTGGCGTTTCGCATTTCGCTTTTTGGCGCGAAATGCGACTTTTACACCCCTAAGAATTGAATTAAATTCCCATAAAATTTTTCAAAATTTTACCTATAAATTGGCTAATTTTCAGTGAAAAACTGTTTATAAATGATCAAAATTTCCAATTTTTTCCCCGGCGGCGCCTATCGGCACCGCCGCGCCCCCAAAACTCCTATTTTTTCTTAGAAAATGGCCCAAAATCGAAAAATTTGGTAATTTGATGAAAAACTGTTCTCAGCGGCGCGCCAAAACTCTTATTTCTCATTAGAAAAATGATAAAAATCACAAAATTTGATTATTTTTTAGTGAAAATCTGTCAACAAATTTTAATCAAATTTTCAAAAATTTTCCCGGCGGCGCCTGCCGGCGCCGCCTGCCCCCTCTTCCCAAAAAGTTTTTTTGGAAAAAGCGCGCCTCAAAAAAGCGTTTTATTGATTTTTAAATTTGGAATAAAATTTTAAAAAATGATTTTTGCTTTATGATTTTAACTATTAAAAAGTTGTAGAAAAAATTTCGCTTTTCGCATTTCGCTTTTTATTTTTCAATTTGGCCCATCCCTGTTCTGTAGCATATTCTAATTGAGGTCGTACAAAAGTTTTATAGGCTGCTATTAGAGTCTTTTTTTTCCCTGCTTTTTAACACTCTCAAAATTTGGAAAGTTCTAAGATATGCATTTCGTACAATTTTGCTAATATGTTCTGAAAAATTAAGTTTTGAGTCAATTATAATTCCCAAGTCACGTACATTATCAGATTCTGAAATCATTTTGAGTTAATAAAATATTCTTTTTTCATATTATTTTTCCCTAAATAAAGAACAAAACATTTTCCAGTTGAAATTTCTAACCCATTTATTTTTGACCATTTTTCCAAAGCCTCAATTGCTTTATCTAAATGATTTGTTTATCATCATTTTCATGGGCATAATATAATTTAACATCATCGGCATACATTTTTATGCCAACTGATGATGCTTCATTTGCAATGAAGGACGGCAGATCATTTATAAAAATTAAAAAGAGTAATGGCCCTAAGACACTTCCCTGGGGCACTCCCGAAAATATGCTGAAACTTTCTGACAATACTTCGCCGATTTTAACCTTAAAACTCCGATTTTTTAAAAAGTTAGTTAAAAATTTATAAATTTTTCCTTCAATTCCAATCTTTTTGATTTTTTTAAGTAATAAATCAATTGGTACAGAATCAAACGCCTTGACAAAATCAATATAGATAATGTCAATTTGTTGATCCTTTTGTAGAGAATTATATATATCGTCCATTGTTTTTAATATTTGGGTTGTAGTCGACCTATTTTTTAAAAACCCGATTGTTTTTTATCAAAAAATCTTATACCGTTCAGAAATTCTAAAATTTTGCTACTTAAAATTCGTTCAAAAACTCTACAGACAGTGCTGGTTAATGACACCGGCCTGTAATTTAATGGATCAGGTTTTTCGCCTTTTTTGAAAATTGGTACCACTAATGATGTTCGCCATATTTCCGGAATTTGACCGGAATCCAAAGCAAGTCGAAATATGTCAGCTAATATTTTTGTAATTGGCTCAGCACAATTTTTTAATAAAATGTAAGGAATGTTATCCGGTGAAGTGGATGATTACGATTTTTTGTAAAAACGCTTTTATTTTACCAAAATTTTATTAGGAAAAATGGTTTTTTGAAAAAGTTGGCTTCGATTTTTGGGCTTCGAACTTCGCCTTCGGGTAAAAATTCGGCTTCTCGTGTTAATCCAAGCCTCCCCATCCGAGCTTCGTCCGTCCCTGCTTCTCCCCCCCCCTCTTTGCCCCTGGCAATTTCTGCTTGGCCCAACCCGTGCTTCGCCGTCACCCATCGCTGACTGACCAGTCAACGCGCCGTCTCTCCAAGTTGTACGTGTGGTACGCGCTGCAAATGTGGTTGTTCGACGGCTCCTTCCTCAGCACCGTCGTTTCGTCCGCCTCTTCGCAATTCAAGCGACAATAAACGCGCGTTTGGTTCGACTGAATTTCGGCGCATCATTAAGCAATTAAGCGATGATTGTCCATCGTTTTGCGTCAAATGGAGGACCAACCGCGTCAATCTCATCAAAACAGCCCGGGTTCAGTTCGGACACGCGGCCCTCCTTCTTAAGCGAACAGCGCGAAATGTTCAGTCCGTGGTTGACACATTCCAAGTGACGATTGCCTTAATTAGGGAAATAAATGAGAGAAAGAAATGCCAAATTGGGAAGAAAGAGGGAATTGGTGTGGCAAAATGAGGGGACAAAAAAAGGGCAAAGGAAAAGGAGGGCACAACTTACTCCAATAATAAGAGGGCCTTCTCGGCTGCTTATGGTCCAATTTCGCCTCAGTAAGGGAGGGAAATAAGCCAAAGAAGGCAATTAAAAAGAGCAAAGACAAATTGGGAGATAAAAGCATTGGAAAAGCGGCAAATTTGGGGGAGGGGAGAAGCAGAAGAACGATTGGAAGGGAATGAATGGGCAGGGGGGTAAAGAAGCAGAAGCGGGGATAAAGCAGAAGAAGCATCTTTGGGAGAAGCTGACAAAACAGGTTGTAGCAGCGAATCTCGACGGGCAAATAAGCCGAAAAAAATGGAAAAACTAAAATAGGAGCGATGGAAACAAAGTTTTACAAGACGGCTAAAATTGGCAAAAGTTCGCACACGCCGGCGGATGAGCAGCGGACGGACCCGCGGCCCATTCATCCGTGGACAGCCAAACGCAATTTTCGTCCCTAACCCTTGATTCTCCCCCCCTCCCCCCCTCCT
The DNA here is from genome assembly GCA_004148225.2 of Heterodera glycines. Taxonomy (NCBI): domain Eukaryota; kingdom Metazoa; phylum Nematoda; class Chromadorea; order Rhabditida; family Heteroderidae; genus Heterodera; species Heterodera glycines. The sequence continues at coordinate 8,962,187 of CP049710.1, forward strand.
TACCCAATTCCCTCCCGACATAGGCTCATCGTCGACATTGACCCCTGTCCAATCCAAGGTCTTGCATTTGTTGGCCTTCCATTGATTAATCGCCGCACATCCTTTGGCTCCAAAAGGGTGGGTGGGATTTGTCCCGTTGCCCCGAATGGGTGGCGGGGTGCCAATCTGTGCAGGGAAAATGGAGAAACGGACGGAAGTGGCAAAATGGGGGGGGGGAGGGGACAATAGGCCGAAAATGAGTTATTATACACACAGCGACAACAATGGGATGGGATTAAGTTGAAATGGACTTGACTTTTGATTTTACATTTGATTTTCGTTGACATAGTTTTGAATAACTGCAAAATATTCCTTAACCTTTTAAAATTTCAATTCACAAAACTCAATTCTCTGTTTTGACTCTTCGTTTATTTTATTTTATTATTTTCGTTTATTTTTGTCATTTTCTAAACGCTTTTTTTTGTTATCTCTGCGGCAATTAAATCGGAGAAGAGAACGACGGTTTGGAAAAGCGCGGCAAATCGCCGCTAACCAAATGATGAAGGATGGGAATGAACGGATGGCTTAATGAGGGGGTAAATAATGGAGGAGAAGGGTGACGAGAAAGGGAGGGGACGAAGGACGAAAAGGGGGGGGGACGGTTAACAGTACCCGGCACAATAAATATTTAATTGAACCATGTTAAGCCAATTATGTCAAATTGGCATTTCCATTTTTGTCCTCCGCAAATTGCAAAAGTGTCCCCACTTTCTTTTGCTGTGACATAATTTTGTTGTTTAATTCTCCGGCGCTCTTTGACAATAAATGGACGAATTACGTGAGACAATGTTTCCCCTCGAGGGCTTTCGGCGCTTCGCTTGACCTTGCGTTCGCCCCCAATCCCTCCCCCCCCCCTCCCCCGTTCCCAAAATCGATCCAACCAAAATCAAACTATCCCCAAAATTCCAAAACACTGTTTTCGTCCGCTTAATCCTCAGTTTGTGCTTTTCGTCCACAGTTTCGCTTCGTCCGACTCGGCTCACCGTTCGTTGACTTTGTGCTTCTGCTCTTCCCCCAAACCAGCTTTTTCTCCTTCTTCTTTTTCCCTCCCCTAAGAATTGGATTAAATTCCCATAAATTTTTCAAAATTTTACCTATAAATTGGCTAATTTTCAGTGAAAAACTGTTTATAAATGATCAAAATTTCCAATAAAATTTGGTAATTTGATGAAAAACTGTTCTCAGCGGCGCGCCAAAACTCTTATTTCTCATTAGAAAAATGATACAAAAATCACAAAATTTGATGATTTTTTGGTGAAAGATCTGTCAACAAATTTGTCATTCTCAGTGCGCCAAGCTGACCAACCAAAAAGCGATGGGTCCAAACAGTGGGGGAGGGACGAAAATGGGGGGAAAATAGGGACGAAAGGGGAGGTAAAGGAGGGAAAAGAGGGATGGGGGAAGGGGGGGGGCGGGGGGGACCGGTCAGTAAGCGAGTGAATCCATCGCCAGTCCCTAACCAACGCAAGTGAAAAGAATGGTGCTGCGCAGCACTTTCGCAGTTATTCATTCATTTGAAGGACTGAGTCCCAGCGGCAAATGATCGAAGGTCCTTTGGCCTAATGGCGGTAAAACGGCAAAGAGTGACCCCTACCTCCCCCCCCCCTCTCTTTCTCTCTCCCCTCTCTCTCTCTCCCTCCCCCACGCCCTTTCGCTGACTTTCCCTCATATTTCTCCGATCACTTTCCCATCGATCGCTTCTCCTCCATCGCCCTTTGCCTTCCGAATTTATCTCCTTGGCCTCTTCAGCTCTTTCCATTGTTCCCAAACGATTCGCCACTCTTACTCACCAGCGGAGAAAGCGCTGAAATTCGTTTCCCCCGGCGCGGTGATGTAGCCCCTCCCCCCACTCCCCGTCCATTGTCCGAGTCGCTTGGATGAGAAAGGCGAAAGGTAAAATTTGGACGGAGGGATGTGATCCCTCCCCCCCCCCCCTCCTCCCCCCATTTCCCTCCCCCACAAATTCCATTGGTCAAACGAATGGGCGCATTTTCTTCCGCTGTCCTCCGCCGTGCTTTGTTCACTTTTCTCTCCCAAAAACAGTCACTTTGGGACAATTTGAGCCAATTTGTCGCGCAACAGAAAAATGTGCCCATTATTCAGCAGAAAACACATTAATTTGACGAAGGGAAGGGAAAAGAGGGAGTAGAAAAGGTGGGGAAGGAACCGATGGTCAGTTGGACAATGCTTCTCCTCCTCCTCCTCCTCCTTCTTTCATTACTTCTCTTCCTTCACTCGCTTTGCTTTCTTTTCTCCTTTTGGCCTTTTCTTTTCTTCTCTCTTTGGTCACAATGCCATTCTTTTTCTCTCTTTCCCCGCTCCCTTTTTCCTTTTTCTCTCTTTTGGCCATTCTCTTTCTTTTTCTCCCCCTTTTTTGATTGGCTTTTCCTTTGAATGCTTTTCCGATCGTCCAACTTCTGACTTCTGTTCGTCCCTTCATTCTTCTTCATTGAACCAATCAAATGGTAATACAAATGGTCATTTCCATAATCCGATTCCTTTCCCATTTCCCTCTTTTTTTTGATCGGATTATTTTTCGGGTGTTATGTTTTCGCATTTTGCTTCGCTGTGATAATCTCTCCCGGCATCCATCCAATTGTTGTCACAAAATGTTTTTGGCGAATTCGGCCCGACAAAGCGATCGATCGGCCGTCGTTTTTTGGTTGGGCTTTGACTCATTGTCACCGAATTATAACAACAGCAACAATGGCAATGTACTTCACATTTCCCCATTCGATGTTTCCCATTTTCATTTTTTTTCGCTTTTTCGCCCTTCCCCATTTAATCTTTGGCATTTTCAGTCCCTCCCCCTCCTTCCGCTCATTAAATCCGATGCCAATGCTAATGCCTTTTGGCCCAATGCTTTTCCTTTTGTTTCGTTCCCTTTGTCTGTTCGTCACTTTGTCCTATGCCCAACCGCCTGTGCAATCGGCCGAGTGTAAAAAAGCGGCGTCCGACTGTGAAAGTGCCACTGATTGTGTCCACCGATTGGCCGTCCTTCAGTCCGCATGGTGAGTCAGTCCATTCATTGGTCCATTATTTTATTAGCCTTTCCCTTAATTGCTGTCATTAATTAGCGTGACGAATACTTGCCAACCGCAGTGTCGAGAGGCGGCACTGAATTTGTACCAAAATCGCGAGGGACGCGCACTTTTGCGGACGGACGCGAGCTGTGTGCCGGGCCGATATGAGCTGGAGAAATGCGGCTTTCTGCCAAACAAATCTCCAAAACACTGCTCCTTTGTCAAATTAATATGCGAAACGGACCTTCAGGTGAATTAAATGGCGAAAAAATTGCGAAATTCAAAAATGAGGGACGTGAGAGAGAGAGAGAGAGAGAGAAAAAGAATGGAGGAGAAGAGAGAAGGGAAAAGAGAGAGAGAGGGGGAGAAAATGCCAAAATGCTATTCCCATTAAAAAAGCAAATAATAGCTTCTTTTGTTATGCAGTGCAATTCGAAATGGGAAGTATTTGTGTCGGAGTGCGAGGCGGAAACCAACGAATTGGGGCACTGTCCGGAAAAGTGCCGAAGGCATTTGAACGCGACACTGAACACACAGCACGGGGCAACATGAAGAAAAGGAGAGAGAGAGAAAAGGAAGACAAGGAGAAAGAGAAAAAGGAGAGAAAGGAAGACAGGGAAAAAGAGAAAAAAGAGAGAAAGGAAAGGAGAAAGGAAACCAAATGACCCCTTTCACTCCTCTCAATTTTCCCCACAGAGTTATGGGCAATGGAAAGGACACAGAGAAAGAGGAAAAAAGAGTAGTAATAAAAACGGAAGAGAAAAATGAATCCGAGAAGTGATGAGAGGCAGAGTGGGGAAGAGACAACGGAAAAGGAGAGGGCAAGAGAGATGGAGAAAACGGAGTAAGTACGGGGGAGGGGCAAGAAAGGAATAGTTGCGAAAACGAGGAGGGCGAAGCGGACCTCTCCGGCAATCGCGTGAATCCGGACGAGCCAAATGCGCACTCGCAAAGCGACGTGCCGGACGGGGCGGTGTTGGGCCGAGGGCACTGTTCGCTTCTTTTGGCATTTCCCTTCGTTTTGACTTTAATCACCGCTTTTTGGGCAATACGATGATCGGCCGATGGCAAAGCGAAGAAGGAAAAACGGCGGAAGCATCAGACATTGGATGTTTAATGCTTTTTTCGTTATTTGAATCATTACAAAAATAAAATGTAAAATAAAAAACAATAATTGTTTATTTTGAATTAAAATAATCCGGCAAAAAATTAATAAAATAAATTTATTGCAAGAGAATCTGAGGGATTATAAACAAAAAAAAAAGAGGAAAATTGGCAAAATAAAAAAATGGAAATGTTTTTTTGTTTTGTTTGAATTGGAAAATGTTTTGTATTTGAGAGAATGTGAAGGAAAACAATAAAAAGAAGAAAAAACAATCGATCAAAGCAATTAATTAATTTTGTATTGGTCAAAAGCTGCGAATTTATCACAAAATGACTCATCAGAGAATTGGCACAGCCAACGGAACGGACGGACTTTTGCCGAATCGGTGGGAAAGCAAAGAAACGGACGAAACCAATGAAATATTTGGGACTATTTGGCATTTGTCTGTCCGTCACAACAAAGCGCAAATTAATATGGCATTAAAGACTGCCTAATTAATTAACAAATTAATTGCGCTTTTCCTTGGCATTGGCTGTCCCTTTTCAAACATTTTTGTTAATGGGGGGAGAGAAGTGTTTAATGATGATGAGATGTAAAGCAACAATAATTCGGGTGCCTTTCTCAGTCGGAGATCGCTTCGCTTTCCTTTTGTGCCGTTCTGTCCGTCCCTTTTTTACCCTCCGGCGTCGTTTTGTTTTTTTAATTTGCGCTGGGCGTCGATGTTGCGGTGTTTACGCCTGCAAATGCGGCACTTTCCGCGTCCGTCATTTCAATTATGCCGGCCATTGCCCCGGGAAAAACGCCGCGAAAGAAATTGAACTGATGCAATGCGTGGAGAGCTGCGGCCGAATTGGTCAAATTGGAGGGCATTGCCGGCGGCGCAAACGGAAGCGATGAAAGCGCGTCACTCATAGCGGTCGCCGTTGGAGGGGGTGACGCGGAAGCGGCGGAAGGCGGGCGGCACGGCGGCGAGTCGCTGGCACTGACGCGGTCATCGCCGCCCCCACCGCCGTCCGTGGGCAAACGGACGGTGCACTCGCCGCCCATTCCGCCGAGGCCGTGCCGACGCGAGGCATTGTCAGCGGACTCTCTTAAGAAGCGATGTTCACTTTGGCCTTGATTTTGGCACCCAAATGTGATCAATTGTCCCTCCCCCTCCCCAATTGTTCACCTTTTGCGCCATTTTGTCCGTCTGTTTTGGAACCAAACCTAAAATGTAAATGAATTGACACAAAAGAAAAGCGAAGCAAAATCAAACAAAACAACACAAAAACATTTTCCCATTCATTCATTAGTCGCCGTTGGGCTTCGCCCTAACCCCAAATTATTCATTTATCCCTTCGTTTGTCCATTTGTCCATCCGTTCGTTCATTATTCAATTTATTTTCCCAATGATCGGATGCGTTGCGCCATTCCCTCCCCCCAAACTTTTCATTGTTTGTTTTCCTCCCCCCCCCTTTCTTCTCTCCCTTTGGCCTTTTTCTTTAGTAACTGTTCCATTGATTAAACATTCATTCTCTCGCTTTTCAAACTGTTGAATGTCGTCTTATTGAACGGAGAATGATTTGAATCACAAAAGAAGCGTTTGGTTGGATGGAATGGGGTGAGGGCCATTTTATGGCCAAAATGGGCGAGTGGAGGGGGGGGGGCAAAGGGAGCCGCAAAAGAGAGGAGCAAAGACATTTATGGGATAAAAAGAGGGGGGAGGGCATTTGCCAATTGTGCCGCTTTTGGACAGATATTTTAAGGGGAATTGGGAGGGACAAGGACAGACAAAAGAGTCAAAAGGACGGACGGTCAATTGTTGTTGCCTTTTGGCACAATTGCTGCTAATGAGTATTATTTGGAGGATGGCATTGTACAGTTTGGGGGGAGGAAAAGCATTTAAGTACATTTGGGTTAATTTGAATTGCTGAAAATATTTCTATCGTCAAACATTTAAGATTTGTTTGGGTGTGCCATTCATTTTTGTGCCGTGATTGAATGTGCGGACGCTGAAAAAGGTGTAGGCACAGCGGGGGAAACTAAGACCCTGCGGCGCTATTGATGAAGGAAATTGTGGTGGAAATTGTTTGGGACGAAAGGGGAGGGGGTGACGGGGGTAGGTCGAGAGTCTCGAGGTGTGGCCAATTTGTATGACTGCCTCCCCACTTCCCCCCCCCCTCTACCCCTGTTTTTCTTTCCCTTTCCCTGTCGCTCCTTCCTTCCCCCTTTTGTCCCTCCTTCCCTTCCATCCCCCCCTTTCTTCCCTTCTCCACCAAATCATGTCCATCTCTTCCTCTTCTTTTTCTTGTTTTTCTTCTTCTTCATATTCATCCTTTTCTTTATCTTCTTCCATTAGTTTTATTTTGGTGCATTTTATTTTATTCAAAAATTCTTTGGTGAATGTGCAAAAGAGATAAAAAGGAGGGGATAAAAAAGAAAACATTCCCGTTGGGGTTAAATGAGCATTAAGTGAAGTGCTAATGGGACTGATGGGGGGGGGGGGTGGGGAAAGGGGGAGGGGAGGGGAGAGATGGGTTAATTGCAGCCAAAAAAGGAATGGGCGAGGGAAAGGGGAGGGGAAGGACTCCATGTAGAATGTCCATCCAAAATGCAAAATGGGTAGGGAAAAGAAGCGGGAGAGAAACGAAGAAAAAATGAGTACGGAGGGAAATGGGGGGATAAAGCGAGGGATAAAAATGCACTGGTCATTTATTAAATATTATTTATTGTTTTTTCAATTTTATTTTCTTAGTTGAGAGACGGAAGAAGAAGACAAATTCATTTTGCATGAATAATTTAATAGGAAGCAATTGAAAAGCGATCGAAGAGAAAGAGAGAAATGTGAAGGGAATCACAAAGAGAAAAGAATGACAAAACTTTAAAAAGCGATCGGAGGGGGGGGGAGAAACTGTCATATCTTTTCAAAAATGGTATTTAATTAGTAAATAGTTAATAATTAATATCCCCCCTCCCTTCTCTCTTTCCCTTGGGCTCTGTCCGACCGCGCTTTTATTTTTCGCTTTGTCCATTAAAACATTTAAATTTTACTGCTCAATTGCATTTTAATGAGTTGGGTTGGGCTGGTCCATTTGATGGCCTTTCATTTTATTTCATTGCATTTCTTTTTTCTGTCATTTGCCCGGGGGAAAATTATGGGAAAAAAGGAAAGTGCTTTTGCATTTCGAATTAAACATCGGCGAAAAATTGAGCAAATTAATGGGAAAATGGTCGGAATTCGGGCGATGTTCTTCTGCTGATGGGCAATGAATGAATGCTTTTTACGCACATTATTTGTGCAACTTACTCAAATTTGTTGGGTTGGCCCGGAAAAGGAAACGAGCGAGGGGGGGGGAGGGCGGGTGCCAATGCCAAGCTGAGCCAAGCCGAACAACTCGGGACAGATGGCACCCCAGAGGCGATAAAATTTGCATTCATCGTATCATCACTTAGTTCTTCGTCAGTAAACATCTGTCCCCGAATTATACTGTTATTGTTGTGGAGTTGCGCCTAATCCGCGCCATTTGCCCCTTAGGGCATAAAACAACAAAAACAGACGACGGAAAACAAACGCCGGATTGATCGGAAAGAAATGGGGGGGGGGGGATTTTGGGAGCTGAGAAGGGGCAGGGGAGCTTAAAGGAGGGGCACTCGAACATTGCTGGGCAACTTAAGAGCTGTTGTATGTGGTGTGCCGTGTCCTGTTCGCGCCTCAATGTTTGTGTTGGATGGACAAACAAAAGTGCAATTCGACTTGCGCAGAGGGAACACCCCCCAGCAGCCCTTCGACCCTCCCCTTTCCCCCCCCCCACTCTCACCTCACTTTCCTCCCTCCCCTTCCTATCCCTTCCGCTCCCTACCTTCCCGTTCCCCCTCCACCGCACCCATACCACCCAATTCTTCCAATTATTTCCTTCATCATCCATCTTTCACTGTGCCTTTTTGCGCTGCGACTTGAGCAATTAATTTCGCCTCGTCCCCCCTTTTAAGTGAGCAGCGGGAAAAAGATTCACGACTTGGTGAATGCATTGAGCTTTGTGACAAAAAGGGATGACCGATTGGTCGACGAAAGATGACAATTTTACAATGATTGAGTGAGTGAAAGATTAATGGGCGGTGGGGGGGGGGGAGAGAAGCGACGGATGATGGAGCGAGCAGCCGTGGATGACGATGATTGGTGGGTTGGGACGATCGGAAGGGCGAGGGGGGAGAAGACGATCAGCGTCGGGATCATTCGAGGGAGTGATCAGAGGAAGATGATCCCTCCCGCCCCCTTCGGATCATCATCTTCATCATCACTCAGCAGAAAAGTCCCAAAATTCCCTAAAACTGTCAGCTGGCGCCAAAGGCAAAAGCCGAAGAGCGCCTTCTACTTTCTCTCCTCATCACCCCCCCCCCCCCCTTTCCGTCCCCCAGGCTTTGCTCCTCATAAATCCTCCTGCAAAATGTTTATCTCCGCAGGGACAAAAAATTGGATTTACTATTGCCATCTCCGTTGGACTTTTTGGCACACATTTCCGGCACTTGGCCGGATGGGGTGGGGGAGAATCTGAGAAGTGTGAAGAAATTCAAAAATTAATAATGCCCCTAATGAAAACAAATGAAAATCATGGTCTGAGATAATTAATTTTAATTGACATTTGATTGCCATGAAAGTGCCCACCTTCACTTGACTTTCGGTCATTCCGAGCTCAATGGCCAATTCCTTGCGGTCAACGCCAGCCAAATACTTGGTCTGTTCGAACTTCTTCTCCAGCATGTAAATCTGAAAGATTGCTTTTGATTTCTATCGCTTCCAAGATCAGTTTTGGCATTGATCAGCTTTCCCCTCATCCCTGCCCCCTCTCTTCCTCCCCTCCCCCTTTTCCACCTGTTGTCCGCTGAATGTTGGCCGCGACTGTTTTTTGCAGGTTGTGCCATTGGCCGGTGTTAACGATGTGCCGGATGACGGAGACCTTTGGTGGTGCTGGTGGAATTGTTGATGGAATTCAAAAGGATTGGCGCTGGACAGGGGAGGGATCACCATGTTGTTGTGGCCGTTGTTGGAAGACGATTCCATCCGAGTGACCGTTGGGGGAGAGACGGAGGACGACGAAGTGGACGAAGGGACGACAATCGGATGATGGAAGAGAGACGGAGGATGAGGAGAAGGGGAGAAGAACAAAGGGGGCGGATGATGGGGAGGATGAGGGACAATGGCGGAAGAAGGGCCGAACAGAGAGGGCGGCTGACCGGTGGAGGGGGACGACGGAGATTGGACTGAAATGGGGACGACGGAATTTGAGTGGGACATATCGTAAAGCATATTGGGAAGCAAAGGTAAGCACTGGTAAAAGCATTTGTAAAAGTGTCGGCCTTTTCTCTCCTTCGCAAGATTTCTCCCACCATTCCATGCGATTTGCTTCTTCTGCCGATGAACCGAATGAAAAAGTGTACTTTTGGCAAACACAATGCGCATATAATGCAGGGCGCTACTGTAAAAGTTACCGTTTTTGAAAATTTTTCTCACTTTTTTTTTCATGCAATTTTATTTTCTATAAATGCTTTTTAAACTTTTTTTAGCAAATGGTTAAAGTTTCAATATATTCTATTATTGATTCCAACAATCTGCCACTCATCGCTTTTCCAACATTGGACGATATAAATTGGCTTTTTTTCCCAAAATTCTGAAGAGATTTTACAATTTTTGGCACACAACGGACTTCAATCGCCCAATTACATTTCATCTCCCCCTACCGTATTGGCTCTTTCGTGATGATTACATTTCATTAATTAAATTAATAAATTGCATTATGTCTCCCTTTTCTCCATTTTCTCTACAGTATCCCTTTTTCTGTCAATCACTCAAATGCTTCTTTTTTAGGATTCAGCGCATTTCGTTCAATATCTCCCAAATGCCTTAAATCCTTCAAGGATTAAGCGTAATGTGTCTTCGATGCTAAAAACGGCACAAATTAAAATGGCCGTCAAATTTAATTTTGTCCGTTTGGTATGGCCAAACGATCGATAATAAATTTGGACAATCGGCGGAAAGGGAATCAATGGTCCGAACAAACAAGCACAAACATTACAAATTCCAATTGCTCATCTTTCCCATATTTATGAGTTTGATGAGTGGTGAGAATCGGCAAATATTACAAAAGGGAAGGAAAGGGGTAAAAAGGAAATAATGCGCGGATTAACAGCCCAAGAAACTAAGAAATTCACCCGGGGGGGGGGGAATTCTGAGAAATGCCATGAAAACTTTGTGATCCCTTCCGTCTGCTGATGGTCAGACCATTCATCATTTCCAATGCTTTGCCCCAAACTCACTTTGTTGTTGGCCATCCGTCGTGGCGGTGGCACCGTTTGGCAGCGCTGCCAAAGGCGTGGGATGGGCGTGGGTTTGCACGGGGAGGGACGGCATTTGTGGACATGGCCAATTGGAGGCGAATTGGTTTAGCAAATTTTGCTGAAATGCCAAAAAACATTATCAATCGCAAAAAGATTCAGTCACAATATATCCTGTGCCATATCCCTTCGGCGTTATTTGCCAACCCTTCTCTAACTCTGATCATTTCCTTCCCAACCCTTCTCTAACTCTGATCATTTCCTTCCCAACCCTTCTCTAACTCTGATCATTTCCTTCCCAACCCTTCTCTAACTCTGATCATTTCCTTCCCAACCCTTCTCTAACTCTGATCATTTCCTTCCCAACCCTTCTCTAACTCTGATCATTTCCTTCCCAACCCTTCTCTAACTCTGATCATTTCCTTCCTTCCCTCTCTAACTTTGATCACTCTTTACCCCGTCCATTCTCCGATCACTCTGATCAGTCGTCCTCCCTTTCTCACCTGTGTCTGATCAGTCCTTTCGCCTCCTCCAATCGCTGTTTGTCCTCCTCCTCCTGCAGCGAACAATGTGAACAGTGGCGACAAAAGTGCCTTCCCTTGGGGTGCCAAAAATTGGAGCGGCACCGGCGGAAGAGAATGGGACAGCGTGGAGTCCTTTCGCTGCTGTTGCTGGTGGAGGAGAAACTGTTGGAGAAAATTCTGCAAGGCCAACTGTTGCAATTGCCCTTGAGTGCCGAGCGGTGGCGAAAAACCCGATCGTTGCTGATCAGAGGATAAATTTTGCTGATTTTGCAGCGATTGGCCATTGTCGTTGCCGGAGGCTGTTTGGCACGGTTTTTTCGGCAGACAATTGGTCCCGCTTCTGTCCTCCTCCCCCGGCTCTTCCTTCTTCTTCACGTTGATCATCCTCTCCTCCTCTCCCGCCTCATTCTCCAAAATTGCACGAATCGAATGCTTTGACATCGGTGACTCGCGCCTTTGGCACTTTTCCGAGGCGGACGACGACGACGAAGTGGAGGCACAACGCCCGAGGGGACAAATCAGCGGCGGGGGAGGGACGAAATGGGGCGATTGATGGGAGGACATCTGAACAGAAGGAACGGCACATGGAAGAAAATTAGTGAAAAAGAGAGAGAGAAAAAGATAAAGATAAATTATGAGGATGGCCAGACATATAAAGGAAAAATAATTAAGGGGTCAAGAGTAAGACAGTCTTGAATAAAAGAGATGTTTCTCCTAGAAATCGTGCTCATTAAGCCCTTCCTTTTCAGTCCCACCTCTGCCGTCGATGCCCCATCCATTGGTCTGTCCGTTGTCTATGCCGAAATTAACGCTTTTATACACGAGGGCAAAGAATGACGAAAGGCTTCGCCAAAATTGCGTGATCTAGTAGCTGTACGAACAAGATGATGGACTCCAAAAAGTGACACAAATTGCCAGATTTGGCCGTGAAAAAAGCCGGATTAACCGAAAATGGAGAGGGGAAAGGGGATTAATTCGTTTGTGGCATAATGCCCATCCATAAATGATGCTCAGTAAGCAAAGCCTCGTCACAAATTCGCGCGAGGATTTGCCATAGGGTCCCCACTGATCATCCCCCTTTTGTATGTCTCCCATTTGTCCCCCCCCCCCCAAATTCCTACCCATTGTTTGTGTTGTTCGTTTCTTGCGCTCGCTGCTCCAATGGACCAATGATTCTCTTCTGTTTGCACTCGCTCAATCACTTTTTGTAGTCATTTTGTCAATACAAATGACCAATTTAATGTTTGATCAATTTGCTAAAGAAAAGCAAAATAATGGCAAACGGAGAAAGGGACAAACAAAAAATATGGGAGAAAAAGGTGGGGGAGAGACATTTGAATTAATAAGAGAATTAATGGGACAAATATAAAAATTTAAAAAATGGAAATGAGTAATGAGGAGCTAATGGGAGAGGAGGGAAAGGGAAAGGGCAACGGACGGAGGGACAAAAGCAAAGGAAGAAGCAGTGGACAGCGGAAAGAGGAGGACGGGACTCTCGAAGGCATAACAAATGTCCGTCGCCGGAAGGGAGCGGCGGGGGCAAATAAATAATGATGCCGCCCCACCCCCCCCCGCCCTTTCCCCTCTCTTCTCTCTGTCTCATCCAATCTCTGCCTCTTTCCCCCCTCTCATCCAAAATCTCTCTTCTGCTGCTGGTTGTCCGTATCAATTGAAACGCGTGGAGAGGGGGAAGGGAATTGGAGTTTGAAAGCATTCAAGGGCGGGGAGGGGAGAGATGGAAATGATTTGTCCCCCGAGGGGAGAGAGGGAGAGAGACGGGGAATGATGACGAACAGAGAGAGAAAAGGAAGAAAAGGCAATGGAAGCGAAGAGAAAGCATTGGAAGAGACTGAGTGGAACACGGCGATGGTTATCCCTCACCCCACCGCGTCGCCCAATTAAATCCCGCCTTTCCCCCCCCCCGCCCAATCCCCGTCCAATTATGCCTTCCTGTCAAAACTATGTGCCGATGGAATTGGAGAAGAATGAGACGAAATGAGTCGAGATGAGAGGCTGCTACGGTATATCGAAAAGAGCATTTATTACGGTAATGATTAAAGCGAAACCAAATTGATGAGAGAAATTCAGATATAAAGGAAATGAACTGAAGTGGGTGAAAATGTGAGTATTAAAACTTTAACGGAAAAATAAAACATTCCGATAAAAATAAATAAATAAATAAAATAATTAATTTTGTTTTTTTCGCTTCGCTTTTTTTTATTCCTTTCATTGAATAGCGGCAATTAAAAGCAATTTTCGCCATTTCTTTTTTTGCGCTTCGTTACCAAAAACAATAAACACTAATAAAATTTTGGATGCCATTTAATGTCGATGTTCGAAGGCAAACGGAAAAGGGGGAGGCGCGGGGAGTCTCCTTTTGTATCTTTTGGCACTTTCTTTATCCCAACATTTGACGGATTCGGTTGGATTAATCTTACGGGAGCAAAAATGGGAGGGGTTGTGGGGGGGGCGAATGGCGGAAATACCAAAAGCGGAGAAAAGGGGGCAAAAAAGGGGGGAACAGGGAGGGGAAAGGGGTGACGATGGCATGGAGGGGATTTGGACGGATTGACGGGCAATAACAAATCCGGAAAACCACCAAATGGCACATATTATAATGGATAAAGAAAAAGCTAAAACGAATGAATTGGCAGGCAGCGATAATTTGATTTAATTAAATTAAATTAATTTTAATTTTAGTTTTTTGGCATTCGCTAATAATGCCAATTTCAGTTTTTGCTTCCAATTTCCGATTGCTTTCCTTCTCCGTTTTGTTTGTTTATTCGTCCGTTTCAATTCGTAAATTAATCATTTTCCGCGCACTTTTATTTTGTGTCAATTGCAAGTGCCATCCCTCCACTAAGTGCTGATGAAACATTCCATGAAAAAGGCGGCTTTTTCTATTCGAATGAGCAAAGAAATGTTTTGTCGGCGGATAAATAAAAATCCAATAAACAAAATGAAATTTGCATTAGCCAAAGGACAAAAAGCCATTAAAATAAACATATTTCAGTAATGCGCGGGGACGCGAGACGGGGAAGGGGAAACGAGAGAAAGGTAACTGGGAAGAGAAATGGGAAACGGGGAACGGGACAAGAAACGGAGAAGCTTTAAAAATTATGTTACAAAGTTTTTAAATGTAAAGGTACGGGAAGGGTGGTCATACGGTCTCTTCGAAGTTCCGTCCCCCATTTGTCTGATTTTGTTGTCCATTTGTCTGATTTCGTTGTCAATTTGTCCGCTTTTGTCGTCCATTTGTCCGCTTTTGTTGTCCTTTTGTCCGCTTTTGTCGTCTGTTTATTTTATTTATCTCTTCCTTCCCCTTTCATTTCCTCTTCTTCTGCTGCCACCTGTGCTGAATCATTCCGTGCCAAAAAGTGTCCTTCCCCCGCGACGTTTGCCCAAAGGCGCCGATTAATTTTGCTTCCGATTTCATTCATTCATTCTCCTCTTTCCTCCGTTCCGGCACATTTCCGGCTCCATCCGCGCGTGCCATTGGGCAAAAAATTACTGCATTTTGTGCAAAAAACGCCGTGGGGAACAATTAGAAATCGGTGGAGAGGGGGGGGGGGAATTGGGGGAGTCGCAGCATTGGACAGATGATGCAGAACAATAATTAATCTGTCATTCGTACAATTGGACAGCTTTGAACGGATCATTGCGCAGGCGAATATTGAAAAGAAAGTTGGCGAAGGACAATTGGAAAAGGAAAGGTAATTAAAAAATGAATTAAAAGGAAAAGAAAAGGGACCAAAAATAGACTTTACGAAGGCCCAATCATTGCCATTTGGACAAATGATCACACAAAATGGTCAATTGTCCGTTTCCCATTCATTTAGCATTTTTATGCTTCAAATGGATTCGGCAACAAAAAAGTGATCCTTTCGTTTCCCTGGGGAGTTCAATTTTCAATTGCCCCGGAAAATCGAATTCGCCGAGTGAATCAATGCGACGGCGAAAGCAATCGCCGCCGCCGTCAGAAAATGGTCCCCCGCTGGGCCATCCATCGGCCGACCAATTAATTGACTTTTTTTCGGAAAGTCGCGCGAGGAATTGGGGAAATTTAATTAATTCTGTGCGCACCGAATTTGGGGCAATTGAAAGGGATGGGACTGAGCTGATCGGAGACGAAGCAATGAACGATTAAAAGCAAAGCGATGGCCAAAATAATTGCCAATTAAAAGCAAATCAAAGGCGGCGACTTTCACTTGGGAAAAACTTTTTTGTTATTCCCTCAAATGGGCCGGTTGATCTGCCCCTTCTTTCTTTGATCGATTCTTCGCCATTTTTGAAAGGCAATCGCCGCTTTTTCGGCTGATCATTCCGTTTTGCCACCGAATGACTGAGAAAATCATTCTGTTTATGGCAGTGCCCGCCGTTTATGGGTGCGCGAAAGAAACCGCCTCAGACGGAGTGGGCGATTGGGTTCATAAACCGAGAGCGGCAAAGAATGGGGGAGGGGGGAATGTCGGCTTGATTTGAGGGCGGCCGACAAATAATTTTACAAATATATATTTGTTTTAAGATCTCCCGGCTTTGGAATCTCTCTTGACGGCTGAAACCACCGAAGGCGTATTTTTCCATGGAGAACGATGTGCGCCCTAAGGGCCAAAACGAAGACCAAACAGTGCCGGAAGAAATTGGGGAACAGGCGGCAAGACGTTTGCTGGATGAAAAATGGCAAATGGGGGGGGGACGAATCGACGAGGGATCATCCGATCATCATATTGAGACGGACGGGTCTTTTCTAATCATTCAAAAGAGGATGACATCAATTAATGGCCAAAAGGTTCCAGGGATTTTTTTTAATATTTTTAAAATTATTTTTCTCTCGATTTTCTGATTTTAAATATTTATTTACTAATCAGGACGGGACCGCTCCTTTCTTCTCTACCGTTTTCCGCGCCCCTGGAAAGTTATTTTTTAAATTTTTATGAAAATTTTTGAGTCAAAAAAGTCGACTAGGTTTTTTTGTTTTCATCTGGTCAGAATCCGAATTTCAAAAATTATGTTATATTCGTGAAAGGAGAGGCCCTGACAAGCTACTGACATATGGAATCTAGATTATCCCTTAAAACGGAAAAATATTGTATTATAGTGTGATAAGAAAGAAAGCTTTAGGGAGGCTGTGCAGATTCGTCCTGTCAATCTTTGGCCGCCACTTTCATGACTCTCTGCGACAGAGATGTTTCGAAATTTCTAATGGAGAGAATAAAAAGTTGGGGAAAGAGAGGGGGAAAGAAGCAATTGAAGGGAAAAAAGGGGAGGAGACTAAACGGGGAATGGACTAAATGACTTATTTGTCGAAAAGCGATGCCATGAGGGGATTTTCGAGAGTCTAAAGGGTACGCACAACAAATCAGCTGGCAATTAGGCAAATGAACCGCTAGGGATCGTAAACGAAAAAGAAACATTGCCATGAAAAACGGCCATTAGCCCATCAGCAAGAAAGGATTACGGCACAAATGCCGAAAGGGGGAGGGGAAGAAAAGCAATGGGCAATGCCACCAGAAAATAAACAAATTAATTGTCTTAGCTTGATTTAAACGGAACTACTGCTCCTCGTCAGTTTCTTTTTTGCCGTCGTTTCTTTTCTTTTTTAGCTCTTCTTCGTCCGTTTCTCTTCTCTTCATCTTCCTCTTTCTCCTCCTTTCTTCCTTTTCTTCTTCCTAATGCTTCTCTCGTTTTGTCTTTGTCTTCCTTTTCTCTCTTCCTTTGTTTTTCTTCTCTTCCTCCGTTTCTTTTCTCTTCCATTCATCTTCCTCTTTCTCTTCCTTTCTTCTTTTTCTTCTTCCTATTCTCTAGTTTTGTCTTCTTTTTCTCTTCTCTTCCTCTTTCTCCTCTTCTCTTCCTACGTCTCACTTCTCTTCCATTCCTTCTTCTCTTCCTCTTCCTCTTTCTCCTCTGCTCTTTTCCTCATCCCCCGTCCCTTTCCTTGTTGTCCTCCCCCAATTGGGCCATTATTAAACTTCTTTTACCCTTTTGGCCATATGTTTTCCCGCTCTCCCACAGCCCATTACTTTTCCAACCGCACATTTCCTTGGCAATGTCGCTAATTACATATTTATTCATTGCTGGAGCGAATGATGGCCGGTGGGGGCGGGGGTGAGAGATAATCGGGCAAAGCACAAGCGGATCCCCTCACCCTTCACCCTCCCCCGCGCCCGTTATCTCCAGATGGATTTGGATTTCATTGCACAGCCCCATCAGCAGCGGGGGAATTTGGGAGGGGCACAGCCTACAAACAAACACATGTTTGGCAATTGGGAGAGGTTCTCTCTGCCGTCCTTTTCGTTCCGTCCGCCGTTTCCGAATTGGTCTCTCTTACGGTGGGTGTCAGTGCCTTCAGTGCGTTGGGCCTTTTCATCGGCGATTTTGGCGGACTTTACACACTCACCAAATGCAAATGTGCGTTTTTCGGGAAATGGCATTGACATTCATTCCAAAGTGTTCATCGTCCTATTTTTCAGTTTACGAATGCTGTGATGCGCCGTGGATAAACCGGGTTCTCATCCGTTACTGCTGCTTTTGCTGCTGGTGGGAATGAAGCATATGAATGGGGTGTTGTGGGGAAAGGAAGTGTAATCAGAGGGTCCGGGTAACAGCGCCGGAAGGGTAAAAGGAGGCCAATTAGGCGCTCTTTTGACCCTTTGGATGGGATTATGAGGGGAACGGGCGGAGGGGGGAGGGAGGGCAAGAGGCGAATTGGGCCTCAATTTGTGAAGGATGGAACATAAGGGGAGGGGGGAGCTTAGAAGGGCTTGGGCTGAGGTGATGTCTTTCTCCGCTCGGCACAATGCAAATGAATAAAAGTGTCATTACCATTCGTTTCGCTTTTCGTCCTTTTTTCATCCAATTGGCACAAAATGGCTAAATAACGCCGATTATTGCGTTTTTATTAATGCCCCGCCAATGTGCCAATTTCATGAAACTCTTCTCAGACTAATTTAAAATGTTCGGCGTCATTTTCGGAAACTTTCCATTTTCTTTTTTGGCTTCTCATCTTTAGCCAAACGATTCACAGTTTGACTGTACCGACATTTAATTCATTTCCAAATGCCATCGGCGTAAGCGATGCCATTTTTGAATTATTAAAGTGAGCTTTTTCGGCGAATTGTTAAAATGTCTGTTAATTAAATGCCTTTGGCCGACTGAACAGACTTTTGAGTGAAAGCTGTTTAGTGATGAAAGTTCAGAGATTGGCACAAAAATATCACATTTCGTAAAATAAACGAAATTGGAAAAGGAAGGGACAAATTGGGGAGACAAATGGACGAAAAAGTCACGTGCGGATTAAAATGGCTTATGAAAGTGTTCGCTTTTCAAAAGAATGCCGACGGACGAAATTGACGAAATTCGCATAATTTTGTAAATACCAACGACAGAATCATTAATTATTCGACTGAGTGAAAATTGAAAAAAGAATTGTGTGGCCAAAAATGCCTTTCAGCCTTTCTTTGTGCCATTCTCTTTACATCAATCGCCTCGGCAGATCAGTTGAGACAGTCGCGCGTTTCGCCTTTGAACGACCCGGCCAAATTAAGGGTGCCCAGCGGAAACACTTTTTCGGCCACGGGTCCATCAGTGATATAACTGGCGGGAAGCTGAACAATTAAATGAAGGGAAAGTGCCAATTGTGAAGGCAATTAAAAAGAAAAGTGCCAAAGAAATTAAAAGGGAAAGTGCCAATTAATTCGGCGGAGGGAAAACACACGTCGATGGAAATTTTTTTGTAGCACACTTTCTTCAGCGGGTTAAGACTTTCGTCGTCGTTGCAATTCTTAAAATGCGTTTTTCTTCCTTTCTTCGTCCGCTTTTCCTTTGCTCCTCACGTGATAAATGTTCACTTTTGGCTCTATCGGAGTGATTTCGCTCTCTTTTCCGCTCAGATGGAAAAATCCCTCCTCGTCGGTCACTCCTTCGTCCATTAGGTCGTCCATGTCCGTGTCTTCGGGAATATCAACATTTTAGGAGTTATATGGAGGGAATTGGCCAAATTGGTTTCACATAATTGAGTTGAGTGTATGCCAATGCCATTTTGGTTTGAATGCCATCACTTAGTTTCCCTTTTCCCCCTTTTTACCATCCTCGTCGTACAGTTTCACTTTGGCATGCGTTGGCTTTCCATTGCATGTCAAAGTGCCATTGACAGCCGCCGATTGGACATAACCAATGGAGGGGAAAGTGAGCGCGGCATCGGCCAATGGCACAGCGAATGCGAAAGCCAACAGAAGCGAAAATTTCATTTCCAACGGATGCCAAAAACGAGATTTTATTCTCTGCGAAAAGAGTAAATTTGCAAATTCGGCATTTTTAAACCCGAAAAAGCCACCAAATTTCAAATCCATCATAAATAAAATTAAAATAATTTTTAGTGTCAAAATGGACGGGTAAAATATTGACAATGAATGAGAAACAATTCACAACGAACGAATCGCGCGGAAAATGGACGACGACGGCGGACGGACGACCGCCCCCCCCCTCCACCGCCTCCCTTCCCTTTGCCCCCCAATTCGCCAAGCCCCCCAAGGGATTACTACGATTTGGTTCGGAATAGTGCGAAATGGATACCGGATTCGTGATCAGCGACCTCGAAAACTCAATTGTCATCGTAATAATGACGGCCGCCGATCGCCACCACTCAATCGACTCAAAACAGCGCAAAAGAAGGGGAAAAAGTGATGAAGGCGACGTGAAAAAGCAAAAAAAAAACAAACGAACGAATCAATGCATTTTAAGAAGAGAATTAAATTAATTTATTAAACAGTGAAAATAAAAAAGGATAAAAAGTAAAAATAAATACAAACAATAATATTAAAAAAGCCTTATAAGGGAATCGATCATTTTCTGTTGGTTTTCCAACAAAAACTGTTTGAGCAAAGCCAACGCCGGTTTTCCCGCCAATCGCACTTTGCCCTCGAGAATGCTTTTCCGCCACTCGGTCGTCGGAAGGAAAGCGCCGTCCGGGCAAAGTGCCATTGGGACATGGTCGAGATCGAGCAGTTCATCCACCAACGCAGCATTTGAAACGTAGCGGAAAAAATCGCAACAGAGGAAACGATCCTTAAAAAAGGATGAAAAATGCCATGGAAAAATCACGAAAATTGAGAAGGGAATTTCTAACCGCAGCAGTCACATGTTCGCACAACTGCTCGAACAGTCCGAAGCCAAAGTGGGCCCAGCACGACTGTGCCAACACAATCAGCGACAGAAAGAAGAGGTTGGCACTGCTGGCGGCACTTTCTGTGCCGTCGGCCGTCGCTTTGACTCCCCGGGCGACGCATTTGGCAAAGGCGAGCCAACAAATGTGAAAGAGGAGGAGGAGCAGAAACAGACGGAGATGAACACGGTGGGAGAGCAGAATCCAATGAGTGTCCTTTGGGGAACGAACGGCACGGAAATTTGAGGAGGAAATATTTCGGCAAAATACTCGAGAAACGGAGAGAGGGAATTCGGGAGGCAATTCGCCAGCATTGTCCGGTTGACTGAAGTCGACGAATTGTCCGAGCAGTTCAATGCAAAGTGCCAAAGCCTTTGGGAGGTGCCGAAGTCTGATCAGCGTTTGCAGTTGCTGAACACGGAGCAAAGAGCGCTCTTCGGCGGAGAGTTCGCCCGTTTTTTGTTCGAAATGCTAAAAAACGACCAAAATAGAAGCAATTAGGTATGATTTGAGGGGTAATTAGTATAATTTTGAATTTTCGCAATAACTTCGAGTGTTTCGGACGCTTTCTTCCAATTTTCGGAGACAGTCAATGCCAAAACGACGATAGAACGCGCGTTGGGGGAGTGGAGAAAGGGGCAAAGTGTGGCGAACTGTTGGTCAGCGAGGGACGAGGAAGAAAACAGCGAATTGAGCAGTCGGATGGGCTCCAGAAAGTTCGGATTTATCTCAACAGAATTGCCATACCTTTGGCATTATGCAAATTAGGGATGGTCCCGGCTTTTGTCATGGGAAGGGATAACAAAGAGGACGGGACAATACGTACTTCTAACCATGGGGAAAAGGAGGGAACCAAATTTTGAAAATTGCAAGACGATGCAACGGTTGGGGTGACGAAGAAATGGGACGTGGTGGGAGACGAACTGCTCCAAATTTAGCATATTTTGGGTTTTTTGTTTGGTTAGGGGACGTTTTTGCCCTTTGGTGCTCATTTAAAAACCCTGAGTGTCTTTTGCTGCTGTTGTGGCTCTTCAATTTCGGCTGGTGAGTCGTCGTCCTCCGTCTCCAAATTGTACAGCCAAAAATGTTGCAACGCACTCGGAGTGACTGAGAAGACATTGGCAGGCAAAGCGACGAATTGGTCATCAACAGCTGAACAATGAACGAATGTAATGTTAAAAGGGGGAGCAGTTCGTCCCACCCCCCTCCCCGAAAATTGTTTTTTAAACTGAAAACAGTAAAACCCAAGGGCACCAATTGTTCCAATAACATGCCAATTTGAGTGTTGCGAATGCATGGCGACACAAACGTCCAACAGAGCACCAGCCGAACAAATTCAGCACTTCGCATCAGTTCAGAGCACACTTCGGCATTTGCCATCGCATTTTCCAATGTTTTCGAAATGTCCGAAGCAACGGAATTCGGGGAAAGGGCACGGGACAAAGTGAGATGACCACGACGGGCGAAGAGAAGGGAAAGGAGTTGGACGGAGAAGTGCCAACAGAGAGAAGGACGGGGGACGGAGGAGGACAAAAGGGAAAAGCCGGACGGACTAAAAACGGAATTAAAACGGATACATTTAAAAAACAAAAACGGAAAAGCGGACGGAAAAGCATTCATTGCACCTGTAAAAAGTGTCGTCCAATTGCCCCGTCGAATCGGCGAAGCAATTGCGGAGGATAATGTGAAAAAGTTGGAGCAAATTGTGCAGAGACAAGTCGCCAAAGTCAGCTTGGACGAAACTGTCGAAGAGAATGACTGAAAAAGAGAAAGAAATGGAAAAATGAAATAAAAAAGAGAGAGATAAATTATTTGATTGTTGAGGGGGGGGGGGTAAAAAACCCTCTCTGACTTTTTTCAAATGGAGGGTCGGCAGAGGGCGAGGGGTTCACTTTGCCCCTCCCCCGCTGAACTTCGACAGCGTTGAAGCCGCAGGGACAGTCCCAGGCAGCGTAAAGGGCATGCAAAAAACTTTTAAATTTCCATGAGAAAAATTTCAAAAAATGAATTTATTTGCTCACAAAGCACGCCGTCCAATGGAGTCACTTCCTCTTCCGGACGGGTCGAATTGCGACACTTTTGTTGGTATTCGCCACTTGCTCCCAAATAACAAGCGAAAAGTTTAGTCTAAAACAGCGAATTGAATTGATTATTTGTCGAAAATTTGTCATTTTACCGCGTTTTTTTGAAGACTTTGTGGTTGATTAATTGCCCAAATCAAATAAACCTAAGGAAAAATGGCATAATAAGAAAAAGGACAACAAATTAATCGAAGAATAAATGGCAAAATTTCTCTTAATTTCCATCATTTCTCCCAGATAAATAAGTCATACACTTTGAGGGCCAATGTTAAACGGAATCCTTCAAAATTGGTTTACCGACGGGAAAAAAGATGGTTCTGGTCGGTTTTATGCGTCCCATGAATGACCATCCTCAGTTTCTTAGGCCATAACTTTTTTCTTACTTGGTCAATACCTATATCCTTGGTAATAAACAAAAGCTTAAGGGTCTATAAAATCTTTTGTAGAACTTTATTTTTACCTTAAGGCAATAGACAAAAAAATATTCTCGAAAAAGTTAAATTTCGTGTTTTCTCATTGTAATTTCTTTTTTAATTCCGGTATTTGCTCTTTTCTTGCATTAAAAATCCCGAGATTTTAATCTTTCGTTTGATACCGAGAATAGAGGTATTGAGAGTATGGTCATTCAGGGGACGAATAAAACCGACAAAACCAAAAAGAACTTTTCCCTTTTTCTATTCTATTAAATATAGAGAAAAGTCAGTTTTTTACGATTTGAAATTAACCTATTCGTCCCCTTAGGGACCCTTTGATGCGGTGGTCTTGATAAAAGATAAAGCAATGAGTAGCCAAGCGGATTTAAAGCCCAGGCCACCGTTTCATAGGGCCCTTAAGGGACAGATAATTAATTTCAAAAATCATTAAAAAAACTTTTTATTTTCTCCGTATATTTAATATTGTAGGTCATTCGAAAGCTAATATGAATTGGTAGTGATTTAGAATTTGGATTTTACTGCCAAGAATTTCTACAAAAATTAGGAAATTTTTCTTTTTTTTCCCGTCAGGACACCAATTCCGGAGGATTACCTTTTAAATGTTAAGCAACGGTCATTCCACCTGAAGACAGCCTTTGGTGGAGTTTCGTTGGTCGGGAAAAGCGAAGAAAAACATTTCTTGGAGAGTGTCCATGGTGAATTCGCTGACCAATTCTGTGACGGTGAGTAATTCATCAGTTAACTTTCAGTTTCCAACAACAATTAAAACCCAAAAACCTTTTACAAATTTTTTGTCGGAGCATTCGAATAAAATTGAAAAAAGTCGGAAAATTCGTTGCCGCACTTTCTCATTTGATTTGTCCGTTTGAAAACTAAAAATAATATTAGAAAAAAACAATGAAAAACGGTATAATTTAAGACATTTTCTGCGCAATGTTCGCCAAAGGCTTCGCCTCATTGAATTTCAGTGCCACATCAAATTCGACCAATTGCAATTCCAACCCGTTGCTAAGTTCACCCTCCAAAACCAAAAGTTGGCATTTGCGAGCCCATGCCGAACGAGCGCATTGGCCAGAGGAAAGGAGTTCAGTCAATGGGACAGCACTTTTCTGCTGCTCAGTAGTCATTCAAATGGAATATTATTGGCAATTTGGGAGGAATGGCATTTTATAGAAATAAAAGAAAGGTGGATAAAAATGCTGCCAGGGTGGAGAGAGAGAGAATTCGGTGGCATAATGGATCAAACCCAAACCAAATGTCAGACAAAATGTTCAAAACGCCAAAAAAGATATTTTACGCTAATTCAAAAATTCTGATCGTTGACTTTTCTACGTTCTATTTTGATCAGTCATAACTCGCTTCAACTCCAACTAAATTAAATAATTTCTTTGACAGTTTGCCAATGCCGCCCCCCCCATAATCAATGTCCATGGATTATTTTGGCTTTAGTCACATATTTTGTTTCAATTTCACGCCTATCGGCCTGGACAGAAAATAACTCCGGGGTTGCAAATCGCGCATTGAAATTGCTGTGGTTGCACATCATTAGGGATGGGATTTTTAGGCTCTAAAAACTGCCAAAATAGGTAGGCTCTAGGCTCTAAAAAACCCCAAAAATAGGCTCTAAAAATGGAAAATAGGCACTAAAAAAACTCGTTTTTAGGGGTGTAAAACGACAAAATGTATTTTAAAAAAGTAAAAAAAAAAATAGGCCAAATCAGTATTGAGATAAATCATTTTTAAATCACATTCCTGTCAAGAAAATAAATAAATAAATTTTGGAGATGAATTTTTGAAAAATTTTCTTTTCTTAGGGGTGTATTTTTGAAAATTTTCGGGTCGATTCTTAGGGGTGTATTTTTCGTTTTTATTGCACTATTATTAACAAATTTTGGGTAAAACGCCAAAATAGGCAAAAATAGGTTTTTTCAACATTTTTTAGGCTTTTTAGGCGCTAAAAATAAAAGCCTAGAAAATAGGCACTAATAACTCGAAAAGTAGCTTAACAACAGCCCAAAAAAACATGTTTTTCGTGCATTTCAGGCCACGGGGAGCTCAGGAAAAAAATAGCCTTTTGCCTAAAAATCCCATCCCTACACATCATAGTCAAATTGCAACATTGATGGTTGCGCAAAACAATCGCCGCGAATTACGGATTGGTTGTTAGGTCGCGCTCCACCGTTTTGTTGGTACCGCCGACCCCCCCCCCCAAAGAAAAAATTTGTTTCTTAAAAACGCGGCGAAAATAAATTTTTATGAAAAGTTAATTTTTGAGTTCCAGGTTCTGTTAAAATTGAAAACCAAATTGCAATTTTTCAAGTTTCGCCTATTTGCACCTCCGCTGGTTTCAATTTTGATTTGTAATTAAGCAAAATGCCAAGCATTAAAGAATTTATTTGGAAATATTATTTTGCAAATGATTTATTTTAAACTTTAAAATATGTAGCGATTTTCATTTTTTGTGCCTTTTTCAGTCCATCCGGGCTTTATTGCAAAATAAATCAAATATTTCTTCAAAAATACATTAATAAATGATTATGAATCCAATCATTCGTCTGTGTCAAATTTGAACGGATCATCGGATATAAACGGGCGGAAATTGCCGCTGGCATCTTTTTCACTCCATCTTCGCATTATCTTTGGGTAACTTCATCAGTTTCATAAAATTAAGCACACGCCAGTTGAACAGTGTGCCGTATTTCACCACGGGTCGTACGGTGCGATCGTCAACCATTTCCAATTGTGCCGTCCCCATTGTTAAAAGGATTTCATTTTCAAAAAAGAAATGAATGGGTCAAAATTGACCCGAAAATTTTTGGGGTGCAACTGATGCAGCCAACCGACCCATTGGCATTCTTTGCCATAAAAAACACATTTAAATGAAAGGCACCGAAAGTGCCGACGATTACTTCGTCCTCATTGAATAATTGCCGAAGGCGGTGGACGGAGAAGCGAATGGAGCAAATGGAGAAAAAGAATCTCACTGACCCTTTTACTAAGTGATATTCCATTCTCCACTTGAGCCATGCTCCTTCTTCTAGGAATTTTTTGCT
This sequence comes from Heterodera glycines, assembly GCA_004148225.2. Lineage (NCBI taxonomy): Eukaryota > Metazoa > Nematoda > Chromadorea > Rhabditida > Heteroderidae > Heterodera > Heterodera glycines. Next base: position 8,987,918 of record CP049710.1, read on the forward strand.
GCTTTACGCATTTTCAAATTTGGTAAAATTGACGAAGAAAAAGCCGTAAAAATACTGAGAGGGGAGGGGCGAAGCAATTGGACGAGGGAAATATTTAAGAGGGGGGCGGTGAGCAATCAAAATTCGATAGGACGGAAAGCTTTTTGCCAATTTGAGAAGGACACTCCCGACACAGCCTTATCGTCCCCCCCCCCCTTTTTGTGCTGTCGACGGTGTTTAGATTCTGTCAATCCGAGAGAATGACGAATCAAATGACATTTTCTGGACCAGCAGCAGAAGGGTTTACTAATTGTGCTAAATGTTTAATCAGAAAAAAGCATGGAAATGTGGAGAAGTGAGCGAGAAACAAACGGTGATTAGTGAAACGGAGGGATGGAAATGGCGAGGAAAGAAAGAAAATGAATGAGTCAGAGAGAGAGAGGGGGAGAGAGAGAGAGAGAAAGGGAGAGAGAGAAAGGGAGAGAGAGAGAGAAAAAAAGGGGGAGAGAGAGGGAGAAAAGGGGGGAGAGAGAGATAGCAGCTGCAAAGTGATGAGGGAACAGACGAAAGGAGGAGAATGCGTGAGAGAAAAACAAAGGAAACAAAATGGGAGAGGAGATAAGGATCTTTTTGGGTGCATTCATCTCGAGATGGAAAATCAGGCGAAAAAGGGCCGGCGGATTGCGATTTGGGAGAGATGGAAGCAAAAGGAATTATTATACAAATGAAAACAATGGCCAAAAGTGCAAAGGCACCCCCGGGGGATGAGAATTGGCCACAGCGGAAGAATGATGAGTGAATATGCAATGTGTTGATAATTAATCCCACAGTACCCTTTCGTTTAGGGTTCGCTTGGGACACGGGTCAATCAATGTTTCTATTGACTCCATCCATTTCGTTGACAACGAGACTAAGTGCCAGCAGGAATCTTATGTAAGTAAGCATGGAAGCACTAATGAGTGAAATGGTCCCACAAAGGTCGAAATACGGTATCGCAGCGATTTGGGCTCTGTCGGAGTACGGTAGAGTAAAACTTTCATTTTCCCCTAATTCCTCCGCGAATTTTTTTTCAGATTTTGTAATTCAATCAAAAAAATATTTTTGTAAGCGAATCCGACGAAGTGATTGTTTTGTATCGTTCCGCGTTCAAACAAAATAAGTTCAGTCTTCGCTATCAGAGAGAAAAACACAAAAAAAGAGCCAATTAATTAAGAGGGAAATTAAGCGAAGCACTCTTCCCCCTCCTCTCTCTCTCCTCTCCTCATCTCCATTCTCTCTTCCCCCTCCTCTCTCTCTCCCCTCCTCATCTCCATTCTCTCTTCCCCCTCCCCTCTCTCTCTCCCTCTTCTTCCCTCTCATCCCTTTTTCACGCTTTTCCTTTCCCATAACCATTTTTGTTGTGTTTGTGCTCCTCAAGCAAAAAGGTGTGCTTTCTTTCATTCATTCAAAATCGGAGATGGGAGCATTCGTCGAGAGTTTGTGGAATGTGTGTAGCAAAGAAGGAAAATGGAGATCAGAGATAAGAAAAACGGAGGAGAGTAAAAAGGGAGAAGGAAGATTAGCGAAGAAAGAGACAGAAGGGATGGAAGAGACGGAAGAGACAGGAAGGGAAAGAGAGTCCATCCGGACGGATGGGAATCAAAAATTGCCGGAAGTTTATGATTCAACGAGGGGAGAGGGGAGAAGGAAATCTACAATAATAATAATAATAATACAACAATATTACGAACTGATGCAATAACATTAGGAATAAACGAATCCAAATGCACTCACTAATTGTACAAAAGTTAAAATACAAAAGGAGAGAGAGACAAAGACAAAGAAATAGAGACAGAGACAAAGAAATAGAGACAGTGATAGAGAGGGAGGGCAGAGACAAAGAAAGAGAGAGACATTGATAGAGAGAGAGGGCAGAGACAAAGAAAGAGAGACAGTGATAGAGAGAGAGGGCAGAGACAAAGAAAAAGAGACAGTGATAGAGAGAGAGAGGGCAGAGACAAAGAAAGAGAGACAGTGATAGAGAGGGAGGGTTTAATTGCCCTGAAAAAGAGGAGTAATTTTGCACTTTTTTCTCATTACATTCAGAGGACACAAATCGGAGGAAAGGCGAAAGAAACGCCTTTCATTGACACAATCATTTCCCAGCACATTTTCTTAATTACGGAGCGGATGAAAGTCCAATTTGTTTTTTCCTTTCATTCATTAACACTAATAATGAACGAGAAAAGGGGAGAAAGTCAAACGGAGCGGCGGAACCTGTCAATTTGTGATAGCCGGCGAAAACTTTGCGACATTCGGACGCATTGAAATGCCAAAGTCTGATCGCTAATGGGCGGCATTTTGTTTAACATTAATTATTTTGATGACACTTTTACTAGCATCTTTTGAGCCGCTGAGGAGGAAATGTGCGCATCCGACGCGTTTGTACACAACTTTGGTCACTTCTTTCTGATGGCCTCGCCACCGCGTCAAACACGCGCCCGTGTCGATGTTATGCAAAGCAATTGACTAAATGTAATTGCCCCGTCTTTGATACAGAAATTCCTTCTTCGTGGACTTTGTCCGAACTGCAGAAAAAATGAACTGGACGAGGAGAGAGTGAGTGAGTAAGAAACAGAGAAAGAGAAAGGGAGGAGAGAGATAACGGAAATAAAGGCTTATTGTCAGGAGGGAAGCTGAGCAAGCAAAACAAAAAGAGAGAGAGATATGAAATGATTGGATGACGGACGGACCGATCCGAAAAAAAAATCGGATTCAAAGCACGGTTACATTTGTCAGCCTTGGATGGAGCGCGGACAGAAAAATCCCGCGGTCGCGGATTTAAAAGCTCAAAATTTTACAGCTTTATAAACATCCTTATTTTAAAAGTTTTTAATCATATTATAAAGAAATAAAATTGGTCCCTAAAAAAACATTTTTTTCATAATTATAGAAAATTATTTTAGGGGTGATCCGAGGTGCTAAGTACGAATCTAACATTCTTTTGCTTTATTCGAACCCCGAACTCGGATTCGAACATTTTTCGAGCATTTAAAATTTTCATTTTTTACAAATGTTGCCAATGCATTGATTTATTTTGCACACCAATCAATATGCATGAGTAAAAACATTATAAGGATTCGGATGTGGATTTTATAATATTCATATTATTGTACACCTCAAATCAATGCCTTATTTGTTAGCAACATTTACAAAAAAAAAAAAAAATTTAAATTCGAAAAGTGTTCGAGTCCTGGTTCGAAATTGAGCCAAAAGAATGTTAGATTCGTGCTCATACCTCGGATCATGCAAACCCTTTGATTTTTTTCGGCATGTTTTTTCATAAAGAGCCGTTTTTTAAGAAAATTAAAATTTTGTCAGCGTCAACGGGGAAAAATTGTTTTAAAGGAATTTTTGAGAAAAATAACCAAAGTTTCCGGAGAATTTTTTGTTTTACAAATTTGAATACTCAAATAAGACTCTCGCTAAAAACAATTGTTGGTAAAATCTCGTCAAATGGATAATCTTGAGAATATAAGTTGAGTGAATTTTGCGAATAATTTTTTTTTTACTTTTGGTGTGCGACCAAAAACAAGAAAATATCTTTTAACAATGGCACATTCATTTTGTCTTTTTCTTAAGCTTTTATTTTTTGCGGTTCAATCGCCGAATTGGTTTTAAAATTTGCCAAAAGATAAAAATGCATCCTTTATACTTTTCTTCCATACCTTAAAAGCTGCCCATTCCTGGTTAGGTAAATTAAACTGTTATAAAAATAATAAAATTTTAATGAGAAAATAAATTATTTATTTATTTTGAATTTAAAATGAAAATTATTAATTAATTGATTAAATCTTTTTATAATTATTTAGGTTATAAATATTATTTTAATTATGGCCCCCATTTTGGCAAATTCCATTAATTGATTTGTCTATTGGGCACCCTTCCAGCACTCTTCCCTTTTGATAATTGATTTTTTATTAATTGCATTTAATAAAATCAAAGCTAAACTAGGGCGGTAAATTAAATTTACATTAAAGTAAAAATTTTAATAAGAAAAATAAATAATTTTATTTATTTATTTACGAATTTTTGTGAAAATATTTATTATTTTTTACAATTAATAAATACTAATTAATCTTTTAATAGTTTAATAATAAAATATAATTTTGATTATACGGTCCCCATTTCTTACGGTCCCCATTTCTTTTATTCAAAAGCTAAGATTAATCGCAAATCCGTCAATTGATTTGTTATTTGGCACACTTCCCGCACTCTTTCTCTTTGATAATTGATTGTTTGTTTAGCCTCGGTGTTATGCCACCAAACGCAAAGCTCTTTGTGAAACCGTTCCGATCCTTGTATGTTGTTTGTACGTGAAACCCCTTCAATGCTTTAACGACATGTTCAAAATCTGAAGGATGATTAAGCCGATCGCGGAGCTCAGACACACGACAAGTCAAAATTTGGGCGATTTTCTCAGTAAGAAGCATAATTATTCAAATTCAAAAGCTAAAATATTGTAAAAATTAATGAAGAAAAGACGTCAATTTAGGGAGAAAAAGAGCAGAATTAACGAAGTGAAGAATAAAACTGAAAAATATAAGTGTGCATCAACTATTTATAACAATCTTGGTTTTGTTTTTCTGGGTTAAACAAAGATCAATCTGTATAAAAACGGAGAACAAGATCACTTTATTCAATCCTTTATTCAAATATATTTAATTTATTAAAATAAATAATCCTAGCTAATAATGCCGACTCCTCCTCATGACAACAAAATTTACAAAAAATCTGAATATTTAAAAGGTATTTTTGTCTCATTATTTATTAATAATATTCAAAAAATTAGTCGATGATGATGATGAAGTGGATACGGACCCCTCTCCTGAAGAAGTTGAGAAATGGACGCCATTACAAAGTTACTGAATTATTTTAAAATACGGTAATTGTCCATTCTGAACTCGTTTTGCATATTCACAAATTTACCAAGTTAAAATTTAATTTCCATTACGGTACTTATCCATTCTGAACTCGTTTTTCCCAATTCATAAATTTTTTAATTTTTGGGAAAGTATTACAACCCAATACGAATTCACTGATCGGACAGTACAGAAAATTGGCAGAGAGTGCGTGTGCGAAAAGTGATTGTTAGATTGTTACCAAAAAAGGATAAGATTGACAAGTGAATTGTGGTCCGAGTGATCACGATCAAGAGAAAACAGTAAAAAAAAAATGTGCAGAAAAGTGAGTGTGCCCGCTGAATTGTGAGTAATCACGGCATCATTTGGCAAACAAATTGGTGTTAGACAGAGAGTGTACCGTCCCGACTGATCAGAGAGTGATCAGCGTTTATCATACAAAAGAGGCCGAGAGGGCGATACAATTACTGTGTAAAATCAGTCAGTTCCGACCTTAAGTACACCGCGGGTGAAATCAGTGACCAAGTGATCGGAGAGGCATTTTTGCCGATCAAAGTGTGATTCATTGATCAGTAAGGTACAAAAAAGGGGTTTTTACGCAACAATTGTTCCATTCATATAACTTTGGCTTAACATTTTAATAACTAAATCAAAATAAGTCACACTCCTGATTACCTTGAAAGGCGTTTCAAGCAAAAGCCAATAAGTGATCTCGAGCGGGTAAGACGGAAGCTTGAGAGAGACCGAAAGAAAAAAAAGTGAAGAAAAATTAGGAGAAAACCGAAATATGGCTGATGATGATTTAGAAGCTAAATATGTGGCATTAAAGGCAAGGGTCCAAGACTTAGAGGATCGTTTGGCCAATCAGGTCCCGAATTATCTTCCCCCGGGAGTTAAAATTCCGAAATATGATACGAGCGGTGATTTTTTCAAGTTTTTAAAAGAATTTAATGTGCTTGCGACAGCGAGCAACTGGCATCCGCCGGATTGTGTCCGCTTTTTACCTCTGTTTTTGGAAGGGGAAGCTAAGGAAATTTACCAGAATATTTCGGCAGATAAGAAAACAAATTGGAGGACCCTTACTAGTGAAATAGCGGAACTGACCAAGAAACTTGATGGACCAATGTGGGCGAGAAAAATGCTGAAAAAGACGAAAATGGGAATAAATGGATCAGTAACTGAGTTTGCGAATAAAATTCGTGAGTTAGTTGAGCAGGCAAGCCCAGACCCGAACTATACAGATGAGGCAAGAGAAAGTGAGAGCGTGCACTATTTTTTGCCAACCAAACTAAAACGGAAATTATTTTTTATGGAAAAGCCCGATAGTTTAATTGAGGCAATTGCGCAAGCAAAAAAGGTTATCCAAGTGAATGAGGAAATTGAGAAAGATGAAAAAGGGGATGAAATGAAACAACAAATAGCTGAGCTAACGGAACAAGTCAATGCGATTTCGTTCCAGAGTAAAGTGAATAATAAGAGAAATGGTCATGAAAATGGTCGCGAATTCGTGAATCCGACGTGGAGAAGGGATGACAGAAACACAGAAAGAGGAAATTTCAGGGGAAATAGAGGGAATAATTGGAGAAGCAACCAAAACGCATTCAGAGGAAAGGGGATTTGCGCAAAGAAATCCAAATTTTATTCCATTGGGACAAAATCGGACTTGGAATGAGAATTTTGGAAATAATACGGGGAGATTTGAGAATTTCCGACCAAAGAGGGGAAATTTTGGGAATTTCCGAGGGAATTCAAGAGGAAGAGGAAGTGAAAGGCAAAAATAAAATAAATGCGATTTCGGATGAGGCAGCTCAGCCTTCGGCATCCAACTCCCGAAGGTCCCTGACCCCGACAATGACATTTTTGACAATTTCAATGATTCTGTGCTCATTTTTCGGGACTATTTCTGGTCAATACCAATTATGTTCTGATCGGGTTCCCACCACACCCATTTGGTTACCAAACGTAACGGAATGTTCAGTACCGGAGTACCAAAAAGCTGACGAGAGAAAAGTTACACTTTTTTACCTGTCCGAATGCCAAAACAATTCTCAGTTTATAACTGCTATCAGAAAATGATGAAAATTTGTACGGGAAATTTTCTTTTTTTCTGGAAAGACATAAAAAGTCAGGATTCGTACGTGAAGGGAGTAAGTCACCGAGCTTGTCAGGGATTTAAAAATAACATGGGACATACAATGAAGAGATTGACAGAGAATTTATGGACAACTGAGAGGCCTTCAAAAGTTGAATATGCATGGATTGGTGAAAGATGTGAGACAACAGTGAATGATTTCATTGAAAGGACAAGGCGGAATTCTGGATTTTTATTTGGTAACATCGTTTGGACATAACTTTAATCCGTACAACGGATGGGAAGAAGGACAAAAATGGACATTTATTTGGGAAATTCCGGAACCAAGTGAGGCTTATTGGGCAACTCATTTCAGCTTTTAGGCCTAATCGAGAACATGAACAAGAAAGGCAGATTAAACGAGCCCAAAGAAAAGAACGGGAAAATTTACGAAAGCCATTCATTTTTCAAGATGGAATTGTTATCGAAAGAGGAGGAAGAATCTCTGAAGAGGTTGAAGAGAAAGCTCGAACATCAACTTCTGAGGGTCCAGCAAAGTCTGACCGAAAGCGAAAAATGGAAATCCGGAACGTCGGATGATGATCCAGTGGGACCACAGGAGTGGGAAGAAAATGAGGAAGAAACGACGAAAAAGGGCGAAGAAATGAAGGAAAAAGAGGAGGAGGATAAGAAAGGAAGAGAGGGAAAAGAAAAAGAGACGGAAAAGAAGAAGGAAGAGATGAAGCAGAAGGACGAGACGGAAACCAAACGAAGCCTCAGCGTCGGAACAACGAAAGACGATGAAATCTCGATTGTGGATTCTGAAGAAAGAGAAAGAGATGCCTTCGAAAACCCGCCGAAGCCGACAAACGAGCGAATGGCATTTTGGGAGTCGACTTTGAACAATGAGGCAAAAAAGGATTTGCGAGAGGACAAAGAGAAAGCCTTAAAAAACACAGGCCAAGCTATTGTCGTAAGCTCCAGAAAACGAACGATAAACGAAGTCGACCCGCCAACTCTGGCAAATGAAGCCGCCACGAAATTCGGGGAAAAAATGCGGCAAAGCATTGAACAGGATCAGAAGACGAAGGAGGCGCGAACGGTGCTCTCCATGCTCCTCCAAATCAGAGAAAGGGCACTGATTTTGGGAGATGAGGCACAAAAGGCATCTAAGGAGGTGCAAAAGTGGATGGAAAAGATGGGAAATTCACGAGAAGAAGAGGAAGAAGAATACAAAACAGCGGGGTTGCCTACCATCGGAGGCGTAAAGTGCTTTAGATGTAATAAAGTAGGGCACTTCGCCCGGGATTGTAGAGCGATTCGACGTCCTTGGAATGAAGGACAGTCAGCGGCAACGCGCGCTTAATCACAGACAAAATGATGGCTTTTGTAAAATCTGAGTTCATATTCGTGCTCAGCTCATTTTTCTATCCCAAATTCATTGGAAAGAAAGTTTTTAGAAAATTTAAAATTATGGAAAAAATCAATTACTTGATGAAAAGTCATAGACAAAATCAATGTCATTCCAAAATCTGAGCCCAGATTCGTAAACAGTGCATTTTTCCACCCCAGAAAAAAAAAACTTTAAGTTTATTTTTTTCGGGACCACAATTCTACAAAATTGCCAAAATTGGTAATAGATCGGATGGTAGCACCCTTTTTCGAATAAATCAACAATTTTTTATCTTGAAATAAAGGAATTTTAGGGGTTTTCTGGGATGAGAATCCGATTCTAACACCCATTTCGGCCAATCCGAATCCCGGACCGATTTCGACTTCGTTCGTCCATTTTTTTAAATATTTTAACAAATGTCTGACAGAAAAAAATAAAAAATTATTTAAAGCGCTTTGAATCAATTGAAGGGAGTGAACTTAAAAGCCGCATATTTGTATGTGCCGACAGAACGGTTTTTCAATTTTTGAAATACGGGGAATTTATGATAATTAATTTAACGAAAAAATTGAAAATTAATAAGAATATTGATTAACAATAAATAATTTTATTGTTTTAAAATAAAAAATAGTTAAACAAAAAATAAAAGCTATTTAAGCATTTATAATTCAATTAATTCATGAATCGATTTGTAAATTTTGGCACTCTACCAACCCCCCTTCCCCTTTACAATTGTTTATTTTTAGAGTCCTCAAGGGGTAATATAATTGGCATGAGCTATTAAAACAGAAAAATTCATCAACAATAAATAAATCAAGTTGTTTTTATTAATAAAAACATTCACAAGGGTTACGGTGTGTTAAATTGTGCATCAAATGAAATTTTAATGAGAAAATAAATAAATAATTATGCGAAATTCATAAGAAAAATATTTATTATTATTTTTAGGGAAATAATTAAGCAATTTTAAACTAATTTATTTTTATTCTACGGTCTTCCAATTCTTTTCCATTCAAAAGCAAAAATTGTGGAAAAATATTTGTGAAAAAGTGTGGAAAATCACAAGTCACGATAATGCTCGGTTGGTGGGGGAGGGCGGAGAGATTCATGAAAGAATTGGGAGAAAGAAAAGAGAAAAAGGAAATTGGGGGTGGGCTGCTGGTGATTAGGTAATTAAGCTCAAGTCTTAAGAGGTGTTTTTAGTTGGCTTTTAAAAGCGAGGCACAATTCCCCCGGGGCATCTCTCATCCGTTTGTCCGCCTTTCCTTTTTTCTCCGTCCGTCCGTCCTTCGTTCGGTCGGTGTTCACTTTGTCTGTCAGCTGTCCCGACTCTCGTCACTGCTGTAACTGATCGCCTCGTCTTCGTCGTCCTCCTCCTCCGTGTATGCCACTCTGTTGTGTGCCGAGGGTTGTCGCCTCCGGGGAATCGGCCGTTTCGACTGCGACCCGTCGTCCGATGATTTTTGAACTGAAATGTGCCGAAATCAAAGAATGATTTCCATGGTGGCAACATGCAATATGGCCTTTCTACAAACCGATCGGAGTGCTGTGCACTATTGAGGCACCTCCGTTGCTCAGCAATGCCAATTTGGCCATTTGTGCCGTCTTTCCCCCGGTGCCGGCCAAAATCGTTGAGCATCCGTTCGGCGCCGGCGAAGGGACGGAGGTCCCCTGGGCATGCGTTTGGCGCAGCATTCGCCCGTTCTGTCCGTTCATCAGATGGCCATTTACTGCACTGCTAGAACCGCCGGAATGAACCGAACTCGCTCGATGCTGCTGCATTTGAAGGGCAGAAGGCTGGCCGGAAGCAAGCCATTTCTAAAGGAAGAAACTCCATGGTAAAAAAAACGGGGGGGGGGCGAGTGGCGGCCTGGAATTTGGAGTACAGCTCGGAAAAGGCGGGCCTCCGCTGCGGGTTGGCGTTGAAACACTCGACCATTTGCGCGTACACTGCCGGCGGACAATACTCCGGCATTTCCAGCAGAGTTTCCTCTCGGATCAGTCCGATAACGTCCTCGTCCGTGTAACATTCGTACGGTTGTCCTTCAACAAAATTGAGGAGTGATGTGTCTCAATTTTGGGTCTACTCACTCGCATAAGTGTAAATCTCCCAAAGGCACACGCCAAAGGCGTACACATCGGACGCTTCGCTGTATTTGCCCTCGTTGAGCGCCTCGCGGGAAAGCCATCGCAACGGAACGCCGCGCGCATTGGCATTTAACTGAGTGTTGAATTGCAATTAAAAGAGGTGAGCCAACGGGCACATTTTTTTGCTAAAAATTGTTAATTGATTATGGGATCACTCTGTAATAGTCTCTCGCATATTTCGGTTTCATCCGCGCGAAGTCGGACACTTTGATCACTTGCTGATCGGCAACCAAGCAATTCCGTGCCGCCAAATCGCGGTGGACGAAACATTTGTTGGCCAAATATTGCATTCCCGCGGTGATTTGAGTGGCTATTCTCAGAAAGTCCTCCGCGTTTCGCGCCCTTTCCTGCTCATCATTGCTAAAATGAAGCTTTTCCTCAGAAGTACCATTGCAGTGACTCACTCTGTCCCTCCTCGGGGCTCCCGCACTTTCAAAAATTCCACCAAATCCCCGTGGACCATGTGATCGAACACGGCACACATTTCCCGGGCCTGCAAAAAGCTAACGCCTAACAGGCGGACAACGTTGTGATGCTCGAACATGCCGATGGCTTTAATCTCTTCTTGGAACTGCTCAACGGCGATGTGCGGAACATTCGGTTTCAGCGATTTAATGGCAACCCAAAATTGGAGGAAAAAACGGTTAATAATTAGGTAAAATTGATTGGATTAGTTGATAGGTTTTATTTATTTGATCGATTGATTTATCGATTGATGCCTTGAGAGTGGCGCCACTGATCATTGCCCCTTCCCATTCTCCCAGTGTCAAAAAAGTGGTGCTGTCCTCGCCGATCATCTGATCCGAGAAACGCAACTAAATGCAAGAAAAAAAAATAACGAAATGACTCGAGAGTTAATCGCCCAATTATGTAAAATTGCTGCCCTCCAACTCGTCGTCACCGACCTGTTCTTGTTGGATGCTCGCGATTTGGTACGGCTCCGCTTGGGTTGGTTCGGTGTTGGCACTCGCACTGCCGTAGGATTGCTTTTGGGGTTGTTGTTGAACGTAATACGGCGGATGCCATCCCACGCCAGCCGAATGCATTGTGTCGGCAGAGGTCGCCCCATTTTCCCAGAATCGGTACGGCTGCTGCTGTGCATGGTGCAGTTGCTGCTGGGAGTGCTGCAACTCGAACATCGTCTGCGGTGGGCCAAAGGGCGCCGTCGGAATGTGTCGGTCCAAAGTGTCGCCGCCACCGCCCCCGTAGGGCAACAACGGATTCAGCAGCTCATCATTTGGCATGACACCCGCGGCACGCATCCGTTCGTCCTGTACTTTGCGGTAGAAAGCGCTGTTCAAATCGCTGAAAGGGAAATTAATTTGATGGGATTTTTCATTGGATTAATCTTCCGATTGTTTACCGCAAAAGAGAAAGCCTTAAGCAATAAAAATGATCGGCTTTACTCATTGGCATAGTGCTACAATGCCAAATGCAAACTTTGCCTGTTTGTGATGGTGGACCCGCCGTTGCAACTCTGTACCAACATGTGGTGATGGTGCTGTGGTATTTGCGGCAAGTGCCCATTTTGCATGGAGCCAGCAGCACCCACGGGCACTTTGTGCTGCGAAGCCGCAACACTGCCCGAAAGCATCGACGACGCGCTTTCCTGCTGCTGCTGTGCCGTCATCCCCCGGGCGTCGCTTTTCCGCCTTCGCCCCGACCGATGGCCCTTTTCCCTCCGGCAGCAGAACAAACAGAGGATCAAAAGCACCACAAAAACAACGGCACCGAGCCCAGTGGAGAGAATGAGCAGCTGAGACTGGGAGGACAGCGAGTCCCAAAAGGCGGCGAATGAGGCGAGCGCATTGGCCGAGTCGAAGGCCGGCGAGGGTGAGTCGTTCAAATGGGGAAAAGCATTTGGGGGGCATCGGCGGACCTGGAGAAGAAATGTAAGCCATATCAGCTATATTTAGGGGAATGGCATCACATTGCAAGGCTCGGCAACCAACGAATTGCCAGGCGAAACGGTGTAGCACCACGGTTCTTGGAATTGGGAACGGCGAGAGGGGTTTCGGCAGTGGTTTTTGGCATTCCGCAACTGCGGATGACTGTCCGTGTTAAACTCGCTGAATTGCCAAGTCATAGATATTATTGAAACCGGTAAATGCCACCTGTTCGGCGTGCTGGGCCAATAAATGCATGGCCTTTTGCTGCGCGTGGTCGAAGCGGTGCCTTGGTATTTGGTGCCAGCACCAACAAAGCACCAATGGTCGGAAGTGGTGGACGACGGGGAGGGGGAGGAGGAGGGGGACGATGGGCCGAAGTTAACGACTGCGGATGGAAATTGGGCAGACTGAACATGTATTTGGGAGCAGAGATAGACGGAGTGGTCAACAACGGCATCTCACCCTTTTGTCCAACACGTGCAAGCAGTTCGGCACTCCGGCGACCAATGCGTCGCAATTGGGCAGCAGTGCCTTCGGCGTGTCCCCCACCAAATCGTGCTGTGCCGCCATCGCAAATTCGTTGGGGCACACGTTGTTCTAAACGCAGAAGGAACGACCAATAAGTTGATCAGTTTATTTGTTGTTGGCACCTTCAACTGATCACAGTCCTCGCGGCACAGCGAAAGAGTGCCGACGGAAGAGAGCGCAGAGACTGAGGACGGGACGGATTCACACACCTTTAAAAGGGGGGGGGGGGGGGGAGAGGGAAGAAGTGGCAAAACACTGGCAGAGGACACACCTTGAACATGTGGTAGCAGGCGACCTGGTGAGAGTACTGGCGACACTGCTCGGACACGCCTGGCATCACACGGACAGTCATTAGGGCGGCCAAAAGGTCTTTTTCTGAAAAATAGGCATAGGTGAGAGGAGAATTATTTGAACTTATCAGAAAAAGGGAGAGGAAGAGACATTGAAAGAGTGACAGAAAGGAGAAGAGAGATAGAGAGAGGAAGGAAGAGAGAGACAGAGAGAGATAGAGAGGAGAGAGGAAGGAAGAGAGAGACAGAGAGAGAGAGGAAGGAAGAGAGAGAGATAGAGAGAGGAAGGAAGAGAGAGACAGAGAGAGATAGAGAGGAGAGAGGAAGGAAGAGAGAGACAGAGAGAGAGAGGAAGGAAGAGAGAGATAGAGAGAGGGAGGAAGAGAGAGACAGAGAGAGGAAGAAAAGTGAGAAAAAAGAGACAGAGACAGAGACAATGAGGAGATAGAGATTAGAGGAAATATGGGAGTAAATTTGCCTTTTTTGCTTCTTTGTCTTCATTAGAATCCAATCTCCGTAATTCGTCTCTCTTAACTCACCCGCATCGTAAATTTGCTCCCGGTCCACAAGGACTTTGACGTGTTTTCCGGCCAAAAAGTGTTGGCATGCCTCGCCCCGATAAGCGATACAGTCGCCCTTGCGCACCACTTTCCCGTCCAGCCATCGTCCGTCCGATTCGCCCGCTCTTCCCATCGGAACAAAGCCGGACCCTCCGGCGGAGTTTGGAACTCGCCACACGTCGTGGTGATGGTCACTTGTGCCCGTCTCGTGCGTTGGGAAGTCCTCATTTGTGGGCTTCATCTGAAATTTAAATATGGGGCTAGGTTGATTTGCATTTTCAATTGATCACTCCCCCCCCCCCCGTTTTTGACCATTTCCCCCCAATTTGGCCACCCCTTGGCAAATTCATTCCTCCATTTGTCCCCCTATTGGGTGCCATTCCTCCCCTCTCCCTTTGCCAATTCGACTACTTTTGTCTCTTTTGGCCTCACTTCCTCTTCGTCCATGTAATTGTCATATGCCGTGTTGTCGTAGTCGACCGCGTCACTGTTCTCGGACTGTTGTTGTTGTTTTTGGTAATGATTATGGTTTTGGTGCTGCTGTTTGTGGTGGTGGTGCACTCTTCCGCCCCTCTTTTTGTCAGAAGAAACTGAGGAGGAGGAAGCTTGCAAAGAGTTGGGAGGCACCTTAACCAAGTTGGGGACCGATGAGTAAAAGCGAGATAATGCCGATGGAAGTGGCATAAAAAAGTGAAGGGACGAATGAGTGAGGAGAAGAAGTGATCAAAATGACAATTTTAAAGTACAGAAAGTGATCAAAGATGAAATGGAGGAGAGAATTATCCTAATTCTTAAATTATGAATTGACTACGCTTATGAATGAATTAAAAATATAAAAAACGGAGGGGCAGGTCAAAGATTGAAAGAATGTGAGCGAGGGGGGGGGGGATAAAAGGCAAATGGAAAATGGCAAAGGCAAAAGGAATGAAATGCGGCGGTGGCAAAAAGGGAAGGATGAGTAAGTGTCCGCTGCTGCTGTTGGGGAAGGAGTTCTTCTGCAGATTGTGAGATGCTTTTGTTCAGTTTGTGATGGTCAATGTTCAGTGGACATTAACCAATGCGACGGGCGGCACTTTCGTTAATCCCTCGGAAAATTGGAAAAAAAGGAAAATTCGGGGGAAGGCGAACAGAAAAAAGGGAAAAATGATTAAAAAATAATTAAAGTTGTGGAAAGAAATTGGGAAACAAATAGGATTTTGAATTATACACACGCAAAGTGACAATAAGTAATTGGGAGTGAAGAAAGGAAAGAGGACACGGAGAGAAGAAGCGGAGAAGAGCCAAATGGCCCAGCAGAAGAGACGGCCAACCCAACCCGGTACTCATTCAGTTTGGGTCCCCTTTTTGGGTCAAATTTTTCAGAAGCGTAGCCAGACAGTCAGACAGTGCACTATTTCCTCCTTTTCTTCCGCTTAGTCACTGGAGAAAGGAAGAAATAGTGCACTGTCTGACTGTCTGTCAACGTGGGGCTGCGGCGGGTGGAAGGGTAGACAGTAAGCAGCCGTGTGCTGGGGAAAAGGGAAGAGGTGAGAAAAATAAAGGAGGAAATAGTGCACTGTCTGACTGTCTGGCTACGCTTCTGAAAAATTTGACCCAAAAAGGGGACCCAAACTGAATGAGTACCCCCAACCCAACCAATTGCATTTGTTGGCCTTCCATTGATTAATCGCCGCACATCCTTTGGCTCCAAAAGGGTGGGTGGGATTTGTCCCGTTGACCCCCGAGTGATGGGTGGCGGGGTGCCAATCTGTGCAGGGGTCGCCTCGGGGGTTCGTCATTTTCAACACTGGGGGGGGGGAGGGGACAATAGGCCGAAAATGAGTTAAAAATAGAGGAAAAAGGGGGAAAATAGGACATCACACACAAATGATAAGCCGAGGCTCGTAACTAAAAAAGGGGAACATTTGGCCTTCGCGATGGGTGCCGTCAAGGAAAAAATGCATTTATTTTCCTTTAAATTTCATTTTCATTTCGGGGCGGTGCCGTCCCGTGGCTGGCCCAACTTTTATCGAAGAGATTTCGTCATTTGGATGCCCCAATTGATGCTTTGTTCGCTTCAGATTTTGAAATTAATCGCAAATTCCGTAAAAAATGCTCTTTTTAATTGCCCGTCTTTCGTTTTTGTCCGTCGGTGGTCGTTCCGTTCGCCTGAATTGGGTGGTAATCGCCGTCATAGTGTCCGATGAAAAGCTGACCCTTTCCTTGAAGCTCCGTCTTCTTCTCCTCCCAATAATTTGTTGCCCGTCGGCGGAGTTCACATCGATTCCATTCGACCTCTTTTTTCAGTATGAAACTGAATTTAGGGGCACATTCAAATAAGCCAGGAAGATTAAAGCCGTGGAATTTAGAGTGGAAAGAAAAGAAACTAAGAATAGCGTTGAGAGGAAGATATGAATGAGAAATGGCCAATGGAAGCGAAGAGAGGAAGGGAGGGGGGAGGAGGAGGAGGAAGATGGACTGTGTTGCTGAAGATGATGAGACGATGAATGACCCACTGCCATCCCCGCCGGGGGCATTAGCGAGGGAATGAGTGGTTAATGAATGTGTGGACAGCAGGGATGTGCCTAGGTTTCGCTTTTCGCATTTCGCCTTTCGCATTATTCGCATTTTTTGGCGTTTCGCATTTCGCTTTTCACATTTCGCTTTTTGGCGCGAAATGCGACTTTTACACCCCTAAGAATTGGATTAAATTCCCATAAAATTTTTCAAAATTTTACCTATAAATTGGCTAATTTTCAGTGAAAAACTGTTTATAAATGATCAAAATTTCCAATAAAATTTGGTAATTTGATGAAAAACTGTTCTCAGCGGCGCGCCAAAACTCTTATTTCTCATTAGAAAAATGATACAAAAATCACAAAATTTGATGATTTTTTGGTGAAAATCTGTCAACAAATTTTAATCAAATTTTCAAAAATTTTCCCGGCGCCGCCTGCCCCCTCTTCCCAAAAAGTTTTTTTGGAAAAAGCGCGCCTCAAAAAAGCGTTTTATTGATTTTTAAATTTGGAATAAAATTTAAAAAAATGATTTTTGCTTTATGATTTTAACTATTAAAAGTTGTAGAAAAAATTTCGCTTTTCGCATTTCGCTTTTCGCATATTTTGGCTTTTCGCATTTCGCCTTTTTTTTCATTTCGCATTTTTCAGTTTCGCAAATTTCGCTTTTCGCATTTCGCTTTTTATTTTTCAATTTGGCCCATCCCTGGTGGACAGAACGAAGGAGGGAGACAAAAAGGGAAAAGGGAAAGTGACCGGCGGAAAAAAGGGGAAATAATGAGAGGGGAAATGGGAAAATAATATACAAAAGATACATTTAATAATAAAACGCAGGGAAAATTAAGAAAGGGCCATTTGACGTAATTTGCTTAAGGCAATTTGCCAAGGTTTTGGTTTAGGAGGGAAAGTGCCCTCAGCAGAAGGCGATAAAAAACAATGAAACGCCAGCGGAAGGTTATTAAGATTATTAAGGGATGGGCCGAACACATCGACCGATCGATGGGACGGAGGACAAATAATGTTCAAATTAAAAACGGAATATTAATTTTTGAAGCGTTTGGCCATCCGATAGAAATAAAGGCCGTTAAATTTTGCAGGCCGAACAAAGCGGCATTGGCATTTTGTTGGGGAAGGACGAGGCGGCCAACGTTCACTCTTTCCTCCGCGCCATTCGGCGGGTGCTGAACTGTCCGAAGTCCGCGTCCTCACTCAGTGGAAGTGCATGCGTTCATTTCCTCTCCCCTCCAATGAACAGAATCGGTCGGCGAGCGCGGGAATTCGGTCGGTCAGTGCGCCTTCGGCCCTCCTCAATTGAAAAACATTAATTTAGAATCAATTAAGCAAATTAAATGCGGCGTTTCTTTTTTGGTCATTTAATTTCCCTTGGGAAGAAAAATGCAGAGGGACGCCGCTTCAAAAGAGCGATGAGTAAAACGTGAAGAGAAAACAAAAGGCCATAAAAAGGCAAAATGACATAACGTTGAATTGAATTGAATTTTTATGGATTTTAAGCGTTTTCTTCAAAAAATGGGCCATTGATTAATTTTTATTGGGACTCATTAAAAGTGTCATTAAATGGAGTTTGAATAAGCAATCGTTTCCTTGCCTTAAGCACCGCAGTGCCGTTGACACTGCCAGCCGCGTTGGTAGCGGTGCATTGGTAATAGCCTTGGTCGAGCGCGTCCAACTCGACCATTACCAATTTCGATGACATTTCCCTGTGCCGAATTCGAATCCGCCGACTCTTTTCCACCGGCGCATAATTCTTTAACCATCTGAAAGAGTGAAATGTTAATTTCGCATTTTCCATGAAAAGTCAGCAGGACGTGAATTGGACGGGCAGTGGCGAAGCGGCGACTTCGCAACGCATGCGAACTTCGCCGCCGATGGGGCGAGTGGCATTGCTCGGCGGAACGGTCAGTCGGATGTACGGCCGTTTGGCGGACGGAGTGCCATCGGCCATTCTGAAGGCGTGCGGTTTTAGCAAAGGTTTGGCATGGATAGTGAGCATTGAATGGGAAAATGGGACGCGACAAATGCCCACAAAGGCAAACATTTGGGCAAAAAAGGGGAAAATGGGGGGGGGATGAGAGGGACTGAGGGGGCAGAATACCCTCCAGCAGGGGAGAGAGTGGACTGTGTCCTCCCTTTCCCTCTCTCCATCATCGGTCCATTCCTCGCCCAATTGGGCCTCGTCCCCCCTCCCCCTATTCTCAGGCAAATTAGAACACCGGCGGGGAGAGATTATCCCTTCGCCCGAAGCAATTCAGTCGAAAGTCGAATTGCGAAGAAAAAGACAAATAAAAGGGGAAGGAAGGACAATTCGACAAAGTGTCTAAAGAGGACAGAAGAAAAGGAAATAAAGTGGGCAATAGGTTAATCAATCAGTCAGTGCCTAAAGCTATGAATTTATTTATCACTTCTTTTAGCATTCATTGGTCATTTAAAAAGCTAATTGATCATTTATCGCTCGCCCGCCCCTCAATCTGTCTGTCTTTCTCACATCTCTCTCTTTCTCTCTCTCTGCTCCTAATGATTATTTATGAGCTGTAAAAATGGCGCAATTTGCAATTTGCACTCCATAAATTTTGTGTTCCTTGGCGAAAGTGTCGATAAAGGAAAAAAGGGAGCAATAAATTAAACGGAGCGAATAAATGGGCGGGGCGGGGCGAGTGACCATGGCGGAGGAGGAGGAGGAGAGACAAAGAAGAAAAGGAGAGAGAGAGAAAAGGAAGACAAGGAGAAAGAGAAAAAGGAGAGAAAGGAAAAGGAAGACAGGGAAAAAGAGAAAAAAAGAGAGAAAGGAAAGGAGAAAGGAAACCAAATGACCCCTTTCACTCCTCTCAATTTTCCCCACAGAGTTATGGGCAATGGAAAGGACACAGAGAAAGAGGAAAAAAGAGTAGTAATAAAAACGGAAGAGAAAAATGAATCCGAGAAGTGATGAGAGGCAGAGTGGGGAAGAGACAACGGAAAAGGAGAGGGCAAGAGAGATGGAGAAAACGGAGTAAGTACGGGGGAGGGGCAAGAAAGGAATAGTTGCGAAAAATAGCCGTTGGGCGAGAGAAGGCTCCTGCGTATATTTAAGCGGTATAATCCTCTCCTCTCCCACTTCCTCCCCTTCCATTCGTCGTCCATTCATCCAATCCGCGGAAGCGTCGAAAGGCGGGCGACTAAAAATAAGGGCTTTTCCTCGTTAAACGGTTTCATCTTTTTGCCTTTCTTCCACTGAATTTGGAATGCGTTTGCGAATGATTGAGCAATTTCGCCGTCTTTTATTCTGTTCAGCAGGGCATTCCCGAATTTTTAGCTTTTTATTAATTTAGGGAGCGAAAATCAAACGCCAATATTAATTATTTTTAAAATTTCAATAATGGGCAAAATGTAAGCTGGAGAAAAGCGTTTCGTCGCTTTTCCCTCCCCCCGCCTCCCTCTTCTACCTATTTCTGCTCATCCTTCTCATTCACTTGCCCATTTTCTGCTCTTGCACTTACGTCGAGTTGTAATCGCCGAACACGACGTCGTAGTCGCCGGCCGGTTCAATGAACAGTCCGTCGTCGTATGGGCTCGGCGCCATGGCGGACGAATTGGCAAATTTGGGGGACGGACGACGGTGGCGGGGAGGGAGCCGCGGGAAGGGCGATTTGTTGGTGCGTTTGTGCTCGACTACGCCTCCTCCTTCTGCCCCATTGCGCTGCCTCTGTTGTTCGTCTTCATTTTGTGTTGTTGGATTTACCGATTCGGTGAAGTGATCAAAGTCGGAGTTGTGCTTTTCAGCTGAAAAATGAAAAGAATAAATATAATAGGGAAAATTTAAAAATAAATTTTAATACATTTTTAAAAGAAGGGAAAAAGTGACGGTGCCATCGGAAAAAGTAAACGAACAGAAAAAAAAAGTTCGGCACGGAGCCGAAGCATTCATAAGAAATGCTTCATCCCAAACTGAGAATAAATTTGGTTGTTTTGAAGAAACAGCACAAAACACACAGTTTCGTCGCTGTTTAACAAAAGGTAGAGAGAGAATGGGTGAAAGGAGCATGGATTTGGCACGGGTGAATAGTTTAGGAGGGACCCAAGTGTGGGGCGGGGGGAAGAGAGGGGTCAAAGTGCCCTCGAGGGGAATGCTAAGAGGGGTAGGAACAAACGGAGGATAATGAAGAAACATGGGGGAAAGGGGAAGAACAACAGCAAAAGAGCAAACAGTTGGAGGGAAAAGCATGAGGAAATGCGCAATTGAACAAGAAAAATTGGAAGGACGAAGAAAGTGGAAGAAAAGGGGAGGGTGCGGATGAAAATGGGATAAAGCAATGCTAAATTAAGCCGAGACGAGAGGAGGGCACACGCCCAAACAATTGTAATTGACGGACATCCCATTCAAGAAGTTAAAGAGTTTAATTAATTTTCACATTTTTCTGCTTTGTATCCATATCATTTGGCTTTGCTAAGTCCATTTTTGCGTTTAAAATTGGCCAAGTGTTGGCCATCCCCCGGGGGGTCTTTTGCTTGTCCACTTCGCACTTCTTCTTCTCTTGTCATGGTCATATTTTGCGGTTGGCCTAACCAAATGAATAAAAGTGAATGAGCAAAAGGACTAATGACATATATTTGGGGATGATAATCCAATTTAGGGAGGGCAAAGAAGGGAAAGGGATTAATTGGATTACGCGTGAAGAACGAACGGTCTGAACATTAGCCTAAGAGCCAATTAGGGCCAAGTCGAACGACCGAAAGCGAAGGGAATTGGCCAATGAAATTTTAAAATGAACATAATCAAAGCCTCATATAATTTAATTAATAACTTTTTTTTGCGCACTTTTCATTCATTCATTTTTCATGGGCAAAATAATTTAATTCCCAAAAGTCAGCGGGGGACAGACGGAAAAGAAAGGTCCACAAAATGAATAAATGAATGAATGAATGCCTTTCCACTTTTGACACTTTTACGCCACTGTTTCGGCACCGCTCCCATTTCTCGAGGACAACACAAAAAAAATGATGGAATGGACGGAATAGCAGCGCAGCGACACACGGGAGGATGGAATTTTATACGAGCGGTGTGCCGAAATGGAAAAATGGGATTGGACGGACCACCAAATAAATGAGTATTATTTGGAGGATGGCATTGTACAGTTTGGGGGGAGGAAAAGCATTTAAGTACATTTGGGTTAATTTGAATTGCTGAAAATATTTCTATCGTCAAACATTTAAGATTTGTTTGGGTGTGCCATTCATTTTTGTGCCGTGATTGAATGTGCGGACGCTGAAAAAGGTGTAGGCACAGCGGGGGAAACTAAGTCCCTGCGGCGCTATTGATGAAGGAAATTGTGGTGGAAATTGTTTGGGACGAAAGGGGAGGGGGTGACGGGGGTAGGTCGAGAGTCTCGAGGTGTGGCCAATTTGTATGACTGCCTCCCCACTTCCCCCCCCCCTCTACTTGCATGTGCCGTTCACAGACGCCGTCGCTCCTTCCTTCCTCCCCGGCGTACAAATAAACGGACGAATAAAGCGCACTCACTTCGCCGAAAAGCCACCACAATCTGTTCTATGTGCCGAAAATAAGTTAAGAATGATCGACCTCAATTGACTTGTCATTGTGCTTTTTGAACTGTTCGTGGCAGTGCCTTTCCTCTGGTTGTCCTTCGCCGGCGTTGTAATTGCACAACGGCGTGTCGTAAAAGCCCCACAATGCCTTCGGGCGGAGTTTCCGCCCCAATCGAATTGTCTCCACGATGAACTTCCTAAACTTTCGCTCATTTTAATTGGTCTAATAGCAATTTCTTTTCCCCAATTTATTCCCTCGCTCTTTTGTTGAACATCTCCCTGCCCAACTCTGTCGCCGCCTTCTCACTAATGCCCGGAAAGCGTTTCAACGCGTCCCAAGAAGCGGGAGAGAAACGAAGAAAAAATGAGTACGGAGGGAAATGGGGGGATAAAGCGAGGGATAAAGCGGAACCAAATTAAAATGGGAAAAACATTGGCAAAAGATTTCTGCGAAAGAACAAATTGAGTTAAAACGGAAGATGATGAGGAGACGAGGAGAGGGGAGGGAACGATTAGCGATGATGGCTGACCGGACGGAAGAGTGCGCGAAAACAGCGCACGGGGGGGGAGTACTCTGATGGCACCCCCGACGCCTTCTGTTCGTTTACCTTCCCCCTCTGTCGTCCTTCACCCCATCCCAATTTGATCGTTTTTGACTGAACGTTTGTTCTGCTTGATTGAACATTCCTCTAGAGAATAGACGGGGTCGGGATCTCGCGCAGTTTTCTCAGGGTCCCACGGGATAATTCTAGCTTCCGACCTCGATCCGTCCCGAGCAAAAAAAAAAAAAAAATATAGATTTTGTCCGGCATTTGTCCGAATTCCGAATTTTGCCGGGTCCAACGGGGGGTCCGTTCTGCCCAGTTGTACGGTCTCTAATAATTATACCGCCGCAGGGAATTTTAAAAGGAAAATGAATAAATTAAGTTTAACATTTGTCTTAATATGAGAGAGAAAGGGAAAGAATGTTGTGAACAGCAATTATGATTTGTGATGATTGGAAGTGAAAACAAAACAATTTTTGCTGATCAGGAAAATGGAGGGAAAAAGGAAAAAAGGGGTAAAAGAGAGGGCCAACGGAAGAACGCATCGGACGGAGCATCTTCTTGCTGAAAACAAAACTTAGTACAAATGGATGAAAAGTAGAAAAATTGAGCGGGTGATGGATGAAAAGGACGTAAAAGCGGAGGAGGGACAAAAAGACAAAAGAAAGGGAGCAAAAGCATCCCTTGGGGGAGGGGAGGGGGTGCGCAACGGAGGGGGGGGGGACAAATGTGCCCTTTAAAAAGGGTGTTGGACCAATGCCAAGTTTTAAAAAAGCAAAATTTCAGCTGATCTCTGCCCACTCGGCTGTCATTTTCACTGCAAATTTTTTGCAAAGTCGCGTCGTCATCAATGACATTGGCGGACAATTGGCCAAACTTTACGATGCGTTGGAAGTGAAAAAGGCGGAAGAGTTTGAGCAAAGGATGGAAGAATTGGCAAGTGCCGGGGATGAGAGGAGAGGTCAGTGGGCCGAGTGGCCAAAAGGAAAAACCAAATTCAATCTTTGCAGGGAGAAAAATTGCCGAACTTCGGGAAGCATTTCGCGAGTGGGAGACTTTTTTGGCACGGCTTGACGTCGAGTTGGAGCGGGTGGCCGGGCCAAACATCCAGACGGAACTCGGCGAAACGGGCAGGGGTAAGTGGCGAGGCAGGGAAAGGGGGAGAAGGAGGAGGGGGAGAGAGGGAGGGGGGGAGGGGGCATTGGATGGTGACCAGCTGATCAGCGAGTGATCAGCATCAGCTGATCAGTCAGTCTCCCTGAGGAGCGACAGAAGAATGGCCGATCAGTGGCCGCTTTGTCTCCCCCTTCAGAAATTGAGCGGGTGTCCTCCAACAAAAATGATTGGTGGGTTGGGACGATCGGAAGGGCGAGAGGGGAGAAGACGATCAGCGTCGGGATCATTCGAGGGAGTGATCAGAGGAAGATGATCCCTCCCGCCCCCTTCGGATCATCATCTTCAAGTTTGGCCGAGTTTAAAGTCCCAAAATTCCCTAAAACTGTCAGCTGGCGCCGGCCGGCTGCCGGTAAATGAATTTGAATTTGGAATTTCAAGGGATTTTGGCATTTGCGATCAGAAAATGGTTAATTGTAACCGATTTGAGGTGGAAGCGGATTTTTGAAACTGATCGGAATGCCCTTCAGACAAATGCTCAATGACAGCGAATCAATGCGCCAAATTTTGCAGCATCGCCAATCCGCACTATCAATGGCCGGCATCAGAGCATTGCATATTGTAAGTGTTACTGATGAGGGGAAGAGAAGAATGAAGCAAAGTATTTTAGGAGAGATTATAGCAAAAAAAAAAAAAAATTGGGGAGGAGACAAATTGAAAAAGTGTGTCACTCTCGACGGGGGAGGGGGCTTTTCAACCCCTCCCCCCCCCCCCCCGACGCCTCCCAATGGACGAGACCGTCCCTGGAATTAAATTGGGCACTTTGTTTTAAAAAAAGCAATTCGAATGCCATAAAAGATTTAGCTACACGATTGACCGTTTAAAAAACAACTTGTAAATTTTCTTTGTCTCAGCACCGCTGCGCTTATTTTTCTGATGGCATTTGAAGATGCCACCAATGGACCGACCAATGGCTTATGAGTGCCTTTTTTACGTCCAATTTCTGCTGGGGATGGGTGGGCAAAGTTTTGCCCATAAATCTGTCGGGCATTGGTCATAAATTGTCCAGCAGAGAATGGCACAATTATTCCGCTGAGACTAAAAAAGATAATTTGACAAAATTCGGAGAGTTCGGATAGGTTGTGTTGATGTTACGGGTTGAATGAGGCCGATGAGATGGGAAGAGGGGGAGAGGGGCAAAACATTGTTTGTGTTGTAAAACAAACGATGACGATGAATGTTATGGAATAATGATGCGATGATGATGATGATGATGATGATGATGATGAGATGGAGGAGGAGGAAGAGGATGACAATTCCTCTCATCCACCGTTCATCCTTTCTTTCCTCCCTCTTCTCTTCCCTCCTCTTCCTTCCTTATCCCCCCTCCGTCTCCCCTTCTTCTCCATCCTTTTCTCTCCTTCGCAAGATTTCTCCCACCATTCCATGCGATTTGCTTCTTCTGCCGATGAACCGAATGAAAAAGTGTACTTTTGGCAAACACAATGCGCATATAATGCAGGGCGCTACTGTAAAAGTTACCGTTTTTGAAAATTTTTCTCAACTTTTTTTTCATGCAATTTTATTTTCTATAAATGCTTTTTAAACTTTTTTTAGCAAATGGTTAAAGTTTCAAGATATTCTATTATTGATTCCAACAATCTGCCACTCATCGCTTTTCCAACATTGGACGATATAAATTGGCTTTTTTCCCAAAATTCTGAAGAGATTTTACAATTTTTGGCACACAACGGACTTATCCAAAACAAAATGGTGTGCTCAAATTGTTGGAACTATATGGCTCTGATAAAACGTAGCCGAATAAAGGATGGATTTGAAGTAATTTGAACTTTTTTAATAAATAATAAAATTGGATGAAAAAAAAGTGAAAAAATTTTCAAAAACGGTAACTTTTACAGTAGCGCCTAATGCAGCATCGCGCGACCATTTTTTCATTCATTCATTCACTCATTTGTTCTTTCATTGTATTCAAATGGGTGGGCCAACCATTAAAAATTTGGGGGGGGGGGAATGGACGAAGAAAACGACAAATGGACGGACCATCGGCCGCTGTTATTGGCGAGGTGAAAATTGTTGGCCTACGGCGAGAAGAAAAGGGAAAGAAAGCAAATTATGGTGGCCGGAAGGGCAGTGATCGGAGAGAGTGATCAGAAGTGGAATAATTAGAGAAATGACCGGAGGAAGTGATAGGAAAACATTGCATTACACTTTTTTATAACTTTATCATTTATGTTTTGATGCATATATCGACAAATAAATCATTTACAATTGGTGCAAACCAAAAAGAGTGAATGGGCGGGGCATTGATTAATAAGGAAAAGTGATTGGCAATCGATGGAAAAGCGACGAGAGAAATGAGCGGCGGACTGATCATTGCCATTAAAAGGAGGAATGAGGCGAAATGGGACAAAATGAGGCGCAAGGACAGCAGCAAGAACAGAAATTGCTGAAGGACAACCAATTGGAAAGGACGGAAAAAGCGAAGGGAAAGCCAAAGAAATACATAGAAAAGTAATTTTTGTTAAAAATTGAGAGTGAATTCAGTAGAATAGTTCGTTCTTCTGCCCAAATTTCCAAACCCAATTTGCCCCGAGGGGCGTCCGTTCTGTGGGTGGCCTTCTTTTTTCTTTTTTTTGCTGCTGGACATTTCTCCCCCCCCCTCCCTTTGTCATCTCATCATCATCATCTATTAGTACTTTTCTCCTTCTTTTGCCCATGTGCATTCGTCGGGAGTGGGGGGGGGGCGAAGGATGGGTCAGCGATAATTACCCCTGGCCCCTCCCCAAAACACACAAAATGATGGCAAATTGGAGGCGTAAATGGAAGAAACAAAAGAAAGAAAACAGTAGGAAATAAAGTGCAAAAAAAAATCGATATGCAAAACAGTAAAAGTAAGAGAAAAGAGAAAAAGGAAAAGAGAGAAAGGAAAAATAGTGACGAAAAGGAAAATAAAAAAAGCAAAAAGAAAGAAGGGAAATAGAGAAAGGAAATGAGAGAAAAAATGGAAAAGTTAAAAGAAAAAAAGAGAGAAAGGGTAAGAGAAAAGCGAAAAGGGAAAGAAAAAGGAAAAATAGCCAAATGCGCAGATAAATTAAAAAATATTGTTTAATTTAGAACAATATCTGAAAGAATCAAATGATTTCGATTGAATTTTAATTTTTAATCTGTAAAATGGTTAGGTATATGTACATGTTCCAACTTTTTAACCTTTCCCTCCCCAGCAGCAGCAGCAGGTGTCTCAAGTCTCGATTGGTCCGATTGGTTTTTCAAAAGTCTTTCTCTCACCACAGTCCGATCACGGACCATACCCAAAACCTTAATTTCTATACAACATTCTCATTTATTTGTAAGGTCACCTAACATATTCACGGCATGGAAATGGTGGAATTTTGATCGAATTAGAACCCCAAATTGGGGAGGGAAGGGAAGGGAAGGGAGAGAGTGATCGGTGGTGCGGAAAGGGGAGGAGGAAAAAAGAGAAAAAAGAGAGAGAGAGGAAAAGAGAGGGAAAGAGAGGGAAAGAGAGAAAAAGAGAGAGAGAGAGGAAAAGAGAGGGAAAGAGAGGAAAAGAGAGAAAAAAGAGAGAGAGAGAGGAAAAGAGAGGGCTTTTTTAAAATTCCCTAAAAAAATAATTAAAGCTCAGTGCATATAATAGTTGGGACGGGACTGGAGGAAGGGGGGGGGCGAGTCAGTGTCCAAATTTGCTAAGAAAGAGAGGGAAAGAGAGAAAAAAGAGAGAGAGAGAGGAAAAGAGAGGGAAAGAGAGGAAGGTCAATAAAATGCCACCACAAATGTTGAAATACCTATTCACAAAAAAGGAATAAAAGCCAAAAACAAAGATAAAATTTGACTCGTTAAAATGGGCAAATTGAAAAGGAAAGTTGCGTCGTCGGCGGAAGAAAGTGTTTTTCTTTGTTTTTGATCCTTTGATCATCCGTCCCTCCTCCCCCACTGATCATCCCCCTTTTGTATGTCTCCCATTTGTCCCCCCCCCAAATTCCTACCCATTGTTTGTGTTGTTCGTTTCTTGCGCTCGCTGCTCCAATGGACCAATGATTCTCTTCTGTTTGCACTCGCTCAATCACTTTTTGTAGTCATTTTGTCAATACAAATGACCAATTTAATGTTTGATCAATTTGCTAAAATAAATGAAAAGGTAAAAAACAAAAACAAAAATATAATTAGTGGTGCCATTGTTGTAGGATTTGTCCATGCTAATGCCTTTTTTGCTGCTTTACCGCCATAACTATCCATCCATCAGCAAGAAATGAGTAATGAGGAGCTAATGGGAGAGGAGGGAAAGGGAAAGGGCAACGGACGGAGGGACAAAAGCAAAGGAAGAAGCAGTGGACAGCGGAAAGAGGAGGACGGGACTCTCGAGGGCATAACAAATGTCCGTCGCCGGAAGGGAGCGGCGGGGGCAAATAAATAATGATGCCGCCCCACCCCCGCCCTTTCCCCCTCTCTTCTCTCTGTCTCATCCAATCTCTGCCTCTTTCCCCCCTCTCATCCAAAATCTCTCTTCTGCTGCTGGTTGTCCGTATTATTTATTGACTATTAATTTGGCTCCCGAGAAGTGACATTGCCATAATTCACTCGAGAGCGCCCTTTCATTTAATTTATTTCTGTAGTTTTTTAACGTAACAAATACATATTGGGCGCCGATGAGCATATAAAAAAAAGTTCATAGTAAAGACAAAAATTTTTCTTATTTTATTTAAAAAATTTCGTCGTTGCATATTCTCCAGATAAATTTAAAAAATTAATTGAAATTGTCAAAATTTGCAATAAAATATTATTTCTTATGCGAGCAGCTGGCATAATTTGGAAGGACTGTGGTGATGCAAAAGTGCGAGTGGCAAAGTTGCAATTCGGCGAATGGGCGAGGAATGGTGGCACTCCCGCGCCACCACCCAATGACCGACCGACCCATTCATTCATTCACTCATCCGCGGCAGTAAGCCACTCAATTGGATTTGCACCCTCTGACGATGATTGACACTGACAAGCGCAATTTTGAGACAAACGCAGAAAAGGAGACCGAAATCGAAGCATAATATAATTAAAGTTGCCCTGAATATTCCATTTTAACGCAATGCTTCGAAATGATCCAATAGCATTGTTCAGCAACAAAATTCAATGAGTGCGTTTAAATTGATAAATCAATGGTCATTAAAATTTGTACATTGAATTCATTTTAAATTCGAGGCATTGGCCTTTTGTTCACAAATTAAAATTCTTTTTCTTTCTGTTTTTTATTCCCCTTCTCCTTTTTAGTGATTTCTTTTTTAACTTTAAAATTTTTTTATTTCCCGACAAAAAACTTCAAATAAAATGGTTTTATTTGAAATTCTAAAATATTTGAATGTATTTGGCTGGTCCTTTTTCATTTACACCTTAAACCCCGTCTCATTCGGTTATTTGTTTTTAAATTCAAGCTTATTTACGCTCATTCCTTAAAAAAATTATTTTAGTTGAGTTGCTTCGATGAATCCTAACGAAAATCTCAATGAATTTGTAAGTTTAAAGAACTTAACATTTTCAAACATATGTTGTTTAGAATGGATTTTATTATGAACTTATCAAACAAGTTTTGAGCAATGTCAAAGATGCATTTATGGACGATGGCGCGGACAGCGAGGCGCTGAGTCAGCTTAAATTGGTTAATGACTGGCTAATAAATTTGAATATTTTAACTCTGTTCCAGAGATGGGAGCATAAACTCAAAAGTTCTGAAATGATTGGACGTCAGCGTATTATTACATACAAAAAAACTCCAAACGAAAGGCCGGTGGTCGTGGTGATTAGACATGAATAGTTGAGCGAATTATGCAATATTTTTGAGTTCAGAAATTGTATAAAAATTTATCGGCTCATTGCACACATTGAAATTTAAATCTGATGACTTTATGTATTAAACGAATGTTTACTTCTTAAATTTATTTTTTTTGATAATTATTTTCCTATGTTAAGTCACCGCAATGGGCGTACACAATGAATTACAATTGGAAGGATGCAATTTTTTGAGACAGCACATTGTTTTTTCACTACTAAGTGGTAGGACAATCACAATTACAAAGATTCGGTCTTACGACGACAATCCTGGACTGAAGGGTAACAAATTTATTTGGAAAATTCGTTGTCATGATAATTCGAAATAAAAATTTTATTTAAAACTTTTTTCGGGTTTGGGGTTCGAATTGGGTCAAAACAGATGCCAGAATCTGTTTTTCCGACCTCGAAAACCCCTAAAACAAGTTTATTCATGAAAAAAAAATTTTGAAAATCTGGACGCAGATAACCCACAAGTACCCTTTTTTAAACCAAAAGGAATTTTTTTTGTTACTTGTTAATTATCTATCAGATTTTCAAAAAAAATTCAAAACTTTTTCAAAATAAACTTCTCTTTTCGGGTTTCAGAGTCGGAAAAACCGATATCTCGTGAAAAAAAAGTTAGAATTTTTTATTTTTGAAAGTCTGAAGGTGGCTAATTAATGGGACCTAGTAAAAAAAGAATTTTTAAAAAATTGAGAATTTTTCATTTTTCTAGGACTAAATTTATTTTAAATCTTTTTAAAAAAACAGTTATTTTAATAAAAGTTGAGTACAAGTTGCCCCGATAATCCTTTGATTTCTTAAGAATTTGAGCGCATTTTTCTTTCCATGATCAAAAGATTGACGAATGGAACTGAGCTCAAACTTAGTAAAAACGGTCAGTCCTTTGATTTTTGTCTTAATAGTTTTGGCTATGCCATCCATTTGACAGGTACGGAACTCAGTTTTCGGCCTGGTCTAATTCATGGAGGAGAATTGGAGTTCGACTGTGGGGTTCAACGTTGTATCAGTTACTTTTTGGAGCCTCTCATTCTCATGGCGCCTTTTTGCAAAAAACCTTTGAATGTGAATCTGACCGGTGTTACAAATTCCGTCGATGAACTCAGCATCGACGCCATTCGGGCTACTTGGCTCCCGGTCTTTTCCCGCTTTGTTCTTGCCGACCAATGCACAGAAATAAAAGTCATAAAACTTTATTTATTGAGTTTTTTTTTATATTTTCAGATCAAAGCCAGAGGTTTCAAGCCGAGTGGCGGTGGTTCAGTGACTTTCTCCAGTCCCATCAAAAGGAATTTGCGTTCTGTGCAATGCATTAAGCCAGGAAAAGTTTGCAAGATCAGAGGTCTCGCTTACGTATGCAAAGTGACGCCATCAATCGCATCTCGAATGGTAATTACGCCGTCGTTTCGTGTCCTTTTACACTTTTTCAGATTGACGGAGCTAAAAAGATGCTTCACGGAAACATTTCTGACATTTACATTACGATTGACCAGAGGAAGGGCCCCCAGGGCGGACTGTCCGTTTTTATTTATTTTAATTTTACAAATATATATTTGTTTTAAAGATCCCCAGAGGAATGAACAAGTAAATTTTAAATTTAATTTAACATTCTTTATTATTTTCCTGCTCTTTTTGTTAAGCAAGGAATTGCCTCAGGCACTCGGCTTTCACCCGCATTTTGTGCCCTTCCCAAATGGTTTTTCGAACAGACACTTTTCCTATGGTAAGTGCTTTCTCTTATCATGGGTTCGAACTGTTCATTTTTACACTTATATATCTTGTTTTTTTCTAATCATTCAAAAGAGGTCAACAAAAACCTATACCGCTACCTTTTCCAGGGATTTTTTTAATATTTTTAAAATTATTTTTCTCTCGATTTTCTGATTTTAAATATTTATTTACTAATCAGGACGGGACCGCTCCTTTCTTCTCTACCGTTTTCCGCGCCCCTGGAAAGTTATTTTTTAAATTTTTATGAAAATTTTTGAGTCAAAAAAGTCGACTAGGTTTTTTTGTTTTCATCTGGTCAGAATCCGAATTTCCAAAAATTATGTTATATTCGTGAAAGGAGAGGCCCTGACAAGCTACTGACATATGGAATCTAGATTATCCCTTAAAACGGAAAAATATTGTATTATAGTGTGATAAGAAAGAAAGCTTTAGGGAGGCTGTGCAGATTCGTCCTGTCAATCTTTGGCCGCCACTTTCATGACTCTCTGCGACAGAGATGTTTCGAAATTTCTCCTTGGTCCACTCACAATTAACAGGTGCATTTTTCAATTCTTTGTCTTTTTATTACTCGTTTTTAGCGTACACACCCTTCGGAATTTGCAAATGTTTTTCGAGCAAATGTTTAAATTGGAGGAATGGTGGAAGGTTATGAAAGAAATCGTCGGAAAAGGCGGAAATGCGATGAAAAACGGAAGTGAGGACAAATGTTTGATGACCTGTGTTGGGGTTGGTTTCTTCAACATCAACAAAGACCAACTTTAATTGTTCTTTTTTGTTAATTTTATATTTGTTTTTATTTATTGTAATAAGACTGACCGATTGAATTCGGCAAAAAATACATTTCTTATTTTAAAATGAATTAATGGTTAATTTGGAAAACAAACGGAAAGTGATGAAATGACTGAAGAAGGTGCAAATACGACATTTACGGCTGCTTTGATTAGCGATGGACGTGCTGAAAATCAGTTGGAGCAAAAGAAACCCAGCCAATTGCATTCCCTCCCATTTTCCATGGATTTTAATGGGCCGGCATTGGTCTCCAAATTCTTCCAGACTGAGGATGGCGCTAATGGGCTCAAAGCAGCACTGTTCCGAGGACATTTGCTTTTGGGCAAAACGGTCAGAGCGCCGGAGGGTTTTGCGTTTTATGCAGTCAAAGAGAGTGAACATTCACAATCAGAAGAGGGAGGTGAGGAGCAACAGTTGAAAAGGACGGGGTTTTTTCTTAGAATTGGAAAGTGGCAGCAAAGGAAAACATTCTCATTAATATTTCCATAGAGATGAGCACGTACAATGTTGTGGACTCTGTTCCGTCGATGGATGTTTGGGAGTACGACGAACCACCAGAAAGTCGTAAGAAATGCCTGCAGAATGCATTGGTTGCTCTGCAAGTTGCGAATGATCTCGCCAGCTGAATTGTTGTTAATTGTATAAATTTTCACCAATGACTTTTCTCCCAACTTTGTGTTTTTTATCCGATTTGTTTACTTTTTGAATTGCCACTCTTTTTAATAATTGTTTTGATTTTGCCTCCTCCGATGGGTCCCTTCTCTTTGTTTCCGTTCGTCTCCCTTTTTCTCTCTGCCGTCCTTTTCGTTCCGTCCGCCGTTTCCGAATTGGTCTCTCTTACGGTGGGTGTCAGTGCCTTCAGTGCGTTGGGCCTTTTCATCGGCGATTTTGGCGGACTTTACACACTCACCAAATGCAAATGTGCGTTTTCGGGAAATGGCATTGACATTCATTCCAAAGTGTTCATCGTCCTATTTTTCAGTTTACGAATGCTGTGATGCGCCGTGGATAAACCGGGACATCGCAATGAGTACGCCACTCATTGAAGGGTTTTTTTTTTGCAAAAATTGCTAAATTAGGACTCGAGCCCGACGTGGATGAGCGTCTGTACGGGCAACACATTGCACAGAATACGGTGGTCAGGGCGCTGAAGGCCCATTTGGCCAAGTCGTGAGTTTGTCCGATGTTTCTCATCTAATATTTTGCCATTTCATGAACCCAAACAAAGCATTGGTGATGTCCTTTCACGGATGGACCGGGTCGGGCAAAAATTACTTGGCCAAAATGGTCGCCAAAGCGATTTACAAGAAGGAAATGCGCAGCCAATTCGTCCACCAATTCGTGGCCACTCATCACTTCCCAAATGCAGACGAAGTCGACAAATACAAAGTGTGATTAGGCGAAAAATGGAACATTTTATTGGATTAGGCACTTTTTGAAAAATAACAAATCAACAAAAATTCAGTTTATGGTTTTTGACATTTAAAGGGCCAACTTCGTACTTGGATACGGACAAATTTGACGAATTGCGAACGGTCGCTTTTCATATTCGACGAAATGGACAAAATGCCAATGCAAGTGTTGGATGCAATTGTGCCGTTCATTGACTTTTACGACCATTTGAACGGAATCGACTCGCGCAAAAGCATTTTCCTTTTTTTGAGGTAATAAGTTTTCTTTTCAATTAGGGATTTTTGAGTTTAATTTTTTCAAATTTTTAAGTAACGGCGGAGCCAATTCCATTGCACAACGAACGTTGGAATATTACAACAGAGGAAAGCCCAGGGAAGAGATCACCTTCCGAGAAATGGAGGAGATCATTCAGATCAGTGCATATAACGAAGGTCCGATTTGAAATAAATTATCGGCTTTTTGTTATATCACCCATTTAAAAACATTTTGCAGGCGATGGTGGACTTAAATCGAGTCGCCTTATCAACAAACACCTAATTGATTATTTTGTGCCTTTTTTGCCGCTCGAGAGAAGACACGTCACAATGTGTTTCAAAGACTATTTGCGTTCACTGAACGTAAATTACACGCCGGAACAGCTCGAACGACTTACTGACTCAATTTCAGTAAATGTTTGGAGAAATGGAAACTCATCATTTATTTGATTTATTTCGTCTGATTATTCTATTTTTAGTTTTTTCCACGTGAAGCACCAATTTATGCTTCTGCTGGCTGCAAGCAAGTCGTTCAGAGGACCGATTTCATATTGGAGGACTTGATAAGGGAATCTCGGATGATTAATAACTTTAGTGACGAACTTTGACACATCTCTTTCAAACTAATATTGTTTTGTTTGTATTTTCAACGGGTCGAAAAAATTTTTTTTTTGAGTTTTCTATTTTATTAAAGAGAAAAATTAGAACTCAATAAATTCAGGATGAAACTCAACTCGTTTTTTTATCATTATATATATTTGTGTAAGACTGCAAAAAAACGAAAAGTTAGTCGGTTCATTATGTAAAAAATGAGGGAAAAAACGAGCTGGGTTTTTAGATAATTCATTAAAATATAAAATATAGTTGGTATCAAAAATGGTTATGGGTTTTCATTAAACAAAAATTTGATTTCGCGTTCATGAGTTCGAGTCGACCATCATCGAATCCGACGAGGCGGTCGCATGTGGTCCGTTGGTGCCGAGAGTAATCGAACTAAATGACATGGCAATGCCATCCAATTGACCCTTGTTGATCTGAAGAAACATAAACTAATTGCGGTAATAGTAAAGCTAGTGCTTTTGAAAACAAAATAATTTTCAAAAAAGGGGGGCACCAGCTTTACTATTACCCTAATTGCAAATATTGGGAAGGGACCTTATCACGCAGAATCATGTAAATGGCACCGAGAACATTCCTTCCCTGTAAACAAATAAAAGGATAACATAGCCCCAACCAATGAAAATGTTCGAAAGTCTTTCTCACCTTCGCAATTAGCGGCACATATTTCACATTGTCCGCAGTGAGGGGAAATTCCATTGGGTACTAAAAAAAGAATTTAAAAAAGACTGCAAATCAGCATAAGTCCACCTTCAGCGAGACTTTGTTCTGCTCCATCCCCCCGCACCAATCGTTCACATATTTCGCCGGAACGCCCGCCCCGAAAAAGTCGTCGCCGTTGTAACTGTGCACAATCAGTTTGTCCGCTGTGCTGGTGATCGAATTGCGCAAGTCGTAGCACTGGCGGACCTTCTCGAGAAGAGCCTTCTGAAAAGGAAAACGACACAAAATGGGCAATTTGCCATTTTTGCCCAATGTCAGTCACCTGAATGACCTCAACGCCCCTCCCGGTGCGCCATTTGTCAATTTCCTGCCGTTTGACCTTAACAATTGTTTATTTTATATATTTTGAGCATTTAAATTATCACGTTTGCTTGTCGCAACAATTCCTTGGCCAATGCGCTGTAATTCCGCGTCGATCCGTCCGTGAATTTGGCCGATTCGATCCCAGTCAAATCCTTCACTTTATTCATTTGGTAGAACTGGTCGACACTTTTGTAAGTGACGCCGTCGACAATAAAATCGAACTGAAATTACAAAGTCTCGAAGAACAATGGCTGTAGAATGAATTACGCGATGTTGGAGAGTAAAAAGACTCTGATAGCCATGGAAATTGAAAACGCCATTTGAAGACAAGGCAAATTCTTTGTGCTCAATCGAGTCGGGAATTGGAGTGTACTGGAAATGTTGCTATAAAAGAAACAAATGTGAATTACCGGATAATTATTCTGACGGCGAACACCGAATGATTTCACGGCTTTGGGTCGACCTATTAATCGCGTGCAAATTCGCTTTTTCCCTCAATGTTTTTTACCCCTCATCATTGACTGTCTACCGAAACTACGGACACCATTTCCGCGTCCATTTGTTTTGTTTTTGCTGTAGGGACGCTCCATAAGCGGTTCATCGCCTTTACTGTGTGACATTGAAGCGAAGTCTTGGTACGGATTGACAAAGGCGTGCTGCCCAAGTCTTTCCCATGCCGCTGCTCCTCTTATTGCCACGCCTTTGTATTCAGCAAAATTTTGATAGTTCATCTCAGTGGGGCGGTGGTCAAAAATGAGTGGGGCTGTTAAATAAAACGGTTAGGTAGAATAACACTGCGTTTCAATGTAAATTTGAATTAGCGAAATGATTAATTTTGTCTAACACTGGGCTTGAGTGGTGCAAAGGGCGTTGCTTCGAATCCTCTCCACACAATCTTGGTATCTTCAAACCTCTTGAAGAGGGTAAGCTTTTCCTAAGCAAATGCTAAGCAATTGACAATTAGAAAAAATATAGCCGTTTAAATTTGATTTGGCTATTAAAAAACGTGGGCTTAACACACCGTTTCAAAAAACGAGATGTGTGCCAATAAATAGAGAGTGCAGAGAAAAAAACATCTCTCATTTTGGCGTACTATTTATTTATCTCTGTTATTAGAGAAAAACGGAATTTACTTCGCCACATATAACTTTTTTTCTACTCATACAATTTACACCAAATTTTGCATAACGATAGAGAAAAAAATTCTGCATCTAATGATAGGTCGGGTTAATTTGAAAATGGGTCGATTCGAGAACTTATTCAAAAAACAAAATTTCAAAGAATCATATCTTTTTTCTAACCCATCAAATTGCTTAATGTTTGCTGAGAAAAAGCTTCTACTCATCAAGAGCTTTCGAAAGATACCAAGATTATCCAATTTGGTTGGCAAAAACCTTCAAAAATAATTCCCAAAATTCGTAATTTTTTAATATTTTGAACAAAAATAAATGAAAATATTCATGTTGCACAACGGACTCGAACCACCACCCTTTGTCCCTTACTATCTTACAAAAACCACTGAGCCACACATGCAAATCTTTTCTGGCACAGGAGCTCATTTCTGGGATGGTGTGTTAAATTAAAGGCGCCCCCACAAAATGTCCAAGCCACGAAATGTCCAAAAGAGTAAAAACCCACGAAATGTCCAAAATTTTCAAAATTTATAAAAACAAAATGAGTCTAATTTGGGGTTTTTAGGGGTTTCGGGGTCGCTGAATACGAATATAGCCTTTATATTACCCCTTGCCTAACCTTAGGCCCATCCGAATAATAAAAAACTCAATTTCAAGACTTGGACATTTCGTGGCCTGGACATTTTGTGGGTCAGCGAAATTAAAAGAACCCCAAAATGAGAAATGTCTTTTTCTCTGCGCTCTCTATTTATTGGTTCATCTCTCATTTTTTAAGATGGTGTGTGAATGTACTCAGTGATTTTGCTGGCTAAGATTGCCCAGCTCAGGTCAATTTATCTGTCTGTACATACATATTCAATCGTCTTTCGCGCTTCCACAATATTCTAACAATAATAAGGCACAAAACATTGACAAACCCAACCAATCAGTCATTTCATCAGATGTCTTCAACAACGTTCACGCTAATAAGTAATCGTAAATCATTTACAAT
Organism: Heterodera glycines; assembly: GCA_004148225.2. NCBI lineage: Eukaryota > Metazoa > Nematoda > Chromadorea > Rhabditida > Heteroderidae > Heterodera > Heterodera glycines. The sequence continues at coordinate 9,025,182 of CP049710.1, forward strand.
TTCTTTTTGTTATTAATTAGGCGTGTCCTCCCTTATTGTTCTGTTGGTCGGTTATTATGTGCAAAGGTACGGAATGCCACCACCCCCGCCAAAAATTGCGGGCATTGATTTGGGCACCACTTTTTCCTCAGTCGCAATTTTTCAACCGCAGACGGGCGAAACGATTGTGCTGAAGGATCCGCTTGGTAAAAGAAGCATTCCGAGTGTAGTTGGCTTTCTGTAGGTATATTTCAAGGAAATTTTAATTTTAAATTTTATCACGGCAGAGAAAACGGCGAAATTGTTGTTGGCACAAGGGCAGTGGAACAGCAGGAAATGAACCCGGAGAACACAATTTATGACGCAAAACGATTCATTGGAAGGCGTTTTTCGTCAGACGATCTCCAATTTGAGGTTTTATTCACAAAAATTTGTATTTTTATTTGAACTTGGTTAAGTCGGATCGCAAACGCTATCCTTTCACAATAAAATTGGACGAAGATGGCTTTGTTTACTTTGAGGTTCACCAAAAAGGTGTGAAAAGGTAATCATTTCATTGCTCCGTGTTTATCTGATAATTTCAATTTAGAAAAATACGACCCGAAGAGATTGGCGCCATTATCATAAAATATTTACGAAAAATGGCACAGAACCACTTCAACGTGAACATTCCCGAAGTGGTCATCTCAGTGCCGGCAGAATTTGACCAAATGCAGCGCAATTACACCACCAAAGCAGTCGAATTGGCAGGTTGGGTGACCCTTTTGAGGCACTTATTGAATTAATGTGAAGGCATTTAAAAATGGGAGGATGAATTCCCATGCTTTTATGTACATAATTATTCCATTTCGCCCACTAGAGATGAATGTTCGGAGAGTAATCAGTGAGCCTACAGCCGCCGCTCTGTCCTACGGCCTACACAGCAAAAAAGGCGTTGAATACATTGTCGTGGTCGATGTTGGTCAGTTCCTTTTTTGTTCAATTAACCAAAATGCTTAAATTTCCACATTCCAAACCAATGGGGGTTTTTTCTTCCCCTTTGGCATTTCACCGTGGAAAAATAATTCAAATTGCGCAATGATTGGCAAAGGCTGACTCACTCTCTGCTGACAGTCTTTCAATTTGAATTGCGAAACATTTAATAAGGACATACATTTTTACAACTTTTATAATTTTTTTAAAGGCGGTGGGACGATGGACGTGTCCATTCTGTGGCTGAACAATGCCGTCTTCGTTACTCAGGCGATGGCGGGAAACAATCGCCTCGGGGGACAGGACTTTAACGAGCGCATCCAACGGATGCTTTTGCAGGCACTTTTGATCTTTTCAAATTAAAAAAACAAAATGATTGTTTCTCTTTTTAGAAAATTCGTGAAAAAACCCGCAATGAACTGACAAATCGAGAGGATGTGCAACAATTGCGGTTGGCTGTTGAGGAGGCCAAATTGCGGCTGACCGTAATGCCGGAGACTTTGATCAGTCTCGATTTTCGCTCCATTGGCCACTTCGAATATTTTGTCGGTCAAATGGCCAATTTATTTAAAATGATCGACTGACCAATCCCAATTCATTGCAGTTAACGCGGCAAGAGTTTGAGCACCAAAACGTGGATTTGTTTGCCAGCATCGTTCAGCCAATTCAGGCGGCGTTGGACGATTGCGACATTGGTGCGCAGGAAGTCGATGAAATTGTGCTGGTCGGCGGTTCCACTCGAATTCCCCGCATCCGCCAAATCGTTGGCACTTTCTTCGGGTTTTTACTTTCTAACAATAAGTACATTCAATTCCAATGTTACACATTTTACAGGAAATCGCCAAATTTCGGCGTTGACCCCGAATTGGCTGTCGTGGTCAGTGTTTAGACCAAATTTTTTTTGTTTATGTTCGAAATTCCTCTCAGATTGGCGTTGCTGTTCAGGCGGGCGTTGTGGTCAATGGATGGCCTCTGCAAGTGGCGGCGATGGAATTGCCATTTGCCAAACAGAAAAGGCACATTTACAGGAGAGAACAAACGGAGGCCACCGAGTCGGATGTTCCGCCAAACAAATAGGGAATTTGAATGTTTCAGAAGCTTGTACGGAATGTCTGCCTTCTCTTTCTTTATTTTCATATTCCATCATTTGTTTTGTTGAGCTTTCTTCCCATTTTGGTACTTTTGGCCTTTGCATTTTTAAATGGGTCCTTTTTCGGTGATGTAAAAATTAATTTGTTCGCGTTTTTTTTGCTTTTCTCTATAAATTCACTGTTTGTCATTTACTCGGAAATTTTGTGACTAATTCCGGTGTTATTTAAAAGTTTGAAAGTTCAGCTTGTGATTTGTGAATGCCCACTTTTCTTTCCTCCCGCTCTAAGCACATGTTTGTTATTTTTATTTTTAATAATTAATTTATGTGAAAATTCCATGAAAAAAATTGTTGTAAAAATTGCTTCAATTTGGGCTCTGATTTTGCGGTGCTTTTGTTGGACTGCCTTGGTGGTAAATTAAAACTAAATAATTGCCTTTGTGGCGATGCTTTTCCTGCCCCCCCCCCTCCCCCTTTTGTCTTCTTTAAGGAGTTACATTAACATTCGGTCGGATCTTAATTAAAATCATTTTCAGAATTATTGGCTTTTTCATCCAACTTAATGGCATGGATTAATTCTCAAAGGGCGGACCAAATTCCGTATTTGTTCGAGGGAGACATTGTACTGTCGGAGGGACTGCTGAAGTGGGCGTTTATAATGGCAAAAGAAAAAATGCCACTTTGGAAGGTTGACAAATAAACAAACAAAATTATAAACTCGATTTTTGTTTTTTTCATTTTGCCAATTCAAAAGGCATTTTTCAAGAAATGCCAAAATGCAATTGGATTTGGCCAGCAGCAGCAGAGAATGTCTGAATGGAAGTACAATTTGGTGTACGGAACTGACCGACCACCGTCTGATGAGAAGCGAAAGGCTGCGCAAAGGACGCACTTTGACTTCGGCACTGAGCGAACGATGGCATTCCTTCCCAATTCCCCACGCCATCGGCCAAAAGGTGGCGGCGCCATTCTCCGCCGATTGAATGCCCCGCCCCCTTTTCTGATCAGTGAATCGAACGGCGGTCCACGAGGGAATTGCGAATTGGGCACGAGCGACCTGCTTGACCTTCAAGGAGGTGCACAGTCTCAGAAGCGATCGGCACGGACTGAGTTTCTTTTTCGGGCCGGGGCAAGTCATTTCCAAAGGAATAAAAGAAGAGAAATTTGTTAATCTAATGAGGGGCATAATTAACAAAAATATAACAAAATTAGTTGCTATTCGACCGTTGGCCAATTGCGCGACGGACACCCCCAAAAAGTGTCCATTGGGCCGCGTTGTGACAATCCTTTCGTTGTGTCCCATGAAATCGGTGGGCAAATTAAAATTTATTTTTTAATCCGGCAATTCTTTCTCAGCTCATTCTCTCGGTATTTCCATGAACAGTCGCGCTTTGACCGTGATAAATTCGTCCAAATTCAGCCCAAAAACATTCAGCTCGGCTTCCTTAACCAATTCACTCGCTTTTCCCAATCCCAAGAGACCACCTTTGACGTTTCGGTCAGTCATTTGGCAAAAAATTCGCGAACCGATCGAATTAGGAAATAATCTATCAGTCGCTAAGAACCCTTAATCATGCGCTTCTTCCTTACAGTATGACTTTGGTTCGGTGATGCATTACGATGCTTTTGTGCGTGTCTTTCCCTTGCCTTTCTTTGCGCGTGCGTTTATGACAATGTTTAGGCATTTTCCAGCACGGGACTCTTCCAAACGGTGAACCCAAATTACCAAAACACCATCGGACAACGCTTCCAATTGTCCTTCAACGACGTCAAAAAGATGAACTTGGCATACTGTCACAGTACGCCTTTAATTCGACGATGTTCCCTCCCCCTTTTTTCGCCTCTTTTCCCTCTAAGGCATTTGTCCGTTCGAATTGTCCTGCCAACGTTCGGGGTACACCGACCCAAAGGTCATTCTTCTGTCGGTGCTTCTCTAATTATTCAATTTGTCAGTTGTTTAGGCATGCGATCGTTGTCGCTGTCCCAATGGTTTGGCCGGACGATTCTGTGACCGAGTGGAAGCAACAGACAATCAGTGCGGGGAAGTGCTTCTGCAAGCAATCGACCGGGAACAAACGCTGTCCCATTTCGGTGTCGGGAAATGCAATTTTATGATAAAGGCATTCCCTTACAATTAGGATAAATTAATTAATGATGTTAATTAATCCCACAGTACCCTTTCGTTTAGGGTTCGCTTGGGACACGGGTCAATCAATGTTTCTATTGACTCCATCCATTTCGTTGACAACGAGACTAAGTGCCAGCAGGAATCTTATGTAAGTAAGCATGGAAGCACTAATGAGTGAAATGGTCCCACAAAGGTCGAAATACGGTATCGCAGCGATTTGGGCTCTGTCGGAGTACGGTAGAGTAAAACTTTCATTTTCCCCTAATTCCTCCGCGAATTTTTTTTCAGATTTTGTGATTCAATTCAAAAAAATATTTTTGTAAGCGAATCCGACGAAGTGATTGTTTTGTATCGTTCCGCGTTCAAACAAAATAAGTTCAGTCTTCGCTATCAGAGAGAAAAACACAAAAAAAGAGCCAATTAATTAAGAGGGAAATTAAGCGAAGCAAAGAAAAAGCGAAATGACCATTTAGCAGAATTCATTTTGTATCAATTCATTTTGAGCTTTGCTTAATTAATGTCATTGTTCGATTGAAACGAATTGCAAAAAAGAAAAGGCCGTCCCGCCTTTTCGGACAGCCGAAAATCGCAAAGTGTGGCACATTCTCCGCCAACGACGACACTGAAACGATTAAAGTGATGCCGATAAGAAACAATCGAAAATAGAAAACATGCCACCTTCCGTCGGAAGAGCCGACGCAACAATTCAATGCCGCGGGGGCGGTTTCTGTCCAAACGCATCCTTAAGGGGCCATCATTAAACTCTTAATTAATTGCAAAAAGGAAATGCGCCGCACTCGCGGAATTCGCCTCCCAAAGTCGCACAGTTTTGTCGCCACTAACGCTCAAAATTAGGTTTTTCCACGTGACTTGTTGCTGTTGGAGGAAAATGGCACAACGGACGGGCTTTTCGTGGCCACGGAATTGCTGGAGACGTTTCCGTTGGCGGAGGTCCCACAGCTTAAGCAATTGCCAATTACAACACCAGCAGAAATATCTGCTGATGTCTAAATCACTTCGACGACACATCCGTCGCCAAGGGGACCCCCTCCGGCAGTTAGGCAAATGTTCGGCTCGGCATTCGATGTGCTGCAGTGCCAAAGGCTGGTGGAGGAGGACAGCTGACAAATCGGCGACAGATTCTGTGCGTCCCACAGCCTCAAAGTGCCGTCTTCAGCCGTTTGGTAAAATGTCTTGGCATCCGAACTTTGCTCGATGTGCGTCACCTTGGCATTTTAGTCACTTTATGCCCAAGGGCATCCATTAGTCTAATGAATTATTACCACATTTTGACTGTTTCCAACACTTCTTACGGGCCTAGCCGCTTCTCCAACATCCCAAAGTGCCATTCGGCCGTCTCTTCCGCCAGACACAAATCTGACTTCTGAGCAAAAAGTGCACTTACAAGTCACAAGGATCAGCCATTTTTGAAAAAAACATGCCATCCAAAGCAGTTAATCCGGTGACTGTCAATTTGTGATAGCCGGCGAAAACTTTGCGACATTCGGACGCATTGAAATGCCAAAGTCTGATCGCTAATGGGCGGCATTTTGTTTAACATTAATTATTTTGATGACACTTTTACTAGCATCTTTTGAGCCGCTGAGGAGGAAATGTGCGCATCCGACGCGTTTGTACACAACTTTGGTCACTTCTTTCTGATGGCCTCGCCACCGCGTCAAACACGCGCCCGTGTCGATGTTATGCAAAGCAATTGACTAAATGTAATTGCCCCGTCTTTGATACAGAAATTCCTTCTTCGTGGACTTTGTCCGAACTGCAGCTGATCACAATCTCAGGCCGAACCGACGACAGCCAATTGACCGTGTCCAAATGGACAGTTGGCCGGACGATCGGATGCCTTCGACGGGGCGGGAAGTACAGCCCAGCAGCAGTCCGTCTGTTTCTGCATTACTTTCAGAAGTGAGAGTGGGTTTTTGTAATTGAACAAATTACGTGGGAAAGTCTCGTCCCGTCTGTACCATAATCACATCGTTGTCGTCGAGACGAGAAAGCTCCGAGTAAGAGTTACCCATTATAATCCATAAATCGGAGATTCAAATTAAACAAGCGCCGAAGTGAAAAGAAAACGAAATTTAAATCATTTTCTTTGATGGCATTCTCCGTGAGAAAATAAATATTCCATTCTCTTAATAACAGCAGAAAGGCAGCTCACATTTATTAGTTACCGGGGAAACAAAACAATTTTCAAATGGGTAAAATAAAAAATGGAATTATTTTAAAGTGTAGTAATGTTTATTACATATGACCGATTGTGGCAAAAATAGTCAAAATTGAGTGCTTTGATCAAAAAGGAGACGATTTGGAGAGAAAAGAGACATTGAGAGAGGGAGAGAGTGAGAGTGAGAGAGAGAAAGAGGGGGAAATTGGGACAAAACATTGAAAACAGAGCAAAAGAAGGCGGGAAACATTCAGCAACAACCACAGAAAAAAAAGAGCAGAAAGAGCGTGATAAAAAGTCAGAAAAATGATCGAAGAGAAACAATCAGAATTAACATTTTGCGATGATCCAAAGCAATTTCCTACTGTTAAACGAATAAATCATTCCAGGAATATTACTGTACTTTGAGAATTGACAGTCAGCAAAAGGAAAACTGCAGAGATTTTAAAATTCATTGTGCTAATTTCATTGGCAAATTGTTTTAAAATCCAAATTGAATAATCTGGATAAAATTCTCTAAAAATCGACCTATTTTGAGCTATAGCCTCACATCACGAAAAAAAATTATTTGGTGGATTTAATATGTCATAAAAAAATTATTACTTATTTTATAGATTATAATAATATAATTGTTCGACCGAACATGTCTCTTTCGCAACCTGAGGATGTTTTTTCTATCACCGAAAACAGTAAAAAAACGAAATATCCACAAAAAAGATTCTACAGACAGCGAGCACATAGCAACCCAATGTCAGATCATGATCTAAAATACCCAATCTCGCCGGATTGGTAAATTTATATTTGAATTTGCATATTTTTCCATTCGTATTTTCAAGTATGGACTGGAACGAATTGTTTGGGCCCAGTGCCGAAGGGCATTCCCCTGAGTTTGCTGACATCGGTTGTGGCTATGGCGGATTGGTAAGAAAACTCCCAGAATATTCAATCTAAAATTTACTTATTTGTTAGTTGGTAAAATTGGCTCCGATGTTTCCAGACGTAACAATGGTTGGTATGGAAATTCGGGTGAAGGTCTGTTTGAAATACGACTAATCCTTTTTTTATTTAAAAATTTATTTAGGTAGCCGATTTCGTGCAGGAAAGAGTGAAGGCACTCCGTGCACAAAACCCTGGTCGTTACGACAACATTTGTTGCATGCGAAGCAATGCGATGAAAAACTTACCCAATTTTTTCCGCAAAAGTCAACTGAGCAAAATGTTCTTTCTTTTTCCCGACCCACACTTCAAAAAGACAAAGCATAAATGGAGGATTATTTCAACAAATTTGCTTGCTGAATATGCTTATGTTCTGATGCCGGGCGGTGAGTGGATTTTGAACTTGCCAAAGTTGTCTTTTTAAACATAGATGTATTTGAAATCATAAAGATGAATTTTGCTAATTTTGTACTATGAATATTGTTGTTTCATTCGATTAAATATGTTTTATTTTAGGCCGTATTTACACAATAACGGATGTTGAAGAGTTGCACCATTGGATGGTCAATCACCTGCAAGGATTTCCATTGTTCCGACGACTTACTGACAAAGAATATGCCGACGATGTTGTTGTGCCATTGCTATTTGAAAGCACCGAAGAGGGCAAAAAGTGACGCGGAACAGCGGAAATAAATGGGCGGCGGTGTTTCAGCGCCTCGAAAATCCGCCATTCGAAGATACAAATGAGCAATTAATAAATACTAACAAAAATTGCTAATAATAAATTGTTATTGGGTAGAAATGTCTGATGCATCTTTGGTGTCTGATCCATCCTTATCTTTTCTTTGTTATCATTTTTGCTTTACACTCCGTTTAAGAATTTATAATCCAGCAAATTGAAATGCCGGAACAGAGCAGCGGTGCCGATGAGTACGAATCGTTGGCTCCCACTTATTCGCTTTGGGTTCATTTGGCGGCGGGCGCAGCGGCGGGAATGGCTGAGCATTGTGTGATGTTCCCATTGGACAGTGTCAAAACGCGTCTCCAGTCGCTGTGCCCTTGTCCCGAGTCCACGTGTCCGACTCCTATCCATGGCGTTGCTTCAATGGTCCGCAGGGAGGGATTTTGGCGGACGTTTCGCGGAGTCAATGCGGTCGCTGTCGGCTCAGTGCCAGCCCACGCCCTTTACTTCACGGTCTACGAAAAGTTCAAGGTGTTTTCGGTTCAAAAATATAAGGAAGGTGTAAAATTTGATTTCGTTTTTAGTCTTCACTGACTGGCAACACTCATGGCCATTCGAATTCGTTTTCGTACGCATTGGCCGGCATGGCGGCAACAGTGGTCCACGATTTGGTGATGAACCCGGCCGAGGTGGTCAAACAGCGCATGCAAATGCTGTACAGTCCGTACGGCGGTTCGTTGGAATGTGTGCGTTGCATCTTTCGGAACGAGGGAATGGCCGCTTTCTATCGCTCTTACTCCACCCAATTGTTTATGAACGTTCCGTTCCAAGCCGTCCATTTCGTATGCTATGAATTCTGGCAAGAGGTCGTCTATCTCGCCGTATATTGTTTTTTTAATTGACCTTTGCTTTAGCAATTTAACCGGGAACGTAAATACGACCCAACTTCGCATTTGGTTTCGGGAGGACTTGCCGGTGGACTTGCGGCCGCTGTTACAAACCCACTTGACTGCGTCAAAACCGTATAATATTAAGTGGTTTCTTCCAAAAATTACTTTTTTTTAACAACGCCCAATGTAACATTAGGGGATAGGTGTCTCACAATTAGAAATTAGGCGTTCTAATGGGCGCTGTGCCTTCAAACTCAAAATGCCCAAATCTCATTACTGTTCGATTGGCTAATTCATCTTCTCTGGCGCTTAAGCCATCGAATATCTTAAAAAATCAATTAACTCATCCACAAATTCATAAGACCACATTTTCAGGTTTTAAACACCCAACAATCCCCTCAACCGGTTATCGACAAACGGAGTCTCCTTTATCTCAAAGGCTCGTACAATGGTCAATATTTACATTTTATTTTCCTCTTATAGTATAAATTTTAGGCATTCTCGATGCAATTTCCTCCATTTATTCAACCCGTGGCTTCGCTGGCTTTTTAGTTGGTCTTCATGCTCGGGTGCTTTACCAAATGCCGTCCGCTGCACTCAGTTGGAGTGTCTACGAACTTTTCAAATATTTGTTGGGGGAACAGAACACCATAACTTCGAGCAGGTCAAAGTGTTGTCCGCATTGTTGTGTTTAAATATCCCATGTTATGCTCACTGTTTTGTTTTTTTTTAATATTAAATGAATAAATTTATCGCTCCTTTGGTTAACTTCGAATATTTACTTACTTTTTGTGTAGTTCGCTTACACTTTTCATATCTTTGCCAAACTTAAGGTCGTCCTCAAGTTCCGAAGAATCGAAACCAAATGCGCCGGTTCGACTTCCCCCTCCAACAGATAATGACAACAACAACAGTGGGCAGATAGAACATTTTATCGCAAAAAGGCCTTTCATGGAATCCCAGCAAATTTAAACCGGGAGATATGTCCTATTGAAACCTCACAAATCGTCGCATAATTCGGTGATGGTACTTTTCCGCTGGTCTTTAATCTGAATTCTTATGCGTGAAAGGAATAGCCAGTTACATTATTTCTGCTTGAAAAGTACCGCCCTTTCATTTAGGCATACCCTCCCTTTCCTTCCCTCATAATTGTTTTTTTTGTTTGACCGGCGAATTTGTTCAAAACAAAGTGATGATTTAATCAAAAAAAAATTTAAGTTCAGAAAAATTATTTTGTTGTTACAATTTTTATTTTTGATGATTAAATTTAGTTGTTTTATGTGTTTAATTTTTTACACATAATTTGTTGACATGCGAATGTGATCAAAAAATATGTCAGAAAGTCTACTTTGTATAGTAAAATAATTTTATCCAATTTAATTAGGTATATAATATTTTTATTGCTGGAGAATGTCTTCGTCTGCGATGGGAACTCAACCCGGTGAGCTTTTCTACTTCCTTCCCACTCCCATTGGATACTTTCAAACAAAAAAAGTGATGGAGTCTAATTTGTGTGCGTCGGAATTGAGTCGATTTCATTTTTATTAAGCTCTCTTCGACCGTTCCAACATTTCCTTTGCGGTGTCCTTTTTGGCCGGGGGTTTGGCCATTGGCTATTTGCTCGGCTGGCGAACCGCGGCTTCAAAATTGGCCCGATGCAACACGCGAGTGCAGTTGAGCAAGGACAAAGTGGTGGACACTGTCGAATTGGAGGACATTGGCGAGAAAAAGGCATATTGTCGCTGTTGGCAATCCAAAAAAGTAAAACGAAATAAAACCCAAATAAATTATTAGAATTTCCTTTGAGTTTCCTTTGTGTGACGGGTCCCACAATGAGCACAACAAAAAGACGGGGGACAATGTTGGCCCATTGATTGTACAGAAGGCGAAGTCCGCTTCATGAGCAACGGAGGACAGAACAAAAAATATTAAACAAAGCATTGGATTTTATTGTTTGGTTGGAAATTCGCTCAATTGTTAAGAAAAAATTTAACAAATAAATTATTCTTTACGTTCTTTTACCTTTCCATTTGGTTTTTTAAATGCCTATTTTTCCGTTCCAAAATTGATTGGAGTGAGGATGTTTTTGATTTATTTTGTTTGACATGTTTCACTGTTACATTTAAAGTCAAAAAGTTGCGTAAAAATGCGTTTCGTTGCGGTGATTGGCGATGGGAAAGCAGTGGATATTTTCGTCAGTATGTTTTAGGTGTTAAAATTCTTCTAATTTTATTTGTTAAGAAGTGGCAGCGGTCGTTTCAAAATTGTGTCGGAAGAGAGCGGTCGTCCGAATCACGCCGAATGAGTTCAGTTTTGTCAATGTGTACAATGTCCGTGAGGGAATGCACGTCGACTTCCGCATTCACAAGGTGTTCAATGGGAAGTGATTCATTATTTGCCACTTTGTATGAATTCATTTGCTATCGAATGGAAATGACCGCCCAACATTTTCTTTCATTTTTCAGGATAATTTATTTAATTCATGGAGCTTTGACGGCCTTTCCCTGGACAACAACGCGATTTTCTTCGAATTGTCCACCGACGACTTTGTCCGTTCGCTGCATTCGCGTGCCACTCAAATCAAATTGAAAATGACCAAAAAGGACGGGGTGCCGCACCTTCGCGTGGAGCTCAGTGCCAATTCCCTGGTCAACGAAATTCCCATTGTTTTGGTTGTTCTACGACAATGGCCCGACTTCAACCCACCAAACATGGGCATTTCTCAGTTGGCAGTTGCACTTCCAAACGTCAAAACATTGGTCAGTTACTATTGGATGAAAATGAACAAATGGGCCCATATTTACCTACAATTAGAAATGGATCACAATTTTAAAGTGGGGCTGCCCAAATTTATTGTCTTGTCCGCTTTCTTTCATTTTCTTTACTCTTTTAGACAAAAATTGTCTCGGGTGTGAAGGACATTGGCGGAAGGCATTTGGTAAATCAGTTTATTAAACGAAAAATATTGTGATTGAATTTCTTAAGATATTTCGCGCAAACAATCGTGGAGAGTTCAACATCATTGGTTATGCCGACCAGGCAAAAGTCGCAGTCTATGCTCAAGGGCTTCACAATCAGAGCATCAGCGGAGCTGAGGGTATGACTCATTATTTAGCTTTCCGAGATTCAAAAAAATTTTTTTCAAATGATTTATGCCATGTTTAAAAAATAATGGTCCCAGTGGCCAAGTTATGTAAATGTTTCAATAGCCTAAATTCCTTTCCTTTGTTCAGGTCTTTCGCAAACTGCACCACAGCCCGAGCATTTTTTTAACGTTACGTTGGACATCAGGAATTTTCATGCCTTTCTTAGTGCACTCCATGCACTTGCCTCCAGATTAACAATGAGTTAATTAAATCAATCTTTAAAAAACTTATTTTATTTAAACAATGTTAAGAAATTTTCGATGGGCATGGAGCAATATTTATTGCCCAAGAACCGGAATGCAATTTGACACTTTCCTTGGCTGGAATTACCCAAGAATAACCCAACAAATTATTCCGTCAATGGTTTATCTACTGATCTCTCTTCCACCGTTACGGATATTCTTTTTATTTATGCTTTTGGATTAAAAAGAAAGCGATATATTCTATTAAAAAAGGATGGGATACGAAGGGGGAGACCGGAGCTCGCAAAAATGATAATTTGGAGAGGATCGGTTGCATATATGAAGAATAAAGTGAGGAAGGGCTGATAAGCATTTTGGGAAGTGAGCAAATAAGCAAAAAATGATAAATTAAAATATTGCGAATTTTCACACGGGCGGTCTCCCCGGTGGGGGGCCGGCATTTACTGGGCCCACACCGCCTTGGCCATCCAACGTAGTGGTCTGATGACCTTCGATTACCATCGTCATCAGATGGCGGAATTGGCCATTCGGAATCAGACGGTAGACAAGAATGGCAAAATAGCCGAAGGCCGAGCCAGAAATAAGACAGAAAACCTTAAATGTTGCGAACCCGGCTAAAATATTTGGCTATAAAAAGGACCGTGGCGAGAAGGTATGAGATGATGTGGCCTAAGCTGTATTCCAATGAGTCAAGCAGCGCAATGGCGCAAATCAACGAACTGATGCCGAAACAAAGCACAGCCAACAGAGACACAATGAAATCCTAAAAACTCCAAAGAAGATCATCAAAAATGGGCAAAGTTTGTTCATACAATCAGTGCGAAAGGGACGAAGAGATAACCGGCACCAAATTGGAAGGCCTTTCGGTTTAATCGGAAGATATAACAAAGCCAAGTGATCAGCGAAACGATGAATGCATTCCATGCTGTGAAAAGGACAAAACCGAGGGAGTCATAAATGTAACGACTATTTCCAAGTGTAATGAGAATGGCGAGGGGAGCGAACTGAACGGAAAAGTGAAATGAACGGGGGAAAAGCCAAAATGCCATTTCAACAACCCAATGAATCGTTTTCAACACTCCAAAAGGCCAAGCCTTGAAGAAATCTTTGTCGACGTGATCCAGGAAAGTCATTCGAATTGATGTTACAAATTAAATAATTGGTTAAAAACGACAATTTAATAATAGTGAACAAAAAACGGGTATTTATGCTGTGCGGATCAATTAGTAATGTTAATTAGTGTAGACACAGGTTGGTGAAAACATTAGGGCCGGTCTGGTACGATTAGTCATCCTTAATTAAGATAAAACGCCAAAAAATTTTCAATTTATAGTTAGAGAACCTGTACTTTCTAAATAAAAATCTAGGAAAACCCAGGTCCAGGAATGATCCAGGCTTTTTTAGTATTAATAAGCTAAAAAATTGATTATTTACTTATAATACCTAAGTGTCTATTTGACAACAATATGTTTAAATCCTATTCAACGGTATTTTTGTAGTTAATAAAAAAAATTTATGGAATTGATTCATGACTTTTGGATCCAAATCGAACTGCCGTTTATTTACTGAAAATCCTCAATTATTATACAATTCAATCAACAAAACAAAAGCATTGACATTATTGTTGGACTGAATGTGAATTTGTAAATCCGAATTCATTAGATAAATAGCGAACGTCCCCAAATAATACGTGAGTATATAAATTCAACCGGCGGTATTTGTTGCTGGTAATTATCTAAAAATTTCTACGTTGCAATTTACTTATAATTACGGTATTCCTTGCCTTTTCATAAAATGGTCGAAATTGTTGTGTCACTCGACAGAGAGCAATGCCAAAAAAATCTCGTCGTTTAGCGGCGCCGAGCAGTTTCACATATTTTATGAAGTCGTCGTCGTCGATCGGGAAGGGCACCACTGTTTGTGTTCGTCTTCCGATACAAAAGCCAACGTAAAACGTACGCGCCCTATAGAGTTCACAAAAATTAGCAATTTGTTTGAAAAATTTTTAAAAACTATCAACGAAAAGATGGACAATGAATGCACTTACATTTGAATGGAGGGTTTGCTCAGCAAAAGAGCGTTAAAATGATTCGGCACACAATTCCTAAGGCGATCCAAAAGAAAATGAGCAGCATAAACAGAAGAGAGAAATTCGTGGAAAGAATTCGGACTAACGCAGCGGAGATTGCAACCTGAGAAAAGAAGGTGGAAGAAAATGAACCAATTAACGAAAAATTGGACTTACAGTGAAGGGAAAGAAAAACGACCCTCGAAAACGCATCGGACGCAAATTCACGCATTTTTTCAACAAAGAAATCAGTGAAAGTGAACGCGTGGAAAATCACCAGACGAATTTTACATTTTTTGAGCATTTGTTGAAGGCGTTCATAAAAACTGAGCGGAGGTGTGAAGAGTTTTCGCGTGTAATTGACATGGTCCTGGTAAACGGTTGGCCTCACCACTGAAAAAATTGAAATTATTTTTAGCTTACAAATTAATCAAAAGAATTGATGTCATCGCAGTTCTTTAGAATTCAGAGACTCGAAACCACCCAAAAAATTAAACAGCAAAAGTGTCGCAAAAATTTAAAAAAATCATTTGATAAAAAATTCGGTTTTAATGAAAATTAAAAAATTGTACGAACTGCCGTTAACCCAAAGATTACCTACTTTTACACCTGTGTTGGTGAAAAATATCAACCGCTGGAAAAACAAAGGAATGACTTTGCCGAATTGGCAAATGCTCTCCACATGGGAAAACGTATTTTTTCTCGTCAAATTGACTCGTTAAATGCCTGACTTTTTTCACTTCAATTTCATCAATTTCCCTGAAGATAAAATGTTTCTATTTTATTTAAAAAAAGGCCTAACATATCAGCGAAATATTTTTTGTAGTAAAACTCGCGAATAGTTTGGTTGTAGTAAATTTTGATAGAAAATTCAGAATTAGTTGAGAGACAAATGGCGTCAATGTGCCTCAGTTGCAACTCCGAGTTCTTTCGGTTGTCTGCGTAATCAATTCTTAAAATAATCGGTTTTATTTGCCAATGTTTTATTGCAAAAAACAAAATTCAATGCCTTACACGTCTTTCCATGATTTGCAGGTGAGTTTGCAATTTTCCAAATCATCTCTACTAACAAAACTGAATATGCGAATTGCAACATTGACGGGAATGATCACATCATTGCTGGCCTTAAGATGAAAGGAATAAATGAAAGGAAATCATTTATTTTTACCTCCATTCTTAAATCTGCCATTGTGAAGGATAAAATATTGTAATAGAAGAAAATTTGATGAATAAAGTTTTTGCTTTGGTTTGGAATTTGGTTTACAAATTTTTCCGATTTTTAAAATATTTTAATAAATTCAAAATAGATTAAAACGCCAATAATTAAACCGCACAAACAAAAACACAAATTAACGCATAAACAATGGTTTTGTCCCTGTGTAAGAGTGGAAAAAATAACAGGGATTGTCAGCAATCGAGTATAACTTTGTACAATTTTGGAGTCGGGGCGGGGCAAAATTTGCAAAGTATTCGTTAAAATCGGTCAAATTTAGGACGCAAATTGCGCATTTTTGTCCAATTAACAATTTAAGCATTGTTTTACATCAAACTAAATAGTTGTTAAATGAATTAGAAGCTTTTACCCTAAAAAATCCATTCTTGAAAAAAAAATTCAATTTTTTTGTTCGAATTAGGGTCCGGGGTTCGGAATTGGGCAAATTTTAGTTAAGATTCAGAATCAGCACCCTCGATAACCACTAAAAACTGGGTTTGAGCCCAAAATTAAAAAAAATATAAAATTTAGGGACACCCATTCTTCAGGATTACCTGAGTTCGGGGTCCCAGACATACAACTAAGGCCCAAGGTAATTTTTAAATTGCTGCTCAAAATACTCAGATTTAAAATAATACCTAATGGCTTCAGCAGTGAGAGCTTTGGAAGGTAAAATTGCAGTTGTGACTGGTGCTTCTCGTGGTATTGGACGAGGGATTGCGCTTCAACTTGGTCAAGCTGGTGCTACGGTTTATGTCACTGGACGAGCTCCTGCCGCTTCGTACTCTCTGATTGAGAAGGGACTTCCATCTTTGGAACAAACAGCGAAGGGCGAGTCACTGATTGAATTTTGTGGTGTTTTATGTCAAATTAGAAATCAAAAGTCGTGGAGGAGAAGCTCATCCTGTGTATTGTGACCACGCGAACTCTGACGACGTTCGCCGTTTGTTTAAGCGCGTTGAGGAAGAACAGAACGGCCGACTGCACATTTTGGTGAACAATGCCTATTCCGGAGTGCCTGTCAGTTTCTTCGACACTAAATTTGCCCGCACAGTCATTAAATCCCTCTCCCGTTCAAGAGTCTGATTGAAAATGCCGGGAAAAAGTTTTGGGAATGCGAACCGGAGTTTTGGGATGACATCAACGAGGTTGGGCTGCGCAACGTGTACTTCTGTTCAACGCTTGCCGCTCGTCTGATGGTTCCGCATGGCAATCTTTTCTATTTCTGAGATAATCATTGCTTTGACGGCCAATTGTTTTAGAGGATGGCCTTATTGTGCACATCAGTTCGGCTGGGGGACTTCAATACCTTTTCTCGGTTCCTTACGGAGTTGGCAAAGCGGCGGTTGACCGAATGGCATCCGACATGGGACTCGGTCGAGTTTTGAACGGCATCCCAATTAGTAAAACGAATATTGAAATAATTCGTTTAGAACTCAAATCTCGCGGAGTGGCAGTGATCTCACTTTGGCCTGGTTTTGTTCAAACGGAAATTACGACGATGGGAGAAAAGGCGGAACAATTTGCTTCTGCCGCTCGCATGTCAATGGTCAGTTTGTATATCCATTAAAACATCGCAAAAATTTAGTCTTATAAAATGATTATTTTTTTTGTAAAAATTTTTATCCATTAGATTGATTTTCCACGATCATAATAAATCTTTCAATTTGATATAGTTCCACTTTTTAGGATGCATTCAATGCGGCATTGAAAGGTGCCGAAACCCCCGAATTTGTGGGCAAAGCCATCGTTGGTTTGGCGACTGACCGCAAGCGAATGGCAAAGAGTGGAAAAATTCATTTGACCGGAGACCTCGCCCGAGAATATGGGTTCACCGATCAGAATGGTTGGTTTGGTTTTAATTGATTGCTGTTGTTTTCCCGTGTAATCTTTTCTTGTTGCATTTTAAGGTGTTGTCCCCACCAATTTGCGCTCCGTTCGTTCGGCCCTTCAGTTCTTCGGTTGGCTCCGTCTGGCCAAATTCGTCCCGGCGTTCATTAAATCGCCCAAAGTTTTCCTCCACTTCGCCTCATACAAATTCTGAACCAGCAGTGACCTACTGACATTTGCTCATTACGCACTTCTCATGGACATCGAATCGCAAAAGAGCACAAATATTTATTCGATATTCGACTTATTTATTTTTTAATTTATCAAAATTTGTTCATTTTATGCTTTAAACTCAATAATCGCTTGTGTAGTAAAATTTAATTCTCGCTGATCGATCTTCTTCGCGAGTTTTGGCCCCTCAACGAATTTTTTGTTTGCTCCCGATGGATGGGTTGGTCCGTCCGATTTTCCCCCGAGATTGGGTGGGGTTGGGCTTCTTTTGTAAGTTGGATTATGCGCACCCAAAGTTCGTCCATATAAATTGTTTAATTTGGTTTTCCCTCCATTTTCCCATGTTTTCCTCCGGCGGTGTTTCCGTTGCCCTTTTTTGGCTTTTGTCTTTCTCTTTTTCGGCGGATGGGCTCAGTTTTCTCTTTTTTCTCATCGGCACCAATCAGTTCGAACGTCACACTTTTGAGTTTATGGCACAGGAATTTGCGCGAAGGGCTCACAAAGTGATGACGGTGAAGCCCATTTTGGTGCCGGAGGAACCGCGATTGGTACAAAAAAGCAGAGGAAAGGGAAGAAATGAAACACCGGACAAATGCCCGGGGGATTTAAAAATTCAATGGTTAAATCTCCGACCAATTTGATAAATGGGGAAAAACAGCGAACATTTGCCATTTGGTTCCCTCCCTTTCCCTGAAAATTATTAAATTTTCGGTTTTTTTTTGTTAGGTAAAGCCCATTCTGCACATGGTCAATGAGAAAGTACTCAAAGATGTGTTGCCGAGGTGAATAAATTGGAAAATCGAATTGAAAAACGGACAAAGGGAAAAAAGAATTGCAAAATGTCCAATGACTAATGATACAGTAACCACCAAAGGAGCCGCTGAAGCAACACCATACACTCAGCAGAGAGCATAAAAACACGTGCTAATTAATCACTGTTCCCTTATCAAAAGGCGTCTCTCCGAACCCCTGGCGCATGTCGGACAAAATGTGCCCTGGGGCGAAGAAACGGACGCGGAAAATGCCCTGAGGGTGCCGTATTGGGCGGCACACAATCATTCATGTGGGAAGGTGCGCACGGAAGAAGGCAAAAGTGGGGAAAGCCAAGTCCACATTATGTAGATGCTGAACAGCAATCTCATGGAAGTGATGGCCCGGGGTGACTTCGACTTGGCCATTCTCTACGCGGGAAACCCGTGTTTGGTTTGAGGCCATATAAAGGCTGTAAATGGCTATATTTGACGACGTGTTAAGATGGGCTTGGTGCACTCCGTGGGCATTCCTTTTGTGCTGTTCGACCTCGAGGGAATCACCGAAGAGACTTTGGTCGCCTCGGGGGTTCGTCATTTTCAACACTTTCGCAATATTTCCCATGGAAAATTTGTAAAGGCGCCTTGGAATTTGCCCGAGTTGGCCTTGGAAGGCAATGCCTTCAGCATTTTCGGGGTTTTATCATTGGTTTATTTTCGAAATTTGCCTAACAAATAAGGCCTTTACTCTGCGTCTGTCTCGTTCTCTTTCTCTGCTCTCCGAGTCTTTCGCCCAAAGTGCCGTCCCGTGGCTGGCCCAACTTTTATCGAAGAGATTTCGTCATTTGGATGCCCCAATTGATGCTTTGTTCGCTTCAGATTTTGAAATTAATCGCAAATTCCGTGGCAAATTTCCCAAAGTTGCCGAGGTGCAGAATTAAATGACCACAATAAAGGATGTTTCTTTATTTAAGCTCAGAAGGATGGCACGTCTTTTCCTTGTCAACTCTGACCCTTTCCTTGAAGCTCCGTCTTCGGCATTTCCCAATAATTTGTTGCCCGTCGGCGGAGTTCACATCGATTCCATTCGACCTCTTTTTTCAGTATGAAACTGAATTTAGGGGCACATTCAAATAAGCCAATCAATTTAAAGCCGTGGAATTTCTCAATGGAAGCCAATGGAAAGGGCGTCATCCTTTGCTCTTTTGGCACTCAAATGGACACCGGCACAATGCCAACAGAGGTGGCCAAGCCAAGCGAAACAGAAAGTGTGTGATTGGAGTTACTTGGTTCAGTTTATCCGTTCTCTGTTGGACACTTTCGCACTTCTCAGTGACTACCGAATTTTTTGGCGCATTTCTCCCAAACTTTCGCTCCCCGGCCTTTCCCCTTCTCAAATTGATGGACTTTCTGAACGCATGCCTCACCTGAACATCACCAGCTTTTTCCCACAAAACGAATTGCTTGGTGCGTTCATACAGTACACCCCGTCACCATTTCCCTTTAATTAAGCGCATCATCGGACGCGTTTGTTGATCACAAATGGAGGTAATGAGACCGGACTCGCTCAGTTCGGCCCTCACTGTTCGGCCCCAACGTGTTTTTCCACTATAGCTTTTTTATTTGTAATCCAAATCCAATAATCTTGGTATCATTCGAAAGCTCTTAACATGCTCTATTAGCCTTACAAAAAGCGAAAATTTTTTCAAGCCTGGAAAAAATTTTATTAAGAAAAAACTTAAAAAATTTCGGCTTTTCGCAATTTTCTTGTATAACTTTTTTGGTAATTGTCTAATCGCGAAGCAATAGCTTAGAAAAAGCTTCTAAACATGTTAAGCTTTCGAATGATACCAAAAATGTTGGATTTGGTTGCCAAAGAAAAAAGTTATAGAAAGTTATAGTGGAAAAACACGCTTGGGCCGAACCGTGACGGCCGAACTGAGGTAAACCGAATGAGACATATATTTAAAAAAGAAATTGGCAAACACATTCACTTTCAAAGGAGCGCATTCGCTGATGGAAGCGATTTATTGGGTGGGTAAGAGAAAGAGAGGGACGGAGAGAGTGAATTGATAGAGAGGGAGAGAAAGAGGGGAGGCAGAGAGAGAGAGAGAGACAGAGAGAGAGAGAGAGAGAGAGACAGAGAGAGAGAGAGAGAGAGAGAGAGAGAGACAGAGAGAGAGAGAGAGATGGAGGGAAGAAAAAAAGAACAAGGATTTTTTGGCAAAAGGTTAATGGCTGAATTTTCATTTGCTTTTAGGGGGTCCCTTTGCTCGGAATTCCCCTCTACGGAAGCAACCGGCGCAATCTTGAAAAGGCAAGCAAAAACAGCAGTCAGCGCTTGACTTTCAATTAATGGAGAACAACACTTCCATATGTGGGTCTTTGTTAATTGCCTTAATTTTGCAGGCCGAACAAAGCGGCATTGGCATTTTGTTGGGGAAGGACGAGGCGGCCAACGTTCACTCTTTCCTCCGCGCCATTCGGCGGGTGCTGAACTGTCCGAAGTCCGCGTCCTCACTCAGTGGAAGTGCATGCGTTCATTTCCTCTCCCCTCCAATGAACAGAATCGGTCGGCGAGCGCGGGAATTCGGTCGGTCAGTGCGCCTTCGGCCCTCCTCCGCCTTCGACCGCTCTCTCCACGCATTGGAAACGGTAGCGCGGCTTCGCCCTTCCGACGGTGCCGTCCTTCGCTCTTCGCTTCGCTCCCACCCTTTGGCCCTTCTCTTCTTCCAATCTCTTCCCTTTGATGTGTCCGTCATGCTTTTCCTCTGTCTTATGGCTTTGGCCGCTCTCGTCATGAAAAGCGTGCTCAAATTAGTCGCGCTTTGTTATCGAATCGCAGCATTTTTTGCGGCGTCGGTGCCATTTCAGTCGCTGAAAAAAGCGCCGGGGGCAATTTTAAATCGATCGATTTGGCGACGTAATAAACTGAACGAAGGTGGAGAAGCAAAAAAGGAGCAATGAATGAATGTTGAAAAGAGGACGAAGAAGAAAAAGAAGAAGCATTTGTGGGGGAGCGGGAAAATTTTCAGGGGAATTTGGGGAAATTCGATGGGAATCGCCGTAGGGGGGGGGAGCAATGGAAGAGAATCCCGCAACATAATTAGCCATCACTTATTTGCAAATGAACATTTTCTTTTGTTTTTCTCTTTCGTTCTCTTTTTGCTCTTTTTCGGTGTGCCTTTTTAAATGGTCGCCCCAGGTGACGTGCTAAACATTAAACTTAATTGTTGTTTTGCCCTGCTCTTCTACTCACTCATCGTCTCCCAATTCCAACGCCGTGGCAATGCAAAAAATGTGCCAAAGCCATGCAATTCCAACGGCCGCCCAACCATTCCCCCCCCCTCGGCATTTTCAATTCCTCCGTCTCGCCAATTCGAACAATTCCCCCCCCCCCCCGAAATACAATTTGAATTAATTCAATTGCCTTTTATAATGCCAAATGATTCTTTCGCATGTCGTCCATTTTTCCCATGGCCACAAAATGTCGTCATTTTCTCTTTGTTTGGCATACAATTCATTTTCCATTGCCAATAATTCGTTATGGCCGCCTTTTCTCTTAAACTTTTGGCAACCGCTCGCTTAATATCCCACCAATTATTGGCCTTTGATTGCCATTTGCGTTTGTTTCTCCGTTAGATGGAATTTCAAAAAAGGTCAATTTTCAAAATTAAATAATTCTTTTGCTATAGTTTGAGTAAATTTTTTTGTGTTCGTTTTATCAGTCATTTTCGGCACATTTTCGAATGGTTTCCCACCGTAAAAAAAGCCTAAAAAGGCAAAAGGTAACAATGGGAAGGAATGGGCAGGGCAAAAATAAAGTCTTCCATTCCGTTCTCAATTTTCTTCGTCCTTTCCCAAAATGCATACAAAGAAATGACACGACGGCACACATTTGTGGGTGCCGCGTCGGGGGGGGGGGGTGAATTAATTATTCCCACCCTCATCATTTACATCGGCATTTCTCCCCCCCCCCCCACCGGCGCCGTCCTTCTGTTCCAATTCAAACCAACCGATGGCCTTGGCCAAGCGAAGTGTGGCCCATTCATAGCCATCCGTTCTGCGCTGTTTTCTCTGCCCTGGAGCATGCTATTCTCGACGACTTTCTTTACCATTCGCTGCCCTCTCGTCACTTTCCGTTGCCGACTTTGCGTGCCAATGCCAATTCCCGCCGCCTCCCCCCGTCAGTTTGCCCGTGTCCGTTACGCCAATCATCATTACCACCTCCACCATCGCTTCCCCCGCCATCCATTCATGCCTCAAAGCGTTTCATAGCCAATCCAATAACGCAGCAGCAGAACCTACTCAAAAAACCCAAACACCGCCGCACCCGGCGGAGATGGCACTGTGCTCGACAGCTTGTCCATGCCAAACTTTGCCAATTCATTCATTTATTTATTCATTGGCCATGGCATATCCTCCGACTTCCTCCATATTTAGCCCATTATTCTTCAGTAGCCCCCCATTTCGAAGGGCTTTTCCTCGTTAAACGGTTTCATCTTTTTGCCTTTCTTCCACTGAATTTGGAATGCGTTTGCGAATGATTGAGCAATTTCGCCGTCTTTTATTCTTTTCTTTTTTTTTTGCATTATTTTATTCCTTCGGCATTTTTTTCTGTCCTATAATTAAAGTTTCATTAACACTTTACCATTTCGTTGGCCTTTTTCTGCCCATTTTCTTAATGGCTTTTCGCCCGTGAAATGACCGCCACTTCGACGACGATCGTCAGCGAGCTCGAGGAGGAGGAGGAGAAGGAGCAGAAAATCCGTGCGATTGTCGTTTTGCCGGCCCCGGAAATAATTGACGCGCGGCAGGGAACTGCCGCGAGGGATGCGAACGAAGCGATGGAGGAAATGGCCAAAGCGATGCGGGAAAAGACGAGGGACTGTGCGAAGGTGGTGAGACCGGGAACAGGGGAAAGAGAGAAAAGGGGAGGGAAGAAACTTACAGAGTTAGGGGTACGAGAAAGGGAGAGGGAGAAAGGGGTAGGGGAGAGAATGGGGGAAGAAACTCAAAGGGTTCGGACAGGGGCGGCATGTCCACAAATAAATTATTGCCGCTGTTTGGTGCCCGTGGAATTTGCGACCCAATTTTTAAAAGTGCCAAATTTACCTTTGGGCCGCAATTGGAGAAGTAACGCGGCAGGTGGGAGATAAAATCAGGGTTACCCTTTGTCCTTATTTGTAAGATTTGTCCTTATTTAAGCTCTTTGTCCTTATTTTCATCTTATTTTTTGGATTCAGGGAGAAATTTAGATTTTTAATGATAATTTTTGAAAGAAATGTTTTTGAAGCGAATTAATATGCAAAATCTTAACAAGATTTAGTTAAATATTCAAATTTTTCTTCGGCGGTTTCTTATTCTCTTAAAAAAATTAGCTCAAAATCGTAATTTTGTCATTTTTGAACAAAATCGTTAAGAAATCGCATTAAAATTACAAAAATTTTTCCGGCGGCGCCTATTAGAGCAGGGGTGTATCTGTTCTTATTTCTAAGAAATGTTCTGATTTGGGGTAGTGTCTTATTTTCATTTAAAAGAGGAAATTTCTGAAAAATTTGGCTAATTCCTAACAAAATTCATTAAAAATTCATAAAAATTTCCCTCGGCGGCGCCTATCGGCACCGCCGAACTCTCTTCCCTCACCCATACCCAAAAATTTTTCGGAAAAATGCGCCGAAAAAATTGTTAAAAATCTGTTTTTTTTGATTCTAAATGCACTGAAATTTACCAATTGCTTATGTTTCGACAAAATTGTTAAAATCTTAAAATTGATTTTCGGAAATGTATAAATTTCTCATTTCTAAGCCGAAATTGCTCAGAAAATAGTTGGCGGTGAGTAATGCTTGATTTTGTTGAATAAAAAAGCGATTCAAATGGATAAAATATGTTATACATAATTAGGGACGGAAAGGTTTAAACGCTTTTTGCAATGATTTAACGGATTATTGTCCTTTTTGAGGGAATCGCAAATTGGACACTTTTGGGCCAATCTTCTTAAATCTATGATAATTATATATTGCAAATTGTACAATATTCAAAAAATCAAAACAAACACAAAATTTTAGTGATTTTGTCGCAATTTTCAATTTTAAATTCTAATTTTGCCATTATTTATAATATCTGCTTTATTTTTGTCGATTGTCACAATATTCGCCGTATAAATTGTCGCCAAGGCAAAGACACGTGAATTTTGTCCGTGGCCATGGCTCATTGCTGTGCCATGGCACTCGTTGGCGGCGTCGGTCGCGCAAAACGCAACGGCCATGGGAATGGCACAATCGGCTGGCACAACTGAAAAGGAGGAAAATGTGTGCTTATAGAGCCAATATTAATTAATAGCCGGTTAATTCGTTAATTGGCAACTCGTCCACTCGGCGCAGCACTCCGTCAACAAAGGGCCCGAAAAAGTCGCGCATATAGGCGGACAGTCCTGAACATCGTTCACGCATCCGTTGTGACGTCGACCAAATGATCAGCGCGTCGACGCCGAGCTGTGCTGTGAAGTCTATGGTGCAGAAAAGGTCGTCCTAAATTTGGCCAAGCAAAAATGCCATCAATGGCATGCATTTATAAATTCCCACAACGGCACACCTTGTCATAGAAACTGTCCCTCTCGGCACCCGAGTAGGGGTCCAGCTCGAACTTGGTGAACAGCACAATCGGCTTGTCCCGGCGTCTCAATGAGTTGGCCCATTCAGCCTTGGACACTTTCGCTTGCATGTGCCGTTCACAGACGCCCCTCCGGCGCTTTGTGTCCCCGGCGTACAAATAAACGGACGAATAAAGCGCACTCACTTCGCCGAAAAGCCACCACAATCTGTTCTATGTGCCGAAAATAAGTTAAGAATGATCGACCTCAATTGACTTGTCATTGTGCTTTTTGAACTGTTCGTGGCAGTGCCTTTCCTCTGGTTGTCCTTCGCCGGCGTTGTAATTGCACAACGGCGTGTCGTAAAAGCCCCACAATGCCTTCGGGCGGAGTTTCCGCCCCAATCGAATTGTCTCCACGATGAACTTCCTAAACTTTCGCTCATTTTAATTGGTCTAATAGCAATTTCTTTTCCCCAATTTATTCCCTCGCTCTTTTGTTGAACATCTCCCTGCCCAACTCTGTCGCCGCCTTCTCACTAATGCCCGGAAAGCGTTTCAACGCGTCCCACGTGGAGTGCCGTTGGTATACGCGACGCTGGTCCCAATTCAGAGAATATCTGTTGGAGGCGATAAACAATTACATTGGAATCGAAAAAGCATTAAAATCACTCGGGACGCCACCGCTCGTAGTCAATCACTGCGGGCCCAGAAAAGTTTGGGTCGGGAATTGCGCGCAAAATGTCTTCACGGGCCTTGGCCAAATGCTGTCGAAGGTCGACATTCTGAAAAGCAATTTACAATTAAATTGGCCCTCATTTAGCGTAATTTGCCTGGGGAATTCCGCCGTTGACAAATTTTGAAGTGCCATTCTTCGCCACAATGTGAAGGTTGCCCACATTGTCTTCAGTGCCCTCCTCTCCGTATTCAATGAATGGGTAAAGGCCGAGCTGATTTTCGTAGAAAACCACGACCTTTTGTTAAATATTCAATAGCAACACAATTTCCCCTTTTACTTCTGTCCCGTGAAACTTTTGTCCGGCATTTGTCCGAATTCCGAATTTTGCCGGGTCCAACGGGGGGTCCGTTCTGTTCACGCACGTTTGGCTGGGCACCGCCCAAAAAATCTGAGGATTGCCAAAGTGAGGGAATTGGGGGGACAAAGGGGGGAAGGGGACATGCCTCGAGGGGACTGACGGGGTCGAATTGGAGGGTGAAAAGCAGAAATAGGGAGATGAAGAAGCGGAGGGATAAGCGGGAGAAAGGAAAATGGAGGGAAAAAGGAAAAAAGGGGTAAAAGAGAGGGCCAACGGAAGAACGCATCGGACGGAGCATCTTCTTGCTGAAAACAAAACTTAGTACAAATGGATGAAAAGTAGAAAAATTGAGCGGGTGATGGATGAAAAGGACGTAAAAGCGGAGGAGGGACAAAAAGACAAAAGAAAGGGAGCAAAAGCATCCCTTGGGGGAGGGGAGGGGGTGCGCAACGGAGGGGGGGGGGACAAATGTGCCCTTTAAAAAGGGTGTTGGACCAATGCCAAGTTTTAAAAAAGCAAAATTTCAGCTGATCTCTGCCCACTCGGCTGTCATTTTCACTGCAAATTTTTTGCAAAGTCGCGTCGTCATCAATGACATTGGCGGACAATTGGCCAAACTTTACGATGCGTTGGAAGTGAAAAAGGCGGAAGAGTTTGAGCAAAGGATGGACGAATTGGCAAGTGCCGGGGATGAGAGGAGAGGTCAGTGGGCCGAGTGGCCAAAAGGAAAAACCAAATTCAATCTTTGCAGGGAGAAAAATTGCCGAACTTCGGGAAGCATTTCGCGAGTGGGAGACTTTTTTGGCACGGCTTGACGTCGAGTTGGAGCGGGTGGCCGGGCCAAACATCCAGACGGAACTCGGCGAAACGGGCAGGGGTAAGTGGCGAGGCAGGGAAAGGGGGAGAAGGAGGAGGGGGAGAGAGGGAGGGGGGGAGGGGGCATTGGATGGTGACCAGCTGATCAGCGAGTGATCAGCATCAGCTGATCAGTCAGAGTCCCTGAGGAGCGACAGAAGAATGGCCGATCAGTGGCCGCTTTGTCTCCCCCTTCAGAAATTCAATTGGTGTCCTCCAACAAAATGTTCAAAGGCGGCTCCCTCCTCTCCTACGTTCAGTCCTCCTCCTACCCTCTGATGTTCCTCGAGGTGGTCGCCTCCTTCGCTGTCCAGGAGTGCTATGAACACGTGAAGCGGATGTTCGACAGTTTGGCCGAGTTTCACAAATTGGGCTGCGACATTTTGCTGTTGGCCAGGAGGCCGGCTGCCGGTAAATGAATTTGAATTTGGAATTTCAAGGGATTTTGGCATTTGCGATCAGAAAATGGTTAATTGTAACCGATTTGAGGTGGAAGCGGATTTTTGAAACTGATCGGAATGCCCTTCAGACAAATGCTCAATGACAGCGAATCAATGCGCCAAATTTTGCAGCATCGCCAATCCGCACTATCAATGGCCGGCATCAGAGCATTGCATATTGTAAGTGTTCACTGATCATCGGAGGAAAACAGAACGGAAAGTGATCGGAAAAAGTGAAAAGCAAAAAAAAAAAAAAATTGGGGAGGAGACAAATTGAAAAAGTGTGTCACTCTCGACGGGGGAGGGGGCTTTTCAACCCCTCCCCCCCCCCCCCCGACGCCTCCCAATGGACGAGACCGTCCCTGGAATTAAATTGGGCACTTTGTTTTAAAAAAAGCAATTCGAATGCCATAAAAGATTTAGCTACACGATTGACCGTTTAAAAAACAACTTGTAAATTTTCTTTGTCTCAGCACCGCTGCGCTTATTTTTCTGATGGCATTTGAAGATGCCACCAATGGACCGACCAATGGCTTATGAGTGCCTTTTTTACGTCCAATTTCTGCTGGGGATGGGTGGGCAAAGTTTTGCCCATAAATCTGTCGGGCATTGGTCATAAATTGTCCAGCAGAGAATGGCACAATTATTCCGCTGAGACTAAAAAAGATAATTTGACAAAATTCGGAGAGGATATCAAATAAAAATGCCAAAAAAGAATAAAATAATAAAATAAATTTAATTATTAAATTGCATTTTAGTACACGGAATTTCTGTGCAATGATTACACTTTGGAACTGGCTAACAACAACAACAGTAACAGCACAAATAGTAATAATAATAAACAGTCTCCGGCGAATGCCGCCGGAGAAACGCCGACGGCGGAGAAAAAAGCGATCGGCGAACACAGCGGATGCGTATTGATCAATCGGCACGGGCACATTCTCTATTCGTATTTGTGCACCGATTCGAGCGATTGGCCCGACGTGGAAGTGCTTTTGGAGCAGGTCGGTGGGAGGGCAAAAGCGAATTTACCGACAAAGTTAGTGAAATTGGAGTTTTCACATCTGATAGAATAATGCCGCGCGGCATTTCCTAATGATGACAAAGAAATTGATAGGGAAAAGGATAAAATCAAAAAAGTGCCAATTATGGTAAAAGAAAAAAAGCCTTTTATCCTTCAAAATTTACTTAAAAATAAATCAATTAATTTGGTTAATAAAAATGGCAATTGTTTTGGTCTCGTTAATTAACTGATTGTATGTCACATTATTTATTTCTTTGTGCTGTCTCATTTTCTTTCCTTTCTTTAATGTAAATTAATTTTTGCTGATTATCTTTTTGTCTCATTAATTTCCTTAATTTGTCATCATTTATTTTTAAGGTCCGTGTTAATTTCAATCGTCGTCCCTCTGTCGCTCAACGGAGTGAAAATGCGTTGCTCGACGATGCGCCAGCAGCGGGTGCAGTTTTGGCCGGGAACAGTGCCACGGGGGAAAAGGCAAATGGAACGGCGGAAGTGCCACCGATGGCACCGTCATCGACGGAGGGCGGTGAAGTGGCGGTGCACAAAAGGAAGTGCTGTTGTGTAATGTAACGGACGGGAAGAAAAGAGCAGTGATCAGAAAAAAGGACAGAGCAATTGGAGGGGACAGTGGGAGTGATCAGAAAAGTGATCGGAGAGAGTGACCAAAAGAGAAGCAATCGGAAGGGCAGTGATCGGAGAGAGTGATCAGAAGTGGAATAATTAGAGAAATGACCGGAGGAAGTGATAGGAAAACATTGCATTACACTTTTTTATAACTTTATCATTTATGTTTTGATGCATATATCGACAAATAAATCATTTACAATTGGTGCAAACCAAAAAGAGTGAATGTGGCGGGGCATTGATTAATAAGGAAAAGTGATTGGCAATCGATGGAAAAGCGACGAGAGAAATGAGCGGCGGACTGATCATTGCCATTAAAAGGAGGAATGAGGCGAAATGGGACAAAATGAGGCGCAAGGACAGCAGCAAGAACAGAAATTGCTGAAGGACAACCAATTGGAAAGGACGGAAAAAGCGAAGGGAAAGAAAGCGCAAGCGAAAAGAGTAAGCCGAAAAGGGGGGGGATTAATGATTAAATATTATTATGTCATTCCCCCATTGGCTATCTTCCCCCCCCCCTGATTATCATTCCCTTCCCCTCTTCCCCTCCCACATTGATTATCCTCCCCCCTGGCGACAGTTTCTTCGCCTCGTGGGCCCTCAACTGACTGTTGTGCTTCTCCTGGCCTTTTACCTTTTGTTCGGTGCATTGTCACTCCGCTTTCTCGATGATCAGCTCAATGCCCAAATTCCGTTCACCGAATTGGTCCTTTTCTGCTTCGAAACTTTGGCCACAATCGGTCAGTCCAATGGATGGGCGGGCGGTCTCCGCCACTTCAGTCTCCAATTACCGTTGTTTTTCAGTCTCCAATTACCGTTGCTTTTCAGTCCCCAATTACCGTTGCTTTTTTCAGGCTACGGTAACATTTGCCCGTCCACTTCTTCCGCGCGTCTTTTCCTGATGCTTTATTCTCTGTTTGGCATCCCTTTGTGCATGTTGACAATTGCAAACTTTGGCAAACATTTCACTAAAGCATTTTGGGTGCTGGTCAGAGTTTTCAGAGATAAGGTCAGAAGAGTTGGCCACTGATCAGTGTCCAATTAGACCCGTCGTTCTAAATGCCGTCATTCATTGCTCATTTGTCAGAAATTGTCCCGGCCACTCGTCCGGCGTCGACTTCCGTTCGTTGTTTTGGTTGCGCTCGCCTCTTTCGCCGTTTTCTCCATTTCCTTACTTTGCCCTCTCCCAAACGATGGCCAATCGGATTTTCCAGTCCGAATTGATCACTTTTACTTCGGTTTGATCAGTTTCACCACCGTCGGTTGGTGCCTTTTCGTCCGTTCCTTTCTTTTCCAATTATTCCCCGTAGGGTTGCTCCCCGACCCCGAGCTCCCCGACCCCCGACCCGACCCGAGACGTTTTTGGGGCCTATTCGCGCGCCGAAAGCGATCATTTTGATGATGGACTGTCGCCGTTACCATCGGATGGCAAGGAGTTTGGACGACTTTTTCAAGGTGTATCAGCAACAAACGATGTGCAACAATGAATGAAAAATGTTGAATAAGGTGATGTACCCGGTGATATTCGTCGTCTTTCTCATCATTTACATTTTCGTGGTGATCGAAGGAGAAGAACAGAAGTGTCTTCAGCAGGAGGAAAAGGCCAATGGAAGGCAATGAGTGATGGAAAAACATCGGACGGACAAAAGAAATAGTCGAGAGTTAATTAGGGACATTCTCGGGAATTGGACAATTGCGAATGGTTCTTTTCCTTTACAGTATCCCTTTGTCTTATTGTATGTGCTCTTGTCAAGTAATTCTCAACCTTTGCTTATCGAATTCCCTTTTCAAAATTGTACCGTTTTTTGGTGCTAGGTCGTTTCCTAAAAACCGCCACCATGGGCGTTTCCTAAATCCGCCATGTGGTAGGAAAACAAAAAAATGTAAGACATATAAATTCATAACTTGGTCCATTTTCAACCAAATTAATAATTCTTGGTATCATTCAATAGCTCTAGGTGTTTTCTATCAGAATATAATTTTATTAAATTTTTTACTTAAATATATAAAAAGATATGGTAATTAAATTCCACAAAACCTTAAGTCGGAATTTTTTGTCCAGAACTTTTTTGAAACTCAATGAAATTTTTTGAAATTTTAAAGATAAATAGAATAAATATAGTACTTGAAATTCTAAAAAGAAAATTTAATCTATTTGCTTCTGAAAAAATTTATAAATCATTGAACAGGCTATGTTTTTTTGCCATGGTCATGCAAATGTAATTATAAACATTTAAATTTTTCAAGTCATTAAAATGCAATTAAGTCAAAATGAATTTATATATTCGATAGACCTAAAAATTCTCTATTAGCTTGCAAAATTTCAAAAAATTCCCCGTCGCTCAAATTCTTAGGCTTTGGCGATTATTTTCCCTCAACTGATGGCAATTTTCTTCGTTTGCTTTTGCATCTTTTCGTCCTTTGCGTGGGAATGATTTCGATGGGCCTTTGGTTTTCTTTTGTCCGCGACCTTTTCATGGGCTTTTTCTGTTTCCACCGGCGCCATTTTCGCCACTTTCGCGACGTTTCCGTTTGGTTTGGGCGACGGCGAATGCGCCTGTCCAATTTGTTGGAGGTGGTAGCCAAAGAATTTCAGGTGACCAAACGAATTTCCAACAACGGCCCATTGTAACGACCAAATCAAAGGCTTCGCCAACCCAAATTCACCAAGTTTTGGACGAATTGGACTTTCTGATTTCGGATGCCCTTTTGGAAGTGCAAAGCAACAAAAAGTCGTTGGCCATGGCAAATTCGCAACGGAAAGAAGAAATTGTGGCACAATAAGAAAAGCCCGTTAGATCATTTGTGTTTATTTTAATTTTTCATTCAAACAATATGCCATAAATTTTCGCTGTTACTATAATGAGCTTTTTTTGGATGATGAAAAATACTTAAACTATTTTTCGGAAACCCTAATTTACTGTTTGCCTTATTATTTTTATTTTTTTAAAATTTTTTGTATTAAAAACAAGCTGATGTTATTTTCTTACTCGTTTTTTTAATCGTTTGTAAGGCGTTTTTTGTTCGTTTGGTCTGACTTCATTCATCAGTGGTTTTTTAAATCATGGATCACAACTACTGGCAAGCACATCCGAACAACCCGGTTTTGCTGCTGCTTTTATCAAATAAAATGATCAACTATGTGCTTGGCATGTTATTTTTTCTTTTCTCTTCAGCTTGTGAATCGACCTGAACGGAATGGAACGACCGAACAGAATGGGGCGATGAGTTCATGTTCCCATCCCCAAAGAGCTTCTGGAGAGCCTAACCAACTCAATGTTGTGCTCGTGGATGGGACTGAAGTTGTTGTTAAGGTGACCATTCTGCTGATGGTAAAATGTTGTTCCATCATGCAAATTGTTCAGATCCACAATGTTTTGTGCTGCTATGAATTGCCCATGCACATTGACTTACGACAGGTCGCTTATGGCAGCATAAATGTGGACTATAACAGAGCAAAAGGGGTCAGTGGCATTTCAATTTCGACTTGTTTTGTTCATGCTTTGTTCAGATTTTGCACAAACAGTTGCGCAAGCCGTCCTGTTCAATTCGAATTGCAAACAGTGGCAAAGTGGTGATTCACGGCTGCAAAAGGTGGCAAACGGAAACAAAACATTCAAACTGCACATTTAAGCGAAGAAGATTGCAAGAGAGTGGCACGCGCAATTGGCCGAATGATCCAACGGAGCACGGGACGGTTGGACCAGCGGATTTGCATCCGTAACTACAGGGTAAAGCGAAGATGAACATCCATCCTTAGCACTCAGTAGTCTTTTTGAGGCCAAAATGCTTTTACCAAAAATTATTTAAAAAGCGAGTTCAAAGAAATTAATTAAAAAATTTAGGTTTCTAACATATTGGCTACTTGTCGAATGCCTTTTGATATTCGTATTCAAGAATTGGGTCGAAAGCACAGGGAAGCCCTTTATGAGCCGGAATTGATGGTCGGTCTTCAATGGAATTTGAAAGAGCCAAAGGCAAATTTGCGAATTCACACCACTGGCACTGTCACAGTCACTGGAGGTGAACCGTCAAAAATGAATTTTGTTAATTACAGTCAGTGAAACATTTCAGCAACTTCCGAGGCGAATGTTGTCGCTTCTATCCGCAAAATTTATCCGTTTCTCAAAGAGTTTTCTTCCCAACGCGCTTCTGTCGACGTTGTGAATTTGGACAGTATCGACTCGGCATGGTTCAGCGACACATTGCGAAACCGACGCCGGAGACGGCCGCCGCAGACAAATCGCGACTACGCACTGCCCAATGACACGGACGATCGCTCGAGGCCAATTCCGGCGAAGCGATCTCGTTACCAGCAAATCCAGGGCAGCGGCTTTTACAACAACGCCATTCACAACTCGGACGAAGAAGATCTCGACTTTGCGGGTGATTATGAAGACGACGACTACGAGGAGGAGAGGGAGGAGGAGGACGACGAGTAGCGACCGACGGACAGATCTCTGCTTTTTTTATGCTTGCAATTATTAAACTACGAATTTGCAGCAAAAATCTTATCACATAGTTATCTCTCTCAATTCGTTAAATTTTTGCATAAATAAATATTATCATTTACATTTTCCCATTGTTCTCACATTTATTGAGTTTTGGCTGATAAATTACTTTCTTTTTTGTTGTGATTGCGATCCATTTTTGAGACATGAGCTGTGCTGACCATTTGGAAGGGCCTGGCGTTTTCTGTCCTTTGGTCGCTGTCCTCGCCACCGATGGAGCGAATAATTCTGTTGGCAAAAACGGACTTAATTTTGGCGATTTGCTGTTGCCCTTTTCCTGCACCGAGATTTCAATCAGAGTTCGTGAATTCGCAAGTTGTGTTCCCCATCAATGATTCGCTTTAGGATCCGTTGAGTCAAAATGTTTCTCACCGATTACGCCTCGACTTTCGCGACATACGGCGAAAAGGTGCAATTTATCATCCGCCGGTTTTTCGTAATTTCTTTTTACGAATCTAACATTTTAAACTTAACGAATTTCCAATTTTAGGCTTTCTTTTGGAGAATACCGTTTTTCGTTTCATCCTTCAAGAAGTAATATTCTGAAAATACTTACTCAAATATTCCTTGCCATTGTCAGAGTGTTCTTGAACATTCTGCCGAGTCCAACTACAAATACGACGGTCAAAGCATTCTTTCCAAAACATTTTATTCGACTTTTATTCATTGGTTGGAACCCGCGGAGCACGAAGTAACCGACCGACCATTAATGTGTAATTTCCCTGGGTTTCGTTTTTTTAATTCAGTTCCTTCGGGCGTACATCGGCTGCATTTTCGTGGCCAGCACAACCGAAACTGACCCACTCAAGGCATTCGAAGAACTCGACCTCGCCCAGAGGAATGAACAAGTAAATTTTAAATTTAATTTAACATTCTTTATTATTTTCCTGCTCTTTTTGTTAAGCAAGGAATTGCCTCAGGCACTCGGCTTTCACCCGCATTTTGTGCCCTTCCCAAATGGTTTTTCGAACAGACACTTTTCAAATACTATGTGCTGCTTCATGACAATGCAAACCCATCAGATGGGGACAAGTATTCTGAGATTGCTATATAAAAACTTACTTTTTTAATGATTTAGGCATAAACAATTGTTCAGCACACTTTGTGAACGTTACGGCCCAAACAATTGCCATTTTTTAAATGTAAATTCGACTAATCCGGTGAGGGCAGCTTCCGACATAATGCCCGATCTATGGCAGCCAATTTTGGCAAGGAATGGTCGTGGTTTGAACTCGGGCATTGAGTTGGCCAGAAGGAATTTGCTTCCGCCGTCAAAAGCAGTGCCAAACATTCAGGTGTTTCTTGACGTTTAATGCGTTTCTCCTTTTGTACAATGACTTTTCAGTCCAATGACTTCACAGTTTTGTCGCCCACCCCACCTCAAAACCCACAACAACAACAACATGCCATTGCCTCCACCACCGCTTCCCAATTGTACACTTCTCAACCAATCGTTGTCCCCTTTAATAGCACCAACAATGAAAATAACACAAACGAAGCGACCAATTACCACCCTCTCAACGGTGGAATTGGTTCTGCACATTCAGTCCAACAAAATATGGCACAGGTTCATTAATCAAAGTCTAAATTACAAACGATTATTGTCCGTCGTTGTTCGTCAGGGTACAGAATGGTCCTCACACACAACAAAATTGTCCTGCAATGACTTGTCTACTTTCGGCCTTTGGATGGACATTGAAGATCGTCAGAGACTGAGGCGAATGATTGACGCAATGTGCTCAAAGGCGCTTGTTCCTTTTGTTGAAAAACGCCTGGCCGAACTACACGAGTCGGTGGTGAACCGGAAAAGTTTGACCAAATCGACCTTTTCGAATATGCGCAAATGGTTGGGTGGTGCGACAGCAAATGTTGTGGGAGCACTGCATACGGAGCAGCAACAGCAGTCCGTTGCTGTCAGGTGACTAACTTTTTCTATATGCTGGCGCATAATTTAGTAAAATTGACTATGACCTCAGTCAAAGGCGTAGCCAGACCCTTGGCTTCCGGGGGGGGGGGAATTCAAAAAGTCGATTTTGGGTGATATTGCCATTCCTATGAATTTCTCGTCCCCATTTTGTGCAGCAAGTGCAACTGCAAGCGCAAGACCAGCGTTCCCAGGGAATGATTCCCTACCAAATGGGCGTCAATTTCCTCGACTCCCAAGCGGGCAAAACGGCGTTCGGAATGCCTCGTCGAACGTACACACCGTAAGGTACAATGATTTTTGAAAAATTCCCCATTTGTCGGCTAACAATAAACCAAATTTAAATAAATCCACGATTGGGTTTTGGTTTGGTTCATTTTCCTGATTAAGCTATGCTTCCGATAGCATTGAGTTGCAAATGCGAAGGATGGCCGACCTCGCCTTTCTGTTCGGCTTGTACGGTTTTGCTTACCAAACGTATCAATCGCTGAAGAAGGAATTCGCTAATGACCAGGCTTGGGTATGTTATCGAAATGTTCGACCAGTGCTTCTCCTTTCGGGTTGCAGCTGCACCATGCCGGTGCTTTGGAAATGGCCGCGTTGTCCAGCTTTATGAGCGATTGGAAACTGTTTTCGGATCAGCCTGACAGTTCCACCTCAAAATCAATTGTCTGGCTGAGGAAGCAGTACCCGCAACGGTACGCAGACAACGCAATTCATTACTACGCAAATGTCTGCAGGTACAAATTAAAAAGTGAATTCCAATTTTGACGGATAAACTTTCAAATGTTAATTTATGCTGCATTAGGGAACTGATTTTAATACTTGTGGCCCTTTTGTTGCTTAAAAACTGGGATTATGAACAGTTCGTATCCAGAAAAAAAATTCGGGGAAGGCACCCAAAGAGCCTTTTTTTGTTGTTCTTCGCAACGAAAAAAAATAAATTTAAATTTTAAGCAGAAAGGCGAAAGCGCAGGATTTATAGCGATTATTCGTTAAATTGAAATAAATTCCTATTTTGAGGTCAAATTTTTAAAAAATTTGGTTCATTGGGATCCGGCGGTGCCGATACGCTCCACCAAGATATTTTTTTGGGTTTTATAGGAACAGATAAGAAAAATTATATGCACAGAATAGGAATAACCACAATTGTTAATGTTTATTTTTAGGGTTCCTTTTCTCGCTCTCCGAGCATTGATGAACAGTTCTCAAGTTTCGTGACCTCTTTTTACAATAATTAATTCCATTCTTTTCGCAGATTTTATGTCGGCTCGAACTCTTTGAGGAGGCGGCTCAGCAAATGATTAGTGTTGGGGCATCTCTTCAGTTGAATTCCGATTTGTTTGACGCTATACTACTCGAACATGCTGCACGTCTTTACTTTATGGCTGGCAATAGAAAGCGAAAAGTCTCTTTCTATCTGGTGGGTTGCCAATATATTTTTAATTTCAAAAAGGTTTCAAAACATCAAAATTTTATTAGAAATTTCATTAAAAAAAATTTGGAAATTTTTTCTAGCAATTTTTTCAAAAATAATGAGGAATTATTATCTCAAAAAATTTTTCAAAAAATCGCCGAAACTTTTAAATTATTTTTTTGAGGGGGGGGGTAAATAATTGTTCTGAATACCACACTTAGGCAACGGCGGCAATACGGATTTCCCGGTTTCTCGGCACTAAGGCTGCCCAGCAGCACTTTCAACTGGTGGGCGATGGAGGAGGCAGTGCCATGCCTTCAATGAAAGACGAAAACCCCAAAATCAATCGGTGGAATTTGCTGTGTTTGCTCTATCATGAAGTGCTGCAGTCGAGCACAATTGCCAACAATGGGTGGAGATGGGCGGAGGAATATCTGTTGTGTTTGTACATGTCCTGTTTTTAGATCATCGGGAACTTTCATTTACACTATGAAATGTTTAACAGAAATTTATTCAATAGCGCACAATAAATGTTTAGATGATTCATTTCTGTAAAAGCTCTCGAGTTCAGTGCTATTTTCCTCGAAAAGCGCCAGTTGCTGTTCAGAGAGTGCGTTATTTATACTATGATAATTTATTAAAAATCGAAAAATCACAATTTAATAGATTGGAATCAATGTGAAAAACAACAAAATAATATGAAAATAGTACGAGGTAGACGTAAGTAATAAATGACAAAGGTGCGCTTATTTCACTAGCTTGTTCTCGTTCCGGCAAAGGATGTGCCATTATTTTGGCTGTTTGAATAGGATTGGACAAAAGCGACAAATTGGCGTTCACTCTCTTCGTCAGCAGGTGCTTCTTCATCGTCCACTCGGATGTAAAATGGCCAATTTGACACATCGAATCCCCAAAAGCATTCATTATTATTTGATGTCGGTTGGTGGGTGTGTCGGCAAAAGTCCTCCGGGGTGAACATTCGACGGCAAATGCGACATTCAAAGCATGGATTTGGGGCCAATTCGCGGAAGAGAAGGGCGGAACAACCGCCAAAACAGTCGTGAACTACCCAAAATGGGAGGAAAACCATAATGTGACGAATTCGAAAAATGAAAAGGAACCAACCCTAAACGAATGCAATTGCGACCGCTGAACCTCGTCAATTGGAGAAGTGCCAGTGGAATTCAACAGGGAAATGAGTCTTTCGGCATTGGTTTTGGTGATCAATTCGCACCTGGCATTTCACATTTGATTCTCAAAAACCAAATAAATGCAAAAAGCGAACTTTGACAGTGATGGTTGGGCCAACCCGGCCCTCTTCAGCACAGTGAGTTGGTCTTCGGTGGCCAATGCGTTTACAATGGCCAACAATTTCATTGATTCGTCAATTTTTTGGGTTGGAATTTCATCAAGACACAACGCCCGCATTTGTGGGAAGCTCAAGCGACATTCTCCGCCAATGATAAAACAGCCTAAGGCCTTTCCTGAATTCTAACGATATTAACATTAATTGAAAAATTGGACGAGAATATTAAAGGATTTGAACTAAAATTATATGTAAATCCTTAATTCACCCACCATCCACAACCGTCGACTTCAGCGTGGAATATCTGCTGTCTCGTGGAGTGAAAAACGGAAACTCGGTTTGTCCCCTCGCGGCGGTTTTCATTGTCCTCGAGTCGGTCCCTTTGGATGTACTGCTCCCGGGCTGTTGATCATTTGTCACATTTTGTTCTTGGTGATGCGTTTTGAACAATTTCTGCCTGAATGTCATTTAAACAATGTAATTTTAATTTGGAGACGAAAACCGAACAGATTTTTCATCAGAGTGTCTCGGTCATCGATGCTCAGATTGGCGTAAGTGACTGCCGTCGACGAAGTGGACGGAGTTTGGTCGAGCATTACTTTGAACAGCTCAAAACACGGGAAAGAACTAAAATTTACAGAGACGTTTTCTTATTTTAATAAAAAAAAATTTTAAAATTAAAAATAAATTAAAGGGATCGATTAAGAGAAAATAAAAATTGTACAAAAAATGCCAAAGACAAAAACAAAAAGGGCATAGCAAAACGAGCGATTCACACAATACGAAGTTCGTATTACGAACTTTTACTAATTGCTTTTTGGCTATTTATTGTTTTTATCAATCCAAAATTTTTTAATTTTGCCTAAAATCATACGACTTTAATTACGATTTTTGTGCATATTTGATGCATATTTGGCAATTTTATTTGCATATTTATGTGCATATTTTGGTCATTTTTCGCGCATATTTTTGGCAGCCCTGATAATTTGGTTTAAAATACTTGAAACTTTGTTTTAGATGTTTTTATTGCATAAATTTTTGCCAAATTTGTTAACAAAATGCCACTATCAACAATTTGCTTCGTATCATTTTTCAAAATCTTTGTTCAAATTGGTCCAATTTAATTTGTCCGACATTGGTGAAGGGATTGCGGAGGTGCAAGTCAAAGAATGGTAGGGTTAATCTATGCATTTCACTTCTATTCAATCGTTTTAAGGCACGTGAAAGAAGGCGATTCGATTGCTGAATTTGATGAGCTTTGTTCAGTTCAGAGTGACAAAGCGTCAGTTACAATCACCAGCCGATACAATGGAAAAATCAAAAAAATGTACCCTTTTTTGACCGTTGTCATTTCTTAAGATTTAGGGAGGATATCTTTCCTCAAAGATTCTCAATTTTCTGCTGTTAAGGTATTACCAACCCGACGAAATTGCCAAAGTTGGCCTTCCATTGGTTGACATTGAAATAGCCGAACTTTCTTCAGAAGAAGAAAAGGAAGCACCAACAAATGGTGATTTCTTTGTCAGCATTCTCTATTATGCCTTCTTAATCATTTAATTTCCATTTTCAGTTTTGCCAACTGTAAAAACTGACGCTCCGTCTTCGCTTTTGTCTCAATCTCCAAAAGTAATCGCATCGCCGGCCGTTCGTCGCCTCATCCGCGAGTATGGCATAAATACGGTCGGACTGACCGGGTCGGGCAGAGACGGACGGATTCTGAAGGAGGACATTCTGAAGTTGGCATACGTACCGCCGCCCACCTCTTTTGGAAAGTCACCCGACTCCGTCACCGCTTTTCATTCGCGCGATAAGCCGGTTCTTAAAAATTTCGGCAATGGTGGAGAACATCGGTCCCAATTTTTTTTTTTTTTGTATTTTAGAATAATAGAGCAACATTTGAAAAAAAATGAAACTTGTATATTTTCAAAAATGATCGAATACGGGGGTTCGGGGTTCTAAATTGAGCCAATAGAATGCCAGATTCATGCTCAGTGCCTTAGATACCCATCGAAACAATTTTCATGAAAAAAAATCCTGGACTAGTTTCTCCACCATTGCTAAAAGTCCTTAGAATTAAATAAAAATTGCACATGATCCAACATTTTATTCATTTTAGTCCGGTGTCGAAATTGATGACGAAATTTCGTCCGATTCCGACAATGACTCGGCCAACGAACATCGAATTCCCATCCGCGGATACATTCGAACGATGGTCCGTACAATGACAGAGGCACTGCGAATACCGCATTTTGTATACAGTGACGAGGTGTGGTACGAACAAAGAATGAAGCAATTCAGATAAAATACTCGTTACATCATCATTGAGTGCAGGGGATGGATTCATAACCCTTTTTTAAAAGGCCTTATTAACTAGAGACCGGACAAGAGGGTCGGTCGGTCGGTTTCGGTTAAAAAACCGAAGAAAAATTTTCGGTTTTTTTGAATTTTTTTATCTTTTCCCAAAAAAACAATAAACCATTTTTATCAATAGAAAAAGCGAAAGATCACCTCTGAGTAAAATTGTAGAGCTATTGAAGCTCTATCAATGGTGTATAAGTTGGGAAAATAATTGAAAAAGGCAGCCAAAAAACGTTTGTTAGCTTCCTGATTCTTCTTATCGGAATTTTAGGAAGTCAATTTGATCACTTCTTCTGCTGCTGTTCAGGTCGCTTTTGGCACTTGGGCCGTCGGCGACGCTTCGCGCTGTTTCGAAGGGCGAAGACGCGGCAAATCGGCAACGGCACTTGAGAGTGGCCGAATGGGAAGGATGACGGATGAGGAGGAAAAAGAGAACGGAAGAAGGGAGGAAAATGAAGAGAAAGGAGGAATAATATAGGAAAGGAAGAGGGAGAAGAAAGAGAGGTCAGAAGAGAGAGGAAGGGAACAAGAGAAGAGGAAAGGGAAAAGAGGAAAAGACACCGCAACAAAGAAGCAGAGAGAGGAAAAATATTTTACAAAAAATTCTTCAAAATGAAAAAGAGCACAAAAAAGCAATAAATTTATTATTATTAACAGGTTATATCGCTCCAATTTGATTCGGGTTTTTTCGGTCAAAAACCGAAACCGAAAAAAACCGAACCGGTCCGATCTCTATTATTAACTATCCGGAGTCTCTGTTTAATTTCAGATCGTTGCTGATCATTTGGTGGAATTAAAGAAACATTTGTCGCCGATCGCTGCTCAAAAGGGCCTTTCTAAACTCAGTTTTATGCCCATCTTTGTCAAGGCCACTTCGCTGGCATTGACCAAATTCCCCCGTCTTAATGCGTCCTTTGACCCGTCACACGAGCAACTCATTTTGAAAGTAAATATTATGGGAAATTGCTAAAATATTGCCAAATCCAATTTAAGCGTTTCCACAACATTTCGCTGGCCATTGATACGCCCGACGGTCTCGCGGTTCCGAACATCAAAAACTGTCAAAAGAAGACCATTTGGGAAATTGCATCCGATTTCGAGAAGTTGTGCTCGCGGGCTCGGGAGGGACGACTTTCGCTGGAAGACCTTTCCGGCGGAACATTTGCCCTGTCCAATGTTGGATCGGTCCGTCTTTCGCCCTCTTTCTTTCTCTGCTCCCTCCTCCCCTCTTTTTCTTTACTTTGCTGTACTTTCCTCCCCTTTTTCCCCACAGATCGGTGGTACTTACATGAGTCCTTTGTTACTGCCCCCACAGTTGGTCATTGGTGCAATTGGGTCAATTCGTAAGATTCCACGTTTTGACGGAAACGGAAATTTGGTGGCTACGCATGTGGTGACTTTTTCTTGGTCGGCGGACCACCGGGTGAGTGTTGGTTGACAAATTGGATGAAAATTCACTTTCAATTATTATTACTTCGCTTTCTTTTCTAAGGTGGTCGATGGTGCAACTTTGGCGCGCTTCAGCAATTGCCTCAAAGAGTTCTTGGAACAGCCCGAGACGATGTTAGCCGAACTGCGCTGAAGGCGTACTTTTCCCATTTTGTACTTATTTGCTCTTCTCCCTTTTCACTTCTGTGATTGGTTTATCCCTTTTCACTTTGCCATACGTTTTGTGTTAGCTTCCTTTTTGCCTTCAACTTTTATTTATTGTAAACAAATGAAATTTTTAAAAATTAACGCCGTTTTTCTACCGATCGCTCCTTTTATCTTCTTCCTCTGCTGCATGTGTGGCAAACGTAAAAAAAGGCAGCCAAATTGTTTCCGAATCCGATGTTTCCCCTTTCGGGGCTGCCGCTCCATGGGTCGATGCCCATGTTGAAACGCGTGCCGGCCAAAAAGGGCTGACAAAACCAAGGAATTTGTTGCACACAATTAATTTACCTTTTGCTGCTGCAAATTGGGAGAATTGTAATAATAGGGCATGGCTTCAACGCCATTGGGGAGGAACAAATTCAGAAAAAGCCAAAGGAAAATGAAACTCATCGACCAGATTTAGGGGTTGAATTTGAGGTGGAAAGATGCACAAAAAATGCAATGCCATCGCATTTTTTCGTGGGAGTCAAACGGCGCAATTCAAAAGGGCGACACTTTCATAATAAATCGAATTGACAGGTCGAACGAATTCAATAACCTATTTTAGGAAGAGCTTTTGGGGAAGGACAATTTGCGAGGAAAGTCCAAAGAACAGAAAAACGAATGGACAAATGAAAAAAATCCCAATCTCTTAGAACAGTCCAACATTAGTAAAAGTCAGTCTCCTGAAAAGTCCATTGTGGGCAATTAATTAATTATTTTGTATTTACGTTTTGGGGGACGAGTTCGAGGAAAATTTTTAAAAATTTTGTTTTCAGGGGGGGGGGTTCTTGGAATTTTCGGAGTCCCAAAATTCTGTATTTTTTTAAAATAAATTTACAATCTTTTAAATTTTTTGCTTTTAAATCGCTGTTTTTGTGGCAATGTTTTTTCAAAAAACTTTTTTGGAACAGTGGGAGGGGGCGGGGTCCGGCGGTGCCGATAGGCGCCGCCGGAAAAATTTTGAAATTTTGAGCGAGATTTGTTAACAGAATTTGTCAAAAAATGACCAAATATTTGGTTAATTTATGGGTTTTTAGGCTATTAAAAATGAAAAAATAATAATTTTAAATTAAAATATTTTTTATTAATTAAATTCAATTAAAATAATGGTAAAGAAAATATTAAAAAATTTTCTGTTCCATCAGGGAATTGAACCGAAGAGACAAATAATGAAAGTAAAAAGGTTTAGAAGACACTTGACCACTTATACATGTGAACACATGCTATAAATGAAAATAAATAATTTAATTTATTTTTATCAAAAATTTCTGATCCCTCACCAATTCCCTTCTCTTTTCTCACCCAGACCCCCATTCTTACCAGTGCTTATTTAATCCCGCCGGGACCGGGACTGGCAAAACCCGGGATTTCCCGCCCCGGTCCCGCTCAACTAGTTTTTCTTTATTAAATGACGTAAAAATTAAATAAAAGAGGCGCAATTACAATACAAATTTTCAAAGAACGACTGCAAATTAATACTGAAAAACATAGGAAACTGTGAGAAGGGGGGGGGGGGAGTTACATTAACATTCGGTCGGATCTTAATTAAAAT
Source organism: Heterodera glycines (assembly GCA_004148225.2). NCBI lineage: Eukaryota > Metazoa > Nematoda > Chromadorea > Rhabditida > Heteroderidae > Heterodera > Heterodera glycines. The sequence goes on from CP049710.1 coordinate 9,068,755, forward strand.
CATTTTCAGAATTATTGGCTTTTTCATCCAACTTAATGGCATGGATTAATTATGATTGACTCGCACCGTTGTTAATTAATACTGCCCAAAACGGAGAGGGGGGGGGCAGTGATTGACGGGAAATGACACTCATTTGTCAAGGGAAAGCAATTAAAGAAAGCGGATTGACAAATAAACAAACAAAATTATCAAAAGCACAGAAAATGACGGACGGACTTTGTTTGCCATTCTCTGATGAAACTGATAATTAATACTGAATTCAGAGATTGACATTTGGGGTGAATGATTAATTAATTAATCGCTGGTCAGAGAGTCCTAAAATAGTCAAATGTTGGAAATTCTCTTGAATATCATCGTTAAAATAGGACAGTAAAGTGTAATTAATGAATGGGATGGACGGTTTGCTGGCAAAAGGGGCGGCGGAAAGGGCAATTGGCCAATTAGCGAAGCCGTGGAGGGCATAAATAAGCAAAACATTCGTTGACTGTCCACGCGCACAAAACGCTCAGCTTCGCTCTACGCTTGTTCGTTGTGTCTAAGGAAAGACTCGCACATTAATCATTCCGTAATTGTGCTCATTTGGCTGCTCACTCTTTGGCCGGTGCCAACGGTTGGAGTTCGCCCTGCGGCGGCGGTTTCGCGGTGGTCGTCGTAATGGTGGTGGTCACAATTTCGTACTGTTCGTCCGCAGGCACGTGAATGCCAATGAAAAATTGGTAAAGCCAAGCGCCGAGCAGAGCACCGACAAAAGGGGCGAGCAGAGGCACCCAAAACCAGCAGTAATCGTTGTAACTGAGAAGGGGCGAAACGGCAAGTGAATTATGGCACGGGTGCCGACACTTACGAAAACACATCCCATCCATAGCCAACGATCAAAGTGAACAGACGCGGCCCAAAGTCACGGGCCGGGTTACAGGGATAACTGAACGGAGGGGAGGGGGGTGGATGAATGGAAATGAATGATGGCCATGGCAAGACCCGGCATTGTAGGCAAAGGCCGTGCCGACCATCACAAAGGAAGTGCCGACGAGGAACGGCTGAAGGTAGGATGGGTAATGGTTGCGCTTGTCAGTGATGTGAGCGATGGCCAAACAGAAAACAGCGGTGGCCACCACCTGAAAAAGCAGAGAAACATTTGGGCGAATGGGAAGGGATTGATTAATTTACAGGACTGAGTTAACCTTTGAAATGGACAGAGACTCACTTGGTCAATGAATCCGTTGAACACGCCCAAGTGAGCAGCCGAATAAGAGGCGAAGATGTGCGCGGTCGCCTTGGTGCCGTACACTTGGCGAGTGCCACCGTCAAATTTGTTTATCGCATCTGAAAATCATGGGATCAACCGTAGAGCAACCGAATTTTAGACAAATGCCAAGGCAATTATTTGATCAATGGAAAATCGATTGACTGACCCCTATAGACCAAATAAGTAACGGCGGCACCGAAGAAAGCGCCGGCCAATTGGACCAACGAATAAAGCACGAATCGGAGTGGGGCGAGTTGTTTAAAGCTGAGGAACATAAAAGAAACCGCCGGATTGATGTGCCCTCCTGAAGGATTGGATGGATTGTGTCATTGAATGGGCCAATCTCTGCTGCCCTCCCTTTTCCTCACCGGACACTTTGGCACACACCGCCACCCCAAAGGCGATGCCGAGACCGACCCCGACATTTATGCCGATGGTTTGGTTGAGTGCCGGTTTTGGAAGAATGGCCTGGGCACAAACACAACCGATGATCAGCACCAACACAAAAGTGCCGAGGAATTCTCCGAGCAGTGCCCGGCCGAGTTCGTTGCGGACGCGCAGCTTGGATTGGACTTTGTCCATCGGACGAAAACAATTTGTTGACGAGGGGACAATAAATGGACCAGAGAATAAAGCTTCTGCTGATGTAGTGAGAGAGACTCAAAAGCAAAAGGGCGACGGGAGGGGGCAAAGGGGGAAAAAGGGAAAATAGGGGGAAGGGAAGAGGAAAAGAAAGGGGGAAGTTCGGAGGGAGGGAAAAGAAATTGTGAGCGATTGGGGGAAAATGGCAAAAATTTAGGGAAAAAATTGGGAAAATGAGAAAAAGGAGGGGGAAAGGTGCAAAAATTGACAAAAAGGTGGAAGAGATGAGAGTAAACGCAAACCAACAGCATTTGGCTCTAATGCAGTTTACGCGTCCAATCAATGACCATCCTCGGTTTCTTAAGCCATAACTTTTTTCATTCTTGCTCAAAACTTACATTCTTCTATCAATCGAGAGTTTAAAGTAAGTGCATTATTATGATGAACGGATGATGAGAAGAGAAGAAGAGTGATGAAGAGTGATGGACGATGAGTGAGAAAGAGAGGAGGATGAAAAGGATGATGAGAGAGAGGGTCGTTTTTCGGAAGAATGAATGCTTTGAGGGTATCGCGCTTAAGAGACACTTGAAAGTGTGCGTTTGACATGAGAGAAATGCGAAGTTTAAAGCAAAAAGAGGAGAGTTTGGGAGGTGAGAGAAGGGGTAAGGGGAGAGGGAGGGAAAGGGAAAGGGGAAAAGGATGGGAGAAGCAAAGATAGGGAAGGTGGGAGAGGGCAAAACTGTAAGGGAGGGAGGGGAGGGGGAGGGGGTGATTAAATGAGACGAAAATTTGTCCAATCGTTGCAAAATGAGGCGATGATTTATTTGTTTATTCTTTAACTATATTAGGAGAAAAACAGCTTTGATCTGTTCAATTTTCCAAAGGACGAAAAGGAGAAAAAAAAGAGAGAGGAAAAGCGTAAAACCGGCGGAGAGAGAGAGAGAGAACGAGAGAGATCAGATTCGGGCCTTCAATTTGCTCGGGTCCAGCACCGTCTTCAGCTTCATGGCTTTCATTATGTTGCCCCGTATTTTCATCTTTCCTTGCATGAACGCCTAAACCTTCTCTTATCAATGACCATGATCAGCGGTCCCCTAACTCCTGGCAAATGTGCGTTTCATTTGCCGCCTTCGTTCTTCGACTCCCCCATTTATCTTTCGGTCGGCAGAGTTTACCCTCCCCTCGGCCATTTCCGCTCCCATTGCTTTTTTCGGTGCCATTTGTCCTTAGATGGCTGGGATTTGCTTGTTACAATACAATACTTAAATGAGGCAGCTTTTTTCATCCTCCAATTTAATGCTCTTTTTGAACGGAAAGAAATTGTGAGGACAATGCGATCAAATGGTGGGGAGGGGGGCGGGGGAAGCGATCACTCATTTCCCCCGGCGGCGGTTGGGGAGGGAATCGCTTCGGAAATTAATTTGGATGGTTTGATCAGTTGAAGTGGACACTGCTGTGAGGACAGCCAATGTTTTGGAACTCGTTAATGGCGGGGCCCGGGGAAAGTGATGGATATAATGGGAAAATGCGACGAATGAATGAGCGGAGAGAGGCGGGGGGGGGGCGGCAGGCAAAGGGCGCCGACTGTAAATCCGTCGCCCCGTCGCCCTTCCGGTCGCTTCAGCGCCAATCAAATTTCACATTCTGTCGTCAAATCGCCATTTTCACGTCAAACAAACAAAAAAACGGCGAAATGAAATGAATCGGCGGACGAAATTGGATTTGATGGACCGGTGAATGATTTTGAGTGAAATGGGGCGAATGTTTTGGAATTGTGCCGGAGGGAAAGGCCATGGCTTATTTTGAAGAATTATGAAAATATTTTGATGATGAAGGATAAAGGACAAAAGAAAAGGGTGACAGAGCGACGATTCGCGTTTGTCCGCGCCCCGACTGATCACAAATTTGAAAATCGATCCGATCGGCTGTTGATCACCCAACTCCGATTCCTTTTAATTTTCCTTTTTTCTGAATTATCCTCTCAAATTCCGAACCCTCGTCGCTCTTTCGCGAATCTCTTCGAAAATCGCGTCACTTTTGAAATCCCTTTTGTCTCCGTCTTCCTTCAATTTTCTTTTCCATTTTTTGTTGTTCATTCGTTTTATTTGTCTCTTTCTTTGCCTGCTGTCCACAATTTTTTTGCTTTTGTTTTCCCTTTATTTGTTAAAAAAATGCTAAAATTCCATTTAAATAATTGTCAGACTTTGAGTGATTTAATGGGTGTGAATTCTTTTGGACGACGGATCAAAAGAAATGTTGGATTTACTTTTAGTCAATTGGAATTAGGACAATTTGGGGCAATTAGTGCAAAATGAATTGATGAAATACTTGCGGAGAGAACATTTTTCAGATCGGCTCAATTGATGGGAGGAGGTCAATGGGAAGAAAATTGGGAAGGGAGGCACTCAAAACTCAAAATGAGGGGCAAATGAATGAGTTAACTGACACATAGAACGAATGAATGAATGACATTGGGCAAATCGGGCACAAAAAAAGCAAAAGATTGGACCCTCAAATCGCGGTTGTTGGGTCGAGGTCAAGCAGCCCAAGGCACGCCTTGAGATCATGGAATGTTTGTTTGGGTGGCAATGAGAGTGACTGACCGTGCCAAAACCAACCGCAAACCCTCCAATTTGAAGGGGGTGTGAAGGAAGGGAGGGAATGGACGAATGAATGATGGCACACTGAAATGGAGAGGGGGGAGGGGTGGGGGGTAATGCGAGAGGCAAAGGGAGAGGGAGAAATGAAGCCGGGGGATGAAGCAGCCAAAAGAGTCAATGGAAGAAAGGCACACTTCTAATTTGTTCAAGCCGTTGCTTGTGAACAGAGTGGGTGGCACAGAAAAGTGTCATTGGTAATTCTCCCCCTCCCTCTCGCCCACCCAACCAACCCTCAGGCCCGTGCCATGCCATCCTTCCCATTCCCTTGGCAACCGACCCCCCCCCCCCCCTCGTGCCTTTTTAATTATTGTGCAGCACATCAAACTCATCGTCCATCATTTACATTAAAAAAAAAAGAAAGTGCAATTTGTACAGGAGGAAATCCGATTTTGACGATTCAAAAGAATAATAATTTGAATAAAAATAATAAGGAATAGTCGTTTAATCGAAAATGCCTTTCGGAGAATTGGCGGATGCCTCGGATTTTTCCCAATTTGTCCGATCTTTGGTCTTTCCTTTCTTCGTTTGCTCAGCTTAATTCCGTATCAACTCAGTACATTCGCTGCTTTTCATTGCCAAATGTTTTTACAAATCCATCCCTCGGCAGCAGAGAATGGCAACCATTTGCTGAAATGACTTTTGCATCGGAAGAAGTCGTGGAGAGGAGCAAATTTTGGACAATGGAATAAAACTAAGGCAAAGAGTAAATTGGAACAATCGTTGAGTCTCTCTCCCCCCCCCCCCCCGACACGGGGGACGGAAATGTCAGTTTTTGGAACTTTCCAATGAGTTGGCCCTTCATCGGTCGTTCCCCAGGGGCACCATCAATCCCTTAGGGGTGGACAAATGACCGGCGTAGCAATAGCAGCAGCAGAAGGAGGGGGAAGGGAGGGACAAAAAGATGGAAAGTGCCGGGCGAAGGCATCCATCGGTTCTTAGCAGAAGAGCACTTTCGGGGTCACTTCCCAATCGAACGAACACATTTATGTGCCGACCGATAAGCAAAGGAATCATAGCCAAAGGGAACTATGAAAAGTAAAGAAAAAGGGAAGGGACGGAGGAAGAAGAAGAAGAAGAGGGAGAGGGAGAGAATTGGTGAAAAAGGCAAAGGAAAAAGAACAATTTGGCAATACCCGTGGAAATGTTGCGGAAAGATTTAATTAGTGTGAACAGAGAAAGAAGAGAGAAAGAGGAGCCAATGGAAGGAGCGGGGGAAAGGGACGAAAAAGGCGCTAATCCCATTAGGAAAGACAGAAAAGAAAAGCACAGTGTTTTGGTTTCACTTCCATTGCAATGTTAACTCTTTTTTGCTCTAATGGACAGCTAAAGTGCGATTTGCGCAAACGCTCTCATAAAGCCATGCTTTTATAAGAGAAAAGACAGTGCCGTGCATTGGCTTTGCTTGAAGAGGAAGGGACTTTTAATTGAAAATAGAGTTATATGGCGTTTTGTTTTGCTTTCATATCCCAAAAAATTTGGCACCCCCACAAAGTGTCCAAGCCACGAAATGTCCAAAAGAGTAAAAACCCACGAAGTGTCCAAAATTTTTCAAAATTTATAAAAACAAAATGAGTCTAATTTAGGATTTTTAGGGTTTTCGGGGTCGCTGAATACGAATATACCCTTTATATTACCCCTTGCCTAACCTTAGGCCCATCTGAATAATAAAAAACTCAAATTCGAGACTTGGACATTTCGTGGGCTGGACATTTTGTGGGTCAGCGAAAAAAATTTAAGAGCAGGCAGATCTTTGAATCCGTGGGTCCCACTAACTTTGTTCGAATTCGTTTCTTAATTTGTTTTTTAAAGCAAACCAAATTTCTTTTTCTGTTTTACAATGTCGGATTCAGCAGACGAATCAGCAGATCCGTTAGATGCTTTGGTTTTTATGGAACAAGCCGAGGAGAACGGCAGTGATTTCAGCGACACAGAGGAAGGAAAGGGAATGGCGGAGGAAAACTCATCCGACGAGTCCGAATACAACGAAGTCAGTCCAAGAGGGAAGCACTTCTCCAAATTTGTTGTTTTCTCCATTCAGTTGCAAATTGCTTTCAAAGAAGGACTGCTGCAGAAGCATGGCTTAAACGCACTTCAAACGAAGAAGCGAGAAACAATTTACAAAAAGGCAGGACCTTTTTCTATTTTTATTTACATTAATTAACTTAGTTGATTACTGATGATTAGGGAGTCCAATTATATGCACATGCATATTTTTTTCCTGGACTGTGGGACGCCTGAAACGCACGAAAAACATGTTTTTAGCTTGGTTTGAAGCTTCTAGGACGTATTTCCATATGCATATTTTGCATATTTGTGCATATTTCGCGATTTATGTGCATATTTGCATATTTTGGCATTTCGTGCATATTTTGGCGTTTTTCCAAAAAACCTCTAATAGATCGGCCCCCAACAGACAAATTGGCCTTTTTGACCTCAAAAACCGGAAAATTTTCCAAAAAAAATAATTTTTTAGCAAAATTTTCACGAAAAATATTGAATAAATAAATTTTCTCAAAAAATGGTTAATTTATGTCAAAAATAAGCAAAATTTTGCTTTTCAGGTTGATTTTTCGCTAAAATGAGTAAATTTTAAGCTGTATCGTGTTTTTTTCTCCTAAAATGATTTTTAATACCACATTTAGCCATTTTTGAAGATTTTACTTTATGTTTAACAAATTTGAATAAATTTAGAGAAAGTATACCCCCAAATTGGAAAAATTTATGTGCATATTTTTCACTTTTTATATGCATATTTTGCCATTTTTGATGCATATTTTATGCGCATATTTTGCGATTTTATGTGCATATTTTTGGATGCCCTACTGATGATTGCAGCAAATATTTATTTTAAAACGCGCATCATTGTTTTAGGAGGAAATGGAGCGAAAATTTGTGCAAATTCACCGGAAAAGGGATTGGCTGGACACTTTGAGTGTCACTTTTGCACCTAATCTTTGCTATATGGGTAAAGTTGACAGCGATTTCGAGCGGGAAGAAGCTTTGTAAGTTTTCTTACAAATTCGTTGACATTAAACTTTTCATGTTTTATTTCTCACCGTCGGAAAAAAACGCAGTCAAAAATTTGAGTTGGAAAGGAAAAACAAAAATTTAGGAAGTTTTAATAGCAAATGAACTCTTATTTGTGGTATTTTATTTATTTATTTATTCAAGTAATAAAAGTCCAAAAGAAGGGACAAAGGCCGCTTATACTTTCGGAAGAGAATGATAGTCCGGGAAACATGATGGTGTCAGATCTCCAACTTGAAATTAATCTTGTAAAATATTTTTTTCTTGAAGGTGGGCAATGAATTTGATATTGAAATATCTGAATTTTTGCAGATTTCTTGTAGATGTTTTGTGGTTCTGTTAGCTTGGAAAGTTTTAGAAATTTTAGCCTTTCACTGTATGAGATGTAGGGGAGACAGCATTTTCTGAAAACATTTTTTGTAAAGTTTTTCTGAAATTTTTCCAGGCGGTTTATTTCTTTTTTGGTTCGAGGATTCCAAATTTCGGTTGCGTATTCTAAAAGGGGTCGAATATAACTTTTATAAACTGTAATCCAAGTCTTATTTTTGTTTCTTTTTATTGTGCGTTTGGTAATTTGTTTTGTTTCTTTTTCATTGTCAGCTCCAACCAAGCGTTGAACGCGGTCAGAACAGCTCTGCCGCGTCTTCACTCTCTGAAAGTGCCCATTCATCGTCCGTCCGATTATTTTGCAGAAATGGCCAAAAGCGAAGAGCAAATGGACCGAGTGGAGCGCAAATTGTTGAGGGTAAAGGCGGACAGAGAAAACCGAAACAAATCGAAGAGGTAAAGGGAATATTATGGACGGAAAAGACGAAATTCAAAACAAAAAAAGGCTCTAGTGCACTTTATGAGTCCAATCGACTTTTGTGAGTCCAATCAATTGACAATACCTGGTTTTTATACAATAACTTTGTTTACGTTCGAACAAACCCTATCTTTTTGGTATCATTCGAAAGCACAAAGTCTGAATAATGTAATAATACGAGAAAACAAGAGAATTCTAACATTTCAAGAAAGTTACAAACGAAAATAATCAGCAATTAATTAATTAATCAAATCTTTTTTGGTAATTGCCTGAACGCTGCGATTTTATATATTTTAGCTTCGTTGGACTTTGTGCTTTCGAATGATACCAAAAAGATAGGGTTTGTTCGAACATAAACAAAGTTATTGTATAAAAAGCCGGGATTGTCAATTGATTGGACTCATAAAGGTCGATTGGACTCATAAAGTGCACTAGAGCCCAAAAAAAACATCAGATTGCGTGAAGAACGGAAATTCGCAGTGAAAGTGCAACGGACGCGAGAAGAAAGAAAACGGAAGGAGAAAAGGAATTTAATTGAGGCGACGAAGAAACACCGGAAAGGCATGAAAGGACAATTGGAGGAAATGCTGAACAACACCAAAGGGGCGAAATGGGAGGACGACGAAGAGGGGGTGAAAAAAGGGGGGGGGAGCATCAAGAAACAAATGCCAACCGAACATTTTAGGGCGGAGGACGAAAAGCCAGCTACAAACTTGGACGAAAGGGTGGGAAACGTTCAGCAACCGATGGCAGGAAAATGAGCAGAAAGGGCAGAGACAAAAAGTTCGGATTCGGGGGACAGAAAAAACGTTCGAAAAGGAATGACAAGAAGAGTTTCGAAATGCAGTGATGGAATTAATTGTTTAACAGTGACAACTCAAAGCACCTTTATTTATTTGTTTTGAAAAAAGTAAATAAAGCAAAGTTAAAACTATTTTTTAAATAATTTGCGATCAAATACATACAGTGGACCACACCATCTCGTAAATTCTTCTACTTCCTGTGAAGAAAGTCGCTTACAGCCCGTCCTATTGGTTTTCTGAACGTCTCAAAACGGTGATGCAACGACAAAGAAAGTTGCGATTGATTGCTGCTTACGCTGTCAGAGTCCTCTGAAAAGTGAAATTTGTTGCAATATTTTTTGAGTTAGTGCGAATTTACCTGCATTTTTTATACTTGGAGTTTTCTGCCTTTTTGGGGTCGCATTTTGAAACAATTTTCTGTTGTCGGCCGGTAAGTAATCGTAGTAGTGCTTACCTGAAGGAGAAAATCACCAACTGAAATCCAAAACGCACTTTAGGGCAGAAAATAATTATTCTCCGTTTTTTAATGCAAATGTGAGACCATGAGCGTCCAGAAGTGCAGGGTCCGCTCCTGCAATTAAACACTGAACTCCAAAATTGGGAAAGATGCCCACCCATCTCCCTGAGCTGTCTCGTCATCTCCAAATTGCCTGCCTGGGCCGCCAAATGGAGAGGAGTTGACCAATTCTAAAGATGAAAAGTGGGAGAAGATGTGAGATGCAAAGAACATTGTTGACAAATTTTGACCTGCTAAAAAGGGTAAAATGAATATTTTTAAAAATAACATTAATTATGGTACTTTTCCGTTTGGGGGCCCCATGGCGCGCGCTTTTTGGTGACGTTTTTAATTTAAATAAATGTGGGGCCGCCAAACGGAAAAGTACCTTAATTATAAAGACAAAAACAAACATCTTTTGCGTTTAGTTTCGCCCCGTTTTTGACAAGGAATCGGACAATGGCCGAGTCGCCGGCTTTTGCGGCGATGTGCAGGCAGCTGTAACGGTAGCAGTACGGGTATTGGTAGTTGACCAATTCGGGCTGAGAATGACAGAAAATTGTAAATGAATTTGAACGGGAGTAATACATGTTCCTTGAGAAGAGCTGCCAAATCGTCCAACCGACCTAAAATTTAAAGGATTTGCTCAATCACTCCGCTCTTTTTGCCGGAGATGAATTCTCAAAAACTGACCACTTGCGCACGCATACAAAGCCTTTCCGCAAATGGAAATGCTAATTTTTGGAGTGGTTAACGACAAACTCCGCTCCTCCTACAAAAAGTCAACTTCAAACAAACAAAAAGAAGCGATGCTTTAGCCTTTGAACAAAGACTGCCGTCGCCCGAGGGCGAACGTTTCCGCGCGCTGACTTCAGAATTGGCATATGAGCAAATGGAGACGGAGGAGGGCATTCTCGACGAAATACGCGAGGAAGAGGCAATTGGGACGACGGCATTTTGTTGATGAGCAGAGGGAACAGCGAAGGCATTGACACTTTGGGTGCGCTGAAGCAAAGAGTAAAAAGCCGAATGAGAGACAGAAAAAAAAGTGAAACCTAAATTTAAAACACTGAAAATGTATTTTAAATTTTGTCTAGTGGAGACTCTGTTCTGATCATTGTTCAGTGACCTGCAGCAGACAACCAGCGGATTGGTCATCGGCTGGCTGATGCGGTGCCATTTTGGCCGGACTGTTCGCTGTCGGCTCACAGGAAACGGAGCGCCGTTTCCGCAGTCTGTTACCCACGACTCTCTCACCACCAACTCGGTTAGCGTTGTCTCCTCCACCCAATACCTCTGCTGCTTCTCCGAATCTGTCCCCGTCGTCGTTGTCTTCGTCGTCCATCCCAATCCTTTCGTCAATGTCCATCAGTTTTGGCTGTTCTCGTGTCTGTGTCAAACAGTCTTTGGCGTTGTCCACTCCTTGCAGTTGCGGTCGCACATTTGCGTTGTTCGCTCGCAACAAACGATCCGTCCCCTAAATCAAATTAACAATAATAAGTCTTGTCGTTGACTTTTTTTTTATTTTGAAGTTGCGCGCCCATTAGAATGCCACTAAAATAAATGACCTTAATCGCTAAAAAAACTGATTTTTTTAAGCCCGCTTTCACACTTGACGGCGAATCCATTGTTACACAGAAAGGGAGCAGAAAATGGCTTAAAATTTGTAAAGATATGTAAATGTAGACAAATATAGAAAGGAAAAAAATTGACGTCAATTTTTAAAAATTTAAATATAAAGGGATAAATGAATTTGAAAAATCTATAAATCCGTAATAAAATTTTCTGTTATAACAGTTTTCTCGGGGTGAAAAACGAAAATCGAGAGCGTTTTTTATCCTAAAAATAATTATGAAGTGATCTACATATTAACCAAAAACAAATTTGGGCTCTAATGCACTTTAGGCGTCCAATCTTCAGTTTCTTGACCATAACTTTTTTCTTATTTTTGCAATACCTACATTCTTGGTATCAGACGAAAGCTTTAAGTCCGGGAATTCATAAATACAAAAAAAAGAAAAAATACTGACATTAAGAAATAACAACGAAAAAGTCAAAATTATGGCCAAAGAAACTGAAGATTGGGCAATTTGAAAGCAGTCACCGGAATGACTTCTTTGGATGGCATGTTTATTTTAAACAAATGACCAATTATTCTGATAATGATACATAATTAATGATCGCCTCGGGCATAAAGTGGCTAATTATGTTCAATTAGTGTGTTGTGCTCTTTTTTCCCTTATGGATTAATTTTTATTGTCGTAAAGTAATAAATTTATCCATTTGTTCTTTGTGTGGTACATTTTTGGATCATTTCCACGTTCATCGTTTTTTTCAAATCCTTTCGGCGATTCTCTGTTCCTTCTGCCGTTGCTTCTCCTCTTTTCTTCGCCGTATCAAATCGGCCAAATCGTCGATGAAGTTTTTCTCCTTGCCTAATCCGCCCTTAATCATATTTTTAAGGTACAATATTAACATGATGGATTTGACTGGTGGCACTGTTTGTCTCTTTCTCTCCCCCCCCCCATTCACATGTAATGTTTTGTTGTCCACCAAATGCACGTCCGTGTCCGCCACCAGCCCCTTTTTGTCCACACCGAATGTTGAGTTGGTGCCGAATTTGTCTCCTCCGACCAGCACTCCTCCGCCACCTGAAAATTTGGACGGCATTTTTGAATCGTAATGGATTGATTGGCTTCCATTGTGATTGTTACTTTGTGCGTTGAAAGAGCCACCCTTTCCGAAATTAAATGTCATCCCCGACTCGGCTCCATGGCCTCCAATGTTTAGGCCCGAATTCAGGCCCAACTCAGTGTCTCCGTTCGGCTTTTTGGTAAAGCCAACGTTTCCCAAAATGAAAGGGATGTTGAATGCCATGGCTTAACATTGAATTGGGATAAGGAGAAGCAATTGGACACAAAAATCACAGCAAAGGAAAAGCGAAGAGAGCCAAAGGAAGAGAAGCATTTGGCAGCGGAGAGCAAGGCACATTCTGTTTTTCTGGTTCGATTTTCGACTTTTATGTTTTTGCTGAAATGGAAAAAACTCTGGCCTACAAAACAAACTCAAGAAGAATGAGAGGGGGTGGGGGGGGGGAGGCGGCAGGCAGCGGATAGATTAAATCCGCCAGTGGTCGGCATCAAAATTTAGATAGAGCACGGAAAAGCAACATTGACCGATGATTTTGATCTCTTCCTATTGTAATATCCCTGAAAGAATATGGTACAGCCGCTCTTTCTTCTGCTGATGTTTCTGACCCAAATAAAATAATGGCAAAAAAAGCGCCAAATATCCAAAAGGAATTTTAGAGGTTTTTCGATCATTTAGATTTTTGCATCGAACAAAAAGGAGCAATTAATAAATGGATGAGTAATAAGGTAAGGAACCAACGAATGACAACGACAAACGAATGGCGTTGGCCTTTGTTTGATTTTCGGTGACCTTCCGCCACCACCACAAAATGTTTGCATTATGATAATGAGGGGTTAATAATGACCAATTTATGCACAAAGTCAATGAAGGGATGTAATTTGTGTTTTATTACCAAATTATTTTGGATTTATGAAAACAAATTTTAATGTTTAATTAACATTATTATTAAATATTCCAAATTGCATGAAAGAGATCAAATTAAATGTGTGTGGTCAATTTTGTCCGTTTGTCTTCCGTCCTTCCTTTTCAATTTGTCTGATCATCCGATTTCTTTTCTTTTTCTTTCTCTGCTGATCATTTCATGGTCTGTTCCCCGTTTGGGTCAATCTTCTCAGTGCCTTAAATTCCAATTGAATCAAATTCCCTCTGAAAATGCCATTTTCTTCCGCTCACTTCATTTCGGTGCCAGAATTCTTGCAAGCGATTCAATCTGTGGAAATTAAATGCCCGCGAGGGACGCACAAAAATGGTTGGCATTCCGTCCTCAATTCTGATCACCAAAGGCATAGAGACAGTCGAACGACGAATTCCATAGTCAATGGAGGGTTTTGACGGACCAATCGGGGGAGTGGCATGTCGCTGATTGCGAACGTTACGGTACAATGGCAATTCCTGCAAAAATTGGGAGTAAAGCATAAAGGAAAAGCACTGAGTGATCATTGAAAAGGCAAAATCAAACTTTGCTTAAAAATGCCTACCTGCAGAATAAATGCATTTGTAGGAGAAGCAAACTGGGAATAAATTAGCAGAAGAGAAAAGCTCAAAAATAAGGGCGTCATCGGTGATGAAAAAGAGCGATGGCATCCACCGAAGAATTGACGAGAAAAGGAAAATGCCGAAAAATGGCAGAAACAAATGGAACGCATTTTTGATCAGTGAGAACAAAGAAAAGCTAAAATTTAAAAAATATAAAATTATATTAAATGAGCAGTGAAAATGTGGGATCCAATCGGATTTCCCATCGAATAAAAGAAAAGCGCAAATGGAAACGCCGCCTTTTGATTATTTCTTTTTGATTCTTTAAATAAATAAAAAAAAGTGCGGGGGAACAAAAGATTTATGACATAAATCGGTACGGCACAAACAATGAGAGAAATCACCGCCGCAATTGTGCCCCTTTTGTCACTGACAATGCCTTAAAAACGCATCGCGCGGAATTTGTGCCGCCCTGTGGCCAAATCGAAATGCCGGACGGACCGAAAGACGTCATCGGTCGTCACAACGGAACGGCAAATGCAAAGTGAGGATGGATTGGGAAAGAACAAATTCACCGAAAAACAAATCCTTTGTCCTCCGCTCTTTTCACAGGCGATGCCCTTTAATCAAAATGGAAAGGCGGAAGGGAAGGGAGGGAAGGGAGGAGCAGTGGACGTCCTCCTCATCCTCATCATTGTGAGCAGCAAACAAAACCATCCGACGGACGGACGGACGTCGACCGTATTATTATCATTGCCTCCCTCCCTCATCATTCTCATCACCTTCCAATTGCTACGAATGCCAAAGGCAAAGGCACACAAAGGCAGCAATAAATGCATGTCATTCAATAAGCACAGACCCTCAAAATTGACGTTCTTCCGGAGAAAGTCAATTAAAATGGCAGAGGGCGGGGTCGAGACTGAGCCGAGAGTGCCCTAATAACAGCAGAAAGGGCGGAGGCGAACAAAGGGCGAGTAGGGGTGGGGGGGGCGTATCGCAACTCGACGAAGACAAAATGCGACCCCTTTTCAATTACTAATTATGAAATTAATTAATACTCAAATGCATTCATTTCTTTTATAATTGACCAATGAGCGAATCGCCTGCAACTGATTAATTTTCCGTGTGCTTGCTTCTCCTCGCAAACAAATGTCATAATTTATTCCAATTTTACTCTTTTTTAGTGCCGCAGCCTAACGCCGCAATGCTTTTGACAGAAAATGCCGGATTGAAAAAAAAAATGGCACGAAAAGAAAGTGAATGAAAAAGGAGGGTCCGGGTGGAGAATAATCAGTAGAATTTGGCAGCGAAAATGCGTCATAAAAAAGGAGACGCAATGGAACGGGGCACCAAAAATGACAATGGAACAATTACCAAAGCGAAGAATTCAATTGTTATTGAAGAAAAAAGCGAAAGGGAAATGATGAAACTGATCCGAATTTGAGTTGTTTTGCTGCAGAGAATTGCAATTTAAAGTGAGGGGGGGGGGAAGCTAATAAAGGAAAAGAATTGACTTTATTATAAGGGGATGGGAAAAGGGAATGAAATAATCAAATTACTCCCCTTTTAAGCAAAGCAAATTGAGAGAAACAATCAAATTAATGTGAGAAAAAAAAGTAAAACGACGACGAATGGGTCGAATAATCAAATGAAAGGAATGAATGAATAAATGGCAAATGAGCTGATTGTTTGTTGTTTTGTAGTTGGCCGATGAGATGAATGTATCTGTTGATGTTGCCAATTGAGCACTTTCTGAGTTTGTGGGAAAGTGAGGGACGGACGGCTCAAAATTTGGGGTAATTAATGGGGGGGGGGGTAATTGAAAAGCCAAATTAAAATGGATAATGGGAAAATGTGAAATAATGAAGAAAAAAAGCCGACATTCGACGACGGAGTGACAAAAGAAATTCAATGAGAAAATGCAAAAAATGCGAGGGGAAAGAAGCTGAGAAATGAGAAAAATGAAAAGGGAAAAGGGAAAAGCAAAAGCGCGTGGTCAGTAATTGTAAAAGGAAAAAGTGATCAGAAAATTACTTAAGTGATCAATCGATCAGAGACGTTTGGTAAAATTACGGGATTTATGCACGGGATGATGACGAAGTGAATGTAATTGAGGGCATTGGTGAGGAAAGGGTCAAAGCAAGGGCGTAGGCAGGGGGGGGCTGAGGTGGCTAAAGCCCCCCCCCCCCCGAAACTCAAAAAAGTAAAATTTTCAGTAAATTTTTTGAAATTTTAAGCAATCATCTTAACAAAATTGCATTAAAATACTCAAAAATTTTCCCGGCGACGCCTATCGGCACCGCCGGACCCCCATTTTACCATATTTTTGAAAAATTGAGTCCAAAATGGCAAAAAATAGTAATTTTTTGGCGAAAACGGCGAAAATTTTTGCAAAATATACCCCCTAATTCGGGATTTAAAAAAAGCAAAAATACACCCCTAAAAATCGGCTGAAAAAGAAAAATACACCCCCTAAAAATCGAATTTTTGTCTTCAGCGCCCCCCCCCCCCGTTCCAACCCCGTCTTGGTTATGCTCCGAATTGACGGCTGTGGGAAAATCGTCCGTTATATCTCATCTAGAGCTTTCAAATGATACCAAATTAGTCATTTTTCGATCCTTTTAAAAATCCCCCCTCTATATAAGTCAGAAGTGCCGAAACACCCAAAAAGTGACAAAGTGAAAATTTCTCATTTTGATTAGTTTATATATGCGCACACATCAACAATAATACATATACATACAATTCAAATGATCGGGTGTATTGATCGAGTGAATATTGGTGTGCATTTAAATTATAGGACAATTCAAGTAAGCGAGGTTTGACCAAAAAGCATTGACAATTACAATATGGGGCATTATGACAGTTTATGGACACGGTGACAACGCAATACATTCGCAAATGATCATATTCCATCCTGACGATCCCTCCGTCATCGGCCGGCCCGGCGACGTCAGCAGCAGCTCAGCCCCGTCGCATGGTGGAGTTCAGTGCCTGCACGAGGGCGTTGAGCGCGTTCACGTTGATGTTCAGCTTTGACGCCTTGTTTTGTGCATAACTGAAAAAATTAAAATTTCATTTCTGTTTGATGAAAATTTGAAAACCCACCGAAGAATCACGAAGTAAATGTAGAGGTACTGGTCGAGCGTCTGTATGCTTTGCGATCGTTGGCGCCGGAGGTCACGGATGAGAGCGAAGATGTTGAGAGGCTGGCCGAGGTGCAGCGTTTGGTTGGCCAAGTACACCGCCACGAGCGTTCCAGTGCGTCCGATGCCTGCAATGGGAAAAATGATTAATTTTTCAGTGTTTTTGTTTCCGTTAACTCACCAGCTGAACAGTGCACAACCGCTCGGGGGACGCCGATCACATGGTACAGCAGGCGCAGTGGGGCCAGGTCGCTGTGGGGCACTCCGCGGTCGGGCCATTGTCGCCAGTGGAAGTGTTGAACGCGCAAGTGGCCCTGTCGCATCTGCGGTGCTCCAACGAGGAGGTCCGTCCTGTAGAGCGCGCCTTCCACGTGGTATTCGCGCCCGAATTTGACAATGATCTGGTTGTTGGCGAAGCGCATGAGCTAGGAGGGAAGGGGAAATGATTAATTGTTAAATTGGGTAAAATTTCAAAACCCACCTTGTTGTCCGCGGTCGGCCAGTACTGATGACACTTGATCCGATTTTGTTCGATGGTGTCGCAGAGCATCACAATGCCTTCGATGTTCTCCTGCACGATCATTGTCCAGAAGTCGTCGCAGGTCGTCTCGAGCGGGCCTTGAGTGCAGATGAAGCGGTTCTCGCCGAACGTGCTGATCCAGTTGGCGTGGATGTAGCGTCCGCTGTGGAGTCGCACCCGGTTGATTTCCGTGCAGATCACATCTCGGTAGCGGTTGCATTCCAAGTTCCTGCAATTGAAAATTGGGAAAATTAGACATGCACAAATTGAAAACGACGCCAAAACCCACCGTGTAAACTCAGGCGATGGCTCCGGTCGTGGCGCTGCGTTGAGTTCGGTGAATTCGCTGACCAGGTCCTGCACGGAGCGCGGCGTTGTGTCGTTGACGAAGCGTTCCAGGGCGAAGAAGAATTCTGCCGTGTCCTCCCATCTGCGAAGAGTTGGCTGCGGCGCGAGCACACTCTGTTCCTGCGTTGCTGGTGCACGCCTTTGCTGCTGCTGAGTGTCGGCCTGACGAGTCTGCTGCGTTCGGGTTGGGCGTCGTGGTGCTTCCGTCTTGCCCCTCTTTTGGCGTCCACTTCCAGCGCCGGACATCCGCGTTTGCTGTGTGCGTTGAGGTTGAAATGCGCGGCAGAGCGTTGTTGATCACTGTAAAAGGGGAAAAAAATTAATGATGTGCAAATGGAGGGGGTGAGAGGAAAACGGGCGATGGTGAAGAAGGCGCACCTCAGTAATTAGGCGCGAGGCGTGTCGAAAATAATAGGCGTGAATTGAAGGAAATGGAATAAGTGAGAATTTTGGGCATTTTCCGCCCTTTTATATCAATTTTTTTCCAAATTCCTTCCAGCAGAATTGGATCCGTATAAAAGGGGTCGTCCTTCCCTCCGCTTCACATTTCTTCTTCTTCTTCTTCTTCACCACACTCCAACCAACGAACCGCTTCAGTGCGCAACGCAACGCAATGGCCACTTACCTATTCATCGCTGCTGCTGCCTTCGGAGCAGGAATTGTAATGCTGCGCTTTCTTCATTTTTTCAATTTGCATTTCATAACATTTTTGTCCTTTTCAGTACTGTTGGAAGGCGTACCTCGGCCCGATGCTCGACCAACTGAAGAGCGACGACGAAGAGAAGCCCAAGCCGGAAGGAGGCGAAGAAGCGACGACCGCCGGCGACAAGGAGGAGAAGAAGGCTGGCAGCAAGGGCGACAAGCACAAGAAGAAGGACAAGAAGGGCGAAGGCGCAGCAGCAGCACCAGCGGCGGACAAAAAGGAGGAGAAGCGCAAGGACAAACACCGATCGAAGGAGGCGGGGAAGAGCGACGACAGCAAAGCGGGCAAGAAGGACAAGCACGGGAAGAAGGGCAAGAAGAAGGACACCGCCGATGCATCCACCGTGGACGAAGCGCTGGGAGAACAGAGCACAGCGGAGACGAGCCAAGCAGAGGAATAGCCAGGCCCTGCTGCGTGCAAATGACAGTGTTCGACGACGACGTCTCGCGACACCAACACACCCGTCCCTTGCTTTCGACCATTCCCTTCCCATCCGATTGCTGTGTTTTGTCTGTTCCAATTCATCCTAAATGTTCCCCTTGTGAACAGTGATCCTTCCTCATGTGACCTGAATATGTATATATTGTATACCCATTAATATATTGTGCTTCGCTTGTTCGATATTTGTGAAATCTCATTCATATTCATCGTCATTGTATTTATATACACATTTGATATATTAATAAAATGGCATATCGGTTGTGCATAAATTGTATATTTTAATTCCGTGTTTCATCGAGATGACCTACCCGTTTTGGTACTTATACAGTTTACAGGGTACTTTTCACATACATTTTTAATGCCTATAAATGTGTCAGAAATTAATGAAAATAAGTGTTAAGGGGTTCTCGAGGTCGCTGATCACGAATCCGGGCTCAGATCAGCGCAACCGTTCATCACATGACCTGTACATGGACAAAGAATTGATAGGCTTCCTGTACCAATAATACCCTCATTGGCAAGATACCCATGAGGGTACCATCCATACAATTTTCGAATTTTATGCTTCCTGTACCAAGGTTACCCTCATGGGTAAGATGCCAATCAGGATATCATTCATACAGATTTTTTAATTTTATTATTGTTCGATTTCGGGTCAGGGGTTCGGAATTAGCAAAAATGGATGCTTTATTCGTAATCAGCGACCTCGAGAACCCCTTAACACTTATTTTCATTAATTTCTGAAACACATTTATAGGCATCTGAAAATGTATGTAAAAAGTACCCTGTAAACTGTATAAGTGTACCCCTATTTTTGCCTTTAAATCCTTTACACGGAGTTGGTATTCAGAATTTAGCACCCGTCTCACGGACTGAAATTCCGACTGATGTTTTAGCCATTTTTCGAATCTTCCGCTTCTCTGTTGTCCCTATTTTAAAGCAAATCCCGATATTTGTTTTTGGCCCCATTCTCTGTTAAATTTCACTTTCGTCAATTTCACTGGCGACTTTTTCGTCACTCAGTTTCATTTGTTGCATGTGCCTTTCGTGTTGTTTCATCTTCCATTGTCTCTGGCGTTACTTCGTTCCTTCCTTTTATTGTTTTGTCACCACCTTTTTTTGCTTTGATGGCATTTGTATTTGTCCTATTGTTAGCTATGATTTCATTGATTGTTGCAGGCGCCATATGTGAAATATGAAGAAAAAGCCGACATTCGACGACGGAATGGCAAAGAAATGAGAAAAATGAAAAGGGAAAAGCAAAAGCGCGTGGTCAGTAATTGTAAAAGGAAAAAGTGATCAGAAAATTACTTAAGTGATCAATCGATCAGAGGTGAAAATGCTGCGGTAAACGATTGATTGCCTTACGCCAATTTGTACGCTTCGGTTGGTCAAAAGTCCTGCAAATTGCCTAATTAAATTAGGCGTCGGTTGCGCACTCTTTCCCAATTCTGCCCAAGTTTTTGCACTTTCATCAAATTCCCAAATGTTAGTAAAATTTCCTCAAAATGCACTTCTTTCCATTTTTGCTGCTGTTTTGACCCTCTCCCAAAATGCTCCTCCACCGATCGGTCCCTTTTTGATTGACTCACGCGAAAAGGCCCAAATGATTGGTCTCCAAATCGAAAAGGCAAATGGCAAAATCTGCGGGGACAAAAAAGTAAAAAATGGTTATAAAATCCGGAAAATTGGCACAAAGGGAGGGGAGAGATTCCATTTGGCAAAAGTGGAGGAAATGAGCGACTTAATCGAACCGGACAAAGTGAGGGCATTTTGGCCGCAATTCCAATAATCCCGACCTTTCCATTCTTGAACAACGAATGTCACGACTCGAAAATTTGCTTGAGAGGCTTTTGCCAGTGGGCGTGGGTCCAATTCCAGAAGATCCTATCCAGCGCCTTGAAAAGCGGATGGAAAAATTGGAAAATCAAGTCACGGCACTTGTTCTGGCACTCGAAAAACGGCCAATTTCTCAACAACAACAAACTCCATGGGGTTGTCCCCCGGACCACATCATCCGGCACATAAATGCTGTTGTTTTGGACTCTGACATCATAAGAGAAAAGTCAAAAAGAGCTGTTGTGGAGAAACTGCCTGAGGGAATCGATGAAAAGGACGTGGTCAAATCGATTGCTGAAAAATGTGGTGTGGCTGATGACCTTATTTTGGACGAAATCCATCGGCATCCCAAGGAAAGAAGTGAGTCGACCAGCCAAAACACAAGAAAACCCAGAATTCTCAAAATTCCATTCGCATCCACTGAATCTCGTGATATTTTTCTGAAAAAATTCCGTATGGCACTCTCCAATTTACCAAATTTTCCAAAATTTCTGAGTGCCAGACGGGATATGACTCAGTCCGAGCTCTCCATTCTTTACAACCTTCGCTCCCAAGCTTATAATTCAAACAGTAGCTGTGGACTTTTTAAATATTATGTGTCCGATTTGACAATTCGTGAATTTGCTAATCCCAAACCCTTTAGAACTCATACGAATAACCACTAGGGGCGACTGAGCAAACCACCTAAAAGTTTAAATTTAAACTCAGAAAAAGCAATTAGCAAAATGCCTTGGATTAATTCCATATTAATAAATGCCCGTTCAATCGCAAACAAAATAGCTGATTTAGAATATCTAATTGAGACAAATAAACATCAAATAATTTTGATAAATGAGACTTGGTTAAATACCAGGAATACAATTACAACTGAGTTAACACTTAATGGTAAATTTCAAACTGTTCTAGCAAATAGGGACAATAAGAGAGGCGGCGGATGTGCTATTTTGGTTAGCAATGAAATTCCATTTAAAATAATTTTATCAGAAAGCAGAAACCAATGTGAAATCATTCATATTATTTTATCTTTAAAAAGTCCAATACATATTATAAATGTTTACAGACCCCCAAATTGCACAACACAAAACACTAAAAAAATGCTAAAATATTTAACAAGTGTAAATGAATCAAATAGAATAATTTACTGCGGTGATTTTAACGCCCCAAATATTGATTGGAACACAAATAAATTATTAGCAAAAAATGACCCAGTTGCAAATGCTTTCATTGACTTTATTGACCAAAATCAATTATTACAGCACGTAAAAGAACCAACTCGAGAAAAGTCAATTTTGGATTTGATTTTTTCTGGAAAGCCTTCCATTGTTAATGATATTAAGGTTTTAGAACATTTTTCTACATCTGATCACAAAATGATCAGCTTTAAAGTTTCTCAAGAAATAAATAAAACCCGTGAACCCAAAATTTTTGTAAGGGACTTTAGCTACAAAAACTTTCAAAAATTAAATCAAATGATCTTACTAAATAGGCTTAGTTGTGTCATTAATACGAAATTTTATTTAGAAGAAAAATATAACACACTTTTGATAGAGTTAATGAAAGCATTTAATCATACTATTCCCAAAAAACCACTTAAACAAATAGTTAAGCAATCTTATCCACAAAAAATTAGAGATTTATACGATGAAAAGCTTAAACTACACAAGCTTATCAAGAACTGCAAGGGGAATGAAAAGTATAAATTAAGTTACAAAATTGTTTCCAGGGTGCATAAAAAGCATTTAAAGCAATTTTGGGATAAAAGGGAAAATAATATTATCTCTTCAGGGCAAAAAGCATTAACAAATTATGTAAGAAAAAAATTAAATCCAAAAAACTCCATTCCTTACTTAATCGATAACAGTGGGAATATTTGCTTTGATGAAAAGGAAAAAAGTAAGCTATTAGCAGAAACATTCCAAAAAGTATTTATTAAAAACAATCAAATTTTCGATTATTCTGAAAATAATTCTCCAAGGAAAAGAGACACAATAAAATAAACTTATTACGGGTTAAACAGTGAAACTTATTACAAAATTGAATTAATTACTAACAATACGCAAGTGAATTAAATGTACGAAAAACAGTCATTGGATAAAGCTTCAGTGAGTAATATTAAGTGATATATTCAGACTAACACTTGATTCTGGTCAAATTCCCAAAATTTGGAGAACTTCTATCATTGTTCCAATATATAAAAAGGGTGAAAAATCTAATCCTGAAAATTACAGACCTATCTCACTTACGAGTACGGTCTGTAGGGTATTTGAAAGAATTTTGGCAAGGAAAATAATTGAATTTTTGAATAAAAATAATTTCTTTTCGAAAGAGCAGTTTGGGTTCTTAAAAAACAGATCCACGACAACCCAACTATTACAGACATTACATGATTTTTACGAAGCCATACAAAATCAAAAAGAGGTTGATGTCATTTATATCGATTTTTCCAAAGCATTCGATTCTGTTCCTATTGATTTGTTACTTGCAAAAATTAAAAATGCTGGAATAGTTGGGAAAATTTTGGTATTTTTACGTAACTTCTTGTCACAAAGAAGTTTTAGGGTAAAAATTGAAGACCATTATTCTGAAAGCTTTAATACTTATACAGGGGTACCACAAGGGAGCGTTTTGGGTCCATTATTATTCCTAATATTTATCAACGATTTACCGGCAAATATACCTAAAAATGTAAAAATTAAAATGTATGCGGACGATGTTAAATTGTATATTTTCCATCAAAATGATTCAAATACAAATGATCTATCTGAAGCTATAAAAATTCTTGAAAAATGGTCCAAATCTAACGGCCTTGAAATATCGGTCGAAAAGAGTCAAACATTGTATATTGGCAAAAATAATTCAAAAAAAGAGTATTTTCTCAATGGAAAAATTATTCCAAGCTTAGAAAAAGTCAAAGATTTAGGAGTAATAATTGACTCTAAATTATCTTTTGCTGAGCATATAAATAAAATAATAAAAAATGCTTACTTAAAGGCATACCATATTTTGAGAATAATGAAGACTAGAGAGCTAAAAACTATTATAAGAATGTATAAGACTTATGTCAGACCTCAATTAGAATATGCTGTT
The DNA here is from genome assembly GCA_004148225.2 of Heterodera glycines. Taxonomy (NCBI): domain Eukaryota; kingdom Metazoa; phylum Nematoda; class Chromadorea; order Rhabditida; family Heteroderidae; genus Heterodera; species Heterodera glycines. The sequence goes on from CP049710.1 coordinate 9,092,586, forward strand.
GAAATTTGGAACCCTAACTTAAAAAAAGATATAGAAAGAATAGAAAAAGTCCAGAAATTTTTCACGAGAAAAGCCTTTAAAAAATGCGGACTTTTACATAGATCATATTCAGAAAGACTTGAAATTTGTCAGCTTATAGAATTAGCCAAGCGAAGAAATATTGCTGACTTAACTACCGCTTTTAAAATTATGAAGGGTTTTACGAGTCTTGATGCTAGTAAACTTTTTACTTTTTCTGATCGACCCACTCGTAGGCCATTACTTTTGAGAATGCGGCGCACAACCACAAAAAGTAAGAATAATTTTTTTAACCGTATAGCCAAGAATTGGAACAAATTACCAATTGTTCCAATTCAGGCAGATAAGGCAAATCAATTCAGGGCATTGCTAAAAGCTATGTATGAGTTCTAAGGGATTTATTGACATTTGCATTGACATTCATTCCATTTTATTTTATTTTACTTTACATTTCATATTGTTGTATTTTTTGACATTATTTATTTTGATTTTTTTTTTATGCGCCACATAAGAGCACTAATGTGCCTGTGGTTTGCTCAATAAATATATATATATCAAATCCCGATATTTGTTTTTGGCCCCATTCTCTGTTAAATTTCACTTTCGTCAATTTCACTGGCGACTTTTTCGTCACTCAGTTTCATTTGTTGCATGTGCCTTTCGTGTTGTTTCATCTTCCATTGTCTCTGGCGTTACTTCGTTCCTTCCTTTTATTGTTTTGTCACCACCTTTTTTTGCTTTGATGGCATTTGTATTTGTCCTATTGTTAGCTATGATTTCATTGATTGTTGCAGGCGCCATATGTGAAATATGAAGAAAAAGCCGACATTCGACGACGGAATGGCAAAGAAATGAGAAAAATGAAAAGGGAAAAGCAAAAGCGCGTGGTCAGTAATTGTAAAAGGAAAAAGTGATCAGAAAATTACTTAAGTGATCAATCGAACAACGGTGATGAAAAATTATTGTTGGGATTACCGTAGTTGGTTCTTACTATACTTGGGGCCTACTGTGGTCCTTTTAAAAGCCTAATTAAATTAGGCGTCGGTTGCGCACTCTTTCCCAATTCTGCCCAAGTTTTTGCACTTTCATCAAATTCCCAAATGTTAGTAAAATTTCCTCAAAATGCACTTCTTTCCATTTTTGCTGCTGTTTTGACCCTCTCCCAAAATGCTCCTCCACCGATCGGTCCCTTTTTGATTGACTCACGCGAAAAGGCCCAAATGATTGGTCTCCAAATCGAAAAGGCAAATGGCAAAATCTGCGGGGACAAAAAAGTAAAAAATGGTTATAAAATCCGGAAAATTGGCACAAAGGGAGGGGAGAGATTCCATTTGGCAAAAGTGGAGGAAATGAGCGACTTAATCGAACCGGACAAAGTGAGGGCATTTTGGCCGCAATTGGAAGTGATCGGAATCGACAAGGCATTGGTGTGTGACAGAAAGACGAGGTGATCGAAGGAGGGAGGGCACTGATCAAACCAAAGAAAAATAAATGAACAATTAATCGGAGATTTGGATAATTTAGCGATTTCTCCATGGAAATTCCCCTTCTGCTGGAGGAAGGCGTCGGAGTTGAAAAGGGGGAAAAAGCAAAAACAAATTTGGCAAACCGAACAAATTTAATGGAAGGAGGTAAATGCGGCAAAATGCCAGAAGGGAAGGATTTAAGAATTTCAATGCATTAATTCCATTTGCATTGCTCGTATGAAAATGACAAGTATCTTAGGACATTTCTCCGGAGGGCAGCGACAGGCGAATAAATCGGCCGAATCGCACAAAAGCGCGCCGATTGGCATTGACATTGAAGCGCTGAGTGATGAGGGGAAACACTCGTTGAGCAGAATGGTGTCGCCGGAGGGCGAGAAGGAATTGGATGGGATGTTGGCACGGATGGAGGCGATGGCACAACGGGGAGGCGGTAGGGAAATAGCGCATGACCAGCAGAGAGGGGGAGGGGCAGCAGAGAGATTTGCTAGGAGGGGCTAAAATCCAAGCAGTCCATGTGTTTCTGTTGGCCTCAGTGAAGCCGCTTCCGTCTTCCGTGTTGGAGCCAATCCTCGACCGAGGCAACTACGACCCGCGCAGTGCGCCCGCCTTTGTGGAGGGGCGTCCGGTGGAAGTGCGCGTTGGCATCCACGTGCAATCGATTGCCAACTTTCAGCTGGCCACAATGGTTGCCTTTTTGTGTCTTTCCCACTTCAATCCCTCCCCCCCCCGGCTTCAGGATTACGACATGGACATGTGGTAAGTAAGCATCAATCACTTCAAAATGCCATTGATCCTTCTGAGGTTGCGCATGAGTTGGCGCGACCCGCGGTTAGCGCAAAATCTGAGCACGCCCGTTCTAATCAATGACGAGCTTTTCCTTCGGTTTGTCCCCACTTTTGGTGGCCCTTTTTTGCATTTCGTCACATTTCCAAGTCGAATTTGGCGTCCGGATGCCTTTTTTGTGAATGCCCGTGACGCGCTTTTCCATCGCGTGACGCGTTTAAACTTTTACGCGTTTGTTTTTCCGACTGGCGGCGAAGTGTTCATGGAGGCGCGGCTGTACTTGAAGCCGAAGAGCCAATTGGTTCTCTGCAAATACCCACACGACAGTCAGACACTGCGACTGCGCATCAGTTCAAGTGGGAGGGCGAAGCAGGGGAAGGCCTACTGATTAGAGCAATGGCTGATCAGCAGGCCATTCGATTGATAGCCAATCATTGGGCATTTTCATGGTCGGAAAATCATATTTAGTCCTTAATTACCTCAAGTTGCTTCCACCTACGGTTCGGTGCGCTTTCGTTGGTTTTCCGCCCCTTCCAATGCCATCCGGGTCCATGGACAGCTCCAACTGCCCGACCTGTACATCGACGGGTTGCAAAGCGGAGAGTGTCGCAGTGCGAGAAAAACCGGTGAAAAGGGAGCGGAGAAGCAAATGGACAAGCGAAACTCATTTTGTTGCTGATTAAGGCAACTTTTCTTGCTTGGAAGCGCGTTTTTTGATGAAAAGGAGCATCGGATACCATCTTTGGCAGACTTATGTGCCTCAACTGCCGATTTGGTCACCGCACTTGGGACAATCAAAGCGCAGAACAACAGCAGCAATATCGGAACGGACAAATGTGAGGATAATGAAAAAAAGATTGTCAAAGACAAGGACGGGATCAGTAGAATCACTGATAGCTACTGCTTTTCTTTCTCCGTTAATTGCCTCTCCCCACTCTCTTTCTGTCTAATTACCGTTAATTGCCTCCTCATACCACGGTTAATCCCCGCTTCCTCCCTCCCTCCTCCATAGGCGTTTTGTTCTCTTGGATCAGCGTTTGGCTGCCCGAAGAGTTCGTCGAGGGGCGCGTGTTCGTCGCTCTGACCGTCTTTTTGACATTGAGCGCTGAGAGCAGCTCGGCCAAAGAGACACTTCCCAAAGTGTCCTATGTGAAGGCCATCGACGTTTGGTTTGGCTTCACCGCCGTTTTTGTCTTTGTAAGCGATGCGAAAAAAGTGAGCGAAATCATTTCGAGAGAGCAAACCAAACAAATCTTCTAAGGACGGGCCGAAATTCTTAACAAAGGTCCCTGCGCAATTCGGCACATTTTACAGTCATTTTGGCCACCATTTGAGGAAAAAATTAATCGTTTTACGATTTTACTGCAAAATTTCGTCGCCGCTAAAAGCCAATTAATTTGTAAGCAAACGACTCTCATTTCTTCAGTTCACAATGCTCCAAGCACTGCTCGTCATCGGTTTGGAACACATGAGCGGTCGCGCGGTGACAAAACAATGAAATTCAAACGAAAAAAGGTTTTAAAACAGCGAAAGACTGTGGTGGAACAAGCGGGCGAACTAAGCGCGCCGAAAGCGATCATTTTGATGATGGACTGTCGCCGTTACCATCGGATGGCAAGGAGTTTGGACGACTTTTTCAAGGTGTATCAGCAACAAACGATGTGCAACAATGAATGAAAAATGTTGAATAAGGTGATGTACCCGGTGATATTCGTCGTCTTTCTCATCATTTACATTTTCGTGGTGATCGAAGGAGAAGAACAGAAGTGTCTTCAGCAGGAGGAAAAGGCCAATGGAAGGCAATGAGTGATGGAAAAACATCGGACGGACAAAAGAAATAGTCGAGAGTTAATTAGGGACATTCTCGGGAATTGGACAATTGCGAATGGTTCTTTTCCTTTACAGTATCCCTTTGTCTTATTGTATGTGCTCTTGTCAAGTAATTCTCAACCTTTGCTTATCGAATTCCCTTTTCAAAATTGTACCGTTTTTTGGTGCTAGGTCGTTTCCTAAAAACCGCCACCATGGGCGTTTCCTAAATCCGCCATGTGGTAGGAAAACAAAAAAATGTAAGACATATAAATTCATAACTTGGTCCATTTTCAACCAAATTAATAATTCTTGGTATCATTCAATAGCTCTAGGTGTTTTCTATCAGAATATAATTTTATTAAATTTTTTACTTAAATATATAAAAAGATATGGTAATTAAATTCCACAAAACCTTAAGTCGGAATTTTTTGTCCAGAACTTTTTTGAACCTCAATGAAATTTTTTGAAATTTTAAAGATAAATAGAATAAATATAGTACTTGAAATTCTAAAAAGAAAATTTAATCTATTTGCTTCTGAAAAAATTTATAAATCATTGAACAGGCTATGTTTTTTGCCATGGTCATGCAAATGTAATTATAAACATTTAAATTTTTCAAGTCATTAAAATGCAATTAAGTCAAAATGAATTTATATATTCGATAGACCTAAAAATTCTCTATTAGCTTGCAAAATTTCAAAAAATTTCATTGAGGTTCAAAAAAGTTCTGGACAAAAAATTCCGACTTAAGGTTTTGTGGAATTTAATTACCATATCTTTTTATATATTTAAGTAAAAAATTTAATAAAATTATATTCTGATAGAAAACACCTAGAGCTATTGAATGATACCAAGAATTATTAATTTGGTTGAAAATGGACCAAGTTATGAATTTATATGTCTTACATTTTTTTGTTTTCCTACCACATGGCGGATTTAGGAAACGACCTGGCGGATTTAGGAAACGCCCATGGTGGCGGTTTTTAGGAAACGACCCAGCACGCCGTTTTTTTTTCTCAAGCAAAAGACTTTTTTTCAATTATCATTTGAATTTGTTATGCCTTATTATTTTGCCCGTCCTTCGAATCGATTTCCGAGGGTCGAATTGTTTTCGATTGTTTGTCCTAAAGATTTTCGGTCGGTCTTCGACAAATGTCTAACAACAAATGAAGCGATGAATATCCAGCGGAAAAACGGCACCATACCTTTGATTTTTACCTAACAATTTGAGCGAATTTACTCAACTGAAAAAGGGAAAAAATGAAAACAATAGGAGATCACCAACAACAGAGTAAAGTGAGTGAAAAAAGAGTATTGTGATTTGTCTATTTTGTTGTGGTTAATATGGGCTCAAAATTCTGCTACCTCCTCGCGGTGAGTCCGGAAACAGAGTTAATTTTTAAAATATTATTTAATTTTTTCTTGCAAAAGAATTAACTCTGGCTAAAGCAGACGTAATTTTGTCTAATTTTGGGCTTAAAAATTTAATTTTTTAATGTTGTTTTTGTTTTATTAAAATCCCAATTGTCGGGTCCCTAAACGTCGGGTCGCCAAATGTCGGTGGTTTCCCTAAGTGCCTTTTGCTCAAATGTCGTTCGGTCCCCAAATGTCGGGTCCCCAAGAGCGAGTACCGAATTGAAATCGATTGGTGGTCAATTTGGCACTTTTTTACTGCTTTTAGTCAGCAGTGGAATTTCGGCACAATACACTTTGGGAAGGGGGAAGATGGACAATTTCATGCAAGTAGGTGCTTGGCAAGGAAACAAATATTCTTTTAAATTCATTTTAGGTTAGAAAATTTTCACTTTTGATTTAAAAAATTAAATTTTCTTTTGGATACCCTTCATCGCCCCATGTATCGGCGCTTTGATTGGCACTTGGCTTTACCAATGTTGTATCGGTTTTCACTTGCCGGAATTAGAACAAAAATAGCAGAAAACAAATGTGGAGGAAAAAGCGAATCTGTATACAATTGTTTTTGATCACTTTTCCAATCGCTTTAATCCGCTTTTCCCCTACGGCGTTTCTCCCTCCCCCCAAAAAAAAAGTCTTTCACAGTCACTCTTCCCCCACTTTCCCTCCAATACTCGTCCATTCGGTTCGGCTTTCTCCTACCGGTGTTTTCTCCGTTGGCCCATCAATTTTACAGCCGCGTCTGGCCGTGTTTGTGTGGGACGGCTGGCGGCAAAAGTCGTGGGCGGCTGTCCATTGCTTCTCTCCGCCTTATCCCGTGCTCAATCGCGGCGGTCTCTGCCATCAGTCAGCACTCACTTTTTCTTGCCTCCGGCGGGGATTTGCTGGTCCGATGAGTCTCCGGATCACTCCCCCCCCCCCCTTTCTCGTCCGGATCACCCCCTCCTCCCCCTCCCCCTCCCTCTCTTCCGTCGTCCCATTCAATTCGAATCCTTCGGTTGGTTATTTTTCACGTTTCTCGACAAATCGCTGAGCTGGAGAATCAATTGATGGCCAATTTTCAGGGGACATATTTTTGCTAAATGGCCATAAATTGATAATTCAGTGAATGAATGATGGCTGAGTGAATGTTCTTCGCCTGTTTCCTGAATTGGCTATCGATTTTGTCCTTTTTCTGCCATTTGCTTCTTTTGCGGCCACAAATCGCTTTTGGTCCGATCACTCTGTCCCATCGATTCGTTTTCTCCCCCGAGGGAATATGCGTGGGTTTTGAGCTTCGCCCCCCGGGCATTTCATGCGATGGAATCCCCGACAAATGTTCGCTCCCTCCCATTCGGCCTTTGTCCTTCTCTTTCCCATTTCCTTTGCCATCCCTTCGATTGTTTTGGCTTTCCCTTTTTTGCCAAATTCGTTCAAAAAATGCCTTTGGTCTTCCCCCCCCCCGGCGTCGTTTAATAACATTCATTCTTTAAAATACGCATAAAAATATATCATTAGCAGGTCATTCCGAAGAAGGTTAATCCACCGTCGGCAGCTGAAGTGAAAAATGGCGGACGAAGCGTCGGAATACACTGACGAAGAATACACATACGAATACGAGGCAAAATGGGGGGGGGGAAATAGGGGGACATGGAAAAGGGACTGTTAATTGATGTTAATTGAGACAAATGGAAAGACAAATAGAGAGTGACAGACATGAGTCAACACAGATAGAGAAACACCGACACAGCCAAATGACCACTCACACATTAATTAATTATTAATTAAGGATGAGGAAGAACCGGAAGCCAACGAGAACGCTGCTCCCGCGCCAGTTGAAGAGCTCGTAAGTCGAGAAAGAATGCCAAAATGGGCAATTTTAAATTTTGGAAATTGCAGCCAAAGGACGAACCGAAAAAAGCGGGCGAAGACGCAGCAGCGAAGAAAAAGGAAACATCACCACCAAAGTCGCTGAAGAAGGAGGGGTCGCCGCCAAAGTCGCCTAAGAAAGAGGCGAGTCCGAAGAAAGAAGCGAGTCCAAAGAAAGAGGCGAGTCCGGACAAATCGCCGGTGGGCAAGCGAAAGGCGAGCGAATTGGGAAAACGAGGCGAGAAGGGAAATAAGTGGCAAAATTCAGGGACGAACGCCACGCCAATCGATGGAGGAGAAACCGAAGGTGGAGAAGGCAAAAGCGAAGACGGAGGAAAAGCCAATTGAGGAGGGCGAAGCGGCGGACGGATTGGCACCGCCAGCAGTCGACCGAACTGAGACAAAGAGTCCGGAGCCGGGGTACCAACCGATGACCAAGTCGGTACAGAAGAAAATGGCACTTTACGCAGGTGGAAAGCCGAGCAAACACGACAAAGCGTAAGTTGGATGAGGAGGAAGGGATGTCGAAATGCTCCGAATCGATGCTTAAGCAAGCTAATGAAGTCCGAGGGCATCATCCCCATCCAGGCCGGCACCAACAAATACGCCTCCCAACGCGGAATGACCGGCTTCGGACGGCCACGTGACGTGGTGGACAAAGTGAAAAGTGAGAATTTGGCAGAAATCACAGACGAAGAGAAGTTGGCATCGCTGAAGGGCAGGTCGGTTGACAGTTTGGCCAAATGCGCTTTTTTAAAAACATTCTCCGTCCTTTTCAGTACTTGGCTTCAGTCCGGCACCAACAAGTTCGCCTCCCAAAAGGGAATGACCGGTACGGCACCACGCCAATTCACACATTTAAACAACAGTTGATCGAATAAAAGATAATGGCACTTTAAGGAATTGGAACACCGCGGGACGTTAATTACCGCACGAAAGGGACGGGAGGGGCGGGCGAAGTGCCGGAGGACAAAGCACGCTTAACGGACGGTGACATGGGGAAGGGAGGAAATGGAAAGGAACGGAAGCCATTTAAAGGGATTGTGCCGCTTCAGTCGGGCACCAACAAATTGGCGTCGCAGGCCGGCATGACGGGGATGGGAATGCCACGGATCATCGACGGTTAGAGAGATCGGCGAGGGGGAGGGGAGGGGGGATTTCAAATTGGCACCATGAGAAAAGTGCCAGTAATGGTTGCTTAAAAAAGTGTTTACAGTGCGAAAGACGGTGGACCAGGACAGGGAAAGTCAGGGCTTCATTCACCTCCAAATGGGCACCAATCGATTCGCCAGTCAGCAGGGAATGACCAGTAAGTGGAAAGCATTGGGAGGACCAATTGCGGGAGACACAACGCCACAATTGCATTCATTTGAAAGTGTTTGGGATGCCGCGTCGCGAGGTGACCCAATACAAAGACGAAGTGAGGGGCCAAATGCCGCACGACGAGGGGACCATCTCACGACAGACCACGGGATGGAAGGAAGGCAAGTGGAAGGCAGCACAAATCAATCAAAGAATAAATGAATTTTCGTTTTTATGGGCTGTGCCGTGCCATTCTCTGCCACTCATTAACTTTGCCCTTTTCAGGCGCTTCTCAGCAGGGAATGACCGGCTTCGGCGCGTTCCGCAATAATACGGTCAGTGTTTTTGCTTTGGCATTGTAAAATGCCTTATTTGCCATTCCTATGAATTTCTCGTCCCCATTTTGTGCAGCAAGTGCAACTGCAAGCGCAAGACCAGCGTTCCCAGGGAATGATTCCCTACCAAATGGGCGTCAATTTCCTCGACTCCCAAGCGGGCAAAACGGCGTTCGGAATGCCTCGTCGAACGTACACACCGTAAGGAAATGGAGAAGCATTTCGGGCCGATTGATAGTCAAATTTTCAGCTACGTGGACGATTCGCACGAAGAACTGCCAGGTCGGCACGGCTTCCGTTTGATTTAGCGTAAAAAAAATTCATTTCCCCGCTCAGCTGACATCACGCGAAGGCCCGAAGTGCCATTTTGGACCGGCATGGAAGTCGACTTTGCCAATCAGGTGCCAAAACTTGCCATTGGAATAACAGCACAATCCTCCGATGGCATTTCAGCAAGGAATGTTGGCATTTGGCACTCCGCGCGATGTCCGCGGGGAATACGTCCGTCGAATGTGGTAAACGCAGTGCAAATGGAGGCCAAAGAGAAGCGGCAAAGAACAAAGAGAAATTCCTTCGATCAGTGCGATCATTCGGTTAAATAAATGTTTAGTCTAATTAATCCTTCGTCCACAATTAGCCCCCCCCCCCAATTGTTAGCAATTTACCCACGAAAAGTCACTCTCAACGGCTTACATTTCTCACATTTGCACCATATTTTGAATTTTTCAAAGTTAAACTGATAAAACCATTCATTCATTTGCCATTTCAAAGTGTTGCCAAAAATAGAGGAAAAATTTGCGTTTTTTGTTAAATATTTTAGAAAATTTGTTTATTAAACGTCCGTCCGAATAATCCTTTTCTCTCCCTTCCCCCTCTCTCTTATTTCTGTCTCCCTCCCTCCTCACTCTCTCCCTCTCTCTGCTTCTGTTGTTTTGGCTCTTTGCCTTGACCCCATTAAATGCGCTTCAAATTCAAATCAACTTTTGACAGTCATTTTGCATTTTTCTTCAAAGAATGAAAAAACCCCTTGAGGGAAAATTGAAAAGAAAAAAGGGATTGGGAAAAAGCGAAAAAAGAGTTGGTTGGGGAGGGAAAAGAGGGGGGGGGGGGGCGAAAGAAAAATGGGGGAAAAGTGCGCAACTTAAAACGGCGGAACGAAGTGCAAAAGTGAAAAACGAACGGACGAAGGAACGGAGACAATGCCTGGTTAAGAGAATTTATCTAAGCATTGAAAAATCATTAAGGAGGAAATCGCTGTTCACTCGCAAACCCGACACTTTTCCCTCATTCGCTTCAATTCATTAAAACTCATTTTGCTGCTGTCAAGTTTTGTTGTTGTTTTGTTGCTTTTCGTTTTTCTAAAAATTTTTGGCCATAACTTTTTTAAACACAGCAATTTTTTTTTTAATTTTGCAAATTAATAGAGGACTCTTGGGGCTATAGAATGATACCAAGAATGTTTAATTTGGATGCTTCAAGAAAAAGTTTGCTGCATTAAAATTGTCAAATTATTTTTTTATGGCCGTGTGAACTGCAATGGAGCCAACATTTCTTGGTAATAGTGCATTACAAACAATTACGTTGTTATGCAACATGCTACAAACAGCAGCAATTGAGTCGGGGTCGTTTTGGCGCCCACGTTTTGGCGCCAAGGTCGTTTTGGCGCCGACGTTTTGGCGCCCACGTTTTGGCGCCAGGGTCAGGTTTTTAAATTGTCTATGTTTGAATAAATGAAAATATGTATTCGTCAGTTTTCTGAGTCGCTAATCACGAATATTGTATTCATCTTGACAATTGCGAAGCCCGGACTCGATTTAAATGAAATACAATTTTTTGAACATATTAGATCAGGCCTTCTATCTGTTTTGTTTTATCAAATGTTTTAATATGGTGGGTCAAATCTGAGAAAATGATTTACCAGACCCTTTGGCTTTTACCCTTTTTTACACCGCTAATTGCTTCCAGAAGAAGGCTTTTCTTTTCTTCATTCGTTTTATTATCCTTCCTTTTCCTTCCGTCCTTCGCCGATGGTCAATTTGGAATGAATGCCTTTCTTTTTCGTCGTGCTTTTCCAATCATTTTTAACATAAAACAGAGAAATCGTTCATTTTCATTGCCAATCGGTGAGAAAGTTTTTTTTTTAATGGCTAAAAAATGGTAAAAAGCACCTAAATTGGGGAACAATTCGCCACTCATTTGGCCCTCAATGCGTGGGAAGGCGCCGCTGATTTGTGCTAATTGGGGCGGCGTGTTGTTGTTGTTGTGGGAATGGGCGCTAATTTGATCGAATTGGGCGCTGCACTTTGGATTCTTATGCAGAAGTTTTCTTTTCTTCCATTAGTGTGTGTTTCTTTTTCCAACTTCGATCAGTCACTGTCCTTCTGCTGATCATTTGCAACTTTTTTTGAGTTTCGCCGGTCATTAAAAATTTAATACTTTCTTTTTTTCTATCGCTATTTGCCATTTTTTCAATTTTCGTTTGATCGAGTGTTTATTTTATCCGATCACTTTGTGATCCATTTGTCTGATCATTTTTTGACAACAAAACGACGCCGCTTCATGGACCATTTGAGTTCCCGACCAGGGCTGGGCGAAACTTCGAGCTTCGAAAACTTCGCGGTTTTTGGGCTTCGAACTTCGAGCTTCGGCTTCGGGTAATTTACCCGAAGTTTCGGGAAAAATACACCCCTAATGATTGGCTTATGTTAAATTTAAATTTAAATCTCATTATAACTTTTTGTTTTTTCTTAAAAAGTAGGCTCAAAGTCGCAAAATTTTTAAATTTTTTGCTTAAATTTGTTAACAAGATACGCTCAAATTTAAAAATTTTTCCCGACGGCGCCTACTGGCGCCTTCGGCCCACTGTTCCCAAAAAGTTTTTTTGGAAAAAGCGCGCCGCAAAAAACATTTTATTGAGTTTTTTAAACTTGGAAAAAATTTACCAAAATGCTGATTTTGAAAATTTTCAGTTGGTAGCTCTGATCAAAATCAAAAAAGGAAAAATTTATTAGGAAAAGCCTAAATATTTAATTTTTTTTAATTTATAGAAAGCTTTAATTAATTTTAGTGAATACTAAAATTTTTTGAAAAAAAAAGATTTGTTAGGGTAAAACTATTTTTTCAAAAACTTCGAGCTTCGAAAACTTCGCGATTTTTGGTGAAAACTCTTCGTGCGCTGCAGCCAAATGCGAAGTGTAAAACCCCAAATTTGCCGCTTTTATTGTGCAGAAATGTTGGACAAGCTGAAGGAACAGCAGAGTGTTGAAAGAGAGGCAAAAGAAGCAGATGATGAAGAGAGAGAAGAGGCCAGACGACGAGAGAAAGCGTCATTGGCGGAAGACGCAGAGAAAGAGAGGGAGACGGATGCCATCGAACGAAGCGCAGGGGGCGACGATCTTTGAACTCTTTGTCAAGCCCACCCGTTGGAAATTGCTTTTTATAAAACACACGTATTTTGGCGCCGTGTTCTGCTGTTTTCCCGGGACAACTTCTGCTGATATGCCCCCCCCCCCTCCAATGTTTGCTTTTGTTTGCTTTGCTTTGCGTTTGTTGTCGTCGGTCGATAGCGGCGATCCGCCGCTGCTGCCGTGCGTCCCCATTTGTCTTCCTTTTCATTTTGTCTTCTCATCATCATCCTTCCGTCCGTCCCATCCCGACATTCCGCATCTTCTCTGCTGCTCCTCCTCCTCCTCTTCTCTTCTTCAACCACCGCCACTTCTCCCCCCTCTCTTCAAAGCATCGCCCTTCCCCCGCCCCCTCTTTCCCATCGGGCCAAAACGCCGCCCAGCCGTCGTTGCTGTGGCGGTTGTTGTCGGTTGGACGTCGTCTCGTAGGCAGTCGAGAAATGAATTGAATGGGCGGGGGATGAACCACCACCACAAACAGCTCGAATCCGTCCGGATTCTCTCCGCTGCGCCCTTTCACTAATAAATTTTTAGGAATTCTTCAAAAATTCAAATATTCAAATTATTAACTAATTCTCTTTTTTATTTCTGTGTCCATTAATCCCCCCCCCCCCAAATTTCCATATTCCCTCCACATTTTCCCCCAATGGCCTCTGCTGCTGCCCAATGACCCTCTAATCCAAGTGTCTTTAGCTAAACACTGTCCGCCGTCCGTCTGTCTTTTTTTGGACATTCAATCGCTTTTTAAATAAAGAACTGTCAGTCACTCTCTTCTCAGCGGTCGGTCGGTCGCTTTTTGTCCGTAAATCGTAAAATATTGGGCAAAATATGCGGAGAGAGAGAAAAGAAAGGGGAGGAGAGGCGGGGGGGGGAGAGAGAGAGAAAGAGAGAGAGAGAAAGGCTAACGGACGACGAAACTTCACTTGGGGACGACGAAGGCAGAGGCAGCGCCACCGCCACAATTTCTCCCCCCCCCCCCCCCCCTCAGCCCAAGCCGACTCATCGCCCTGGCAGCACAGCAGCAGAAGAACAGCAGCAGTTGCGAAAAGGACGGAAAAATGACCGGACAATCGGACGAAAAAAGCAACGAATAGAAATTTGAAAATAATCACCAATATGCAAAAGTGCCAAAGCCTTCTTTCCAACTGATCACGTCTTAAATAAAGGTCATTATTCATTATTCACTCCCTTTGCATAATTAATTAATTAACTTTTTTTTAATTTTCACTGTTTTTTTCTTTCTATTAGCTGTCCTTTTGTCCGCACTGTCCAATTGTCCGAGCGCCGGACAAAAGGACACCAAAAAATGGAAGAAAAAACTGACAATTATGGGATACTAACGAACAATTGAACTACCAAAAAACGGAGACCAATTTTTAAAAAATGAATGCGAATGACCATGTCTTTATGAGAGAAATCCAACTCATTTGTCAGTCCCACGCGATTTTTCTCGACGCGATCCCATCACTTTCGTCTGATCACCACAGAACAGTAAAGTGGGGAATCGCTAAGCTAATCACAAATCGAATCACTAACCGTCAGCACAGATCACTGGTCCTTCGGCGGCCTAATTCAATGCTAATTCCGTCTTTCTCTTTCTCCTCCGTCCTCCCCACTTTTTCTCCCCAATTTATTCTTCCATTTCAGCAATGACCAATAATAAATAAAATAATAAATAAATAAAATAAATGTCGTATTGCTCGTTAATCCCCAAATTTGCTCAAATTGGGTCCGCCCAATCGCTTTGTCCGTCCATTGCGAAAAAATGCACAAATTCCGCGCCTTCGGCGAGCTCAGCAGCATTTTCAACGTCGACTTACACTGGCAGTGGTTACAGATCGGTAAATGCATCGGCTGATCAGTCAATTTGATCACTTCTTCTGCTGCTGTTCAGGTCGCTTTTGGCACTTGGGCCGTCGGCGACGCTTCGCGCTGTTTCGAAGGGCGAAGACGCGGCAAATCGGCAACGGCACTTGAGAGTGGCCGAATGGGAAGGATGACGGATGAGGAGGAAAAAGAGAACGGAAGAAGGGAGGAAAATGAAGAGAAAGGAGGAAGAGAGGAAAATAATATAGGAAAGGAAGAGGGAGAAGAAAGAGAGGTCAGAAGAGAGAGGAAGGGAACAAGAGAAGAGGAAAGGGAAAAGAGGAAAAGACACCGCAACAAAGAAGCAGAGAGAGGAAGAGCGGGAGGAGGAGGAGAAGGAGGAAGAAGAAGAAGATTGAGAAGAAGAGGAGAAAGGTGGGCGAGGGGAGAAGCAAACCGGGCGAGCAACAGCTCTTTCAAATTTTGAAGAGCTTCTCCCTAAAGAGTGCGGTTTCCCCCTCCAAAAAAAAATTCACCATTTTTTTGAATGCTTTTCCTTTTCTGTGCCCTCCCCTCCCATCTTATTTTAATTGGGACCTCCAACAGCGACGAATTCCTTTGCTGCTAAAGAATTGCCATTTTCCGTCCCGTGCCCTTCTTTGCCCCCCTTTTACTGCCCCCCCCCTCCAATTCGGTCATTGTCAATTCGTTTTTGTTCCATTTTGTTTTCCACTCACTTTACAACTCTTTTCCCACAATTTTCGCTTTCCTTCCGCCGTTTTCAATCGATGGCCAAACGATCCGATCAGAACAGATCGGACGGATCAGCTTTGATCCATCCGGCTTCACCTTCTCTCTGTTTGCCCACCCATCCGTTTCCACAAAGTGCACGGTTTTACACCAAAGCAAGCATTTGATGGGAGATTCAATTGAAAGGGGCGGGGAGTGACGTCACTTTCTTAATAATACAAAATTAAATAAGTAATGGGGAGGGATTAATCGGTCGATCAAAATTTGAAATTTACAGTCCGAAGACAACGCCAAAGAATCGGCGCCACCGGCGATTTGATCATTTGTTCGTCTCCTCTAAGTTAGCAGCCTCCCAACAATTTCTCTCCCCCCAGCAAAAAGTGATCCCTCCCCCACTCACCGGCAGCAAAAAACGATCAAATTCCGTCCGAAGAACAAAATCGGACAAAAAAGAAAATGTTCTAAAGGCTTATGAATAGTTCTTAAATTCGAAAACATAAACTAATCATAAAATTCAGTAACTTCGTTTTCGCGCCTCATTCTCTCCCCCCCCCCAATAAATTTGTGTGTTTTCCGTTCGATTGGTCATTCTTCGCCTCCGGCGGGGTCTCTGCCACTTTAAGCAAAAGTCATCCTCTCCCTTTCCAGCAGTTTGCTCTGTACAATTCGTTTCCAAAGGGCAAATGTCCCCTTTACTCTCTCCCCTCGTCGCCTCGTTGCCCCCGCCCATTTTCCCCAATTTTCTCCCAATCATTTTTTGTTCCTTTCCATCGTTCCAGCTATACAAATTTAGTTGCATTCCAAAAGTCTTCCCAGCTATTTCAGTACTAATCGGTTTATGTTTCAACAATTGGTTTTTGTCGGTTGTCAGTCTCTCTCCCCCCTCCGGCTGGTCACTTCCTCCGTCCCCTTCTCTCCCCCTCGTTTTTCCTTCTTTTGCCCCACTCCTCACTCATTCCTTCATTTCCTCCACCGCTACTCGTGACCCTTTTCTGATCGGACAACTTTCCCACCATATTGCCCCCCCCATATCCCTCTCGTCCTCTGATCAATCCATTATCTCCCCTCTCTGATCAGTTTTGTCAGCTTTTCCCTTTCATCCTTCGCTCCCCCCGTGCCCATTGTTCATAAAATTGCATGGATAAGTCAGTCATTTGTTTGGTTGGCCCGTAATATTGGTAAAAAGGCCCGGTAACATCGCCCGCCTCTCTGTTGTCCGCCGGAGGTGCTTTGCAAGTGATACCCCGCGGGGTGTCAGTTGTCCCCCGCCCCCTCCTCCGAAAATGTCACGACTCGGAAGATCCCCCGGGGGAAGCCACGAAATGGCCAACTCCGACCCAAACACACCAATCCCCGGCGGAAAGACAAATTTAGCGGAAGAAAGAGGCCAAAAAATTATGATGGGCTTATGACATGTCCGTCCTCCCTCGTCTATCATTCACTTTTCCTTTTCCGTCGATTGATTTGCCCAATTGCCCCCACCCCTCCAGCGATTCGTCCGTCTCTCCTTCCGCCGATCGCTTCCGTCTGTCTTCGTCCGATCTCCGATCAGTGCCCTCCGCCACTGACCACCGCCGCCGCCCTTCGCCAACTCTGTCCCGCTCTTTGTGTGAGATTTCCGCCGATCGCAAAACAATGCAAGCAGCCCTAATGAGGAGGAGGGAACCTGATCTGTACTCATCCAGCGAATATGTCAGACACAACTACGGCACCAGCGGAAGAGCGGCGGACATTTGCCACGAAAAAGGCAAAAAAAGGGGGAGGAAGGCTAATTGACTTAATTAAGAGGACTAATGATGACATAATTAAGGCGATGGGGGATTCATGATTAGATAATTAGCAAATTTATAAAAATATATATATATATTTAAAAAAATATTTTATATTGGAATTGAACTAACCTTAGGGTGATCCCATTTTATTTTGGGTTTCTCCTCGCCAAATTAAAATTTTCCGAAAAAATCAGTTTAAAAAACAAAATTTATATTTTAAAAATGATTGGAGGGCACTTTCCCTGCTAGTGAGTAGTGATGCGAGACAGAAAATTTTCCGTGACTCGAAATTCAAGACCGATCTTTGATTCCGAGTAATCTTGGAATGAAACTCAAGATCGAGACTCCCCAGCATCACTATTAGTGAGTCAATTATTACTTTTTCTTGACAATTACCTATCTGGCCAATTAAACTCTTCAGTGGCCGCGTCCCATGCCGTTTCGCCGTTTTGTCCGTCGTCCGTTTCCTCCGCTGCCTTTGCGCACCGGCTCCACAATGCCGGCTGTTCGCTGGAAGAGCTTTTTGTGCCGCCGCTGCGTTGCCCCGTGCCGCTTTCGCCGTGTCCAAGTCGAATTTCGTGCCCTCCTCCCGCCCAACGCCCGCTCCGACATATTCTCCACCCAAAACACAACAATTTGAGTCCCCACTCACTTTGCCATTCGCCCCACCAGCAGCAGCAGTTTTCCTTTGTCATTGATCCGTTGGGAAGGGAAACGTCGCGGAAGAGAACGAAAAGTTTGGACAACGGACTGAAGTGAGAGGACAAAAGCCCCGGGGAAGGGAAACCACGGGAAATGTGCCAATTCAGACTTTCGCTTGGGACAGCCATTCGGAGACGGAAAGACCGAATTTGCGAAGGGGTGCCACCGGTTGAGCACCAAGCGGAGAGTGTGCCGGGCAGCCGAAAGTCGGCCATTTGCGAGAGCGACCAGCTGAGCACGGGCGCTTCTGAGTCCCGTTTAGAAGTAGCAAAAAATTTCTTACGTCGCTTTTACAACCATTCGACGCTGAGACTAACGGGGCGGAGACGGCGGCGCGGAAATGGCACAAAAAGGGGCGATGCCGACAAAGGGACAGCGGAGCCGCCGCTGATGTACAGCTCGGCATTGGGTCCTTTCTTCGAGATGAGGTTGGCGTGCCAAAACAAAATAAAAGGCTGCTAAGCAGGGCTGTACGGATTACGGCGT
This sequence comes from Heterodera glycines, assembly GCA_004148225.2. Lineage (NCBI taxonomy): Eukaryota > Metazoa > Nematoda > Chromadorea > Rhabditida > Heteroderidae > Heterodera > Heterodera glycines. The sequence continues at coordinate 9,110,504 of CP049710.1, forward strand.
TTTTGGATCCCGTAATTACGGGTTACGAGTTACAGATTTTTTCGATTCTTCCGTAATTTTGGTCCGTAAATGGAATTTTGCTATTTTTCGAGACGATTTCTTGCAAGATTTAAAAAACGAATTTTTCTATTTTTATTTAAGGAGTTTATCCGTTAATTGCATTTCTTTATCAATTAAGAATCGGTACTTATACAGTTTACAGTAGAGTTACGGGACCGGGACCTGGTACTGATAAACTGATAAAAACTTACAACTACTGAGTACCTAAGTCCCGGTTTCGACCAGTTTTGACTGGGACCGGGAAAAGTCCCGGTTTTTTCCCGGTTTTCCCAGCCAAAAAGTCCCGGTTTTTCAACCAGAAAAGTCCCGGTCCCGGTTTATCTCAAAATTCCCGGTCCGTACAACTCTAGTTTACAGGACCAATTCCATATACTTACATTTTCAAATATCCATTTTATTTTAAATTTGTTGAAACAGAAAGCCACAGCCCGCGGAAATGCCGTTTCTCCCCTACAACATTCACTACACTATCGAATCCACTGACGAAGCGTCCGGCGCTTCGGACGACGACGCGGACGGTGCCGCGGCCGCGGTGCGCCGTCCGTTGCGTGCCGTGTCGCCACAGTCCGAGTGGAGTTGCTCGCCCACGTGCTCATCCGCAACGATAACAAGCCCAAACAGAGCGGAAATGACCACCACCACCAGCACACACAGCCAAAACAGCAGCAGTTGTATGGCCATCACAGCAAATGTAACAGCAAAAAGAGAGATGATTAGCAACAGAAAATGAAATCTTTGCATTTTGCAGAATTTCAAACAAAGACAAAACGCAGCGAATGCCAACGGCGGGGAGATGTACCAGCACCAACAGCAACACCACCAACAACATCGGCACCAGCGGCAGCAGCAGCAATTTGCATTCACCAGCAGCAGAACATCGGCGGGTGCTCAGCTCTTTTCCCCGGTGCTCCCTTTTTTTCCATCGGTGCCAAATTCCGTCCCCCAAATGGCGCCCCTTTCGCCCTCCTCGCCTCAACATTTTGTGCACACGTACTCTTTCCAACACCAACAGTCGGCGAATGATTCGCTGCTAAATGAAACGGTTCCAACAACGCCTTCGGTGGGTTACGGGTCGCTGAAAAGTTCGTCCGATTCGTCGGAGGGACGGAGAGACAATGACGGAACAGCGGAGAAAAGACGGATGGGTCCAGCGGAGAAGCGATTCGCCGATTGGAACGAATTGTTTCAATATTTGAAGAGAGAAATTGTGAGCGATTGGGGGAAAATGGCAAAAATTTAGGGAAAAAATTGGGAAAATGAGAAAAAGGAGGGGGAAAGGTGCAAAAATTGACAAAAAGGTGGAAGAGATGAGAGTAAACGCAAACCAACAGCATTTGGCTCTAATGCAGTTTACGCGTCCAATCAATGACCATCCTCGGTTTCTTAAGCCATAACTTTTTTCATTCTTGCTCAAAACTTACATTCTTCTATCAATCGAGAGTTTAAAGTTCACAGAAGTTTTTGTATAGAAAAATTCTGGGATAAAGGCAACAGACAAAAAATTATTGTTGAATATTCGCGAAAAATGATGAATTTCATGTTTTTCGTTGCTTTTTTTTCTTAATGCAAATATTTGCTTTTTTCTTGTATTTATAAATTCCCGAGACTTTAAGCTTTCAATTGATACCAAGGATGTATGGATTGACCAAGTAAGAAAAAAGTTATGGCTTAAGAAACCGAGGATGGTCATTGATTGGACGCGTAAACTGCATTAGAGCCCAGCATTTTCCCCAAATTCACTCAGATGGAAATGAATGCGCGCGACGCGCAAATCCTCCGACGCCTCGAAGGCATTCAATTCGAACTGAATGGAGTGCTGCAAATGAGCGGCCAACCGAAGCGGAGACCGAAATGAAAAGGAAACGAAAAACACGCGCCTTTGGCATTCTCCATTTTTGGCTAATAAATGCTTTAATTAACTCTTTCTATAGTCCAGTTACAATGCAAATATTTCCGATCACATTTTTCATTTGATCTGATCAGATTCGGGCCTTCAATTTGCTCGGGTCCAGCACCGTCTTCAGCTTCATGGCTTTCATTATGTTGCCCCGTATTTTCATCTTTCCTTGCATGAACGCCTAAACCTTCTCTTATCAATGACCATGATCAGCGGTCCCCTAACTCCAATCGGTTATCAGTTTCATTTGCCTGAACAGTGATCAGTTCGGTACTTCTCTAGTTTACAGGACAGATTCTACATTCATTTTCAGATGCCAATAAATGTGTGTCAGAAATTAATGAAAATAAGTGTTAAGGGGTTCTCGAGGTCGCTGATCCGAATCCGGGCTCAGATCAGCGCTATCGTTCATCACATGAGCTGTACATGGACAAAGAATTGATAGGCTTCCTGTACCAATAATACCCTCATTGGCAAGATACCCATGAGGGTACCATCCATACAATTTTCGAATTTTATGCTTCCTGTACCAAGGTTACCCTCATGGGTAAGATGCCAATCAGGATATCATTCATACAGATTTTTTAATTTTATTATTGTTCGATTTCGGGTCAGGGGTTCGGAATTAGCAAAAATGGATGCTTTATTCGTAATCAGCGACCTCGAGAACCCCTTAACACTTATTTTCATTAATTTCTGAAACACATTTATAGGCTTCCCCCTACTATGATCAGTGACTCGTTTTTGTCTGATCAGTGTTCTACATGTTTCTTAGATCCGTTTCTCTTTCTCTGATCAGTACTTTTTGTCCATTTCTGCTGATCTGTCCCATTCTTTTCCCTTTCTTCGATTGACCTGATCAGGTTTCAGCTTGCCAGCAGCCATTTGAATGAAAGTGTCGTCAGACAGTGCAATTTCGACGTCGGCTTTCTCTGTCTGATCAGTGGCAGTTTTTTTCCCAACAAATGGCGGCGAATTCTTCAGATCGACCGTCCATTCGCGTTTGTCCGCGCCCCGACTGATCACAAATTTGAAAATCGATCCGATCGGCTGTTGATCACCCAACTCCGATTCCTTTTAATTTTCCTTTTTTCTGAATTATCCTCTCAAATTCCGAACCCTCGTCGCTCTTTCGCGAATCTCTTCGAAAATCGCGTCACTTTTGAAATCCCTTTTGTCTCCGTCTTCAACACCTTTCCCGTGTCCTTCGTCTTTCTTTTGGTTTATGAGTTCGGGAAAGCCCAATTTGTAAATGGCGACGACGCCCGCGCCACCGATGCCTAAAAAGGGGCACAATGCCAAGCCGAACAAAAAAAAGGAGGCAATTCAAATTCCGGCGGAAGTTTTAACTCAAGTAAATTAAAATGCAAGAAAAGTGGTGAAGCATTCATTGAACGGAATGAATTGGGCACCGTTTTCCGGCGACGGCTGTCGGTCCGCACGGATTACAATGCGCGAGCCTAAAGGGTCTCTTTCAGAAGAGATTTTGCACGAAGATGAGCAGCAGCCGAACTTTGATTAAGCGAATTGGGCGAAGAAAAGCGGAGAAAAAGGGAAAAGCAAAACGAAAAAGGGAAAATGAAAAACCAAAAAGCGAAATGAAAGGCCAGAAGAGAACAAAAAGCAAACTAAAGCCAAAAATGAATTTCACACATAATTTTAGTCCACTCCTCCAAATGCCAATGCTAATGGCCATTGTGCCATCCCTTCTCCCTTTCCACCCCAAAATTTGTATTCAGGCACCCACCGATGTTGTGCTGCAATGCGTATTTGGCGTTGGTCACCTGCCGTGTGCCGCACCGCCCCCTCAACTGATTGCTCAATTCCACCGCCTGCGCAATGCCTGAAAATGCCGGGGGGTCATTCCATACGTTTGCCGTTTTGTGCCATCGCCCTGCGCCGCTCACCGGTGGCACCGATGGGATGGCCTTTGGAGATCAGTCCCTGCCGATCGAAGTGATCAGACAATTGCATAAGTGCCCAATCCATGTGGCCTTTCTTACCCCGCTCGGATTGATCACCCATTTGCCTCCGTAAGTGTTGTCCCCTCTGTCCACCAATTCGCCGGCTTTTCCTAAGCGAATGCCAAACTTTTATTCATTTTTTATTCACCCGCGTCCAATTGGCCATTAAACGTACCAATTGGACACAGTCCAAGCGCCTCGTAAGTGATCAATTCGTTGGGCGCAAAACAATCATGCAATTCCATCACCTTAACAAGGACCAAATGCAAAAGGAGGGGAAATGGAAAAAGAATAAAAATAGGGCATTTCGGATTCGATTTTGGCAAATGATTAATCAGCCCATTCCCCCCCCCCCTTCCCCGGCCCTTTGCCCCTCTGCTGTTGGCCCTTCGATTGACCTGGATTTGGTCGGGTTTTATCCCCGACTTTGTATAAAGCCGTTCTGAAATGCGCTTGATCAGATCGAAGCCGACCATTTTGATGTTTGACCGTTCCGAAAACACCGACGGCTCATCTTAAGATATTTTGGGATGGCATTTCGATGCCAAAATTTAAAAAAAATTGCCAAAAAAGCGAACCCGTGCCCAACTCAATGCCCACAATTTCCACCGCTTGTCCTTTCAAACGCGGGTTTTTCTCCAAAAATCGTTCACTGCAAATCACAACGGCCGCCGCCCCATCACTGGTGGGCGAACATTCCAAAAGGCCCATATAATCGTAAATCTGACGGGGGCAATTAGGGCGTAATTAAGAGCGATTAAGTACTAATTGGTGGTAATTAAAGAACTAGTTGGAAAGTATGCCATTTCTTTTTGGCATTCTTTGCTCAGTTCCCTTTCCCTTCGCCCATCTGTTTTTTCTTTTTCGCATTGCCTTTCTCGCGTTGATCACTTCGTCCAGTGAGAAATTCTTTTGAAATTGTGACTTTCTGAACCGTTTGTGTTGACTTATTCCCTCCGGGGGCAATTCTCACGGATTGTGCACCGAATGCAAATGGTTTTTGTAGGCAATTTTGGCGAAGTGTTCCCTGCGCGTCCCTTAAAAATTCAAATGGCGCTCCTTTTCGCCCTTCTTTTCCTTCTTTACCGTATTTTTCCATGTGCTCTCTTCCCGCGTTGCCAAACATTTGCGAAGTGATCGGAGCTGCTTGTAAGCCGTAAGTGTCGGCCATTAGCTGAAATTTTCCCGTGCCGTTGGCCCTTCCCCGGTGCTTTCTTTGCCTGGATGTGTTTGTCCACCGGCAGTGCCCTGTCCCCCTCCATTCCCTGCGTCGCCTCCAAACTGCCCGGATTCATCTTTAAGAAGGCATTTGACTAATTGTAAGCATTCAGCAAATGAGCCTTTTACTTTCTCAAACCCAACGGCCAACATCAGATCGACATTGCCTAACAAAGAAAGGGACAAATGGTCAATAGAAGTGCCGAGTGGACATTTCGACTAAAATTAGCCCTTTCCCCCGGCACTCGCCACTTTCGATGATTTGCTTGCAGAGGAAAATGCCGGAAGAACCACTGGCACAAGCATTGTTCAGCTAAAGCCGAGTAGTAAAAGAAGTGCCAAATTCACTGACATTGAAAATCGGAATGCCCGTCAGTCCCATTTCGTACAGTGCCCTTTGTCCGCAGCACGAGCCCCCGTACATATACGAAGCCGTCGCCTGTTCGATTTGATCGTATTTGAGTCCGGCATCCTCCAACGCCTCGGTGGCTGAATGAGTCATCGGCACAATGCCTCGGCATTTTTCCCTTTTCCCCAAGTTGCCTCCCTCTTCACCGACCTGCCTCTCTCACCAACTCGGGGTAATCTTTTCCCGACGATTTGGGCACTTTTCTTGAACTAGGGGGGGGGGGGGGATGATCGATTGATCAGCGGGCGATCAGTGAAAAATCATTGGAATTGTGCCACCCTCCGCCGCTCACTTTGGTCATCCCGACCCCAACGATGAACACTTTGGGCCTATTCTGAGCATTGGTCACCATCGCTTTGATTTTTATTTGAATAAATTATTAAAAAGAGAGTCCAAAATAAATAAATTAAGGAACTAAAAATCTAGGAATTTTCAAATGAAAAATATGCGAAATATTAGAAATGATTGAATTGGGGAATTTTGTTCCCCCGCGGCACTTTCTCTTTTATTGGCCTCATTGGCAATCGCTTTTGCCAAAAGTCGGCTTTTATCCTACCCAGGGGGGGGGGCAAAACGGCGGAGGGAGGGGTCGCACCTTCGAAAACATCGATCGATTCGATTTGTGCGCATGGAATGGACGAAATTGTGAGAATTGCGAAGGCGGAGAAAATTGAAAAGCGGCGCCGATTTGCAACATTTTAAATTCATTTTGCTTGTTTTAATAATAACTTAACAAAATGCTGACGTCCAAAGCAAATCAATCAATTATCAAAGCAATGGTTATCAGCAGATCAATCACTTTCTTTGCTTCGAACATTCCTTCGATTGGACAAAGCCCAATTAATTGTTTCTCAAGTTAATTAGGCCTTCTTTAGTGGTCTCATTAGGCACGTAAATAGATATTTTCGTAGCAAGAACCATTTCGAGAAATAAGAGTTCATTTTATGGCGATTGATTATCCACCAAAGCGCATTTGACAATCCTAAAATATTTATAAATAATATAATAATTAATGCTCTAAGCATATCCCTCCCGCCCCCACCAAAAAATGGCGGCGCCGATAATTGCCGAACAAAAGGCACCAAAGAAATGGATGTATAAAAAGCGCCAAATGACAAACTCATCGGGGCGCGTGAATATCGTCGTCAGAATGGCATTGGCCGTGGCCCGGCCCAAATTGGCACTTTGGCCGAGGGGCGAACGGGCGCCGACAGCGGTGGCCACAACATAAAGACAAAGTGTCAAATAACAATTAATTGAAACGGGCAAAGAATGTGCCATTAATTGATTAGTCATTAATTAATTACTCGAGTCGATGCAACGGAAAGTGCCTGAGGCAGAACAGAAAAATGCCGACAAAGGACAGCCGAATTGCTTAAATCACAAAACAAATGGGCCAAAACGATCAGAAGGGAGCAGAGACACTCAGAAATGAACATCTGAACAGAGAAGAAAGTGAAAGACGAAGTGCCAAAACATCGTTTGGTCTTTTTGCCTGCAATCGGTTGGAGAAGGGACTGATCCGTCCATTGGTGTCCGTCTCCGAAAAGTCGTCGACGGGCGAACGCGGAACATTTTGTTGCTCAAATTGTTCCAAATTTTCGGTCATTGTGCGAAGTGTGCCGAGTTGAAGAGAAGCATCAATAAACGCGGAAGAAGAAATGGACGAATGAAAAAGAAGGGCACCGAAGAAAGAGCCGAAGAATTGGGCAAAAAGTAAAGCGAAGCCGAGCAAAAGAGGCAAATTGAGAGTGAGAAGAGAAGCCAAAGTGACGGCTAATGGGGCAATAATTAATTAATGAATGCTAATTAGATGAGGGAAATAGGCCGACCGGGGTTGAAATGGACAGTGCCAAACGGACGAAAGGCACAAATCAGCGCGAGAGTCAGTGCCCCCTCGAAGAGAGCGATGTGTTGGAGAAGAAATGCGGGGGAATGATCAGTGGAGGAGAGAGGGATGAGAAGCACGGAGAGAAGGTCGGCTGAACAAAGACAGACAAAAGTAGGAAATGCCAAAAAAAACTGGCAATTTTTAAAACAATGCCGAATTTGATTGGCACTTGGAAAATTTTAAACTAAGAAAAACCGGGCTGCACAAGTATTTCCCAACCGACTGAAGAGGGTAAAGACGAGCGAGGCGAGAAATTCGACGGCAAACGGCGCATAAGCGCGACGGCACGGGTCAATCAGAGGGAGGACGGCATCACTTTTCAACAATGCCGCGGGGGCAGCGGCTGCAGGGGGTTCAGCGGAGGGTGCCAATTGGGAGGCATGGGAAATATGTTGCCGGAGGGGTGATCGCATTTTGGGAGGGAAAAGGGGAGAAATGGGCCCAATGAAGGCAAAGAGCAAACGGCAGAAGCCAAATTAAATTTTTTTTTTTTTGTGAATATCCAACGCGTAGCCATGACAACGGCACGATTTAAAGCAGAAAAAGCAAATTTCAAAACTTAATTGACATTGGAAGGGAATTTGTCTTTTCTATCTGACCAAAAAATTGTTCTTTCGGCCATTCGTGTTTTTCTTTTTGCATTGCATTTGATAGCAGATCACTCCGTCTCTTTGCCGATATGAAAAGCCAAAAATTGGCAAATTCTCGAGGGCTTTTTCCCATTTTTTTCGACAGTTCCCGTGGTGGTTATGTTTTTCCTCTGCTGGTTGCCTTTTCACGTCCAGCGTTTGCTCAGCGTTTATCTGAATGAGATAATTCATTCATTCTCTGCTCCTTTCATCCGTCCATTTGCTTCGTCTTTTCCTCTCCCAATGCTTCCCAAATTTTTCGTCCTCCGTCCGCTTGGCTCTGTCCTTTTCTCCGCCCTTTTTTGTTATGGCCTTGCCCAGGCGATGTTCACGCGGAGAACGCTCCGTTGGTTTTACAAAGTGTCCAATTTAATTGCCACTAATTAGTGACTAATTAATGCCATTTCAAAAGATCCTTGGCATTTGGCCGGTCCAAAGCGTGCTTCTTCTGTTGGGTGACACTGAACAGAAATTGCAGAAAATGTGAGGAGATTCGAATGCACAAAGTGCACACCGCCTACGGTAGCAATGGCATTACCGTACCCATTCAGGCATTCGTTGTGGAACCCTCCCGAACATCCCTTTCCCTATTTGGCGTACGCACTGTTCGTCCATTGGACAATTCAAACGCTGTGGGTTGGCAGTGGCACTCAATTTAATTTTCTGTCCAACAATTAGGCTAAATGCGAAAGGAAAGGGCAACGACGGCACGAATGGCATCCCCCGGGGGCAAAAGCCGTCGCCGCCCTTTTTCCAAATGTTCGTCGCCGACGCATTGCCCGTCGGCATTTGTGTCGCCCTTTTCACGACAATTCTTTCGCTGTGTGCCCAACGCGTTGGCGAAATGCATTCGCTGGTGATCGCTCTCCAATTCGTTCATTGCTCCGTCACTTGCGTTATGATCGCGTTCATTTCGATGGTCGGCAGAGAATGGAAAACGGACGGAGAAAAAAGAAAGGAAAAACCAATTAACAATTTATTAAATTAATTAATTAAATGATTAAAGAAGTGCTAAATTACAAACACAAAACAAATATTCACAATCACATGAGCTGACTAAATTGTTGCAAATTTTCTGTCCTCCTTCTCCCCTTCCGCTTCTTCTCCTTCTTCATCGTTGTACTCTTCCTCTTCTTCTTTCTCAATTCCATTCTGTTCATCCGATATTCGTTTGCTGTTGTTTATGCCATCGTACGCTCCCCCCACAAAAACATCTGTTCCCTGCGTTTTGACTGCTGTGTGCACGTCAATCGGCGCCAATTCGCTGAGTGCTCCGCTGGCACGCAAAAGAATGTAAACCTAAAGAAACAAATGTAATTGTAATAGATAAAGCGAAAAAAAGAAGGAAAAGGGGTGCCTCTTCTGAGCGGTCGACAATGTCTCGGGGAATGCCCATTTTGAGGGCAGTGAAAGTCGCGTAAGACAAATCGATGGTCCCGTCCACCAAAGAGTATTGAAAGTCGAGCGTATCGTCGTCTAATCTTCGCACATCCATCGTTTGAAAACGGAGCAATTTGCTCGGGTCTCGAAGCAAATTACTGAGCGCATGGAAATGGGAGGAGACGAACACGTGGGGACATCTTTCGACAGGCCCTTCGAGCCAATAGTTCAAACAGGAGGCCAACAGAGCGAGACCAACCTCCTACAAAAGAGGAAAAGGGCATTTAGTCAAACGGCATTTGAATGGATGTAAAAATGCCGTCATTGTCCCCTTGCCGAACTCGTCGATGATCAGCAACGAATTTTCGTCACTTTTGGCGATGGCACGTGACATCGAAAAAAGAGCAAAAAAGCGATAGCAAAAGGTGCGAGAAAATGAAACAGTTTACAGTACTTGTTTAAGATCGTTGGCAAACGAAGACATTCCGTCCAACACCGAGTCAATGGTGTAAAGACGGGACAAAATGCGGCTGATCGGACCAATGGTGGCACGTTGGGCGGGTACAAAGGAACCGCAACAAGCCAAATAGACGATGGAGCCGACCTAAGCAAAACAAAAAAAGTGGAGACAAAAGCAGACGAAATGACACCATTTTCAAGTAAATGCTTTTGCCCGATGCATTTGGCCCCGAAAGCACTTTGACTTTGCCGACTTCGGTGGAACTACTGAAGAAATAAAAAATTGAAGCGAATTGGTGAAAAAGTGCATCACTCACTGCACTGGGTTGGGCACATATTTTCCATCCTTGCAAATGTGTTCAGCAATTGGATGCCGGGCCTGCTCAATGGCCACAATTGACTCCTCCACAAATTTGGGCCGTGTCCAATTGTATTTCCGGGCAACAACGGAACTGAAATTGAAATTTAAAAAAGAAATGTCGAGAAAACGAACAGTGAGATTAGACAGTCCAAAGTGGCGGCCAATTCGACGGCACTGAGCACCGCCTCTTTGCTGTCCAAAATACGTTTTTGTAAACTGAAAACGAAGAAGAATTTAGACAATTCTGCATTTTAATTGACCCACTTAAGCACAATGTTCGTTTCCGCGTCCACAATTTGCATTTTAATGTCACCAATGTTCTCATCCAACAAACGCATTCGATTCGTTTTGTAATAGGACATTCCCTCGGAAGAAAAAATCTGTGAAGGGATGGATTTTAAATGTCTATACTCCAAACATTTCTATTTGCGCTTTTTTACAATTTCCACGAGCGCTTTTGTGTCCGTTGGAATTTGCGTACTTTCCGCCACCATAAGCAAATATCCGATGATCGGAACGTAAGCAACGGAACAACTTTCGATGGAAATGTCCTCCGCCTCCAAAAGAGCCACCGATGTTAAATCTTCCGGCAATTTTTCGTACAATTGTTTTTCTGTGTAAAATGAAAGACCATTTCCACTGTACCAGGCTTATTAAAATCGAATGGAATAATTTGTGCATTTTTTGGGGCGTCACGGTCTTAAGAATATATAAAAATGGTAATACTTTTGTCAAGCTCGGGGTCGACACCTCTGCAGATGACCAAACGATTTTCACTTATTGATTCGGTAAAATCAATCTAAAAGTGAAGAACATAACACCGATAAAAAAAAGACTGAAAAGTGACCGACCACTCCGATGAGAATGGCAGTGAGCTGTTTGAGCGGATCCCTCAAAAAGTGCATTTTTTCCTTCACTATGGCCAAGTTTATATCGCGTTCGTCGAAATAAGTGCCAATTTTGACCAATGTGCACAAAGTCTTGAAAAGTATTTACGCAAAATCCCTTTAAAAATTAACCGTAAAAAAGCTCTTCCAATCGCTGATCGGCACATTGCCACGGCGCATTCGCTTGAGAATGCCCTTAAAATGTGCTTTTTTCATTTGCTTTTTTGCATTTGTTGACAACTCTTATGCTGGTGACGTCCTTCAGCAGAGTGCGTAAGTGTGCGGTCACTTCCAAGTTGCAATCTTGGTACAAATAGGAAATTGCCTCATGGCGAACCATGAGCATTGGCCGGTCTTTGGAGGGTCGTTCGAACCACATTCTGAAGGAACGGTACAATTTGTGGCTTGTGCAGGACTCGGTGTCAAAACATGTCACCTTAACATTTGCTTGCCGGGCACCGACCGACACAAATTGCACAGTTTGAAAATGCTCATGCCTTCCCTTCGGTGGTTGCCCCACACAAACTTTTGCCGGATGGACTTCGGGTTGTAATCGGAGTAGAAAATCTCGAGGGCACGCAAAGTGACGGAGTCAACCTCCACACAATCCTCACTTAAACCAAAAAAAACAAAATTAAGACTGGAAAATGGAAGAACTACAGAATATAGGTGTCAATTGTGGCGATTAATGAGCGAAGGTCTGAAGTGACGACGGCGGCCGAATCAGCGGAGGAAGAGGAAACGCCCTTCTGTTGTTCAAGGAAACGAAAGAGAGCGCCGAGGGAACGAATCTGCGGAAAAGCAAGCGATTAGAGCAGAAACAAAGTGAAATAAAGGAGCAAATTTAGGGGGAAAATGAATGCAAAAGACAGTCAGTCACCATATTTGATGAGGAAAAGTCGAATCGAAAAGCGATTGCCCTTTTCTCGTGGTCAGTGCTTCCAAATATTTGTTCAATTCGCTTTCGGGCGAGACCAAAGCCAAAAGAGCACAAAATAATGGTTTTATTAGAGCAAATTAAGTGATGGAAAATGCCTACCGAATGCGACGTTTGGCAGAAAGTTAAGCGACGGATGCCAAAATGGGTCCGATGGATTCGCACCTTCGGCGCCACCCTCTTCGTCCTCCACCCCAACCGATGACATTGTGCCTCTTCCGTCATTTGTTGGCGCGGTCGTCGTCTGTTCGTTGGCGTACGTCCCCAGCTCCATTGAGTCGTCAACGACGGAGTCAGAAAACCCTTTTTGCGTGCCGCCGATGGGAAGCGCGGGCGAATCGGAACACATCGAATAGTAATTGCCTTTGGAATATTTGTTGAAAGTGAAACTAATCCTTTCGAAGACCCATTAAATGCCAATTCTTTGTAAAACAAACTCACATTCGGCACGCAATTGCATTTGGAAGGCTTCGTCTTGTGATTTGTTCGCCAAAACGTGCGTCGGTTTGAACTCTCGTAAAACTAAAATGGAAACCAATGAATGGTTTAATTTGGCACTTTCGCCATTTCAAATGGATGAAACGAACTTCTCGCCAAAATGATGAAATCGGCGTCCTCCGCCAAGTCCCCAATCATTTTCACTTCCTTTTCTTCTCCGTCATAAATTGCTGCACCCAAACGTTTTGCACTGTATGAAAGGGCGCAAATTAATTCCCTGCGTCCCATTTTTGCTTCTTTTATTTATTTAAAATGTTAAAAATAACCAATAAAAACCGAGAAATTAGAACCAACAAAGATAGAAGCAAAATTTCGATAATATAGCAAAAACGACAAATAATACAAATTAAAAGGTGCTGTGAATTGCTCTTATTTATTCTTTGTATGTATGTGGAATGCAAATAAAATACTAAACAATATTTATAATTGAAAAAATGTTAGTATTAGGGAGGGGCGGGAGGGGTTAGGGGGAAGTCGGCGGGGAACATGTGGGGAAGGAGGGAGGGGTTAGGGTTAGGGGTGTTAGGAGGGGAAGTCAGCTGGACACAACTTATTGTTAGCGGACGGCGTCAAGGTCAATTTGTCGACCATTTCGACCATCCCACGCCATTCGATTTGTTCAGGAGTGTGTGACGAAGACGCGCCCACAGATGGCTGAGGGATTTCCACTCGCAGTCCGTTGCACTTCTGCTGATGGTTCTGTTGCTTTATCTCTTCACGTTCACGACGCAATTCTTCTTCAATCTAAAAACAGGAATTTAATACATAATGCCCAAGTCCGGTGTCCTTCTGAATTGCGATTAAAGTGAAATTTAAAATTTTCAATGTGAAAAAGATTAAAACAAGTATCTGCTGGGCTTTTCGGGGTCGTTAATATGATTTATTCTGTTCCCCGGAACCGAATTCGAACTGAAAACCTATCACATGTCAATTTTTAAATTTTGTTCAAATCCAGGTTCTTGGACCAGGATTGGAAAAATGGATTTTCAGTAACATTTCTTTATTTTCCCAAGAAATGAAATATTGCTTAAGTCTAATCAAGGTTAATGTTTTGGTGTATATATTTTGTCGTTTTATAATCGCATTTAATTTATTTTTGCGTTTTTAACCTGTGGCAACAAATTGCGAATCTGACGATTCGATGGGAATTTCTGATGCGAGCGATGATGGAAAGTGGCCGTTGTCATCTGTTGGAAACGGAACAGCGAAAGAGGCAGTGAAGCGGCGAATGTGGACGAGGGCAGTCCGAACTGCTGGTCGGGATGAATGAACAGACAACGCTCGCCGTAAGGACAGACGCCGTTCTTCGTGTACTTTTCGCAAAGACGCGTTTTGTATTTGTTGTTGATCGGAAGAGGCGTTCTGAAACTTTTATTATTAAAAAAGGAAATGAATTATGGCAGCATTTAGCAACTTCTTTAAGTCATCGAAAGAAATCAAATAAAAAAATTACCGTATTTCTTCGATTATACCCCCCCCCCTCGATTAGAACCCAGCTCTCGAATAAAGCCCCCCTTTTGAGGGGGGTTGAACAATAGAGCCCCCGAGGGCTATAATCGAAGAAGTGCGGTAAATGAATATGCAAATGGACAAACTGACGTTGCAACTCGCAGTTCTTCAGGACCGTGGGCAAAACGGCACTTTGACCCGAAACGACACTCCGCCTGTTCCAGCCAATTCTGGCACATCACCGTTTTGTAATTCTCTTCTGCCTTCCCAGAATGGCGAGTGTGGGCTTGGAAAACGCGTAACGCTTTGCTTAAAAAGAGTTTGTAAACCCTTACAAAGTATTTGAACGAACAAAACTCACTCAGAGTTGGGATTGATATACTGAAAAAGACTTGGGTTGTTGGATCGTTGCTGTGAAAAGGATGAAGAAGTAAAGGATCGAGAAAAGGGGCGCAGTTGTTGATTAGATAATTCATAATCCATTATTGGATACTTTTGGTGTTAGGTTATGTTCCCGCCTGTAATTTAAAAAATTCTAACAACAATATTAATGATTTATTCACAAAACCAAATTCCATTTGGATTAGTTTATCAACAAGCAAAAAGAATTTTACAGTCAAAAAACAAGTACAAATTTTCATTTTGGAAAAATTAATTTTTACAAAGACAATGCCAAATGATTTAAATTTGATTAATTACAGTATCATACAGTATTACTTTTTCTCTTTCCCTTTCCTCGCATTATTTAATTTTTGATGCCCTAAATACACAAATAACTCATTTATCTCCAAAAAACTATTCAATTCATATTTTATCTTTTTATGAAATGATTGGTGATAAAAAAAACAAAATGCTATTGAGAAGAATGCCGCCACTACATTTGAATGATAATTAATGCTTTTACTTCTCATTTAAATGGATCAAGCCCCGTTGGAATCGGCAATTTCTCCTTTTTTTCCGTCCTTCCGATGTTTTGTTCAACGTCTTTCATAAACATTCTGAAATTTCCATCACTGTTTCTGCCAATTTCTGCTGCTGGCTTTTCATCTTCGTTCTTCTTTTCTTCTCTGTTTTCCCAACCGGTGCCAACGCTTGGCGGAAAAATCTCTTCGCTATTCCAAGCAAATGGAGCAACTCCACGGTGTTGTTGATCATGGATTGGCTGCTGTCGTTGCGGTTGCTTGGCAAATCGGTAGTGAGAGAAAGGAATCGGATTTGACACAATTTGTTGAGTTACAATCGGTTGAAATAACTGAATGCAATGTCATATGTCTATTATTATTATTATTGCTATATTTACTACATTTAAAATGCTTCCAAGGTCAATAATGCCTTGACCCCGTTGGTAGCCAAAGTGGGAGTCAACTCCGAAGCGTTGTCCGCCAATTAACAGTCCGTTGTCAACTGAACAGTGATGCTGTTCATTTGTTGTTTAATCATTTGAGTCCCCCCTTAGCACTTTGAGTTCCAACCCCTCTTCGTCCAACATTTAGACCAAATTTCCGGTCACCACCAAAACCGAAAAAGTTTGAGCCATGGCCAATTCCAAGATGGAGATCACCCGTTGATGGTATTCTTTGCAGACTGAATGATCCCAAATTGATATTTAATGGTAAAAGTTGAGCGAAAACTGTTAATGGACGAACAAATAATTTAGGGATGTTAAACCCGAAAAACACACACCATGAGAATGTAGTTTGAATAGAAAAAAGAAATTAATCGAGTGAATATTGGTGTGCATTTAAATTATAGGACAATTCAAGTAAGCGAGGTTTGACCAAAAAGCTGCTGCTGAATGAGGGGGTAACCGATGGGGGGGGGGGGGGGGGTGATGAATAAAGTGGTAGCGCAAATCATCGAACGTCAAAAGAGCCCTTTCTATTGAGCGTCAGCTGAGGGATGAATTGGCGAAATTCGATGGAGAGAAAATATAATTGAAGGCCGATGGCAAACTCTGGTGGATAAAGCGAACATTTGTGTGAAACATACATACAACACAAAAACTGGTTTATAGTTTAAAAAATTACTTTTTTCAAAATGAACCTTTTTTATAGAGTAGAGCGGGACCGGGAATTTTGGGCAAAACCGGGACCGGGACTTGCCGGGACCTGAGAAGTCGGGACCGGGACCGGGACCTCGATTTTTGTTCGGGACCGGAACCGGGACCAACCGGGAATTTTTAAAAATTCAAAAAAATTCAAATTTTAATTTATTTCAAGTGAAAATATTAAATAATTAAATTTTTATTTTGGTTTTTATTTTATAAAATCCAAAAGTTAAAGCTATCTAAATTAATAAAAATTTTCAAACTAATTTTCTTCAATTATTTCAACCAACAATCATTTTGTACTTTAAATGATCGAATATTAATAGAAATTCAGATTTACATACTTTTCATATCACTTTTTTCGGCGCGCTTTTTCCAGAAAACTTTTGGGGAAGAAGGGGGTCCGGCGGTGCCGATAGGCGCCGCCGGGGAAAATTTTGAAAATTTGAGTGTGATTTGTTAACAAATTTCAACAAAAAAAAGGCTGGTTTTTGAGATTACTAGGCTCAATTTGTACGGATTTTCTTTAAAAAATGATAAAATATGTGTCAATTAAAAAAAACTATGAGCAATCATATTTTGTCGATAGGAAAGCCATGAGTATACAAAAAAAAAATTCAAAATATTTTAATTTCTGTAGAGGGATTGAACTAGGGGAAAGAAGAAGGGAAAAGCCAAGGAGACTAGCCACTAGGCCATTTGCACAGTTGGTATTGCTACTTTATCGAATATATTTAATTATTATTTTTACTCCAATTTTCTCACTAATTTTTGCACTCAGACCCCCATTCTTACCAGTGCTTGTTTTTCCCGGTTCCCGGTTGCCCTACCGGGACCGGGACCTGAGCTTTTCAAAATCCGGGACCGGGAACCGGGACCTCGGATGACCGGGAATTCCCGTCCCGGTCCTGGATTGTACACACCCAACTGTCTTCCGCTTCATCAACACAATTCGATGTGAGCAAAAGTCAATTGATGCGGACATCTCACGATGCATCGCTGGTGAAGTCCCTCCTGCAAAAGCGCCAAAATGTCGTGCCGCTGATGCGAGAATTCTTCGACTCTTACGGGGTTACAATGCCATCAACAACATTAACCCGGCTCACCAAAATGATCACAATTACCATGCCAATGTCAATGTTAGTCCCTATAACATCAATAATCTTCTCGTTGGTGTTTATAGAAACTATGAAATGTGCCCGTAATCATTTTCAATGGTTGTTATTTTTGGTTGTTAACACATTGATAAATAGTTTCGTTATTAATTTTAAACATTTTTCGAAAAAAATCTGAGTAGAATCTATTTTGGACAAAAACAGCTTGCCGTACTAAACCGACCCTCGGACTAAACCGGCCGTACTAAACCGACCCCGACCGCAATGTACGTCATTTCATACATTTTCAAAAAAAAAATTAACATACATAAATAAATTGGTAACATGTGATTTCGTCAGTGAGTGATTTCGTCAGTACGGGGTTCGTAATAATAATAATAATTTTTTTACGAAAATTTTTAATAATTCATAAATTAAATTCGTTCAAAATATATTAAATAAATATGTAAATTCAAAAATAAAGATTATTTGTTCGATTATCAACCTATTTTCGGCCGGTCACTTACATATAAGCAAAATAATTTGTATTTGAGCCTCGTCTTTGCTACTTTTATCTCCTATATGTTCATTCTAGATGGTCGTCAGTAGGGATGGCACGGAATTCCGAGTTCTAACATTTTTGGGTTTCGAAATTCCGACTTCCGAAAATTTTTGGTGCCTCGGAATTCCATCCCTGGTCGTCAGCCATTATCATTCTGCATTAACCTCGAAATTTCGCTTTCAAATTTCCTAACAGTGTTGGAGCGCGACCGCGAGTTTTCTGTCCGCGTTCCACCTCTTTCTTAATAAGCATTTTGAGTTTGTTGAGTCTTTGTCAGTTTTCTGTCTATAAATAGAGATTGTGCTGCGTCAGCCAGTCACTATGGAGGCTACGTTTAAAAATGGGTTCGGCAGAACAACAATTTGAGAATACTTGTAGCGGATTTTGCAAATCGCACCCCGCTAGGGTATTTACGAGCCTGCTCCATCTTTCGACTTTTTGAATTTTTGCTAATTTTTGGCTAGGTGTTCGCTTTTTTCTGAATTAATTTTCACTGACGAAATCACTCACTGACGAAATCACCGGGAACCAAATAAATTATCATTAGGGATGCCAAAAATATGCACATAAAATCGTAAAATGTGCGCATAAAATATGCACCAAAAATCGTGAAATATGCATATAAAAAGTGAAAAATATGCACATAAATTTTTCCAAATTGAGGGCAAATTTTCAAATTTCTTCAAGTTTGTTAAATTTAAGCATAAAAATCCCGAAAATAGCTAAAAATAGTATGAATGATTATTTTAGAACCAAAAAAGTAATATTTATTTATTTTGAAGAAGAGCAAAAAATGGAGAATTTTCTATTTTTCTGACTATTTTTGGCATAAAGTTCCAATTTTTTAAAAAGTTACTTTTTTATCAGAAAATATACCCAAAAATCTGATATTTTTGAAAAATTTTCGGTCATTAAAGCCCAAATGGCCGCTTTAATAGAGGGGGCCGTTTTAATAGAGGATTTATTGAAAAAATGCCCAAATATGCACATAAAATATGCATGAAATGCCGAAATATGCAAATATGCACATAAATCGCGAAATATGCACATGGAAAGTCATCCTAGAAGCTTCAAATCAAGCTAAAAACATGTTTTTCGTGCGTTACAGGCTTCCCGCAATCCAGGAAAAAAATATGCATGTGCATATTTTTGGCATCCCTAATTATCATTTGTCTATAGTCAAATATAAAAAAATGCTTTTGGCTGATTTACTGGTATCGAATGGCTAACCTACCTATTTATTTGACCATTTTTTACATACAAATTACCTAAGTTATTTAACCTCGCTATTTAAGATTTTCGCGCCAAATATCTCATTTAATTTAAATTTCATTAAAATTCCTACATAACTTTGGTCCTTTTATTTTGTGCTACCTATTTTGTTTCTTATTGTTAGACATTTACAAAGAAAAAATAATAAAAACGGCATCACTGTTAGATAATCGAACTTATTCCTTTGCATTCGACCTACAAGAACAGTTTTATTTACTAAATTTGAAGTATGGAAATGCAAGCATCGCCCGGTCCTGACTGTGGCTTTACCACCCCCTCAAGAACATCCACAAACAGTAAATTTATCGTCGATGTGCCTCTTTCGACAAAACGTGAAAAGGTTGTAGTGGTTTCTCTTTGATTTCCATCATTTCATTTCAGCTTTTGCGTGGAACTCCGACTCGTTTTCGACTTCCTCCTGTGCGTCGTCTGATGAAGTCCGCTCCGAATATTCACCACAGATTCTATTTGGCACGTGACCATATCGAACCATTTGCGCAAATCGTTTCATTCAAGCGATCAGAAGACAGTAAGCGGCGCGATGTTGTTGGCATTAGTTAAAATGACCGATGAAATTAAAAATGAGCGAAGAATGTAAATGTCACATTCACAAACCACAATAAAACATCAAATGCATTTTTGGTCATAATTTTCCTTTTAACAGGGCCTTCACTTAGCAACCGATATCGGCCCGAATTGGAGGAGACTTATCTCCAACAATGCTTTGTACTTCAGGGCAGATTGGGCCAAGGCGATTTCGGAGAGGTGCTTTTTGTTTACTTTTGCGGTATTTTTCTCAATCGCCTGTTTTTCATCATTTTCTTAGGTGGTCAGTGTGCGTTCCAAAGACGACGGCAAATTGTATGCGGTGAAAAGCTCTTTGGACATTTATCGGAACAGCGCTGATCGGCGTGAAAAGCTGCAGGAAGTGCAAAAGCACGAAATGCTGCCGCCCCATCCCAACCTCATCCATTTCGTGAAGGCGTGGGAAGAGCGCGGCCGACTTTACATTCAGACGGAACTCTGCTCTCAAAGCTTGGACGACATGGCGAGGGAGCGCCACGAAATACCGGAGCCAGAAATCTGGTATTACCTGATCGACTCATTGATGGTAACTCAAATGCATTTTGCTTTTTAAAGCGTCAACTTTAATTTTTTATTAAAACTCTAAAAAATTTCACTGTATTTTTGGCCTTTGAATATATTCCTCTTGTGACATGGTGGCCATTAGTACAAATTTATTCTGGCGTTTAAATAATATTTAAATGTTAACAGACCAAAATTTAATCCAAGGCTCTCGAACACATGCATTCCCACGACATCATCCATGTTGACATCAAACCGTCAAACATCTTCGTTACTTCGGATGGCATTTGCAAACTTGGAGACTTTGGATTGGTTTTCGATTTAAACAAAGTTTGTTTTGGTCTTCTTTTTATTGCTAATAATTAAACACAATTTTTGCTCGTTTCTTTTTCCCAGAATGAATGACTTTTTTATTAGAAATTATGGTTATATGTATTTTAGGACGACCCTCGCAAAGCTTCTGAAGGGGACAGCAAATATTTGGCAGCGGAAGTTTTGAATGACAAACCGACGAAGGCAGCTGACATATTCAGCCTTGGGATGACTATTCTCGAACTTGCGACCGATTTGGACCTGCCAAACAATGGACTTTTTTGGCATGAAATTCGCGATCGAATGATTGATGAGAAATACATTGGCTGTACGTTAATCATGGGCAAAAAAATATTTAAATTATTATCGCATCTAAAGTTCTTTCTCCCGACCTTCGTCGCATTCTCGCATGGATGATCGACCCAAGCCCACTGAACAGACCGAAGGCTAGCGAATTGCTCGACGATCCTGCAATCAAAAAGCACAAATTCAGCCGAACACTTTTGTTAACCAAACATCGAATAGTAAGCTAATATGAAAATAGAATTTCATTAACTGCCTAATTTATTAGTTTTTTTATAGTGTTGTGGGCTTTGTACTAAAAATTTTTAGCCTTTACTTTTCGGTACCGCCGGGATTTCTACTTACAATTAGACGTCCCGTCCCATTCATCCAAATTTTTTTAAGGTCTTGGCCGTTTCTGACCACATTTCAATAGCGTACATCTTTGTTTCTTACATTCTCTACTACATATTCCTGCCGCTTATTTGGCTCTTCAATTGTATGCACAATTGGAGCAAGCCAATCAAAACAACTCCATACTCAAAACGCTGTGGCCTCAACAGTTCGCTGATTGGGCCTCGGGTTCGTTTTTATTTTGGTATTTTATTTGACTTTGTTTTGTCTAAGGACCGAACTCCCGAGTTTAATATGCCGTCTTCGTCTGACCTTTCGCGACAGCCGATCAGCAGCACACCGTTCCGTTTCCGGCTGAATTTCGACGATCCGTCTGCATACAGTGACAATGGTACGGATTGGATGCCCTTTCTAACAACCCTTCTAATTTTGATTTGGAATTCAGAGAATCGGCCCTCTCCAGCCAACCAAACTTCCGTCTCTCTGCCTGACAACGGCTGCAACGTTTCTCCGTACGCGCGTTACACTGGCAGCGGAGACTCACCGACCAGCAGTCGGTCCGGCAACGGACGGAAGCGGCGCCCGCGCAGAGGCGACGAATTGTTCATGGACAGACGGCACTTGCGCAAGAGTCGAGAGGTGGAGGAGGATGAACTGGACGAAGTGGAAAATGACTACACAATGGGCGACGACTGACTTTTCTAATCTCCTTTGAAACGGTGCTGACTATATATTCTATTCTTTTATTTATTACTTATGCTTTGATTATTTATTATTGTATTTTTTCTCTGCTTCGCTCTGAGTTTTTGTTGATTTAAAATTTGTTTTTCGGAAATGTCGTATAATATATTGTTTGTTAAAGGACTTATTATTCTTTGCTTATGCACATACATTTTGCAATTGTGAGAAAATTACAGAGACACAATAAAATAAACTTATTACGGGTTAAACAGTGAAACTTATTACAAAATTGAATTAATTACTAACAATACGCAAGTGAATTAAATGTACGAAAAACAGTCATTGGATAAAGCTTCAGTGCTGCACAAAGGTCCTCCCGGTGATTGTCTTCTTTTCCGTCTTTCCCTCCGGCAGAGCGCGGTTGAGCACCTTGAGGAAGTCATTCGTCTTTGAACGCATCCGCGTGTGTAAATAGGCCTAAATTTTAGGATTATGTTAACAAATTGCTGGAAATTGATTGTTTTAAACTTCCTTTTTAATTCTTAAGAAAAAAAGCAACCTTAGAGCATTTGATGTGATAATGGAGATAATCTCGAAATGTGTGGATCAAACTGATTGTGTTGTCGCGCGCTTTTTTGTTCGTATGTCGCGGGAACAAAACTTAACTTTCGGTGTGCTTTTGAATGCGCATGATTGAGCAGCAATGAAAATGAGAGAACTGACTGACCAAATGTGATGTATCCGACGTTGTCCCCAACCCTTGCCTCGGGGTTATTCCTCAGTTCTAACGGAGGTTCGCCCACCGAATAGAGCACTTGTGGCGCAGTTTGACTTGCCCTTCTCCCCTCACGGAACTCCTAAATGTAATTACAAAAACCAATTTTGAATATCCAAATCAGCAACATCAAACCTGAAGGAACACTTTGCCGATTACCACATCGTCCGGGTCTTTGAACAACGTGCTGAAAATGACAGTCACCCGGTCCGATTTTGCCTCGATAAATCTACAAGGAAAATTTGAAACAATTTAATAATAGAAATTGCATTATTTTGCGTTGCTACAATGTTTCGTCTTCCCGGTAATGAATGACCGCTCTCTTCTCGCCCTCCTGGCCGCTTTCTTGGAATTGAAAATACTTTTCAAACACCGAGGCAAAACAGTTTCGTTTCAGATAGGACGCCTGCTCAACGAGCGCAGTGAAATTTTCAGGAATGTCAGCCACATCGTAGACCAAAGACACGCTGTAGCCAGCCTCTGGACTTTCCCACAAAAATTTGCCATAAATCGAGCGAATGAGCTTTTCAAAATGAAATTAAGTAATATTTTGAACGACCATAAACTGCTGACCCACAAAATGTCCAGGCCACGAAATGTCCAAGTCTCGAAATTGAGTTTTTTATTATTCGGATGGGCCTAAGGTTAGGCAAGGGGTAATATAAAGGCTAGATTCGTATTCAGCGACCCCGAAAACCCTAAAAACCCCAAATTAGACTCATTTTGTTTTTATAAATTTTGAAAAATTTTGGACATTTCGTGGGTTTTTACTCTTTTGGACATTTCGTGGCTTGGACATTTTGTGGGGGCGCCCCATAAACACTCACTTCATCTGCACCATGTTCTTGAAGCTCTTTGTAAAATTTCAATGAAATGCTCAGCTGTAAAATAATTTGAGAAATTTACGTCTTAATGTATAATTAATTTACCATAAGCTTTGATTTGTCGCCTCCATCCGGATTTGATGCATGGTATAAAATGCCATCAAAATCGGCGAACACAACATCGACGGTATCAAATTTACTGCTGGAATTTATCTATTATTTTTGAACCACAGATTAGCAACTTTACTTTGTTCGGGCATTGGTAAATTTCATTTCCAAAAGTTCCGCAATTACCCTATTGTTTTGCTCAAGAATAATCATTACTTTCAGTTTATATTAGAATAAATATCTTAAAGCATGTTAGTAAATTTATCTCATTAGTTCAGTGGTTAAAAAATAATTGTAGCTGCAGCTGTAGGGAATTAAAAAATGTCTTGTCAAAGTTCCCCTCCCCCATTTTTAAAAATATTTTTGTTCATAAAAGTCAAGTCGCTGGTCTATTATATGCACGGTACCCATTTTGGTAAATTCCGAACGCCGGACTCGAACTCGAACAAAAACCCGTTCATATAAACTGTGCTCGAACGCTCCACCATACATACCGGCTCACAATGTATATGCTTTTTCGCGACCGATGAGCCCAACTGCAGTTGCAGCAAGTTTCGTTTTATGGTACTGAAATGTCGTTCCTTTTACATATTCACCACGACTATGCATATATACAAAACATTAAGATCGTTTAACTGTATGTTGAATGATGAACAACGTTGTTGAAAAATTATTGTTGGGATTACCGTAGTTGGTTCTTACTATACTTGGGGCCTACTGTGGTCCTTTTAAAATTAAAATTATGAAACACTAGATTTCTTTTTATTCTTTTCTGCTAATCATTGCTAGTCCACCTGATGCAGCCAACCGTTCGCTCATTTTTTTTTCTTTTTGCGGCTGAACAAAAACAAGTCAGTCGAGACGAATTGACGAAAACAGAAAAAACAAGGGCCGCCGGGGGGGGGGGGGGAGTGTTTTGATGGGTGTGGAAAGGGCGGAGCGGGCACAAGCAAATGCCCATTTGCTCGTTCCCTTTTCCCCTCCCTCATCAGCGCTTCGTCTGTTTCTTCGCCGTTCGTTTCTTTTCTCTTCCTTTTCACATTGTCCATTCCCACCCAACTCGGCTGTGTTTTGTTCTCTGAAGCCCCCGCCCCTTTTTTCCCTTTCTCGCTTTTGCAAATAACACAAAATGGGACGGAAGGGATTGGGTGATGAACTCTGGGCCATGAGTTAGTGCATTTCATCACCTCCCAACTTCTCGGCCTTTGCTGTCGGCCACCCTTTTTCTCGATGGCTGAAATTTGTTTTCATCCACCGTCCGTTGTTTGTTCGTTCCATTCTCTTTTATCCTTCTCTTTTTTCATCTCTGATGAATGAATACGCCGCATTTATATGCGAAAAGAAAATGAAAACATTTACAAAACGTCCCCCCCCCTCTCTCTCCCTTTCCCGTGCCCATATTGGTGGTTGTCTTGTGTTGACGTTCGCCCGTCAGAAAACATTTCTTATTTCTTTTGTTTTGACTCTTTATGGTATGTATTATATTTTCCCTGCGGATTTTTATTTTTAAAAATTTATTACATTTTGCGTCTAGGTTTGTCGTTCATCATAATTTTTAATGGCTAATACAATTTTACAAACACTTGCATTTGAACATCAAAAACATTTACAACTTCAACAACAACAGCAAATGCAACAGGAAGATGATGGGGAATTCGGTGCACAACAGAGAAAACGCAAGACCAGTTGTCGGGCGAGTATTGCATTGAATATGGAGCAGAAAATGCGACTGATCGGTGAGTCAATAAATTTTGTTTAAATTTTCAACCGATTGATTTTACTGTATTCCATTTTACTGTTTTGCCTTTGACATTCACCATTTTTTTCAATCCTCCACTGATTGTGATAATGCCTCTATAGTTGAGTTATATAAAGATTACATCCACGAAAGGCCACAAATTTGGGACTGCAATGTTGAGGGATTCCGCAGCAATCAGTCGCGTCAGTCCGCCTTCAATGAGGTCGCCGTACTTCTTTCGGATGACATTGAAACATTTTCGAGTAGGGATAATTGAATTTGGGTAAAAGAAAAAAACATTTTTTAGGGATACAAATCCAAGAGGAATGGGGCAAATTGCGCTACTGTTTCACGCGCATTATGAAGAAATTGTTGGAGGAAGGAGGCGGGAGAACGGTCGACGAGGGGCAGCTGAACACCATTTCATGGCCTTATTGGAAGCGAATGGAGTTTTTGCTGCCCGGCGTTCGGGCACAACTCGCGCACCAACCGACATCGACGGAGAGTGAATGTGGCAATCAAGAGCAGGGGTAAGACCGAAAAGCACAAAATGGCAATGTACCGTAAGAACATTTGAATCACAGTTCACCAGGAAAAGAATCGAATGTGTCCGTCACGGCGTTGCCGAAAGTCCGTAGGAAGCGCAGTGTCCGGAAGAATAGCGTAGCAATGGCTGAGAGACAGGAGTGAGACTTTGTGTCATTGTTTATTTGTAAGTTATTTTTGAAGAGTTCAAACGAACGGTCCCACCACTGCTACCCGTGCAAAAACACCGCCCCAACCGTTTACCACTCAAGACTTTTTAATGGCCAATTTTGCTGCACTGAAAACTTCACAGAATTTGCTCGGCCAATTCCAACAACAACAACAGATGTTGAATAATTGTCACGCATCGACCGCTATTCAGCGTCAAAGATCCATTGATTATGACACGGAGCGGGAGAAGAACAGCGAAATGGGACCAATGACGGGCGGAGTTGGGACAGCGATGTCAACTGCCGATTTGGTCACCGCACTTGGGACAATCAAAGCGCAGAACAACAGCAGCAATATCGGAACGGACAAATGTGAGGATAATGAAAAAACAAAAAGGAATTTGAGGAATTTCGTTAAGTAAATTCTGACATGGAACACCTCAAGCGGGACAACGAATTCCCCGTTTATTCGCCCTCTCAATTGGCCAATTCCATCATTTCGCAATGCAAAAATGACCAACCGCATCAGTCTTCGGCATCCGTTGACTTCTCCAACGGATGGAGAATTTCATCAGACGCACGGAGGGATAGCAGTGAGCCGGACGGAGAAATTGGCTCGGACATAGCCGAATCATTTGGTGGGTTTGTTACTTTGGGTCTCGATATTTGCCACCATCCCCAAAACCGAATTCAAAACATACCGAGAAGCATTATGTCGTAAATAAGTAACAGGAAGTAATTACATTCGAATTCATTGTTAGAAATATTATTGCCACAGTATGACGTATAATGAACTTACCGTCTCAACAGGTCGATGCATTGTTCAACAACTGCAAACAGTCTCAAGAAAGAATCCGATGCTCGCAGTACAAATGCGCCGGGAATTGATGGACGTGTGCTTCAAATACGAAATGCAAGCATGCGTCATCGACGGTGGCCATGGTTGACTCGCCATTACTTCATGTGATTTTTTTCCCTTCAATAATCTCGAAACTTTTGTTTGTTTGTTTTGCGTTTGTCAGGGAAAATTTCCTATATGGTACTTCTTCCTCGGCTTTTTCTTGATAAGTATCACAACAAATATTATTTGTCTCTTCAATTCATTTTCCTATGGAGAAGTCAACAGATTAAACATACTGAACCATTTTGGCAAAATTCATACCCCTGCATTTGATTTTGCATATTCCCGGTTGTTATTTGATTATTGGTCACTGATCACCTCTTCCGATTCCAAGTCATCCAAATACCAAAATTTTTGATTCTCTAATAAATGTATTTTAATCGAATAAATTATTTATTTGTTGAAAATTTATTTCTCCTTTTATAAAAAGTAAAATAGAAATTTCCTAATTAATTTGGCGGTTTAACAGCTAACAATAAGATACCATTCTCAGTTAAGCACAAAAAGGGCTTTATTTTCAGACAAAATCGCGAATTAACACAAAAAAACATTGAAAGATTTTTAGTATCACTGCATAGCCGCCGATTGGTTTTAAATTTTATCCCTTTTTCTGTTCCTTGGCCATCTCTCTCAATTTCATCTCCAATTCCGTAATCCGCGCTTCTTTCCGCTCCAACAATTGTCTCCCTTTGTTCAAATCCTCCTCACAAAGTTCACACCGTCTCCTGCAATTGTCCGCCTAAATAAATATAGCACGTTTAACCCATGGCTTCATAATATTATTAATTTTGTTACCTTTTCCTGCACTTTGTCCAGCCGTTGTTTGAGTTTGCTATGTTCGCTGTTTTTGTGCTGAAGTGCCTCCCTAAGCCGCTTATTTTCCGCATTGGATTCCTGCAATTGTTCCTGGCAGTTCGCAATCTCCGCATCGTCCTGATCCGCCTTAAAAACAGAAATTAATATAAAAAATGAAACCATTCGAAATTATGCAACAAAACAATTACATCGTGCACCAACTTGGCGTTGTCCAACCTCAGCTGGTCCCGTTCGATGATGAGTTTCTTGAATGGACTCAATAAACATTAATTCCCTTTTCCCCCAAATGTTTGCCTTAATTTCGTCCTCCATTTTGTCTAAATCTTTGCACAGCTTTTTGTTCTCCGATTCGTACTCTCTGATTTGTCTGTTCAATTCCTCCTCGCAATGGCGCTTTGCCTTCTCCGCGTTGGCCAAATGCGCTTCCTTTTCTTGGTGCAGTTTCTCGAGGGCAGCATCCTTCTCATTGCGAAGCTGTTCATATTCCTAAAATTATAATATGTTAAGTGAGATAACAAAAACAAATATTTCCGTGTGGTAGCCCAAATCTAACCCAAATGTGATCATTACATTACAATATAAAACGGACCATTTTCAAACGCTCAACTTCCTTCGTCAGCCGTTGCTTTTCTTCCACCAAATTCTTGTTTATCTCTTCCAAATGCTTATTTTTGTCTTTCTCCTGCTGTTCAATTTGATAGCGATTTGACGAATCATTTGGAGTCAGCTTAAAAATTCAATAAAAACACGAAGAAATGAATTGTTTAAATACACATACCAAATAAGTATTCGGACATGTAATAAATTGTCCAGGCTGTGCAGGAATTTGCTGTGGCACAAAAGGAGTTGCGGCTGACTGCGCAAAGATCGGGTGGGCGAAACCGGCACCACCCGGGGCAAGAGCTTGCCACGTAAATTGCGGATTCATTGCGTTAGTTATAAAAGCTTTAAATTCATAAAGAAAAATTGCACGAAATCAAAATTATTATTGGGGTGAGAATAACTTTCGTCATAGATGAGAATTCTGTAATTTTTTGCTAATTTTTAAAATATAATATCTCGGGAAATTCTTTGTTTTTTTACGATTTTAAACTCTACACTCGAAATAATTTTAAAAAAGAATTCTGAAATATAAATAAACCATTTGATATTTGTTAGGGCTACATATTTGTTTTTATCTCATGGCACATTCAGATTTGATCAAAAAAAAAAGTTCCGCGGAAGGCGGATTTGGTATTTCCTATCAGTTGTCTTCCATGCTCCAACTTTTCAATTTAAAAAAAACGCAATTGAACATTATGCCAAATCGAAATTGGAGATCACCTTTAAAGCCGTTCTCTTTGAATTTTCACTTTTCTGCTCATTTTTTGATAATGGGTCGACACAGGCGTTATCCGATGAAAAAAACAGCAAAGAATACAAACCAAGCCCAAAAAATAGAACGATTGTCCTTTGACACTGATCAGACGCCTCTTCAAACACCAAAGGACAGCAGGAAAAACAAGTTTTCTATTCTCGAACATAGAGACCTTGAAAAGTCACCTTATAGGAATATGAACAAAAAGCCATCCAATTCGATGTTGGAGGAACAGCCAACAACATGGAAAGAGCAAATGTTGAAGAAACTGACAGACGAAGTTGCACAACAAAAAAATAAAATACAGAAAAGGAACAAAAAGCCAAAGAATCGACTTTTGGGTAAGAGACAAAAAAAAAAAATTGCGGAATTTTTGATTGTTAATTCAGAAGAAACGCAGAAATTGGGTTATCATCACATGCCCTGGGAAAGTGCAAAAACACTGATTTACCGAATTCAGCAAGACCAAAACAAGGCTATAAATGAAGAACTTTTAAAGGTCGGAAATTGGATTTTTTGCTTTTATCCTTCTTTTTAAGGCTCGATTTGCAAAAGCAGGAAGAGATGTTAAGGAAATAGCGGAGGAATACAAAATAATGGACGAAAAAAACAAAATGAAAAAGGAGCGGAGAAAAGCATTGCACGAGAAACAGAGCAAATTAAGAGCCAAAGAAAAAGACATTGACGAAGGAATCGGAGCGAATTCGGAAGAAGAAATGGACCAAAACGAAATGGAAGAAGGGAAGAGAGAAGACGGAAGAGGCGGAGAAGCGCAAGAGAAAAGAGCAGGTCCAAAGGAGGTAATGTTTTACGGAAAATTTAATAATTAAACAAGTTTGGCGAAAATTGCCGGCAGCTAACCAGGTCGACCGATGGTTTTTCAGGGTAACTTTCCCCGGTGTATTTTTACTGTGCCAATCACTTCATCCATAAACCCTCATTAAATTATTCATAAATAAAATTGATTTTGTTTCAGCCATCGTCAAAAAGAAAACGGTTACGAAAGGCGGTAAAAATACAACTCAAACGGAAAAGAACAAAGAGCCAAGCGACAAAAGAACTCATTTTGAACGCCAGGGGTAAATTTCGGTCGCAAATTATTAGTTGGACTGACAAATCACTCACTTTTAAGAGGTTATTCCTTTTGGTGACCGCGTCG
This sequence comes from Heterodera glycines, assembly GCA_004148225.2. NCBI lineage: Eukaryota > Metazoa > Nematoda > Chromadorea > Rhabditida > Heteroderidae > Heterodera > Heterodera glycines. The sequence goes on from CP049710.1 coordinate 9,140,606, forward strand.
ATGCTCCCCCGACATTTACCAGTGAATTGGCTCGAACAATTCGACCTCTTCATGAACGGGTATTTGATTTTAAAGAAGCGAATTTTGTGATTTTTCATTCATTGTTTTAGGCAGGCAAAAAGGAATTGTTACTGAAGAGACTTTTGCATTAAAAGACAACGATGTAATAAACAACAATCATACGTTGGTTATATTTACAAATAAATCTACCAATTTGGTCGTATTTAAAATGTTTTTTTATTTATTTACATTCTTTCCACTCCTTTTTTCTCTTCTGCTGGGAACACTTTCTCCAATGCCTTCGTCCACACTTCCCAGTCGTTCAACAATTCGTTCTTCTGTTCGATATGAATAAATTTTCCTTTGGTGTCCTAAAGAACGCCCAAATTAATAATTATTACTTTGGGTCATTAAAATCCATTATTTAATTGATCACTTTCGTTTGTGCCGTTGTGTTGCATGCCTTTGTCATTGGTACCCCATTAATTACTCGTCCAAAAATGTTCGTGCTCGCCACCAGTCGGCACTTTGGCTCGCTGTCGGGCGTTGACGCCGCCCTCTCGCCAATTATGCTGTTGACGGTGTTCACCAGCTGAATGGACAGCCGATCGAGTCTCCGTATCAGAGTCCAACTGATCGGTTACTCAATCAAGTTCAACTGACTCGGTTCAAAGCGGCGCCTGATTTGCTGTAAATCGGATGGCCACGGCGTGCCCCGGCACTCAAAAATGCGCTGGCACCTTCGCTAAAATATTTTGTCATCTCACGCATACACAACAAATATAAGCACCAGCTGGTCGGTGCCATCCCGTGCCATTGTACAAAAGTGCCTTCCGTTCTGTCTGCTTCAAAAAGTGCCGTGCACATTGTGTGAAACATTGTCTGCTCATTATGGGCCGCGTCCGCCACTGCAAAATGCGATTGACATGGTGAACTGACATTTCTCAAATTTAAGTTTTTAGCATTCAATTCAACACGCCCAATGCGTACCCACAAACAGCAAAACGATTGGCACCACTGATGACCAACGAACGGGACAAAGTCCTCTCAAACAGAGCAGCCGACTGATTGCAAACATTGCCTTAAAAAGTCAATGAGAAATATTAGTAAACCAAAAAGTGATGTTGTTAACTACCGTAGTTAAAATTGACCTTTAGTATGAAAATAAGCAAATTAAAATGCACCGTCCGATTCGAAGTGTGCGGCGGAATGGTGGAGATGGGGCCGTAAAGAGTAGGCACGGGCGGTGAGAACGGTGTAACCCCAAAAGCGGGGAAATCTCCGAAAAGGGGCGGGTGGAAAATGTTCATGGATGACGCAGAAAAGCTCCTTAAACATTTTGTAGTTTAATCACTTGTAAGAAGAAAAAATCATGGCAAAATTACGCCGATAAAAGTGAGCTGAACAGATTTGGCCAAAGTGGGCACAAATCGTTGGAGGAAACGGCGATCGGAAGAAATGCCGGAAAAGACGTCGAGACGGAAGAGAAAGTGAATCAACTAAAAACGGATCCAAAATGCTTATTCTCAGCAAGTGTTTTGGTGCTGCGACCTTTCGCATTTGTTGCTGTTCCAATTTGGTGGGCAATGCCTTCTCCCATTTGTCCATTTCTATGCTTTCATCCGTGGCGAAAAAGTGTTCAAAAAAGGCATTCATCGGCTGAATGATTGCTTCTGCCGTTGGCAACGGCGGAAAATTCGCATAATTTGTGAATTTTGAGATTGGATTTTCAAAATTTTCCGTGGTTTTCATTTGATGAGTTTCCGATTTGGAGCCAATCATTGTGATATCTTCGGAAAAAGAAATGGAAAAGAAAACAAAGACAAAAAGGTGGGAAATTGCGGCGATGAGAGCCAGGGTCGAAATTAATTGAACTTTAAAAAGAATTGTCAAAACGGTCTAAATAAAGAGAAATGATTGTAAAAAGTAAATTATTATTTGTCAAAGCATGGAAAATGAAAAGCCGAGGAATTTTTGCAACCGAAGAAAATCGATTGGATTGGACACATTCGACGGGGGGATTGGACCGAAGTGGGAAGAGCACCCAGGCAAAGCTTCTCTTGGAGTATTTCCAGCGGAGGGGCGAATCGGCACGGATACAGCGCTTTCCAGGTAATTTTGTTCAATTTTGGTGTTTTTCCGTTTGCTACCTCATTTAGACCGTGATGAGCCCGAATGTCAACAAAGGGCGCGCTGAAGGCATTTTTTACAAGTACTATTCTCATAACATAAATTAACGGAGCGGTAAAGGTTCAGACAATTGAGCGCACTTGGCGGTCAGCAAAAGCGCGCAACAAAAAACAACATGGAACCCATCGGCAAATGCTTAACTCCTATTTGTGCGAGTTCCTTTGGCGCGAGGATTGCAAAAGACGCAATGCGGACCCTTTTGAAGAAATTTTGCTTCAGATTGTTGCATTTATGCCCCCAAAATAGGGCGCATACTAAAATGCCTTCAGCGCGCCCTTTGTTGACATTTTTTAAAATTTTGAGGTATAGGCACAAAACCGAAAAGTACCGGGATGTTAATCGAACCAAGTCCAATGGGGGTCGCGGACCGAAATTTGAAGTCTAAAACAAAACAAAAAATATGACCTTTTTGTACACCCAAAAAATTTTTTCCTCGTTTTTAAGGAACTTTTTTTTTAAATTTAAATGTTAACAACAGTTAATCCAAGTTGACTAAATTTGCGGTTTTGAACCAATCAAAGAGTTTTTGGGTTCGAAGTGCCACAGGTACCGCTGAGTAAAAAATGAAACTTTAAATAAAATTAATTAGGTATTAAAATGTAAAAAAATGTTTTAAAGAAATTAAATACAAAATGTTCTAAATTATTTTTCTTCCCCTCATTTGCCTTATCTTTTACAGTCCCCCTTCCTCCATTCTTGCCAACCGCACCCAGAAATGATATTAACGAATCAGTTGCTGGTGTCTATTGTAAGGAATGAGCCAGCGGACGGTTAAAACGCTTAGCGGGGGCAAAAGATCCATAAAAGGGAAGGCTAATGGGATGGCCTGGTAGCTCAGACGGAAAGAGCACTGGTTTGGGTGGGAAGCCGATCGCCGCACCAGGGGCCTTATGCTCGTCTCGCGGTTTAGTAAACCACGGTTAACGCATTAACCACGGTTTCGTTAACCGTGGTTAACGACCGACCTTAACCGGTATGCTCGTCTTTAACCATGGTTAAGTAAACCATGGTTAACTCAACCGTGGTTAAGAGAATTTATCTTGAAATTGAAAAATAATTAATATTAAAAAAATATAATTAAATTATTATAATAATTATTTTTTGTTTATATTATCAATATTAGCATAGATTTTATTAAAAAACCCCGAAAAACTATTAAATCAAGAATTGGTTTTCTAAAAATTTTTGGCCATAACTTTTTTAAACACAGCAATTTTTTTTTTAATTTTGCAAATTAATAGAGGACTCTTGGGGCTATAGAATGATACCAAGAATGTTTAATTTGGATGCTTCAAGAAAAAGTTTGCTGCATTAAAATTGTCAAATTATTTTTTTATGGCCGTGTGAACTGCAATGGAGCCAACATTTCTTGGTAATAGTGCATTACAAACAATTACGTTGTTATGCAACATGCTACAAACAGCAGCAATTGAGTCGGGGTCGTTTTGGCGCCCACGTTTTGGCGCCAAGGTCGTTTTGGCGCCGACGTTTTGGCGCCCACGTTTTGGCGCCAGGGTCAGGTTTTTAAATTGTCTATGTTTGAATAAATGAAAATATGTATTCGTCAGTTTTCTGAGTCGCTAATCACGAATATTGTATTCATCTTGACAATTGCGAAGCCCGGACTCGATTTAAATGAAATACAATTTTTTGAACATATTAGATCAGGCCTTCTATCTGTTTTGTTTTATCAAATGTTTTAATATGGTGGGTCAAAATCTGAGAAAATGATTTACCAGATTCAAAACCGTAGTTGTACCTGTTTCAAAAAATGGCCTGTACCTAAATTTTGTCACCTTTTTTAAAAAGCTATTTTAGCGGTTTGGGCGTGTGTTAGAGCTTTGAATCGCTTTGCTGGGAATGGAATGCGTTTTAAGAGGGACGGCAATTATAATGAAATTGAATTAATTACAAATGATGGAAATTAAATGAATTAATTACATACAAATGATTAAAATAGATCGATGGACTCACCCCGAACCTCTCCTCACGACCCCCTTTAAATGAATCGCCACTTTCGATGCTTCTTCGTCCGCTGAGACTGCTTTTCTTTCCTTTTCTTCCATCAGAGTCGGTCCTCGTGGTTAAGAAGGGAGTAAACCACGGTTAACTCAACCGTGGTTTATCCTTAACCACGGTTAAAAAGGGAAGGACGAGCATACCGGTTAAGGATTTTTAACCACGGTTAACGCCGTTAACCGTGGTTTAGCTCTAAACCGCGAGACGAGCATAAGGCACCAGAGGTCGAGGGTTCGATTCCCTCCCAGATCTACCATTTTGCCCAACCTTTACTCTATGTCTACGGTCTGTGCCCTCTTCTCACCCCAATTTCATTTTGGTCCATTTGTCTCCCGCACTTCGTCGGCGTCGGCTTTGATTGACATTTGTAAATTTGTGAACATTTAATTCACAAGCAATGGATGAGAAGGAAGATAAGCATCACTTTCTGTGAAAATGGAGGACGGGCGAAACGACACGCGAAATCGATGCAAATCCATTCACCACGAAATCATCCAAATCAAAGCAGCCAATTCAAAATGCCCTCTCTCCGCCTCCTTCCGCTTCTTCTCGCCCAATTGCCCTTTTGCGTCTTCGGATTTGGCTTCGAAAACGCCGGCGCTTCATGCAGCTCAGGTGAAGAGGAAGCAGAAGAAGAAGCACACACCGAAAACTCAGTCAAAAGCTGAGAAAAGTCTAAGAAATGCCCCTTTTGGAGTTCATTGCGCATATAAAATGGCAATTTTCGGTTTTAATAGCCCTCCCCCCCCCCCGCGCCGCCAGATGAATATTGTCCCGGCGGTTGGTCCGTCCTGCGCCGTCCCAAGGATTACTCCGCGCACACGTGCAACCCAGCTGATCCGAGACGTGCAAAATGCCCGAAGCCGTACATGTGCGTGGCGGCGAAGTGCGGCATCAGTTTCTGTTGTGCAAGTGACAGTAAGAGAAGCGAAAAAGTGGGGAGAGTGTAGGACGGAAGAGTTGGCAAAATGACAAGAATAGAAATTGGCCAAGAAAATTCGCCACAAATAATTGAAAATTATGCAGAAATGTTGGACAAGCTGAAGGAACAGCAGAGTGTTGAAAGAGAGGCAAAAGAAGCAGATGATGAAGAGAGAGAAGAGGCCAGACGACGAGAGAAAGCGTCATTGGCGGAAGACGCAGAGAAAGAGAGGGAGACGGATGCCATCGAACGAAGCGCAGGGGGCGACGATCTTTGAACTCTTTGTCAAGCCCACCCGTTGGAAATTGCTTTTTATAAAACACACGTATTTTGGCGCCGTGTTCTGCTGTTTTCCCGGGACAACTTCTGCTGATATGCCCCCCCCCCCTCCAATGTTTGCTTTTGTTTGCTTTGCTTTGCGTTTGTTGTCGTCGGTCGATAGCGGCGATCCGCCGCTGCTGCCGTGCGTCCCCATTTGTCTTCCTTTTCATTTTGTCTTCTCATCATCATCCTTCCGTCCGTCCCATCCCGACATTCCGCATCTTCTCTGCTGCTGCTCCTCCTCCTCTTCTCTTCTTCAACCACCGCCACTTCTCCCCTCCCTCTCTTCAAAGCATCGCCCTTCCCCCGCCCCCTCTTTCCCATCGGGCCAAAACGCCGCCCAGCCGTCGTTGCTGTGGCGGTTGTTGTCGGTTGGACGTCGTCGTCGTAGGCAGTCGAGAAATGAATTGAATGGGCGGGGGATGAACCACCACCACAAACAGTGAGTGGGAGGAAAAGCGAGCGAGTGGGTTGGGCTTGGCTGGGCATGGCTTGGCCCAACCCCTCCCCTCCCTCCCTTCGGTTGTGTCGTCGCAGCCGCCGCTCGTCGCTGAGCTACCCCCCGCCCCCGGGCCAAACGAGGTCGGTCGTGTCTTCGTCATCACCAGCGCCCCCGCCCTCTACTGCTGCTTTTCTGCTGCCTGCTCAGCGCTTTGCTTTCCGTCGATGTGTTGTCCGATGAAGAAAGCTGCCGACCGCGTCGTAGCAACAGCCCTAACGGCGGTCGTCCCATTGTTTTCGCCTCCATCCGCGCATCGCTGTGCCCTCGCGGCGACGGCGACCGACAAAGCGGACGGATGGAAAAAGGGCGAATTTGGGAACAGAGAAGCATTGGCCACCATCGACGCGGTGCGTTCATCTAATTCAAATTGATTTAAATGCTTGAAAATGCATCAAAAATTCACCTCCCGGCATCACCGCCAGCGTTCGTGCCATTGCCGCGGCTGCGATCATTGCGAGGAAAGGGACTGATGGGGCACGAAGGGAAGAACAGCAGCAGTTGCTCTTCGGCTCTTCGCCATCTCTCCCACACATCGCCACCACATTCCCTTCCATTGGCTGTTTTGCCCTTAGAATTTCGAAAATGGACTTTCTCTTGGCTTTCATTATTTTGTTTTGTTTTTTGATGCCTTTAAATAAACATTTTATTCGAATCTGATGGGGAAAGCATTCGCATTTTGAAGCACAACACAACAAACGGCAAAAATACACACAATGCCAAACATTCCCTTTTTTTGCGATTGTCTCGGCCGAATAATTGTCTAACAAAAGCCAATGGGAAAATGGGCTCTTCGACGGCTCATTCCTCTTCTTCCCCCAAATTGATGAACGAACATTTTGATGATGTGCCAGTGAAAGAACGGACCACCGGGCAAATGGACAAATGCAAACACCGCGTCGCCCATCCGTCCGATTTGTCCATCCGTCGTTCACTTTTTCTCTCTCTCTCTTTCTCTCTCTCTCTCTCTCCCTCTCCCTCTCCCTCTCCCTCTCTCTCTCTCTCTGTGTGTGTGTGGTCATTTGCCTTGCCCAGCGACCCGTCCGTCCATCCTCCGTCCCCATAATACGGCACAACTTTTGCCTTTGCCTTTTCCGTTGCCTTTGTCCTCCCCCTCCGATTTGCCCCTCCATTAATAAAAAACAGTTTATCCCTTCTTCCCAAATGTGTTGCGGCCTCTGTTGTACGCCATACAACTCCAAAACTTCAGTCTTTCGTACTCCTCCAACCCTTCGTCCGTCGTCCATTCCCTCGCCCTTTTTCCTCCCTTTTCCTTCTCATTATAAAATATTTAATCATTTTTTCAATTGATTTAGTGCTAATAAAATTGTTTTATTTCCTCCAAATTTGTTTTCGTTTGAAATGGCCCCGGGGAGTATTCCGAGCTGTTGCCTCACCTCCGAGCAAAAAGACGCACTGATCGACGCGGTGCGACAGCGACCGGTCATTTGGGACTGTTCATTGGACGCGTACCAAGAAGTACAGAACAGACGGACAGCGTTTGTGGAGGTGGCGGAACTGTTGTCAGATGAGAAGAGCAAATACACAGGCAATTAAACCCCCCATTAATTAATTAATTTTTGTAATTAAGGGCGGAAATAATAATAATAATTTAATTTCATCTTTTTAATTTTCAGGGCCCGAAATGCAAGTCGAATGGAAGAAACTGCGCGACATTTTCAATCGGACTCTGAAAAAAGTGGTCGCCTCGGGGGGCTCCGACGCGGAGGTCACTTGGCGCTATTGGACAAAGGTGGGAAATGGGAAAGGAAAGAGGGACAAGGGATCATTTGTTATGCGTTTGCCATTGCCATTTTATTTATTTTTTACTTTTTTTTTGTCTTTTTGCCATAATTTTTCCATTTTCCACTGTTCAGCTCCAATTCATCGCTGACCATGAACGTTCGCATATAACCAGGACCAGAAAATGGTCGGCCAATTCAACCAATTAATTGGCCGTTAATTTTTTTCGATTTCAGGCCAAAAAAGGAAGAGCTGTCCCCTCCGCCCGTATCTTCTCCGTCCTCCTCCTCCTCTTCTTCGGTCGCACGGGCGCGAAAACGAATGCCAAAAGCATCGCCGTTGGACGGAACTTTGGACAATTCGCCACTTTCACTGGTCCAACAACTGACGGAAGCCGCACAAAGTGCACGGGAACTGATCAAAGCAAGCATTTGATGGGAGATTCAATTGAAAGGGGCGGGGGAGTGACGTCACTTTCTTAATAATACAAAATTAAATAAGTAATGGGGAGGGATTAATCGGTCGATCAAAATTTGAAATTTACAGTCCGAAGACAACGCCAAAGAATCGGCGCCACCGGCGGATCAAAGCAATGGGATTAAAATGGAAAATGACAACAGCAGCAGCAGCAGAGAAGAAAACGGCGGGGACGAAGTCGGGGACGGGGAGGAGGAGGACAACTTCGGGGAGACACTGGGCCAAATTTTCATGCTGAGGTCATTGGGAAACAAAAATGGAATGACAAAGACAACAAACAGTATATCCGACATTTTACAGTAAGCAAATCGCTGAGAATGGCGTCGGATGCGCACCCGCAAAAAACAATGGCAAAAGTCACCAAAATGCCATTGGGACGGAACAACAAATGACGGAAAAGTCGGCACAATTAGCTTTTTGTAATAACTAATAATTTAATTGCAGCGATTTGCCAATTCGATTTCTGCTGAACGAATGGATGCTGAAGGGAGGGCCGAGCATGATGACGAATGGCGAAGGGACAGCCGAAGCGAACGCAGCGAACAACGCAATTGGCATTGGCACCGACGGCAATGCTTTTCGGCACCATCCGTCGCCGCCGGCGCCGAAACGCATGCGTTGGACGGAAGAGAATGGCACCGCAACAGCCGCTTCTCAACAAAACGGCGGCGGCGACCAATTTGACATTTTCGGTGGGAAAGCATTTAACAATATAAAAAAACATTTCCGATCACTCCTTCCACTGATCATTTCATTCTGATCGCTCTGTTTCACCAATCATTTTATTTATTCTATCCACTGATCATTTCGTTTCCCCCCCCCAGGCATGTTCATCGCTTCCCAAGTGCGCACTTTGTCCCTTCACTCGTCTCAGTCAGCCCTTCGGCTTAAACGCGCACTCACCGAACTTTGCTTTCAATTTGAAGCGCAAGAGAACGGCACGCGGAGACGGACGACGGCACATTCGGGCAGAAACTGAGCAGCGATAATTAATGAAAACCTGTCGAGTTGTTATTTTAATTTTATTTTATTTCAATCTGAGATTTAACAAATGATAAAATTTATTTATTTTATGGATTCGGCCCATTTCCCCTCAATCCGTCGGACTTTTCACTGCTCATTTATTGTCGCTGCCGCAATTTCCATATCGCTTTTTCTCATCTCTTTTATCCACTTTTCCTTCCCTTCTCACAGTTTCCCTTTTCCCCAGTGATTAGTCGGTTTTATAGTGTCACTCGTTAATTGGACAATCATTCGATTTTAATTAATTCGTTAGTCATGGAATATTTTATTGTTATTATTTTATACTGCCAGATGGAAATTGGTAGAATAAATGGTTAATTATCAATATCAGCAGGAGATTTGGGGATTATTTCTCATCAAATCCTGGGTCCGTGCATGACTCATTCCCATTCGTTCGCCTTTTTCCAAGTTTCCCGACCAAGGTTTGAATTTCAGCGAAAAAAATGCTAAAATCCTCCCCCCCCCCTTACAAATTTGGGCCTCTCAATTCTTCATGCCGTGTTTAACGTTCTTTCTATGTTTTCAATTGTCTTTTGCCGATAACGAGTGGTTTTTTCAATAATTGACAAATTTGGAAATGTAAAAAATCAATCCTTTATCTGTCCTTTTATCTCCAAGTCATTTTGCTTCGTTTTGCTGTTTTTGTCCCGCCAATTTAATGCTCAAAAACCAATTTTCGGCTTGTGCAATCGCGACGCATAAAATCTTAAAAATTTATATTATTATTAAATAATAATTTCATTTTCATTTTCCACTGACTCTCAAAGTGTTCGCGGGCACCGTCTGATTGACCTTCAATTCACCCTCAATGTTCACGTTGTTGGAAGAGCTCAAGTCGAGCATGTAATGCATTTGACTTTGCTGCAAAAGTCAAATGCTTTTCCATAAAAAGGACAAAAAACAATTCAAATAATTAATTAATGGGTCCATTGGTACGGGAATTCCATGCCGAAATGACCATTCGTTATTCAAATTTGCCTTTTCATTAAAACTGTCCAATTTTTCGGCACCCCATCCCCTCCCATTTTGGCATTCTTTCCCATTTTCTTCACTACCTTTGGCATTCCTTTCCATTTTTGATTATTATTTTTCTCCCCTCTTTTCCCCCACCGTTCTGCCCGCCACCAGCACCGCATAATAATCCGTTTTGAATTGGCGTAGTGTTTGAATCTCGCGAAGGTATGGCAACGGTTTGCCGTGCTCCCAAAAGTGTTCTGCCAAAAGTGGGTCCAACTCGTCCCGGTGGAAACAATCGACACGGAACGGCTCCATCAGCAGGGGACCCTCGGAGCAGAATAACTCCAGCCGAACGGGACACATCTTACAATAAGGGGGAGGGGGGAGGGAAGTTTAGGGATTATGCCGAAATTCCAGGGACGGATCAGAACCGAATTCGAACAAATTTAAATATTCTTTCATTTTAGTTTGAACTTGCTAGTTCAACAGATTAGACCAATATATGCTTGATCATCGTTCTTAAACTATTTTAATTTTATTTGGGATTGCAATAATAGGAATAATTAAACTCTTAGAATTGATTTAAAAGATTTAATTATTTTAATGGATTAAAATATTAACGAAGAAACCCCCCACTAATTGTATTTCGCGTGCCATGCTCAGCCCATTAATTACCGTGCTGACGATGAACCGTCGGTTATGGCCCAGTGCCCTCACCGCCTTCCACATTTCCTCCATATTCCCCCGGGGGCCGTACGTCTCCGACTCTTTCTGATGCATTTCAATGAATGTTTTCATTGTGACGTGCTGCTGGCGAAGTTCAAAATTTCCGCAGATTTTGCTCCATTCCTTCACCGGTTAATTAATGAATTAATTGCTTCGTTAATTTCCAATGCCAATGCCATCGTCACCTGCTCACTGACGGGCCCACTACCCGACAGAATGCTGTAGGCCTCGAACTCGCGTCGGCTCAGCAGTCCATCGTCGTCCAAATCTGTTAGGTCAAAGATGTTTTGGCAGCGAAACGGGGATTTCGACAATCATTTAAAATGTAGCAAATGCAGCATATTTATTCCCGACTATTTCCAAACCCACCGAACATGTCAAACAGATTCATGAGCATGCATTTGAACGGTTTGGTCAGTCGTCCCTTATGATCGATGATTTGGTCTGACCGTTCCGGCTCAATTATTTTTAGTGCTCGGCAGAAACGGACTCTGATCAAATGGTTTCCGGCCGGCACCGACACCCAATCCGTGGTGCATTTCTGTGATCAGCCGACGGTCACAATATTTATCATTTTAATGATGCTGCCTTCCACTCACTCCGTTTTCCTTTCGCCGCGCCACCGCGTGGACGCGCGCGTTCGACTCCAATTCGGAGGACATGAGAATGCCGAGGACGGAGTTGTGGAAGCGGCTCAGAGAGTGATCGACTGACCAGCCCGGGGGAGGGACGGACAATTGGGCACGGCACCCGACAAAACAACAACTCACTGGCTTCGTTGACGCAAATGGACAGACGCATTTTGCGGGGCCTTTCCAAAGAGAAGGCATACGCAATGCAATTGGTCTCGCTGAGTTCCCTTTGGATGACCATTCCCTTGGAAATCCGATCATTCCATTTTTGCCCGATCAATCATTCTTCCCTCCCCCGCCCCTTTTCTCTGATCAGTTATTAGCTAATCACCACCACCTTCAATTGGATTCGTTCTTCTCCCCTCTGCTGATCTGCTGTTCCTCCTCCTTTGTCCCCTTGGCCATTTTTCGTTTTTTCTCCTCCCGCGGCCGATGTCCCAGCAAATTTTTCGTCGGCCCCTTGGGAAGTCATTGTACGACTGTTTCTGTTCGAGAAAAGCGATGAAAGCGATTCAGCCGACTCGGAACGGGCCATCATAAAATGGGAGTGGTGGAGGAGACGAGAGCCGGACGAAACATTGGACACTGTGAAAATGGTAAAGGTAATTAATTAATTAATGACAAATTGGTCAAATTGTGCGAATGAAAGCATAGAATTATTCATTTCAACTTATCCCAACTAATTTTACAAATTATCATGACCATTTCGGGAAGCTCCCCCCCCCCGCTCCCCCGGCGGGGGGACGACCCTTCCCTAAGTCCGTCCATCTGTTCGTTCGTTTCTATGCCACCAATAATTGGCAATTTATTAATTAAATGCTTTGTCGACCAAATTACTGGCCAAAGCTAATGAGTGTTTAACTGTTTATCTTTTTGCAGAATGAATGAAGAAAAATGAAAGGTGCGCGGGTGGACGGACTTCGCCTTTCATTTTCTGCGAATTCCCCGGCAACGGACGGACGAATAAATTAATTAACCTTCCCCACCTTCGCCACCCTCACAAAATGCTCATTGATGTATAAATGAACAAGGAAATGGGAGAAGCAAAGGCAGACAATGAATTAATAATTGAATTAATTAGTGGCAGAAAATTGGGAGACAATTCGACGGAAAATCAATGGCATTTTGAAATGGCATTTTGCAATTTTTCGTCGCTTGTGCCTTTCGTTTTCTGTTGGCTTTGTGTGCCCTTCTCCTTCTCACCTTTGTGCTCTCTTCCGCCGTCCCTTTCCCATCGGTCGACGGCACTGACCGAACGGACCATTGGCAAGTGATCGCCGGCCGATTTCATCAGCAAAGTGCGGTCGGTGCCCTGCTCCTCCACAATTTGCGAGTTCACTGAACGCAGTCGCTTTCGGCATTCGATCAGTTCGTAAATCAGCTGAAATTATGTAAATTAAAAGCGAAGACAAAAAGAGGCCAATTAATTCTCTTCTCCAAAGCAATGGCCAAAAATAAAGATTTTTTTGAGTTTTTGATCAAAAGGGTCCAACCAATTGGCACTTGCATTTTCAATGTCCGTTCGTCGATGGAAATGCCGACGAAGCCATTTGACCAATTCGGCACGGCCTTCCTTACGTTTCCAAAAATGTCATTTAAAAAATACTCTTCCAATGGCACAGAGAGACCCTTTCCATCGTTTACCCTTTCAAATCTATCGATCAGAGTACCGTAGTCCAACTCAATGCCACCGTATTCCGCTGCTCCCCCTTCGCCCGGCGGGGGGTCATCATTTTCAATGGAAAATGCATCAAAAACATCGTACAAATCCTCAACACTTGTGGATGGCAGACTTTGGTATATCTTGGCCAAAAGTGTTAGTTTAAAGGGGAATTTGGCATTTGCAATTATTTGGCCAAATTTAAAATTGAAAGCCGTAAAAAATGATTTAAAATTATAAAAAATACTTGAAAGCATTCATCGAATGTGAATATTTCGTCTAAACAAAAACATAAATAAACAATTGTCATTTTCGCCCTTTTCTCAATGCCTTTTTCCGTTGCGTATGGCCTTAGTCGACAAAGGTCCTAACAAAAATATTTATTATTTTTTGGCATTTTCCCATTTCCCCGTTGGCATTCTCTCCCCCCTTTCCCCCCTGGCGTTGTGCCATCACTCACATTGGTCCTACCGCTTCACCTGAATGGTGCAGTCTTTGCCTGCGCAAATGATCACGTCCAGCAGTTCGCGCAGCGACGCAAGGCGGCGGCCCTCGGCGAATTCGGCGCCCAATTCGGTGACAAAGGCATCGTGGAAAATGCGAAGGGCGTCGGCACCGCCACGCGCATACTCCGCGGGCAAAAGACAGTCCATTTTTCCGGTACTTTGGAGCAAAGGCGATGGCACACGCCGAAGGGGGCGAAAGGTGAAAAAGTGCCGGGATTGCCAAGCCGAAGGAAATTCGCACTGACAATTATTTAATGACCCCTCGGGGAAAATCCCCCCCCCCCCCCCGCCAATCATTCATCATTTGTTTCCCATTCTTCACCATCTTCCTTTTTTGGCGTGGCGTTCATTTCCTCGCCATTTTTCAGCTCGTCGTCGTCCGGGCAACCCCCGCCCTTTTTGGCGATGCTTTACAATAACACCAAAAGATGAACGGTGATTTTTGGCAATTTGTTGTTGAATTTGCGTACAATTCGTAGGGCAAAAGTCTATTGGAAGAAAAGAATTAAAAGGACAAACGGACGAATGGGAGAAGCGAAGAACGGATTATCAGAGTATGCAACATTTGAAAATGGTAAAAAAACAATTGAAAAAAGTGATAAACGGAGAAAGGGAAGAAAAGCAGCGGATAATTGGGCGGCTTTTGCCTTTAAAGCGGCTGATCAGTGATTAATTCGATTTGTTAATTTGCCATTGTGCCTATGCTATTTAATCTCGTTTTGTGCTCCTTTTCATCTCTTATTCCTCGGCCTCCATCTTTGTTCGCGTCATTTCACCTCCACTTTCCCACTTCCTTCTCATTTCCCCTTCAAAAGTCGTCTCAAATTTCGGAATGCCCCCGGGGGATAAAAGGGCAAAAAACAGACGGACAAAGTGAGCAGCTGTTGCCGATCACCGAATGATGATGGGTCAGTCGCCTTTTGTTCTTCCTTTTTCACTTTTGTTTTTCTTTTTACTTTTCTCATTTTGAATAAATTTAATGGAAGTCCTTTTTTTGATTTTCCGTTTCACTTTTCAAATAGAAAAACAAACAGTGAATTGGCCAAATTTGTCTAATGGGTGGCGTCGGTGCGATTGGCCGAGGCATTGCCCCCGGGGAGGGGCCCATCTGGCACATTGTTTTTCTGCCCTCCGCTTCATAAATTTGGTCCAAATTACCACCATTTTCTCACTTTGTGTGGCCCTTTGGCCGCTCTGTCATTTATTTTCCAAAAATTCCATTAAATGTGCCAATGCCCGCGAAATGAGTGAATTTGGATTGGGTTCAGTCCAAGGCTTGCTGGGTCGTTTATTAAAAACTGCCAAGTTGTAGGAAAATAAAAAATGTAAGACATATAAATTCGTATCTTGGCTTAAATTCAACCAAATAAATTTTCATGGTATTATGTTTTATACCAGAATATAATTTTATTAAATTTTTACTTAAGTATAAAAAAAGTTATGGTTATTTAATTCCACAAAACTTAAGCCGGAATTTTTTGTATAAATTTTTTGGAAATTTTCAACCTAAAACTGTCCATAATTAATTAAATATATTCATATCATTCCATAGCCCTAACATTTCTCTATTAGCTCACCTAAATTTCAAAAAATTTGGTCAAGGTTGAGCAAAGTTATGGCCAAAAGTACCCAAAGCACCGGGTTTTCAAACATTTTTAGCTATAACTTTTTTGAAACCTAACGAAATTTTTTGAAATTTTGCAGGTTAATAGAGGACACATAGGGCTAGCGAATGATAGCAAAATCACTTTATTTTGTTCGTTCTAAAAATGTTTTGATCAGAATTTTTGATGATCAAAATAATTTTATTTTTAATTAAAAAATTTTTGTTAGAAATTATTTTCGTTTTTTATTTTTTTGCTATTAGTCGATAACCCTATGTGTCCTCAAATTTATTTGGTTGAATTTAAGCCAAGATACGAATTTATATGTCTTACATTTTTTATTTTCCTACAACTTGGCAGTTTTTAAGAAACGACCCAGCACCAGTCCAAAGGGTGGTCAGTTTGGCATTTGGCAATGCTCCTTTCCTTTGCTTCGTTTTTTCCGTCATTAATTTGCTATGTTTTTCGTCGTCATTTTCATTTACTTTTTTAGCATTTCCTTAAAATAATCAAATCACGTCAAATTTAATCAAAAAATTGGCTTAAATTTGCCCAAAAAGAGCAAATATTTGCCTTTTTGGCTTTCCCATCGGCCGAATTTTGATGTTAATGAGTAAAAAGTGCCGTCGTCCCACTTAAAAAATGTTCCGTCGTCAGTCGTTCCGTCCTTTCTCATTTTATTTGCTGATGGCAAAGTTGTGCCCATTATCGCCGACTTTTAGTTCCCCGCGGGGTCAATTTACACGAAACATCCCCCGAGGGGGGGGGGAGGACGGCATTGGCTTGGCTTTATCTTTGGATGGCATTTGCATTCCTTTGGCAACTTTTCCTCGTCATTTGCGATAAGTTCTCGAAGGAATTTTTCTTTTTTTATTTCCTCAAAGTTTTTTCATTTTATATAAGGAATTATAACATAAAATAAATAAATTTGTGGCTTTAATAAAATTCCGCCGTCCCCCCCCCGCCCATTGGCATTATTTGCATAATTAAAATTTGTAAAGCCTCTCACTCATTCACTTACCTATTATGTATTTCCTCTTCAAAATTTGCCTTTTTTCGTCCAAGTTTTCCCCGCCATTTGTTTTTTCCCGTCAGCCGTCCCCGCTTCTCTCATCGAATATTCCATTTTGCCAAGTGTTTTTTTTTAACTTTACGCTGCCTTTTCGATTTAATTTCCGAATCTGCTCTTTTTGCCAAATTCGTATACTTTTCAATGGGGCGGATGACTTTTGTCCTATGACATGGCACACTTTCTATTTATCGGTTGCCCCCAAATGCCATTCTCTCCGATTTTTTGTGTAATTTTTGCCTTTTTGCTTTTTCCCCCAATTTGCAATTAAAAAGGGAAGTCTTTTCGTTTGTCCTCTTCTGCTGGCTTTTCCATTCGTTCATTCATCAATTTGTCCCATTCTCTCCCACTTTTCTTGCACTAATTTGTCTTCGTTCGTTCTCCCAATAATATTTTGTGCTCCTTTTGACATTTCGCCTCTTTCCCACTTTTCCGCTTAAATGACTTTCGGCACTTTCCCATTTTAATTGTCAACATTTCATTTTTATTTATTTTTTGATTTAAACATTAAAATAAAAAGAATTTAATAATGTTAACAAATAAGCACTAATTGCAACTAATGAATCCTTTGGAGTGTAAAAAGAAGACTTTCATTCGTTGCGCAACTTTTGCTTTGATTCATTTCCCTTTTTTGTTCCCCCACGGCACTTTCTCTTTTATTGGCCTCATTGGCAATCGCTTTTGCCAAAAGTCGGCTTTTATCCTACCCACTAATCCCTTATTCCAACAATTGTCCAACTTTTCCCCCCTCCCATTTCCTTTTTTCTTTTTCCCAAAGTTTGCTTTTCTCTCTTTCAATCGCTGCGCTTTTCTTTTGCCGCTTTTAGACACGAAAAGTCATTTTCGGCCATCGCTTAATCTCGCCTCACTTCTTCGCCTCATCCGTCATCGTCATCATTCCCTTTTTAAAATTGTCCTTCATTTATCGTTGTTCATCCTTCGCAACAAACATTTGGCACTTATTTTAATCATTATCCATCCATCATTTATCAGTAATTATTTAAACCGTTGCCTATCAATTGGCACTTTTCCATTTGTCTGATGAACTTTTTTTGTTGTGCTGCTGAAATGCTGTGCATCTTCTAATTTTGGGTGTCGTCATTTGTCATTTTTTTACTCCTTTTGCAATTTTCGATTTTCCACTTAATTGGGCTCATTATATGCTTTTTCATGCCAATTAAATTCAAATAAAGCAACAATCCCCATAATTTTGCTTTCTCTCGCGCACAAATCCGCAATTAGCATTCTTTGAGAAGACCCTCGGCTAATTTGTTCCCCATGCTGCGCTTAATTAGTGAAGAAATTGTGCCGCATTGTCTGAAGCAATCATTTTGACCCGGACGAAATTTGGCATTGGCACTCACTTTTGAGTATGGACAATTGCGCACCGTTCCAATATGCCGTGGAGAACATCAGTCGATACGTTTATGACAAGCTTGGCGAACGCTGCGCAATGGTGGTGAAGGGCAAAAAAAAATTTTTCAATGGGTTTAAAAAACAATTTTTAATTTGATTTGATAAAAATTAATCATTTGCCCCCCCCCCTCTTAAGCCTTCCATTGTTTTGCCAACGGTGGTCATTTATGGACTGATCCTTCTGCTTGGCATTCTCGGCAATCTTTGCACTTGTTTGGTGATTCTGCGCAACAAATGCATGCAGGTCGAACAATTGGCGATTTATGGAGGGAAAAGGGGGAAAGGGTCGAACGGAAAAGCGACCGATTGATTCGACCGATCATTTGATCGAATGACCAAAATGCTTGTTTGTTTGCCCAAAAATGCCAATTCGATTCAGAACCCAACCAATTATTACCTCTTCTCGCTGGCCATCTCCGACCTGCTTCTGCTTGTGCTTGGCCTTCCCATGGAATTACACGGCGTTTTCGGTGCCGTTTACCCATATAAATTTGGCGAATTCATCTGCAAAGGTCGCGCATTTCTAATCGAAGTCTGTGGTCGAGAAAATGATAAAAAATAATTCGACCTCCCCTCTTTCCCCTAAAGT